>CM062503.1:46757564-46875064 GCA_031479575.1 Coregonus ussuriensis | reverse complement strand
GTTCATGTGAACCATGACCAGCCTTTCAAAGCACTTCATGGCTGCCGACGTGAGGGCTACACTTGCCGACGAATTCTCACAAGCACACGACCTCCGCCCCCTGTATTTCCGACTTTCCTTCACGCGAATGACCGGGATTTGGGCCTGGTCTCGGGTTAGCAGTATATCCTTCTAGTCGGACTCATTAACAAAAACATCTTCGTCCAGTTCGAGATAAGTCATCTCTGTTCTGATGTCCAGAAGCTCTTTTCAGTCATAAGAGGCGCAACATTATGTACAAAATGAGTTATAAACACTGCGAAAAAACAAACAAAATAGCACAGTTGGTTAGGATCCTGTAAAATGTGGGATTTAGTCATAGTGTGTAATGTTATAGCTGCAGTGAATGGGACTGTGAAACCACACTACATAGTCACTCATGAATTATATTAATATTACTGCATATTGATGTATTTTGGAATAGTCATGAATTATATTACTACTGCTGCATGTCGATGTTGTCACACCCTGGCTCGGGGACTCTATATGTTGAGCCAGGGTGTGTGCATTCTATGTGTTCGTTTTCTATGTTGGGTATTCTAGTTGTTCTGTTTCTATGTTTGCCTGTATGACTCCCAATCAGAGGCAACGAGTGTCAGCTGTCGGCTGGTTGTCTCTGATTGGGAGCCATATTTAATCTGTATGTTTTCCTTTGGGTGTTGTGGGTTTTTGTTCCGTTTCGGTATGTTTAACCGTTGGACTTCACAAGTCGTGTTTTGTTTTGTTCGTTACTTTAATTAAAATAAAGTCATGTTTGTATCACACGCTGCGCCTTGGTCCGCTTCCTGTAACGACGATCGTGACAGATGTGTTATGGAATGGTCATGAATTACACTACCAGTCAAAAGGTTTGGACACACCTACTCATTCAAGGGTTTTTCTTTATTTTTTAAAATGTTTACATTGTAGAATAATAGTGAAGACATCAAAACTATGAAATAACACATATGGAATCATGTAGAAACCTAAAAAGTAGTAAACAAATCAAAATATATTTTATATTTGAGATTCTTCAAGATAGCCACCCTTTGCCTTGATGACAGCTTTGCACACTCTTTGCATTCTCTCAACCAGCTTCACCAGGAAGGCCTTTCCAACAGTCTTGAAGTAGTTCCCACATATGCTGAGCACTTGTTGGCTGCTTTTTGTTCACTCTGCGGTCCAACTCAACCCAAACCATCTCAATTGGGTTGAGGTCAAGGGATTGTGGAGGCCAGGTCTTCTGATGCAGCACTCCATCACTCTCCTTCTTGGTAAAATAGTCCTTACACAGCCTGGAGGTGTGTTGGGTCATTGTCCTGTTGAAAAACAAATGATAGTCCCACTAAGCCCAAACCAGATGGGATGGTGTATCGCTGCAGAATGCTGTGGTAGCCATGCTGGTTAAGTGTGCCTTGAATTCTAAATAAATCACAGACAGTGTCACCAGCAAAACACCCCCACACCATAACACCTCCTCCTCCATGCTTTATGGTGGGAAATACACATGTGAAGATCATCCGTTCACCAAAAATCTCAAGTTTTAATGTTCATTGCTCGTGTTTCTTGGCCCAAGCAAGTCTCTTCTTATTGGTGTCCTTTAGTAGGGGTTTCTTTGCAGCAATTCGACCATGAAGGCCTGATTCACACAGTCCCCTCTGAGCATTTGATGTTGAGATGTGTCTGTGACTTGAACTCTGTGAAGCATTTATTTGTGCTGCAATATCTGAGGCTGGTAACTCTAATGAACTTATCCTCTGCAGTAGAGGTAACTCTGGGTCTTTCATTCCTGTGGTGGTCCTCATGAGAGCCAGTTTCATCATAGCACTTGATGGTTTTTGCAACTGCACTTGAAGAAACTTTCAAAGTTCTTGAAATTGTCCATATTGAATGTCTTTCATGTCTTTAAGTAATATTTGACTGTCGTTTCTCTTTGCTTATTTGAGCTGTTCTTGCCATAATCTGGACTTGGTCTTTTACCAAATAGGGCTATCTTCTGTAAACCCCCCTACCTTGTCACAACATAACTGATTGGCTCAAACTTATTAAGAAGGAAAGAAATTCCACAAATTAACTTTTAAGAAGGCACACCTGCTAATTGAAATGCATTCCAGGTGACTACCTCATGAAGCTGGTTGAGAGAATGCCAAGAGTGTGCAAAGTTGTCTTCAAGGCAAAGGGTGCCTATTTGAAGAATCTCAAATATAAATATATTTTGATTTGTTTAACACTTTCTTGGTTACTACATGATTCCATATGTATTATTTCATAATTTTGATGTCTTCACTATTATTCTACAATGTAAAACATAGTAAAAATAAAGAAAAACCCTTGAATCAGTAGGTGTGTCCAAACTTTTGACTGGTAAGATATGTGTGTAGCTGCTCTTCCTCCCGGGGAAGGACTGCCCGTTCCATGATCTCGCCATCACGGTTGACAACTCCGTTGTGTCCTCCTCCCAGAGTGCGAAGAGCCTTGGCGTGACCCTGGACAACACCCTGTCGTTCTCTGCTAACATCAAGGCGGTGACCCGATCCTGTAGGTTCATGCTCTACAACATTCGGAGAGTACGACCCTGCCTTACAAAGGAAGCGGCACAGGTCCTAATCCAGGCACTTGTCATCTCCCGTCTGGATTACTGCAACTCGCTGTTGGCTGGGCTCCCTGCCTGTGCCATTAAACCCCTACAACTCATCCAGAATGCCGCAGCTCGCCTGGTGTTCAACCTTCCCAAGTTCTCTCACGTCACCCCACTCCTCCGCACACTCCACTGGCTTCCAGTTGAAGCTCGCATCTGTTACAAGACCATGGTGCTTGCCTATGGAGCTGTGAGGGGAACGGCACCTCCGTACCTTCAGGCTCTGATCAGTCCCTACACCCAAACGAGGGCATTGCGTTCATCCACCTCTGGCCTGCTGGCTCCCCTTCCTCTGCGGAAGCATAGTTCCCGCTCAGCCCAGTCAAAACTGTTCGCTGCTCTGGCACCCCAATGGTGGAACAAGCTCCCTCACGACGCCAGGACAGCGGAGTCACTCACCACCTTCCGGAGACATTTGAAACCCCACCTCTTTAAGGAATACCTGGGATAGGATAAAGTAATCCTTCTACCCCAACCCACCCCCCCTAAAAAAATAAAAAAATAAATATACAAAAAAAAACAACAAAAAAACAACAACATTGTAAAGTTGTTGTACTACTTGCTATAAGGTGAATGCACCGATTTGTAAGTCGCTCTGGATAAGAGCGTCTGCTAAATGATGTAAATGTAAATGTAAAAGTGTAGTAAGCAGGAGTTGTGAAGGCAACCTTATCACTTCACAAATCCATCAAGTCCTTAATTGCACATTTTCACTGTTCCTCTACTGTACTCAGACTGATATAGGCAGCTACGGTTTTACCAATTTGACTTCAGATTCGGACGTTTATCCAAATTCTTCCAAACATCACATTTCGGAGTTGCTCCAAACGTCACATTTCTACGTGTTTTTGACATACTTGGTTGCTCATTCTGCTCCACATCATTTAGTTTCTCCAAACGTCACATTTCTATGTGTTTTTGACACACTTGGTTGCTCCTTCTGCTCCACATCATTTAGTTTCTCCAAACATAATGTTTTGAAGTTGCTCCAAACTTCACATTTCGAAGTTAAGGGTTAAGGTTTTGGGTACGGTTAAAACAGTATGTTTAGGCATTCATTCCGGATGGTTAAGTTTAGGATTAAGGTTTGGGATAGGGTTAAAACATTATGTTCAGGCAATCATTCCGAATGGTTAAGTTTAGGGATAGGGTTAAAACATTATGTTCAGGCAATCATTCCGAATGGTTAAGTTTAGGGTTAAGGTTTGGGATAGGGTTAAAATAAAATAAAACGAGTGTCTACTACTGGGATTGAACACGCGACATTTGGATACGCAGTAATGGGATTAGAACCAGAGCCATGGGATTAGAACCAGAGCCATGGGATTAGAACCAGAGCCATGGGATTAGAACCAGAGCCATGGGATTAGAACCAGAGCCATGGGATTAGAACCAGAGCCATGGGATTGGAACCAGAGTCATAGGATTGGAACCAGAGTCATGGGATTAGAACCAGAGTAATAGGAGTGGAGCCAGAGTCATAGGATTGGAACCTGAGCCTTGGGATTGGAACCGGAGTCATGGGATTAGAACCAGAGTCATAGGATTGGAACCAGAGTCATAGGATTGGAACCAGAGTCATATGATTGGAACCAGAGTCATAGGATTGGAACCAGAGCCAAGGGGTTAGAACCATAGTCATAGGATTGAAACCAGAGTCATAGGATTGGAACCAGAGTCATAGGATTGGAACCAGAGCCATGGGATTGGAACCATGGTCATAGGATTGGAACCGGAGTCATAGGATTAGAACCAGAGTCATAGGATTGGAACCAGAGTCATGGGATTAGAACCAGAGTCATAGGATTGGAACCAGAGTCATATGATTGGAACCAGAGTCATAGGATTGGAACCAGAGCCAAGGGGTTAGAACCATAGTCATAGGATTGAAACCAGAGTCATAGGATTGGAACCAGAGTCATAGGATTGGAACCAGAGCCATGGGATTGGAACCATGGTCATAGGATTGGAACCGGAGTCATGGGATTAGAACCAGAGTCATAGGATTGGAACCAGAGTCATGGGATTAGAACCAGAGTCATAGGATTGGAACCAGAGTCATAGGATTGGAACCAGAGTCATAGGATTGGAACCAGAGTCATAGGATTGGAACCAGAGTCATAGGATTGGAACCAGAGTCATGGGATTGGAACCAGAGTCATGGGATTGGAACCAGAGTCATAGGATTGGAACCATAGTCATGGGATTGGAACCGGAGTCATTGGATTGGAACCGGAGTCATGGGATTGGAACCGGAGTCATTGGATTGGAACCGGAGTCATAGGATTGGAACCAGAGCCTTGGGATTGGAACCGGAGTCATGGGATTAGAACCAGAGTCATAGGATTGGATCCAGAGTCATAGGATTGGTTCCAGAGTCATAGGATTGAAACCAGAGTCATGGGATTGGAACCAGAGTCATAGGATTGGAACCAGAGCCATGGGATTGGAACCATAGTCATGGGATTAGAACCGGAGTCATGGGATTAGAACCAGAGTCATAGGATTGGAACCAGAGTCATAGGATTGGAACCAGAGTCATAGGATTGGAACCAGAGCCATGGGATTAGAACCATAGTCATAGGATTGGAACCAGAGTCATAGGATTGGAACCAGAGTCATAGGATTGGAACCAGAGCCATTCGATTGGAAGCATAGTCATAGGATTGGAACCAGAGTCATGGGATTGGAACCGGAGTCATGGGATTAGAACCAGAGTCATGGGATTGGAACCAGAGCCATGGGATTGGAACCGGAGTCATGGGATGGGAACCGGAGTCATGGGATTGGAACCTGAGTCATGGGATTGGAACCGGAGTCATGGGATTGGAACCGGAGTCATGGGATTGGAACCGGAGTCATGGGATTGGAACCGGAGTCTTTGGATTGGAACCAGAGTCATAGGATTGGATCCGGAGCCTTGGGATTGGAACCGGAGTCATGGGATTAGAACCAGAGTCATAGTATTGGAACCAGAGTCATAGGATTGGAACCAGAGTCATGGGATTGGAACCAGAGTCATAGGATTGGAACCAGAGCCATGGGATTGGAACCATAGTCATGGGATTGGAACCGGAGTCATGGGATTAGAACCGGAGTCATAGGATTGGAACCGGAGTCATGGGATTAGAACCAGAGTCATGGGATTGGAACCAGAGTCATGGGATTAGAACCAGAGTAATAGGATTGGAACCAGAGTCATAGGATTGGAACCAGAGCCTTGGGATTGGAACCAGAGTCATGGGATTGGAACCAGAGTCAAAGGATTGGAACCAGAGCCATGGGATTGGAACCATAGTCATGGGATTGGAACCATAGTCATGGGATTGGAACCAGAGCCATGGGATTGGAACCAGAGCCATAGGATTGGAACCGGAGTTATGGGATTAGAACCAGAGTCATGGGATTGGAACCGGAGTCATGGGATTAGAACCAGAGTCATGGGATTGGAACCAGAGCCATGGGATTGGAACCAGAGCCATGGGATTGGAACCGGAGTCATGGGATTGGAACCGGAGTCATGGGATTAGAACCGGAGTCATGGGATTGGAACCGGAGTCATTGGATTGGAACCGGAGTCATGAGATTGGAACGGGAATCATGGGATTGGAACCGGTTATGAGATTGGAACCGGAGTCTTTGGAATTGGAACCCGGAGTCATGTGATTGGAACCCGGAGTCATGGGATTGAATAAAGATAAAAGTACATCTAATGGAACAGCGAGGACTGTGAAGAGACACATACACAGGCACAGACACATGCATACACACACAGATTATAACATACACACTATACACACATGTACACATTGATTTTGTGTTGTAGATATGTGGTAATAGAGCAGGTGCCTGAGGGAACACACTTCATGTGTTGTGAAATCTGTTTTGAAATGTATTGTAATGTTTTAAATTTTTCATAACTACCTTAATTTTGCCGGACCCCAGGAAGAGTAGCTGCTGACTTGGCAGGAACTAATAGGGATCCATAATAAATACAAATACAAACACAAGACCTTTGGAACCGGAGTCATGGGATTACGTCGATCCGCCACCCCCATCCACAGTGCCCTCGCAAAACCCAAGCCTAGTTGATGGTAGTAGCACTCACTGTTGCCCCTAGTGGCCGGTTTCTAAGGTATTCCCCACATGGCCAGAAAGATAATTTCGAAATTGGAAATGGCAGCCTATTCCCTAGAAAGTACACTATTTTTGATCAAGGCTTTGGTAAAAGTAGTCAACTACATAGGGATTAGTGTGCCATTTTGGACACAGCCACAGTTTATCTCCCTGACCAGCACACTGTGGTCCAATGATACTCACAAAGCCTTCAAGCTGTGGTGTGAAATTCCCCCTGAAAAGCATTTGTTTGGCTTTAGAAAGCTCTATTGTGGTAAAATAAGCAGCCTACCAGTGGTCGTGCAGACCAGAACCTCATATCTAACAGAGCCCCGAGTGCTGTGTGTGTTTTGAGCCCGGCAGACAGGATCCTTTAGATCACAGCGGATAAAAAAAAAAAAATTGATAGAAGCCCCCTGCATTTCACTGTATTGGCCACTTTTCCATCAAAAATGAAGACCATGGCCATAGAAATAGAATGACACACACATACGCACGCACACACACAAACAGACACACACATACACAAACATACACACACACACACACACACACACAGAGGACAGGATATTCCAAATCAAATCAAATCAACTTTTATTTGCCACATGCGCCGAATACAACAGGTGTAGACATTACAGTGAAATGCTTACTTACAAGCCCTTAACCAACAATGCCTGTTTTTAACGTTTTTTTTAAGTGTTAAGTTAAAAAAATACTAGCAAATAACTAAAGAGCAGCAGTAAAATAAAATAACAGTAGGGAGGCTATATACAGGGGGGTACCGGTACAGAGTCAATGTGCGGGGGCACCGGCTAGTCGAGGTAATTGAGGTAATATGTACATGTGGGTAGAGTTAAAGTGACTATGCATAAATAATAGACAGAGTAGCAGCAGCGTAAAAGAGGGGGGTGGGGGTGGGGGTGGGGGGGCAGTGCAAATAGTCCGGGTAGCAATGATTAGCTGTTCAGGAGTCTTATGGCTTGGGGGTAGAAGCTGTTGAGAAGCCTTTTGGACCTAGACTTGGCACTCCGGTACCGCTTGCCATGCGGTAGCAGAGAGAACAGTCTATGACTAGGGTGGCTGGAGTCTTTGACAATTTTGAGGGCCTTACTCTGACACCGCCTGGTATAGAGATCCTGGATGGCAGGAAGCTTGGCCCCAGTGATGTACTGGGCTGTACGCACTATCCTCTGTAGTGCCTTGCGGTCGGAGGCCGAGCAGTTGCCATACCAGGTGGTGATGCAACCAGTGTTGTTACCTACCCTTACCACCTGGGGGTGGCCCATCAGGAAGTCCAGGTACCAGTTGCAGAGGGAGGTGTTTAGTCCCAGGATCCTTAGCTTATTGATGAGCTTTGAGGGATCTATGGTTTTGAACGCTGAGCTGTAGTCAATGAACAGCATTCTCACGTAGATGTTCCTCTTGTCCAGGTGGGAAAGGGCAGTGTGGAGTGCAATAGAGATTGCATCATCTGTGGATCTGTTGGGGTGGTATGCAAATTGGAGTGGGTCTAGGGTTTCTGGGATAATGGTGTTGATGACCAGCCTTTCAAAGCACTTCATGGCTACAGACGTCAGTGCTACGGGACGGTAGTCATTTAGTCAGGTTATCTTAGTGTCCTTGGGCACAGGGACTATGGTGGTCTGCTTGAAACATGTTGGTATTACAGACTCAGTCAGGGACATGTTGAAAATGTCAGTGAAGACACTTGCCAGTTGGTCAGCACATGCTCGGAGTACACGTCCTGGTAATCCATCTGGCCCTGCGGCCTTGTGAATGTTGACCTGCTTAAAAGTTTTACTCACATCGGCTACGGAGAGCGTTATCACATAGTCATCCGGAACAGCTGGTGCTCTCATGCATGCTTCAGTGTTGCTTTCCTTGAAGCGAGCATAGAAGTTATTTAGTTCGTCTGGTAGGCTTGTGTCACTAGGCAGCTCGCGGCTGTGCTTCCTTTTGTAGTCTGTAATAGTTTTCATGCCCTGCCACATCCGACGAGTGTCAGAGCCGGTGTAGTACGATTCAATCTCAGTCCGGTATTGACTCTTTGCGTGTTTGATGGTTCGTCGGAGGACATAGCAGGATTTCTTATAAGCGTCCGGGTCAGAGTCCCGCTCCTTGAAAGCGGCAGCTCTACCCTTTAGCTCAGTGCGGATGTTGCCTGTAATCCATGGCTTCTGGTTGGGGTATGTACGTACAGTCACTGTGGGGACGACATCATCGATGCACTTATTGATGAAGCCAGTGACTGATGTGGTGTACTCGTCAATGCTATATGAAGAATCCCGGAACATATTCCAGTCTGTGCTAGCAAGACAGTCCTGTAGCTTAGCATCTGCATCATCAGACCACTTTTTTATTAACCAAGTCACTGGTGCTTCCTGCTTTAGTTTTTGCTTATAAGCAGGAATCAGGAGGATAGAGTTATGGTCAGATTTGCCAAATGGAGGGCGAGGGAGAGCTTTGTATGCGTCTCTGTGTGTGGAGTAAAGGTGGTCTAGATTTTTTTTCCCTCTGGTTGCACATTTAACATGCTGTAGAAATAAGGTAGAACGAATTTAAGTTTCCCTGCATTAAAGTCCCCGGCCACTAGGAGCGCTGCCTCTGGATGTGCATTTTCCTTTTTTTTCTTTTTTTTTTTGGGGGGGGGGGGGGGGGGGGGGGGGGGGGGTGGATCAGCTTAATATTGCAGATAGATTGTATCTTCTATCAATGTAATTGTCTGCATCACTTCCAATCCCCCATGTTTTTTATATATATACTCCCCTTTATTACTTTTCAACCCCGCCATCCTTTCCCTACTTGGGGTAAATTAGTGAACAACAATGCCCAGGCCTCTACTTCCAGTCTATACTTACTATCTACACCTTATGGACACAGTTAATTTTACAATAATTATATTATATTTATATATATATATATATATATATATATATATATATATATATATATATACATATATATATATATATATATATATATATATATATATATATATATATATATATATATATATATATATATATATACATATATATATATATATATATACATATATATATATATAAAATATTTGCTCCTGAACTTAACACCATCCATATAGGATATCTATTTGCCATATATATTTCAACCGTACTGTGATGTTTTACAAAAGTTCTGAACCTTTCTATTCTCATTGCTTCTACAGATTGTGAATTAAAAATATTTTTTTTTGCTAAAAGTATTATTATATTATTGATCGATTGACTATGACTTTTCAGATCACCCAGTAATGCTATCTGCAAGGTTAGCTCCAGGTAAATATTGCCAGGTAAATATTCCAGGTAAATATTGCCATAAATATTGCCATATTTAGCCATTCCTGGACCTGTGTCCAAAAACAAGCTACAAATGGACAGAACCAAAACAAATGATCTAATGATTCTGTCACTTCACAGCTAAATCTGCAGAGCTGGGAAGATTGTATCCCCCATATAAATAACATTCTATTGGTAGCAAGAATTTTATATAATAATTTAAATTGAAAGATTCTAATTTTTGAATCCGGTGTCGTTTTGCATGTCAGTTCATAAACACTATGCCATGGGATCGGTACGTCAAAGATCTCTTCCCAACTATTTTGCAATCTATATGGGACGGCTGTCAATCCTTTGGTCCTTAAGTGAAACTGATATACTTTTTTATTTATCACAGTTTTCCTTAACCAATTATGTTCTTTAATGCAAGGCCGACAGACAAGTTCCTTACTTTCTCCCCCTTCCACTTTCCTCTTCCACTTTTGCGGTAAGGCTGCAATTATTTGGTTGTAATTTTGGGTAGAGCAGACATTTCCATATGTTTTTGTTAGCTGCATGTGCGACATAACTCCACCAGTCCTACCGATGATATCATTTACGAAGATTATACCTTTTTTAAACATTCTGTCAAAAAATAAAGGTTTTTTGTCAATTAGTATATTTGAATTTAACCACAATATTTGTTGCATTATTTGTTCTGTCGTTTCTGGAGGATTAAATTGCAATTGCAACCAACTTTCTATGGCTTGTTTTAGAAATAGTTATATTTGGGAGATGATTTCCTTTTCAAATAACTGCAAATGAGTTGTTGTAATCTGAATAAAGGGAAAAAGGCCTTTCTTGAACATTGGGTGAGACAATCTTACTAATTTACTTGAGAACCAGTTCGGATTTAAGTATAACTTTTGTATGACTGAAGCTTTTAGTGATAGGTCTAATGCTTTAATATTTAATAATTTCTGTCCTCCGAATTCATATTCATTATATAAATATGCCCTTTTAATTTTGTCTGGCTTGCTGTTCCAAATAAAATGGAATCGTTTTTTCTCATATAATTTAAAAAACTGTTCGCAAGGTGTAGGCAAGACCATAAGCAAATAGGTAAACTGGGATAATACTAAAGAGTTAATCAGGGTGATTTTTCCATTGACAGGTATTTTCCTTTCCATGGTAGTAAGATCTTATCTATTTTTGCTAACTTTCTATAAAAATGTATTGAAGTGAGATCATTTATTTCCTTTGGGATATGTATTCCGAGTATATCCACAGAAATTCAGTAAGAGTAATGTATATGCCTATTATATGATGGTCCGACCGCATTCTGTTCCCTATCAACACTTTTTTTTACTTTTGGTGCCAACGAGAATGAGATAAGAAAGAAGTCAAGACGACTAGCTTTATTCAGTCTCCGCCATGTATATCTCACTAGATCAGTATATTTAAGCCTCCATATATCTACTAGTTCTAATGTATCCATGACATTCACAATTTCCTTAAGAGCATGTGGGTGATTGTTTGTGGTGTGATTTCCTTTACGGTCCATTGAGCTATTTAAAACAGTATTATAATCCCCCACCATAATAATATTGTCTTGAATTGCTTGCAGACTTGATAATGTATTATATATATTGTCAAAGAATTGTAGATCATCATTATTTGGTCCGTAAAGGTTAATGAGCCATATCTGTTTATGGTCCAATAACATATTTAAAATAATCCATCTACCTTGCGTATCTATTTGGACAATTTGCACATTCGGATCGAAATTACTATTAATTAATATCATCACCCCGTTTGAATTTCTTTGCCCATGGGAGAAGTATATTTTTAAAAACACACATAATATTACAATTGGTTAGAGGGCTGTAAAATGGTAGCCATCTTCTCCGGTGCCACTTCTTCACAGTCAGTGGCACACAACAGCGTCAGTCTCCAGTTCTATCATCTGTTCCTCCAGTTGTTCTGTCATATCTTCCTCCAGTCGTTCTGTCATATCTTCCTCCAGTCGTTCTGTCATATCATCCTCCAGTCGTTCTGTCATATCTTCCTCCAGTCGTTCTGTCATATCATCCTCCAGTCGTTCTGTCATATCATCCTCCAGTCGTTCTGTCATATCTTCCTCCAGTCGTTCTGTCATATCTTCCTCCAGTCGTTCTGTCATATCTTCCTCCAGTCGTTCTATCATATCATCCTTCAGTCGTTCTGTCATATCATCCTCCAGTCGTTCTATCATATCTTCCTCCAGTCGTTCTGTCATATCTTCCTCCAGTCGTTCTGTCATATCTTCCTCCAGTCGTTCTGTCATATCTTCCTCCAGTCGTTCTGTCATATCATCCTTCCGGTCATATCATCCTACAGTCGTTCTATCATATTTTCCTCAAGTCGTTCTGTCATATTATCCTCCAGTCGTTCTATCATATCTTCCTCCAGTCGTTCTGTCATATCTTCCTCCAGTCGTTCTGTCATATCTTCCTCCAGTCGTTCTGTCATATCATCCTTCCGGTCATATCATCCTCCAGTCGTTCTATCATATCTTCCTCCAGTCGTTCTGTCATATCTTCCTCCAGTCGTTCTATCATATCATCCTTCAGTCGTTCTGTCATATCATCCTCCAGTCGTTCTATCATATCTTCCTCCAGTCGTTCTGTCATATCTTCCTCCAGTCGTTCTGTCATATCTTCCTCCAGTCGTTCTGTCATATCATCCTTCCGGTCATATCTTCCTCCAGTCGTTCTGTCATATCTTCCTCCAGTCGTTCTGTCATATCATCCTTCCGGTCATATCATCCTCCAGTCGTTCTATCATATTTTCCTCCAGTCGTTCTGTCATATCATCCTCCAGTCGTTCTATCATATCTTCCTCCAGTCGTTCTGTCATATCTTCCTCCAGTCGTTCTATCATATCATCCTTCCGGTCATATCTTCCTCCAGTCGTTCTGTCATATCTTCCTCCAGTCGTTCTGTCATATCATCCTTCCGGTCATATCTTCCTCCAGTCGTTCTGTCATATCTTCCTCCAGTCGTTCTGTCATATCATCCTTCCGGTCATATCATCCTCCAGTCGTTCTATCATATCTTCCTCCAGTCGTTCTGTCATATCATCCTCCAGTCGTTCTATCATATCTTCCTCCAGTCGTTCTGTCATATCATCCTTCCGGTCATATCATCCTCCAGTCGTTCTATCATATCTTCCTCCAGTCGTTCTGTCATATCTTCCTCCAGTCGTTCTATCATATCATCCTTCAGTCGTTCTGTCATATCATCCTCCAGTCGTTCTATCATATCTTCCTCCAGTCGTTCTGTCATATCTTCCTCCAGTCGTTCTGTCATATCTTCCTCCAGTCGTTCTGTCATATCATCCTTCCGGTCATATCTTCCTCCAGTCGTTCTGTCATATCTTCCTCCAGTCGTTCTGTCATATCATCCTTCCGGTCATATCATCCTCCAGTCGTTCTATCATATCTTCCTCCAGTCGTTCTGTCATATCATCCTCCAGTCGTTCTATCATATCTTCCTCCAGTCGTTCTGTCATATCTTCCTCCAGTCGTTCTGTCATATCTTCCTCCAGTCGTTCTGTCATATCATCCTTCCGGTCATATCTTCCTCCAGTCGTTCTGTCATATCTTCCTCCAGTCGTTCTGTCATATCATCCTTCCGGTCATATCTTCCTCCAGTCGTTCTGTCATATCTTCCTCCAGTCGTTCTGTCATATCATCCTTCCGGTCATATCATCCTCCAGTCGTTCTATCATATCTTCCTCCAGTCGTTCTGTCATATCATCCTCCAGTCGTTCTATCATATCTTCCTCCAGTCGTTCTGTCATATCTTTCTCCAGTCGTTCTGTCATATCATCCTTCCGGTCATATCATCCTCCAGTCGTTCTATCATATCTTCCTCCAGTCGTTCTGTCATATCATCATCCAGTCGTTCTGTCATATCTTCCTCCAGTCGTTCTATCATATCTTCCTCCAGTCGTTCTGTCATATCATCCTTCCGGTCATATCATCCTCCAGTCGTTCTATCATATCTTCCTCCAGTCGTTCTGTCATATCATCCTCCAGTCGTTCTATCATCTTCCTCCAGTCGTTCTGTCATATCTTCCTCCAGTCGTTCTGTCATATCATCCTCCAGTCGTTCTGTCATATCTTCCTCCAGTCGTTCTGTCATATCTTCCTCCAGTCGTTCTGTCATATCTTCCTCCAGTCGTTCTGTCATATCATCCTTCCGGTCATATCTTCCTCCAGTCTTTCTATCATATTTTCCTCCAGTCGTTCTGTCATATCATCCTCCAGTCGTTCTATCATATCTTCCTCCAGTCGTTCTGTCATATCTTCCTCCAGTCGTTCTGTCATATCATCCTTCCGGTCATATCATCCTCCAGTCGTTCTATCATATCTTCCTCCAGTCGTTCTGTCATATCTTCCTCCAGTCGTTCTATCATATCATCCTTCAGTCGTTCTGTCATATCATCCTCCAGTCGTTCTATCATATCTTCCTCCAGTCGTTCTGTCATATCTTCCTCCAGTCGTTCTGTCATATCTTCCTCCAGTCGTTCTGTCATATCATCCTTCCGGTCATATCTTCCTCCAGTCGTTCTGTCATATCTTCCTCCAGTCGTTCTGTCATATCATCCTTCCGGTCATATCTTCCTCCAGTCGTTCTGTCATATCATCCTTCCGGTCATATCTTCCTCCAGTCGTTCTGTCATATCTTCCTCCAGTCGTTCTGTCATATCATCCTTCCGGTCATATCATCCTCCAGTCGTTCTATCATATCTTCCTCCAGTTGTTCTGTCATATCATCCTCCAGTCGTTCTATCATATCTTCCTCCAGTCGTTCTGTCATATCTTCCTCCAGTCGTTCTGTCATATCTTCCTCCAGTCGTTCTGTCATATCATCCTTCCGGTCATATCTTCCTCCAGTCGTTCTGTCATATCTTCCTCCAGTCGTTATGTCATATCATCCTTCCGGTCATATCTTCCTCCAGTCGTTCTGTCATATCTTCCTCCAGTCGTTCTGTCATATCATCCTTCCGGTCATATCATCCTCCAGTCGTTCTATCATATCTTCCTCCAGTCGTTCTGTCATATCATCCTCCAGTCGTTCTATCATATCTTCCTCCAGTCGTTCTGTCATATCTTCCTCCAGTCGTTCTGTCATATCATCCTTCCGGTCATATCATCATCCAGTCGTTCTATCATATCTTCCTCCAGTCGTTCTGTCATATCTTCCTCCAGTCGTTCTATCATATCATCCTTCAGTCGTTCTGTCATATCATCCTCCAGTCGTTCTATCATATCTTCCTCCAGTCGTTCTGTCATATCTTCCTCCAGTCGTTCTGTCATATCTTCCTCCAGTCGTTCTGTCATATCATCCTTCCGGTCATATCTTCCTCCAGTCGTTCTGTCATATCTTCCTCCAGTCGTTCTGTCATATCATCCTTCCGGTCATATCATCCTCCAGTCGTTCTATCATATCTTCCTCCAGTCGTTCTGTCATATCATCCTCCAGTCGTTCTATCATATCTTCCTCCAGTCGTTCTGTCATATCTTCCTCCAGTCGTTCTGTCATATCTTCCTCCAGTCGTTCTGTCATATCTTCCTCCAGTCGTTCTGTCATATCATCCTTCCGGTCATATCATCATCCAGTCGTTCTGTCATATCTTCCTCCAGTCGTTCTATCATATCTTCCTCCAGTCGTTCTGTCATATCATCCTTCCGGTCATATCATCCTCCAGTCGTTCTATCATATCTTCCTCCAGTCGTTCTGTCATATCATCCTCCAGTCGTTCTATCATCTTCCTCCAGTCGTTCTGTCATATCTTCCTCCAGTCGTTCTGTCATATCATCCTCCAGTCGTTCTGTCATATCTTCCTCCAGTCGTTCTGTCATATCTTCCTCCAGTCGTTCTGTCATATCTTCCTCCAGTCGTTCTGTCATATCATCCTTCCGGTCATATCTTCCTCCAGTCTTTCTATCATATTTTCCTCCAGTCGTTCTGTCATATCATCCTCCAGTCGTTCTATCATATCTTCCTCCAGTCGTTCTGTCATATCTTCCTCCAGTCGTTCTGTCATATCATCCTTCCGGTCATATCATCCTCCAGTCGTTCTATCATATCTTCCTCCAGTTGTTCTGTCATATCATCCTCCAGTCGTTCTATCATATCTTCCTCCAGTCGTTCTGTCATATCTTCCTCCAGTCGTTCTGTCATATCTTCCTCCAGTCGTTCTGTCATATCATCCTTCCGGTCATATCTTCCTCCAGTCGTTCTGTCATATCTTCCTCCAGTCGTTATGTCATATCATCCTTCCGGTCATATCTTCCTCCAGTCGTTCTGTCATATCTTCCTCCAGTCGTTCTGTCATATCATCCTTCCGGTCATATCATCCTCCAGTCGTTCTATCATATCTTCCTCCAGTCGTTCTGTCATATCATCCTCCAGTCGTTCTATCATATCTTCCTCCAGTCGTTCTGTCATATCTTCCTCCAGTCGTTCTGTCATATCATCCTTCCGGTCATATCATCATCCAGTCGTTCTATCATATCTTCCTCCAGTCGTTCTGTCATATCTTCCTCCAGTCGTTCTATCATATCATCCTTCAGTCGTTCTGTCATATCATCCTCCAGTCGTTCTATCATATCTTCCTCCAGTCGTTCTGTCATATCTTCCTCCAGTCGTTCTGTCATATCTTCCTCCAGTCGTTCTGTCATATCATCCTTCCGGTCATATCTTCCTCCAGTCGTTCTGTCATATCTTCCTCCAGTCGTTCTGTCATATCATCCTTCCGGTCATATCATCCTCCAGTCGTTCTATCATATCTTCCTCCAGTCGTTCTGTCATATCATCCTCCAGTCGTTCTATCATATCTTCCTCCAGTCGTTCTGTCATATCTTCCTCCAGTCGTTCTGTCATATCTTCCTCCAGTCGTTCTGTCATATCTTCCTCCAGTCGTTCTGTCATATCATCCTTCCGGTCATATCATCATCCAGTCGTTCTGTCATATCTTCCTCCAGTCGTTCTATCATATCTTCCTCCAGTCGTTCTGTCATATCATCCTTCCGGTCATATCATCCTCCAGTCGTTCTATCATATCTTCCTCCAGTCGTTCTGTCATATCATCCTCCAGTCGTTCTATCATCTTCCTCCAGTCGTTCTGTCATATCTTCCTCCAGTCGTTCTGTCATATCATCCTCCAGTCGTTCTGTCATATCTTCCTCCAGTCGTTCTGTCATATCTTCCTCCAGTCGTTCTGTCATATCTTCCTCCAGTCGTTCTGTCATATCATCCTTCCGGTCATATCTTCCTCCAGTCTTTCTATCATATTTTCCTCCAGTCGTTCTGTCATATCATCCTCCAGTCGTTCTATCATATCTTCCTCCAGTCGTTCTGTCATATCTTCCTCCAGTCGTTCTGTCATATCATCCTTCCGGTCATATCATCCTCCAGTCGTTCTGTCATATCTTCCTCCAGTCGTTCTGTCATATCTTCCTCCAGTCGTTCTATCATATCATCCTTCAGTCGTTCTGTCATATCATCCTCCAGTCGTTCTATCATATCTTCCTCCAGTCGTTCTGTCATATCTTCCTCCAGTCGTTCTGTCATATCTTCCTCCAGTCGTTCTGTCATATCATCCTTCCGGTCATATCTTCCTCCAGTCGTTCTGTCATATCTTCCTCCAGTCGTTCTGTCATATCATCCTTCCGGTCATATCATCCTCCAGTCGTTCTATCATATTTTCCTCCAGTCGTTCTGTCATATCATCCTCCAGTCGTTCTATCATATCTTCCTCCAGTCGTTCTGTCATATCTTCCTCCAGTCGTTCTGTCATATCATCCTTCCGGTCATATCTTCCTCCAGTCGTTCTGTCATATCTTCCTCCAGTCGTTCTGTCATATCATCCTTCCGGTCATATCTTCCTCCAGTCGTTCTGTCATATCTTCCTCCAGTCGTTCTGTCATATCATCCTTCCGGTCATATCATCCTCCAGTCGTTCTATCATATCTTCCTCCAGTCGTTCTGTCATATCATCCTCCAGTCGTTCTATCATATCTTCCTCCAGTCGTTCTGTCATATCATCCTTCCGGTCATATCATCCTCCAGTCGTTCTATCATATCTTCCTCCAGTCGTTCTGTCATATCTTCCTCCAGTCGTTCTATCATATCATCCTTCAGTCGTTCTGTCATATCATCCTCCAGTCGTTCTATCATATCTTCCTCCAGTCGTTCTGTCATATCTTCCTCCAGTCGTTCTGTCATATCTTCCTCCAGTCGTTCTGTCATATCATCCTTCCGGTCATATCTTCCTCCAGTCGTTCTGTCATATCTTCCTCCAGTCGTTCTGTCATATCATCCTTCCGGTCATATCATCCTCCAGTCGTTCTATCATATCTTCCTCCAGTTGTTCTGTCATATCATCCTCCAGTCGTTCTATCATATCTTCCTCCAGTCGTTCTGTCATATCTTCCTCCAGTCGTTCTGTCATATCTTCCTCCAGTCGTTCTGTCATATCATCCTTCCGGTCATATCTTCCTCCAGTCGTTCTGTCATATCTTCCTCCAGTCGTTATGTCATATCATCCTTCCGGTCATATCTTCCTCCAGTCGTTCTGTCATATCTTCCTCCAGTCGTTCTGTCATATCATCCTTCCGGTCATATCATCCTCCAGTCGTTCTATCATATCTTCCTCCAGTCGTTCTGTCATATCATCCTCCAGTCGTTCTATCATATCTTCCTCCAGTCGTTCTGTCATATCTTCCTCCAGTCGTTCTGTCATATCATCCTTCCGGTCATATCATCCTCCAGTCGTTCTATCATATCTTCCTCCAGTCGTTCTGTCATATCATCATCCAGTCGTTCTGTCATATCTTCCTCCAGTCGTTCTATCATATCTTCCTCCAGTCGTTCTGTCATATCATCCTTCCGGTCATATCATCCTCCAGTCGTTCTATCATATCTTCCTCCAGTCGTTCTGTCATATCATCCTCCAGTCGTTCTATCATCTTCCTCCAGTCGTTCTGTCATATCTTCCTCCAGTCGTTCTGTCATATCATCCTCCAGTCGTTCTGTCATATCTTCCTCCAGTCGTTCTGTCATATCTTCCTCCAGTCGTTCTGTCATATCTTCCTCCAGTCGTTCTGTCATATCATCCTTCCGGTCATATCTTCCTCCAGTCTTTCTATCATATTTTCCTCCAGTCGTTCTGTCATATCATCCTCCAGTCGTTCTATCATATCTTCCTCCAGTCGTTCTGTCATATCTTCCTCCAGTCGTTCTGTCATATCATCCTTCCGGTCATATCATCCTCCAGTCGTTCTATCATATCTTCCTCCAGTCGTTCTGTCATATCTTCCTCCAGTCGTTCTATCATATCATCCTTCAGTCGTTCTGTCATATCATCCTCCAGTCGTTCTATCATATCTTCCTCCAGTCGTTCTGTCATATCTTCCTCCAGTCGTTCTGTCATATCTTCCTCCAGTCGTTCTGTCATATCATCCTTCCGGTCATATCTTCCTCCAGTCGTTCTGTCATACCTTCCTCCAGTCGTTCTGTCATATCATCCTTCCGGTCATATCATCCTCCAGTCGTTCTATCATATTTTCCTCCAGTCGTTCTGTCATATCATCCTCCAGTCGTTCTATCATATCTTCCTCCAGTCGTTCTGTCATATCTTCCTCCAGTCGTTCTGTCATATCATCCTTCCGGTCATATCTTCCTCCAGTCGTTCTGTCATATCTTCCTCCAGTCGTTCTGTCATATCATCCTTCCGGTCATATCTTCCTCCAGTCGTTCTGTCATATCTTCCTCCAGTCGTTCTGTCATATCATCCTTCCGGTCATATCATCCTCCAGTCGTTCTATCATATCTTCCTCCAGTCGTTCTGTCATATCATCCTCCAGTCGTTCTATCATATCTTCCTCCAGTCGTTCTGTCATATCATCCTTCCGGTCATATCATCCTCCAGTCGTTCTATCATATCTTCCTCCAGTCGTTCTGTCATATCTTCCTCCAGTCGTTCTATCATATCATCCTTCAGTCGTTCTGTCATATCATCCTCCAGTCGTTCTATCATATCTTCCTCCAGTCGTTCTGTCATATCTTCCTCCAGTCGTTCTGTCATATCTTCCTCCAGTCGTTCTGTCATATCATCCTTCCGGTCATATCTTCCTCCAGTCGTTCTGTCATATCTTCCTCCAGTCGTTCTGTCATATCATCCTTCCGGTCATATCATCCTCCAGTCGTTCTATCATATCTTCCTCCAGTTGTTCTGTCATATCATCCTCCAGTCGTTCTATCATATCTTCCTCCAGTCGTTCTGTCATATCTTCCTCCAGTCGTTCTGTCATATCTTCCTCCAGTCGTTCTGTTATATCATCCTTCCGGTCATATCTTCCTCCAGTCGTTCTGTCATATCTTCCTCCAGTCGTTATGTCATATCATCCTTCCGGTCATATCTTCCTCCAGTCGTTCTGTCATATCTTCCTCCAGTCGTTCTGTCATATCATCCTTCCGGTCATATCATCCTCCAGTCGTTCTATCATATCTTCCTCCAGTCGTTCTGTCATATCATCCTCCAGTCGTTCTATCATATCTTCCTCCAGTCGTTCTGTCATATCTTCCTCCAGTCGTTCTGTCATATCATCCTTCCGGTCATATCATCCTCCAGTCGTTCTATCATATCTTCCTCCAGTCGTTCTGTCATATCATCATCCAGTCGTTCTGTCATATCTTCCTCCAGTCGTTCTATCATATCTTCCTCCAGTCGTTCTGTCATATCATCCTTCCGGTCATATCATCCTCCAGTCGTTCTATCATATCTTCCTCCAGTCGTTCTGTCATATCATCCTCCAGTCGTTCTATCATCTTCCTCCAGTCGTTCTGTCATATCTTCCTCCAGTCGTTCTGTCATATCATCCTCCAGTCGTTCTGTCATATCTTCCTCCAGTCGTTCTGTCATATCTTCCTCCAGTCGTTCTGTCATATCTTCCTCCAGTCGTTCTGTCATATCATCCTTCCGGTCATATCTTCCTCCAGTCTTTCTATCATATTTTCCTCCAGTCGTTCTGTCATATCATCCTCCAGTCGTTCTATCATATCTTCCTCCAGTCGTTCTGTCATATCTTCCTCCAGTCGTTCTGTCATATCATCCTTCCGGTCATATCATCCTCCAGTCGTTCTATCATATCTTCCTCCAGTCGTTCTGTCATATCTTCCTCCAGTCGTTCTATCATATCATCCTTCAGTCGTTCTGTCATATCATCCTCCAGTCGTTCTATCATATCTTCCTCCAGTCGTTCTGTCATATCTTCCTCCAGTCGTTCTGTCATATCTTCCTCCAGTCGTTCTGTCATATCATCCTTCCGGTCATATCTTCCTCCAGTCGTTCTGTCATACCTTCCTCCAGTCGTTCTGTCATATCATCCTTCCGGTCATATCATCCTCCAGTCGTTCTATCATATTTTCCTCCAGTCGTTCTGTCATATCATCCTCCAGTCGTTCTATCATATCTTCCTCCAGTCGTTCTGTCATATCTTCCTCCAGTCGTTCTGTCATATCATCCTTCCGGTCATATCTTCCTCCAGTCGTTCTGTCATATCTTCCTCCAGTCGTTCTGTCATATCATCCTACCGGTCATATCTTCCTCCAGTCGTTCTGTCATATCTTCCTCCAGTCGTTCTGTCATATCATCCTTCCGGTCATATCATCCTCCAGTCGTTCTATCATATCTTCCTCCAGTCGTTCTGTCATATCATCCTCCAGTCGTTCTATCATATCTTCCTCCAGTCGTTCTGTCATATCATCCTTCCGGTCATATCATCCTCCAGTCGTTCTATCATATCTTCCTCCAGTCGTTCTGTCATATCTTCCTCCAGTCGTTCTATCATATCATCCTTCAGTCGTTCTGTCATATCATCCTCCAGTCGTTCTATCATATCTTCCTCCAGTCGTTCTGTCATATCTTCCTCCAGTCGTTCTGTCATATCTTCCTCCAGTCGTTCTGTCATATCATCCTTCCGGTCATATCTTCCTCCAGTCGTTTTGTCATATCTTCCTCCAGTCGTTCTGTCATATCATCCTTCCGGTCATATCATCCTCCAGTCGTTCTATCATATCTTCCTCCAGTTGTTCTGTCATATCATCCTCCAGTCGTTCTATCATATCTTCCTCCAGTCGTTCTGTCATATCTTCCTCCAGTCGTTCTGTCATATCATCCTTCCGGTCATATCTTCCTCCAGTCGTTCTGTCATATCTTCCTCCAGTCGTTATGTCATATCATCCTTCCGGTCATATCTTCCTCCAGTCGTTCTGTCATATCTTCCTCCAGTCGTTCTGTCATATCATCCTTCCGGTCATATCATCCTCCAGTCGTTCTATCATATCTTCCTCCAGTCGTTCTGTCATATCATCCTCCAGTCGTTCTATCATATCTTCCTCCAGTCGTTCTGTCATATCTTCCTCCAGTCGTTCTGTCATATCATCCTTCCGGTCATATCATCCTCCAGTCGTTCTATCATATCTTCCTCCAGTCGTTCTGTCATATCATCCTCCAGTCGTTCTATCATCTTCCTCCAGTCGTTCTATCATATCTTCCTCCAGTCGTTCTGTCATATCATCCTCCAGTCGTTCTGTCATATCTTCCTCCAGTCGTTCTGTCATATTTTCCTCCAGTCGTTCTGACATATTTTCCTCCAGTCGTTCTGTCATATCTTCCTCCAGTCGTTCTGTCATATCATCCTCCAGTCGTTCTATCATATCTTCCTCCAGTCGTTCTGTCATATCATCCTCCAGTCGTTCTATCATATCTTCCTCCAGTCGTTCTGTCATATCATCATCCAGTCGTTCTATTATCTGTTGCTCCAGTCATTCTACATTTTTACATTTTAGTCATTTAGCAGACACTCTTCTCCAGAGCGACTTACAGTTAGTGAGTGCATACATTTTCATACTGGCCCCCCGTAGGAATCGAACCCACAACCCTGGCGTTGCAAACGCCATGCTCTACCAACTGAGCTACACGGGAAATACATTCTATCATACATTCCTCCAGTCGTTCTATAATACCATCCTCCAGTCGTTCTATAATACCTTCCTCCAGTCGTTCTATCATCTGCTCCTCCAGTCGTTCTGTCGTCTCTTTTTCCCTCTCCCTCCTCCAGTCGTCTGTCTTTGTTTTATTTCTCATTTTCAGATCTAATTCTGTTCAATTCAGCCTTACCCTAGTTTAATCTGTGGTTGAACAATGCTATGTGACACTCTATTTGGCTGCGGCAGATCTGGTCTCGATGGGGAGGCTGGTGTTTTTAATGAAACGTTTCGATCTGGTTACGATGGGCAGGCTCGCTTTGTAATGAAGCGTTTCAAGGCAGAGCCCAGGCACACAGACATGCACACACACACACACACACACGTTTGCAAAGCAGAGCCCAGGCACCATCACATTACTAATACAGGCTGAACACATCAGATTAATTAATACAGGCTGAACACATCAGATTAAATAATACAGGCTGAACACATCAGATTAACTAATACAAGCTGAAAACATCACATTACTAATAAAGGCTGAACATATCAGATTAACTAATACAGACTGAACACAACAGATTAACTAATACAGACTGAAACAAATCATCAAATCAAAATGTTATTGGTGACATACGTGTTTAGCAGATGTAATTGCGGGTGTAGCGAAATGCTTGTGTTTCTAGCTCTGACAGTGCAGTATATCTAACAAGTAATATCTAACAATTTCACAACATATACCCAATAACACAAATCTAAGTAAAGCAATGGAATTATTAATATATAAATAAATATATGGACAAGTAATGTCAGAGTGGCATGGACTAAGGTAGAGTAGAATAGTATAGAATATAGAATACAGTATATACATATGAGATGAGTAATGCGGCAGGTAGCTTAGTGGTTAAGAGCGTTGTACCAGTAATCCAAAGGTCGCTGGTTCTAATCCCCGAGCCGACTAGGTGAAAAATCTGTCGATGTGCCCTTGAGCAAGGCACTAAACCCTAATTGCTCCTGTAAGTCGCTCTGGATAAGAGTGTCTGCTAAATGAAAAAATAAAAAAAATAAAAAATGATGCAAGATATGTAAACATTATTAAAGTGACTAGTGTTCCATTTATTAAAGTGGCCAGTGATTTATAATCTATGTATATAGGCAGCAACCTCTAATGTGCTAGTGAAGGCTATTTAACAGTCTGATGGGCTTGAGATAAAAGCTGGATGCTCTCATTTGTGTATCTCTAAACGTTTGTGAGGGTTTTAGGTGCCAAGCCAAATTTCTTCAGCCTCCTGAGGTTGAAGAGGCGCTGTTGCGCCTTCTTCACAACACTGTCTGTGTGGGTGGGGCGAGGAACTTGAAGCTTTCCACCTTCTCTACTGCGGTCCCATCGATGTACAGGCTGAACACATCAGATTAAAAAATACAGGCTGAACACATCATATTAACTAATATAGGCTGAACACATCAGATTAAATAATGCAGGCTAAACACATCAGATTAAATAATGCAGGCTGAACACATCAGATTAAATAATACAGGCTGAACACATCATATTAACTAATACAGGCTGAACACATCATATTAACTAATACAGACTGAACACATCAGATTAACTAATACAAGCTGAACACATCATATCAACTAATACAGGCTGAAGACATCGATTAAATAATGCAGGCTGAACACATCAGATTAACTAATACAGGCTGAACACATCATATTAACTAATACAGGCTGAACACATCAGATTAACTAATACAGGCTGAACACATCAGATTAAATAATGCAGGCTGAACACATCAGATTAACTAATATAGGCTGAACACATCAGATTAACTAATACAGGCTGAACACATCAGATTAAATAATGCAGGCTGAACACATCAGATTAACTAATATAGGCTGAACACATCAGATTAAATAATACAGGCTGAACACATCATATTAAATAATACAGGCTGAACACATCATATTAACTAATACAGGCTGAACACATCAGATTAAATAATACAGGCTGAACACATCAGATTAACTAATACAGGCTGAACACATCAGATTAACTAATACAGGCTGAACACATATGATTAAATAATACAGGCTGAACACATCAGATTAACTATTACAGGCTGAACACATCATATTAACTAATACAGGCTGAGCACATCAGATTAAATAATACAGGCTGAACACATCAGATTAACTAATACAGGCTGAACACATCAGATTAACTAATACAGGCTGAACACATCATATAAACTAATACAGGCTGAACACATCAGATAAACTAATACAGGCTGAACACATCAGATTAAATAATACAGGCTGAACACATCAGATTAACTAATACAGGCTGAACACATCAGATTAACTAATACAGGCTGAACACATCAGATTAACTAATACAGGCTGAACACATCATATTAACTAATACAGGCTGAACACATCAGATTAACTAATACAGGCTGAACACATCAGATTAAATAATACAGGCTGAACACATCATATTAACTAATACAGGCTGAACACATCAGATTAAATAATACAGGCTGAACACATCATATAAACTAATACAGGCTGAACACATCAGATTAACTAATACAGGCTGAACACATCAGATTAACTAATACAGGCTGAACACATCAGATTAACTAATACAGGCTGAACACATCATATTAACTAATACAGGCTGAACACATCAGATTAACTAATATAGGCTGAACACATCATATTAACTAATACAGGCTGAGCACATCAGATTAACTAATACAGGCGGAACACATCAGATTAACTAATACAGGCTGAACACATCAGATTAACTAATACAGGCTGAACACATCAGATTAACTAATACAAGCTGAACACATCAGATTAACTAATACAGGCTGAACACATCAGATTAAATAATACAGGCTGAACACATCATATTAACTAATACAGGCTGAACACATCAGATTAAATAATACAGGCTGAACACATCATATAAACTAATACAGGCTGAACACATCAGATTAACTAATACAGGCTGAACACATCAGATTAAATAATACAGGCTGAACACATCAGATTAACTAATACAGGCTGAACACATCAGATTAAGTAATACAGGCTGAACACATCAGATTAAATAATACAGGCTGAACACATCATATTAACTAATACAGGCTGAACACATCAGATTAAATAATACAGGCTGAACACATCATATAAACTAATACAGGCTGAACACATCAGATTAACTAATACAGGCTGAACACATCAGATTAAATAATACAGGCTGAACAAATCAGATTAACTAATACAGGCTGAACACATCAGATTAACTAATACAGGCTGAACACATCAGATTAAATAATACAGGCTGAACACATCATATTAACTAATACAGGCTGAACACATCAGATTAAATAATACAGGCTGAACACATCATAAACTAATACAGGCTGAACACATCAGATTAACTAATACAGGCTGAACACATCAGATTAACTAATACAGGCTGAACACATCAGATTAACTAATACAGGCTGAACACATCAGATTAACTAATACAGGCTGAACACATTATATAAACTAATACAGACTGAACACATCAGATTAACTAATACAGACTGAACACATCAGATTAACTAATACAGGCTGAACACATCAGATTAAATAATACAGGCTGAACACATCATATTAACTAATACAGGCTGAACACATCAGATTAAATAATACAGGCTGAACACATCATAAACTAATACAGGCTGAACACATCAGATTAACTAATACAGGCTGAACACATCAGATTAACTAATACAGGCTGAACACATCAGATTAACTAATACAGGCTGAACACATTATATAAACTAATACAGACTGAACACATCAGATTAACTAATACAGACTGAACACATCAGATTAACTAATACAGGCTGAACACATCAGATTAACTAATACAGGCTGAACACATCATATTAACTAATACAGGCTGAACACATCAGATTAACTAATACAGGCTGAACATATCAGATTAAATAATACAAGCTGAAAACATCATATTACCTAATACAGGCTGAATACATCATATCAACTAATGCAGGCTGAACACATCAGATTAACTAATACAAGCTGAACACGTCATATCAACTAATACAGGCTGAAGACATCGATTAAATAATGCAGGCTGAACACATCAGATTAACTAATACAGGCTGAACACATCAGATTAACTAATACAGGCTGAACACATCAGATTAACTAATACAGGCTGAACACATCATATTAACTAATACAGGCTGAACACATCAGATTAAATAATGCAGGCTGAACACATCAGATTAAATAATGCAGGCTGAACACATCAGATTAAATAATGCAGGCTGAACACATCAGATTAACTAATATAGGCTGAACACATCAGATTAAATAATACAGGCTGAACACATCAGATTAAATAATACAGGCTGAACACATCATATTAACTAATACAGGCTGAACACATCAGATTAAATAATACAGGCTGAACACATCATAAACTAATACAGGCTGAACACATCAGATTAACTAATACAGGCTGAACACATCAGATTAACTAATACAGGCTGAACACATCAGATTAAATAATACAGGCTGAACACATCATATTAACTAATACAGGCTGAACACATCAGATTAAATAATACAGGCTGAACACATCATATAAACTAATACAGGCTGAACACATCAGATTAACTAATACAGGCTGAACACATCAGATTAAATAATACAGGCTGAACACATCAGATTAACTAATACAGGCTGAACACATCAGATTAACTAATACAGGCTGAACACATCAGATTAAATAATACAGGCTGAACACATCAGATTAACTAATACAGGCTGAACACATCAGATTAACTAATACAGGCTGAACACATCAGATTAACTAATACAGGCTGAACACATCAGATTAAATAATACAGGCTGAACACATCATATAAACTAATACAGGCTGAACACATCAGATTAACTAATACAGGCTGAACACATCATATTAACTAATACAGGCTGAACACATCAGATTAACTAATATAGGCTGAACACATCATATTAACTAATACAGGCTGAACACATCAGATTAAATAATACAGGCTGAACAAATCAGATTAACTAATACAGGCTGAACACATCAGATTAACTAATACAGGCTGAACACATCAGATTAACTAATACAGGCTGAACACATCAGATTAAATAATACAGGCTGAACACATCATATAAACTAATACAGGCTGAACACATCAGATTAACTAATACAGGCTGAACACATCATATTAACTAATACAGGCTGAACACATCAGATTAACTAATATAGGCTGAACACATCATATTAACTAATACAGGCTGAGCACATCAGATTAACTAATACAGGCGGAACACATCAGATTAACTAATACAGGCTGAACACATCAGATTAACTAATACAGGCTGAACACATCAGATTAACTAATACAAGCTGAACACATCATATCAACTAATACAGGCTGAAGACATCGATTAAATAATGCAGGCTGAACACATCAGATTAACTAATACAGGCTGAACACATCAGATTAACTAATACAGGCTGAACACATCAGATTAACTAATACAGGCTGAACACATCATATTAACTAATACAGGCTGAACACATCAGATTAAATAATGCAGGCTGAACACATCAGATTAAATAATGCAGGCTGAACACATCAGATTAACTAATACAGGCTGAACACATCAGATTAACTAATACAGGCTGAACACATCAGATTAACTAATACAGGCTGAACACATCAGATTAAATAATACAGGCTGAACACATCATATTAACTAATACAGGCTGAACACATCAGATTAAATAATACAGGCTGAACACATCATATAAACTAATACAGGCTGAACACATCAGATTAACTAATACAGGCTGAATACATCAGATTAAATAATACAGGCTGAACACATCAGATTAACTAATACAGGCTGAACACATCAGATTAAGTAATACAGGCTGAACACATCAGATTAAATAATACAGGCTGAACACATCATATTAACTAATACAGGCTGAACACATCAGATTAAATAATACAGGCTGAACACATCATATAAACTAATACAGGCTGAACACATCAGATTAACTAATACAGGCTGAACACATCAGATTAAATAATACAGGCTGAACAAATCAGATTAACTAATACAGGCTGAACACATCAGATTAACTAATACAGGCTGAACACATCAGATTAAATAATACAGGCTGAACACATCATATTAACTAATACAGGCTGAACACATCAGATTAAATAATACAGGCTGAACACATCATAAACTAATACAGGCTGAACACATCAGATTAACTAATACAGGCTGAACACATCAGATTAACTAATACAGGCTGAACACATCAGATTAACTAATACAGGCTGAACACATCAGATTAACTAATACAGGCTGAACACATTATATAAACTAATACAGACTGAACACATCAGATTA
Organism: Coregonus ussuriensis; assembly: GCA_031479575.1. Lineage (NCBI taxonomy): Eukaryota > Metazoa > Chordata > Actinopteri > Salmoniformes > Salmonidae > Coregonus > Coregonus ussuriensis. The sequence goes on along the minus strand of CM062503.1, from coordinate 46,845,473 downwards.
ACTAATACAGACTGAACACATCAGATTAACTAATACAGGCTGAACACATCAGATTAAATAATACAGGCTGAACACATCATATTAACTAATACAGGCTGAACACATCAGATTAAATAATACAGGCTGAACACATCATAAACTAATACAGGCTGAACACATCAGATTAACTAATACAGGCTGAACACATCAGATTAACTAATACAGGCTGAACACATCAGATTAACTAATACAGGCTGAACACATTATATAAACTAATACAGACTGAACACATCAGATTAACTAATACAGACTGAACACATCAGATTAACTAATACAGGCTGAACACATCAGATTAACTAATACAGGCTGAACACATCATATTAACTAATACAGGCTGAACACATCAGATTAACTAATACAGGCTGAACACATCAGATTAAATAATACAAGCTGAACACATCATATTACCTAATACAGGCTGAACACATCAAATCAACTAATGCAGGCTGAACACATCAGATTAACTAATACAAGCTGAACACGTCATATCAACTAATACAGGCTGAAGACATCGATTAAATAATGCAGGCTGAACACATCAGATTAACTAATACAGGCTGAACACATCAGATTAACTAATACAGGCTGAACACATCAGATTAACTAATACAGGCTGAACACATCATATTAACTAATACAGGCTGAACACATCAGATTAAATAATACAGGCTGAACACATCATAAACTAATACAGGCTGAACACATCAGATTAACTAATAGAGGCTGAACACATCAGATTAATTAATACAGGCTGAACACATCAGATTAACTAATACAGGCTGAACACATCAGATTAACTAATACAGGCTGAACACATTATATAAACTAATACAGACTGAACACATCAGATTAACTAATACAGACTGAACACATCAGATTAACTAATACAGGCTGAACACATCAGATTAAATAATACAGGCTGAACACATCATATTAACTAATACAGGCTGAACACATCAGATTAAATAATACAGGCTGAACACATCATAAACTAATACAGGCTGAACACATCAGATTAATTAATACAGGCTGAACACATCAGATTAACTAATACAGGCTGAACACATCAGATTAACTAATACAGGCTGAACACATTATATAAACTAATACAGACTGAACACATCAGATTAACTAATACAGACTGAACACATCAGATTAACTAATACAGGCTGAACACATCAGATTAACTAATACAGGCTGAACACATCATATTAACTAATACAGGCTGAACACATCAGATTAACTAATACAGGCTGAACACATCAGATTAAATAATACAAGCTGAACACATCATATTACCTAATACAGGCTGAACACATCAAATCAACTAATGCAGGCTGAACACATCAGATTAACTAATACAAGCTGAACACGTCATATCAACTAATACAGGCTGAAGACATCGATTAAATAATGCAGGCTGAACACATCAGATTAACTAATACAGGCTGAACACATCAGATTAACTAATACAGGCTGAACACATCAGATTAACTAATACAGGCTGAACACATCATATTAACTAATACAGGCTGAACACATCAGATTAAATAATGCAGGCTGAACACATCAGATTAAATAATGCAGGCTGAACACATCAGATTAAATAATACAGGCTGAACACATCAGATTAACTAATATAGGCTGAACACATCAGATTAAATAATACAGGCTGAACACATCAGATTAAATAATACAGGCTGAACACATCATATTAACTAATACAGGCTGAACACATCAGATTAAATAATACAGGCTGAACACATCAGATTAACTAATACAGGCTGAACACATCAGATTAACTAATACAGGCTGAACACATCAGATTAACTAATACAGGCTGAACACATCAGATTAAATAATACAGGCTGAACACATCATATTAACTAATACAGGCTGAACACATCAGATTAAATAATACAGGCTGAACACATCATATAAACTAATACAGGCTGAACACATCAGATTAACTAATACAGGCTGAACACATCAGATTAAATAATACAGGCTGAACACATCAGATTCACTAATACAGGCTGAACACATCAGATTAACTAATACAGGCTGAACACATCAGATTAAATAATACAGGCTGAACACATCATATTAACTAATACAGGCTGAACACATCAGATTAAATAATACAGGCTGAACACATCATATAAACTAATACAGGCTGAACACATCAGATTAACTAATACAGGCTGAACACATCCGATTAAATAATACAGGCTGAACAAATCAGATTAACTAATACAGGCTGAACACATCAGATTAACTAATCCAGGCTGAACACATCATATTAACTAATACAGGCTGAACACATCATATTAACTAATACAGGCTGAACACATCAGATTAACTAATACAAGCTGAAAACATCACATTACTAATAAAGGCTGAACATATCAGATTAACTAATACAGACTGAACACAACAGATTAACTAATACAGGCTGAACACATCAGATTAAAGAACACAGGCTGAACACATCATATTAACTAATACAGGCTGAACACATCAGATTAACTAATACAGGCTGGACACATATTAACTAATACATGTTGAACACATCAGATTAACTAATAAAGGCTGAACACATCATATTAAATAATACAGGCTGAACACATCATATTAACTAATACAGGCTGAACACATCAGATTAAATAATACAGGCTTAACACATCATATAAACTAATACAGGCTGAACACATCAGATTAACTAATACAGGCTGAACACATCAGATTAAATAATACAGGCTGAACACATCAGATTAAATAATACAGGCTGAACACATCAGATTAACTAATACAGGCTGAACACATCAGATTAAATAATACAGGCTGAACACATCATATTAACTAATACAGGCTGAACACATCAGATTAAATAATACAGGCTGAACACATCATATAAACTAATACAGGCTGAACACATCAGATTAACTAATACAGGCTGAACACATCAGATTAACTAATACAGGCTGAACACATCAGATTAACTAATACAGGCTGAACACTTCAGATTAACTAATACAGGCTGAACACATCAGATTAACTAATACAGGCTGAACACATCAGATTAAATAATACAGGCTGAACACATCATATTAACTAATACAGGCTGAACACATCAGATTAAATAATACAGGCTGAACACATCAGATTAAATAACACAGGCTGAACACATCAGATTAACTAATACAGGCTGAACACATCAGATTAACTAATACAGGCTGTACACATCATATTAACTAATACATGTTGAACACATCAGATTAACTAATACAGGCTGAACACATCATATTAAATATTACAGGCTGAACACATCATATTAACTAATACAGGCTGAACACATCAGATTAAATAATACAGGCTGAACACATCATATAAACTAATACAGGCTGAACACATCAGATTAACTAATACAGGCTGAACACATCAGATTAAATAATACAGGCTGAACACATCAGATTAACTAATACAGGCTGAACACATCAGATTAACTAATACAGGCTGAACACATCAGATTCAATAATACAGGCTGAACACATCAGATTAAATAACACAGGTTGAACACATCATATAAACTAATACAGGCTGAACACATCAGATTAACTATTACAGGCTGAACACATCAGATTAACTAATACAGGCTGAACACATCAGATTAAATAATACAGGCTGAACACATCAGATTAACTAATACAGGCTGAACACATCAGATTAACTAATACAGGCTGAACACATCATATAAACTAATACAGGCTGAACACATCAGATAAACTAATACAGGCTGAACACATCAGATTAAATAATACAGGCTGAACACATCATAAACTAATACAGGCTGAACACATCAGATTAACTAATACAGGCTGAACACATCAGATTAACTAATACAGGCTGAACACATCAGATTAACTAATACAGGCTGAACACATCAGATTAACTAATACAGGCTGAACACATCAGATTAAATAATACAGGCTGAACACATCATATTAACTAATACAGGCTGAACACATCAGATTAAATAATACAGGCTGAACACATCATATAAACTAATACAGGCTGAACACATCAGATTAACTAATACAGGCTGAACACATCATATTAACTAATACAGGCTGAACACATCAGATTAACTAATACAGGCTGAACACATCAGATTAAATAATACAGGCTGAACACATCATATAAACTAATACAGGCTGAACACATCAGATTAACTAATACAGGCTGAACACATCATATTAACTAATACAGGCTGAACACATCAGATTAACTAATATAGGCTGAACACATCATATTAACTAATACAGGCTGAGCACATCAGATTAACTAATACAGGCGGAACACATCAGATTAACTAATACAGGCTGAACACATCAGATTAACTAATACAGGCTGAACACATCAGATTAAATAGTAGCCCATTCTGCTCTACGACACCAATGTGGTGTTCTGCTCAGCGTTCCTCAGGCCTGGGCTCATGTAGAGATCGCTTCACCTTGAAAACAGACAGACATCCCTCAATGTTAGGACTGTGTTACTAAAGCACTGGCTAATGTTAATGACAGTGACTAAAACACCATGTTTACACTTTTAATTATTGATTTACTTTATCTCTTTCTCTGTGTTTGTCATTTAGTACAGTCAGATAATATATCCTATTTCTCGACCGGGATTTGAAGATTAACGGGAATCTTTGACGCAACGTCGACAAATGACAAAATATGTGTTATTTTATATTACTGTTTTCTGCTGTCTGAGTAAATATCAGTTTAGGAGGCTGTCGAGGATGTCAAGGCGACGGGGTATGAGGTGACAGTGGGGAGGAATTCATTGTCATTTAGGTTGAATAAGATGGATGGTCGACGCTATCGCCGCTCTACGGTGTGCCTTTCCTTTTAAATGAATGGCAGATGTGGTTTTCACTACAGTGTGGAATAGAATAAGAATGGACTCTAACAATACCCCAAACACACACACACACGCACACACACACACACACACACGCACACATGCACGTGCGTGTGTCCTCTGTAGCTCAGCTGGTAGAGCACGGCGCTTGTAACGCCAAGATAGTGGGTTCGATCCCCGGGACCACCCATACACAAAAATGTATGCACGCATGACTGTAAGTCGCTTTGGATAAAAGTGTCTGCTAAATAGCATATTATTATTATTATTATTATTACACACACACACACACACACACATACGAACACCCATGCACATAAACGAACGCACACACACACACACACACACACATGGTTGCAAGCTTTACATCACATCAGAAGCATGTTAAAGGGCTCCTTCGGGATTTTGGCAATGAGGCCCTTTATCTACTTCCTCGGAGTCAGATGAACTGGTGGTTACCATTTGTATGTCTCTGTGTCCAGTATGAAGGAAGTTCCTAATTGGCGCTAGAGCAATTGCTCACTAGCGTTAGCATAATGAGTGGAAGTAGACTTCAGTCATTGCGCTAACGCAAGTTAGCATTGGCTTGCAAAACTACCTCTAACTTCCTTTGTACTGGACACAGAGATAAAATGGTATCCACCAGTTCATCTGACTCCGAGGAAGTAGATAAAGGGATTCATTGCCAAAATCCAGAAGTATCCCTTTAAACAGGCTCCAAGCAAGCTCTCTGCCTCAGGTGTTTCTCTGTGGGTGATCAGGTTGTCACTACAGAGACGTACTGTACCAGTCTGTAAGGCTGAAGAGTTGAGTCTCAGGGTAGAGTAAGGCTGTGGCTCTGTTTCCCACTATGTTATTGTGTCGCTGTGTATATAACTGTCACGGTCGTCTACGAGAGAGGACCAATGCGCAGCGTTGAAGGTGAACATAATATATATTTATTAACTGATCACACGATCAAAACAATAACCAACGATGCGTGACGTCTAAGGTTACAACACGAACAAACCTTAACGGAACAAGAAACCACAACACAAAGTGAAAAGACCGATAGTTAAATATGGCTCCCAATCAGATATACAAACATAGACTTACATACCCTGGCTCAACATAACATAGTCCCCAGAGCCAGGGCGTGACAATAACATACAATACTTAGCAGTGGCCAGCATCTGTGACTGTAATGTTTACTGGTCATTATTATTGTTTATTTACCTTTTGTTTATTATCTATTTAACTTGCTTTGGCAACGTAAGCATATGTTTCCCATGACAATAAAGAGAGAGGCAGAGACAGACAGAGAGAGCGAGAGAGAGGCAGAGAGGCAGAGAGAGAGAGAGAGAGAGAGAGAGAGAGAGAGAGAGAGAGAGAGAGAGAGAGAGAGAGAGAGAGAGAGAGACGTTGATCTGTACTGAGAGCATGCCCTGTGGAGGCTGATACAGTATGATACGAAGCTGATGGGTTGTGTGCAACTGGCATGGCGTTCAAAGACTGCCACTGGTCTTTTGAAGTCGGTGGTGTCTCCCTCCTTTGAACCGTTGGCAGTGTTTAGTGTGAGAGTGTGTGTGTCTGTGTGTGTGTGTCTGTGTGTGTGTGTGCATGTACGCACTTTTGCTTGTTTGTGTGCCACAGGGAGTGGAGATGGGGGGAGATGGGGTCGGATCTGCTGCTGAGAGACATGACAAAATAATGAACACCCTGCTGTGGCTTGAACACTGCTCAGTCAGAGTCCTACTATAACATTATCATGGAGGACAGGGAGGGTATACACCATTGAACACAACCCATTCTCAAACTATAACATTAAGGGCAGGTTAAAGAGTATACTCAAGTGAGAATGTTAATTGAAAGCGCTCTTAAATCTCGGACTTAATCAGTCTGGGAAACCGGCACTAAAATGCTCAGGCTACAGGCTCTACGTGGAACACATTGCTATACTACTGGAACATACAGTCTCACACTACTGATAGAGGAGGTGGAGGCACCACCAAGAGCCTCATACTACTGATAGACGATAGAGGAGGTGGAGGCACCACCCAGAGCCTCATACTACTGATAGATGATAGAGGTGGTGGAGGCACCACCCAGAGCCTCCATACTACTGATAGATGATAGAGGAGGTGGAGGCACCACCCAGAGCCTCACACTACTGATAGATGATAGAGGAGGTGGAGGCACCACCCAGAGCCTCATACTACTGATAGATGATAGAGGAGGTGGAGGCACCACCCAGAGCCTCACACTACTGATAGATGATAGAGGAGGTGGAGGCACCACCCAGAGCCTCATACTACTGATAGATGATAGAGGAGGTGGAGGCACCACCCAGAGCCTCATACTACTGATAGATGATAGAGGAGGTGGAGGCACCACACAGAGCCTCATACTACTGATAGAAACTAGAGGAGGTGGAGGCACCACCCAGAGCCTCACACTACTGATAGATGATAGAGGAGGTGGAGGCACCACCCAGAGCCTCATACTACTGATAGATGATAGAGGAGGTGGAGGCACCACCCAGAGCCTCATACTACTGATAGATGATAGAGGAGGTGGAGGCACCACCCAGAGCCTCATACTACTGATAGATGATAGAGGAGGTGGAGGCACCACCAAGAGCCTCATACTACTGATAGATGATAGAGGAGGTGGAGGCACCACCCAGAGCCTCATACTACTGATAGATGATGGTGGAGGCACCACCCAGAGCCTCATACTACTGATAGATGATAGAGGAGGTGGAGGCACCACCAAGAGCCTCATACTACTGATAGATGATAGAGGAGGTGGAGGCACCACCCAGAGCCTCTTACTACTGATAGATGATGGTGGAGGCACCACTCAGAGCCTCATACTACTGATAGATGATAGAGGAGGTGGAGGCACCACCCAGAGCCACATACTACTGACAGATGATGGTGGAGGTGGAGGCACCACCCAGAGCCTCATACTACTGATAGACGATAGAGGAGGTGGAGGCACCACCCAGAGCCTCATACTACTGATAGATGATAGAGGAGTTGGAGGCACCACCCACAGCCTCATACTACTGATAGATGATAGAGGAGGTGGAGGCACCACACAGAGCCTCATACTACTGATAGATGATAGAGGAGGTGGAGGCACCACACAGAGCCTCATACTACTGATAGATGATAGAGGAGGTGGAGGCACCACCCAGAGCCTCATACTACTGATAGATAATAGAGGAGGTGGAGGCACCACCCAGAGCCTCATACTACTGATAGATGATGGTGGAGGCACCACCCTGAGCCTCATACTACTGATAGATGATAGAGGAGGTGGAGGCACCACCCAGAGCCTCATACTACTGATAGATGATAGAGGAGGTGGAGGCACCACCAAGAGCCTCATACTACTGATAGATGATAGAGGAGGTGGAGGCACCACCCAGAGCCTCATAATACTGATTGATGATGGTGGAGGCACCACCCAGAGCCTCATACTACTGATAGATGATAGAGGAGGTGGAGGCACCACCAAGAGCCTCATACTACTGATAGATGATAGAGGAGGTGGAGGCACCACCCAGAGCCTCTTACTACTGATAGATGATGGTGGAGGCACCACCCAGATCCTCATACTACTGATAGATGATAGAGGAGATGGAGGCACCACCCAGAGCCTCATACTACTGACAGATGATGGTGGAGGTGGAGGCACCACCCAGAGCCTCATACTACTGATAGATGATAGAGGAGGTGGAGGCACCACACAGAGCCTCATACTACTGATAGATGATAGAGGAGGTGGAGGCACCACACAGAGCCTCATACTACTGATAGATGATAGAGGAGGTGGAGGCACCACCCAGAGCCTCATACTACTGATAGATAATAGAGGAGGTGGAGGCACCACCCAGAGCCTCATACTACTGATAGATGATGGTGGAGGCACCACCCTGAGCCTCATACTACTGATAGATGATAGAGGAGGTGGAGGCACCACCCAGAGCCTCATACTACTGATAGATGATAGAGGAGGTGGAGGCACCACCAAGAGCCTCATACTACTGATAGATTATAGAGGAGGTGGAGGCACCACCCAGAGCCTCATAATACTGATAGATGATGGTGGAGGCACCACCCAGAGCCTCATACTACTGATAGATGATAGAGGAGGTGGAGACACCACCAAGAGCCTCATACTACTGATAGATGATAGAGGAGGTGGAGGCACCACCCAGAGCCTCTTACTACTGATAGATGATTGTGGAGACACCACCCAGAGCCTCATACTACTGATAGATGATAGAGGAGATGGAGGCACCACCCAGAGCCTCACACTACTGACAGATGATGGTGGAGGTGGAGGCACCACCCAGAGCCTCATACTACTGATAGACTATAGAGGAGGTGGAGGCACCACCAAGAGCCTCATACTACTGATAGATGATAGAGGAGGTGGAGGCACCACCCAGAGCCTCTTACTACTGATAGATGATGGTGGAGGCACCACCCAGAGCCTCATACTACTGATAGATGATAGAGGAGGTGGAGGCACCACACAGAGCCTCTTACTACTGACAGATGATGGTGGAGGTGGAGGCACCACCCAGAGCCTCATACTACTGATAGACGATAGAGGAGGTGGAGGCACCACACAGAGCCTCATACTACTGATAGATGATAGAGGAGTTGGAGGCACCACCCACAGCCTCATACTACTGATAGATGATAGAGGAGGTGGAGGCACCACCCAGAGCCTCATACTACTGATAGATGATAGAGGAGGTGGAGGCACCACACAGAGCCTCATACTACTGATAGATGATAGAGGAGGTGGAGGCACCACCCAGAGCCTCATACTACTGATAGATAATAGAGGAGGTGGAGGCACCACCCAGAGCCTCATACTACTGATAGATGATGGTGGAGGCACCACCCTGAGCCTCATACTACTGATAGATGATAGAGGAGGTGGAGGCACCACCCAGAGCCTCATACTACTGATAGATGATAGAGGAGGTGGAGGCACCACCCAGAGCCTCATACTACTGATAGATGATAGAGGAGGTGGAGGCACCACACAGAGCCTCATAGTACTGATAGATGATAGAGGAGGTGGAGGCACCACCCAGAGCTTCATACTACTGATAGATAATAGAGGAGGTGGAGGCACCACCCAGAGCCTCACACTACTGATAGATGATAGAGGAGGTGGAGGCACCACCCAGAGCCTCATACTACTGATAGATGATAGAGGAGGTGGGGGCACCACCCAGAGCCTCATACTACTGATAGATGATAGAGGAGGTGGAGGCACCACCCAGAGCCTCACACTACTGATAGATGATAGAGGAGGTGGAGGCACCACCCAGAGCCTTGTACTACTGATAGACGATAGAGGAGGTGGAGGCACCACCAAGAGCCTCATACTACTGATAGACAATAGAGGAGGTGGAAGCACCACCCAGAGCCTCATACTACTGATAGATGATAGAGGAGGTGGAGGCACCACCCAGAGCCTCATACTACTGATAGATGATGGTGGAGGCACCACCCAGATCCTCATACTACTGATAGATGATAGAGGAGGTGGAGGCACCACACAGAGCCTCACACTACTGATAGACGATAGAGGAGGTGGAGGCACCACCCAGAGCCTCATACTACTGATAGACGACAGAGGAGGTGGATGCACCACCCAGAGCCTCAAACCACTGATAGATGATAGAGGAGGTGGAGGCACCACCCAAAGCCTCATACTACTGCTAGATGATAGAGGAGTTGGAGGCACCACCAAGAGCCTCACACTACTGACAGATGATAGAGGAGGTGGAGGCACCACCCAGAGCCTCATACTACTGATAGATGATAGAGGAGGTGGAGGCACCACCCAGAGCCTCATACTACTGATAGATGATAGAGGAGGTGGAGGCACCACCAAGAGCCTCACACTACTGATAGAGGAGGTGGAGGCACCACCCAGAGCCTCATACTACTGATAGATGATAGAGGAGGTGGAGGCACCACCCAGAGCCTCATACTACTGATAGATGATAGAGGAGGTGGGGGCACCACCCAGAGCCTCATACTACTGATAGATGATAGAGGAGGTGGAGGCACCACCCAGAGCCTCATACTACTGATAGATGATAGAGGAGGTGGAGGCACCACCCAGAGCCTCATACTACTGATAGATGATAGAGGAGGTGGAGGCACCACCCAGTCTCATACTGTCATTAAAACCTGAGACCCAATTTAGCCAATATACACTAATACAGTGCCTTACAAAAGTATTCATCCCCCTTGGGTTTTAAAAAAAATATTTTTAATTTGGATTTCATGTAATGGACATACACAAAATTGTCGAAATTGGTGAATTGAAATGAAAAAAATAACTTGGGTCAAAAAATTCTAAACAAATAAATAACGGAAAAGTGGTGCGTGCATATGTATTCACCCCCTTTCCTATGAAGCCCCTAAATAAGATCTGGTGCAACCAATTACCTTCAGAAGTCACATAATTAGTTAAATAAAGTCCACCTGTGTGCAATCTAACTGTCACATGATCTGTCACATGATCTCAGTATATATACACCTGTTCTGCAAGGTCCCAGAGTCTGCAACACCACTAAGCAAGGGGCACCACCAAGCAAGCGTCACCATGAAGACCAAGGAGCTCTCCAAACAGGTCAGGGACAAAGTTGTGAAGAAGTACAGATCAGGGTTGGGTTATAAAAAAATATCAGAAACTTTGAACATCCCACGGAGCACCATTAAATCCATTATAAGAAATATTGAAAGAATATGGCAACACAACAAACCTGCCAAGAGAGGGCCGCCCACCAACTCACGGACCAGGCAAGGAGGGCATTAATCAGAGAGGCAACAAAGAGACCAAAGATAACCCTGAAGGAGCTGCAAAGCTCCCAAGCGGAGATTGGAGTATCTGTCCACAGGACCACTTTAAGCCGTACACTCCACAGAGCTGGGCTTTACGGAAGAGTGGCCAGAAAAAAGCCATTGCTTTAAGAAAGAAATAAGCAAACACGTTTGATGTTCGCCAAAAGCCATTTGGGAGACTCCCCAAACATATGGAAGAAGGTACTCTGGTCAGATGAGACTCAAATTGAGCTTTTTGGCCATCAAGGAAAACGTCTGGCGCAAACCCAACACTTCTCATTACCCCGAGAACACCATCCCCACAGTGAAGCATGGTGGTGGCTGCCTCATGCTCTGGGGATGTTTTTCATCGGCAGGGACTGGGAAACTGGTCAGAATTGAAGGAATGATGGATGGCCCTAAATACAGGGAAATTCTTGAGGGAAACCTGTTACAGTCCTCCAGAGATTTGAGACTGGGACGGAGGTTCACCTTCCAGCAGAACAATGACCCTAAGCATACTGCTAAAGCAACACTTGTGTGGTTTAAGGGGAAACATTTAAATGTTTTGGAATGGCCTAGTCAAAGCCCAGACCTAAATCCAATTGAGAGTCTGTGGTATGACTTAAACATTGCTGTACAGCAGCAGAACCCATCCAACTTGAAGGAGCTGGAGCAGTTTTGCCTTGAAGAATGGTCAAAAATCCCAGTGACTAGATGTGCCCCAAGAGACTTGCAGCTGTAATTGCTGCAAAAGGTGGCTCTACAAAGTATTGACTTTGGGGGGGAGGGGTGAATAGTTATGCACGCTCAAGTTTTCAGTTTTTGTCTTATTTCTTGTATGTTTCATAATAAAACATATTTTGCATCTTCAAAGTGGTAGGCATGTTGTGTAAATCAAATGATACAAACCCCACAAAAATATTTTTTAATTCCAGGTTGTAAGGCAACAAAATAGGAAAAATGCCAAGGGGGGTGAATACTTTCGCAAGCCAATGTATATATAATAATAATAATATGCCATTTAGCAGACGCTTTTATCCAAAGCAACTTACAGTCATGCGTGCATCATTTTTTTTTTGTGTATGGGTGGTCCCGGGGATCGAACCCACTACCTTGGCGTTACAAGCGCCGTGCTCTACCAGCTGAGCTACAGAGGACCACATATACCCCAATATTCCCCACGATATTAACACTTTTTTGGTTACTACATGATTCCATATGTGTTTTTTCATAGTTTTGATGTCTTCACTATTATTTTAGAATGTAGAAAATAGTACAAATAAAGAAAAATCATGGAATGAGTAGGTGTGTCCAAACCTTTGACTGGTACTGTACATCCCCCAATATAAACTGGGTGGGTCGAGCCCTGAATGCTGATTGGCTATGACAAAACATGTATTTTTACTTCTCTAATTACATTGGTGACCAGTTTATAATAGCAATAAGGCACCTCAGGGGTTTTCTTGTTAACAAACTATAGTTTTGGAAAGTCGGTTAGGACATCTACTTTGTGCAACTGTTTACAGACAGATTATTTCACTTATAATTCACTGTATCACAATTCCAGTGGGTCAGAAGTTTACATACACTACGATGACTGTGCCTTTAAACAGCTTGGAAAATTCCAGAAAATGATGTCATGGCTTTAGAAGCTTCTGATAGGCTAATTGACATAATTTGAGTCAATTGGAGGTGTACCTGTGGATGTATTTCAAGGCCTAACTTCAAACTCAGTGCCTCTTTGCTTGACATCATGGGAAAATCAAAAGAAATCAGCCAAGACCTCAGAAAAAAAATGGTAGACCTCCACAAGTCTGGTTCATCCTTGGGAGCAATTTCCAAACGCCTGAAGGTACCACGTTCATCTGTACAAACAATAGTATGCAAGTATAAACACGATGGGACCACACAGCCATCATACCGCTCAGGAAGGAGACGCGTTCTGTCTCCTAGAGATGAACGTACTTTGGTGTGAAAAGTGCAAATCAATCCCAGAACAACAGCAAAGGACCTTGTGTAGATGCTGGAGGAAACATGTACAAAAGTATCTATATTCACAGTAAAACAAGTCCTATATCGACATAACCTGAAAGGCCGCTCAGCAAGGAAGAAGCCACTGCTCCAAAACCGCCATAAAAAAGCCAGACTGCGGTTTGCAACTGCACATGGTACTTTTTGGAGAAATGTCCTCTGGTCTGATTAAACAAAAATAGAACTGTTTGGCCATAATGACCATCGTTATGTTTGGAGGAAAAAGGGGGTTACTTGCAAGCCGAAGAACACCATCCCAACCGTGAAGCACAGGGGTGGCAGCATCATGCTGTGGGGGTGCTTTGCTGCAGGAGGGACTGGTGCACTTCACAAAATAGATGGCATCATGAGGAAGGCAAATTATGGGGATATATTGAAGCAACATCTCAAGACATCAGTCAGGAAGTTAAAGCTTGGTCGCAAATGGGTCTTCCAAATGGACAATGACCCCAAGCATACTTCCAAAGTTGTGGCAAAATGGCGTAAGGACATCAAAGTCAAGGTATTGGAGTGGCCATCAAAAAGCCCTGACCTCAATCCTATAGAAAATGTGTGGGCAGAACTGAAAAAGTGTGTGCGAACAAGGAGGCCTACAAACCTGATTCAGTTACACAAGCTCTGTCAGGAGGAATGGGCAAAAATTCACCCAACTAATTGTGGGAAGCTTGTGGAAGGCTATCCAAAACGTTTGACCCAAGTTAAACAATTTAAAGGCAATGCTACCAAATACTAATTGAGTGTATGTAAACTTCTGACAAACTGGGAATGTGATGAAAGAAATAAAAGCTGAAATAAATAATTCTCTCTACTATTATTCTGACATTTCACATTCTTAAAATAAAGTGGTGATCCTAACTGACCTAAGACAGGGGATTTTTACTAAGATTAATTGTCAGGAATTGTGAAAAACTGAGTTTAAATGTATTTGGCTAAGGTGTATGTAAATTTACGACTTCAACTGTACCCCCAAATATTATCCAATAATCCCCAATATACCCCAATATACCACAATATGTCCCCCCAGATATATGTCCCCCAATATTCCCCAATATATTCCCAAATATATACCCCCTAATATTCCCCAATATACCCCAATATATACCCCCCTAATATTCCTTAATATTCCCCAATACACCCCATTATATACCCCAAAAATTCTCCAATATATCCCAATATATACCCTAATATTCCCCCATATTCCACAATATTCCACAATATAACCCTATATATAACCCCCAATATACCCAAAGTCCAATCTGAGAGTTCAGGGTCATATTCAGTACACACTAAAAACAAATGGTTATTTGGCTTGTAACCATATCGGAACCCTTTTTGGTGCTATATGGAACCTTTTTTTTGAAGGTTCTATAAAGAACCATGCTCATAAGATTCTAAATGGTGTGGTGCCTTTTTTTTAAAAGGTTCTATATAGCAGCAAAAAAGGGTTCTGATATGGTTACAACCCTTTTGGGGGCTATATAGAACCCTTTTACATGGTTCTTTATAAAATGTTTATAGAGAATGGTTATATAAAGAACCTTCGCAATCTGAAAGGTTCTTTGTAGAACCATACAGGTTTTTTTTATTATTCTGGTTTAATAGCCACATTATATTGATAAAATAAAACAAGTTGAGTCAGTCTTTGTTCTATCTTTTATTTTTATTTTTATTTATTTTTTATGGCACACAGTAGGAAAAAGTTTTGATATGGAAAAAGTTGAATTTGACCTTGACCTTGGTTTTGGTCTGAGAAATGTTGAAGTTGATATTTATGTTTGTTTTTGTACCTGTCAGAGGCAAACATGTTTTTGTGCATAATCTCAATAAATTGTGAAATAATATAGAGTGATTTTCACTAATGAAGTAGTTCTTAATTGCTCTGGCAGCCACTTGAATAGGGCCTTCTATTTGATTTATTTCCATGACCTCTGGATTAGATAATACATGTTTTGCAAATATTCACTCAAAATATGAAAGCAAAGTCAAAGTAAACATAAGAGGAAAAGTCCTGTTTTTTATCCTTGATCTGAAAAAAGAAAAAACCTAAAATAAACTAATATGAAATGAGTTGTTATCCTCCTCGACCTTGCTGTATTTTTGCCCTTGTTAAAGAAGTCACTTTTGATTAAGTCCAAACAGCTTGCGAAGATAAAACACTATTATTAGTGATCAAATGTTGTGTGCCATGTTCATCTCAATGGACTGATTGAAATATAAAGTCTTCAGAGAGAAGATTATTCTCTCTCCACACGAAAAGGATTAGCATACTCTTCTTACTGCTTCAATCCAAAGACACACACACAGGCAGACACCACAGAGAAAGGCTTTACGTAGGATCATTGCAGTATGAATACCCCCGTCTCTCTGAAACAAGGTTGTTTAAAAATCCACCGTCTATTTCAGAGAAAATATCACTTCCAACGGAGAGTGGTTTTATCAAACTAAGACGAGATGGAAACTTCAAACAATGATATTTGCACCTCTCACTTTAGCAGGGAAGCGTGCTGATGGGTTGTCATTACATAGGGACAAGTTCCCGAAAATATTATCTTGTCTACAAATTAAATTACGTACTGAAATTCAAGTCCCAA
Organism: Coregonus ussuriensis; assembly: GCA_031479575.1. Classification (NCBI taxonomy): domain Eukaryota; kingdom Metazoa; phylum Chordata; class Actinopteri; order Salmoniformes; family Salmonidae; genus Coregonus; species Coregonus ussuriensis. The sequence continues at coordinate 46,829,035 of CM062503.1, read as the reverse complement.
CACTTTCCTCCTAGACAAAACGTTTCAAAGTATATCAATTACTAGAGGTAGAATAAAATAGGATAAATAAATAGTAGGCCTATAATAGTGTGTAGTATAGGGGGAACAACAAAAGTATAGGAAGAGGATTGTTATTTAGTTATTCTTAAAATAATTTTGAATCAAGTAAAGACTTTCCTAACACAGCTATAAGTCTGCTTGGCTGCGTTTAGACAGGCAGCCCAATTCGGATCTATTTTTCACTAATTGGTCCTTTGACCAATTAGATCAGCTCTGAAAAAGATCTGATCTGAAAAAAGATCTAATATAAAAAGATTTGCAGGCGAAACAAATTAAAGTTTTAGGGCCTTTTGCTGAAGGCCCCCCCCCCCCCCACTATGCTGTCCAGCATGTCGCATGCTTCCCAGTCTAAACAGTTTGCGCATATATTATGACAAAAAAAATTGTTCGGTAGCCGAAGTCTATGTCTCTTCGTCAGTGATTTGTCAACAGTACTATTCCTAGTAGGAGTGGAAATTATGGGCAGGATTCTTCAATCAAGTGTTTTTTGTCATTCAACGAGAGACAACTAGTTTTAATGCACATTTTTTATCTTGAGAAATACTCCAACAAACATCTTAGTTAGATGTAAAGTTGCTCGACCATGACCTCCTTGACAAAAGCGTCAAAATGATTTATCTTAGATTAATTCGGACTGTCGTGGCCATATTGTAGCTACAGTGGCTCAAGAGGGACAAACAACAGTAATATTGTTGCTTTTCTCTCGTTTTTCAAGCGAAGGTCTTTAGGGAGTATGCGAGCACAGAAGTAGCCGAGTTCTGCTAGGAGCAAACCAAACCTATGTATGTGGACACCATTAATCCGTCCTCTCCTGGTCTCTGGGTTTTTGTGTTGAAACAAGCTATCATAATGAGATGCTAATTGATTTAGCATTGGGCTGACAGTCCTGGGATGGCTCAGCGTGATAAAACTGTGTCTGTGTGTGTGTGTGTGTGTGAAGGTCTTTCAAATGTATGAATAAAGTGCCCTAGTCCAGGGTTCTTCAATTCCGGTCCTGGAGGGCCGAAACACCTCTGTTTTTCATCCTCTCCTTCTAATCAGGGGCTAATTCAGACCTGGGACACCAGGTGAGTGCAATTAACTACCAGGTAGAAATTAAAAACAGAAGTGTTTCGGCCCTCCAGGACCGGAATTGAAGAACCCTGCCCTAGTCCATTGCCATGCATAGCTTTCCACCATTTAGGTGTGCCAGACCATAATTGTTTGCTACCAAGGTGATTGCTCAGGTGTGGTGAGTTATGTGATTAGGGTGCAGCTCATCCATGCTTTCAGCCTCTCTGAGTATTAGTGCTATAATCATGTTCTATTTGATGCAGCTCTATGTCTTTTAAACTAAGGTGTACTTGACTAAATATGGTAATTTTAACTAAATGCAATTAGGCTAATTGAAATCATGTTTTCCATAATATTGCCTAGTCTAATTAACAAAGTATAGTTCAGCTAATTAAATGTACATTCTCATTGGCTAATCATTATCGGCAGAGTTTAGGAGCAAAGGTAGAAATGCTGTCCTTTCCTGTCAGCTCAGGTTTGTAAACCGTTTTACAACTGTCTCCATAGTAGTTTGTAAGTTGTGTTTGATTATTCTTACACACACTTCGCATGAATCTATCTGTGGCCTGTAGGAACAGAGATCTTATGAAGAACGTAATGACCATTTTACCTCTTCTCCTCTCTTCTTATCTCCTCTCTTCTCTCTTCTTCTCTCCTCTCTTCTCTTTTCTCCTCTCCGCTCCTGTCTCCTCTCTCCTCTCTTCTCCTCTCTTCTCCCCTCTCTTCTTCTCTTCTCTCCTCTCTTCTTCTCTCCTCTCTTCTCTCCTCCTCTCCTCTCTTCTCCTCTCTCCTCTTCTCATCTCTTCTTCTCCTCTCCTCTCTCCTCTCTCTCCTCTCTTCTCCTCCCCTCTTCTATCTTCTCCTCTCTCCTCCTCTCTCCTCTCTTCTTCTCTCGTCTCTTCTCCTCTCTTCTCTTCTCTCTCCTCTCCTCTCCTCTCCTCTCCTCACTTCTCCTCTCTTTTCTCCTCTCCTCTCCTCTCCTCTCCTTTCTCCTCTCCTCTCCTCTCCTCTCCTCCCCCAGACACCTTGTGTGTGTTAAGCCATGAAGATCCAGAATAAGTTTGTTCAATATGGAAGATAAGGTGTGCTGTCATAGTAATCTCCAAGGACATGGATTAAATATTGAATAGATTACATCTATTCATGTAATAGGGGGCCCGGCAGTTATTCACTGTGAATAATGAATGAATTCAGTTGTATTGAGATGATCTTGAATACGTTAGAAGGATATTGTTTATGTTTTCGTGACTGGCCTATAGTCTCACCTTGCAATGATGGGGCCAAACATACCATGGTTTAAACCATTGGTCTAAAATGGCTAGCTGCTAGCCAACCGTGGCCCAAATTAGCCACGATGCTGAGGACGGCCAGTTGACCAGATAGTTATATCTGGTAACGAATGACGTGTCAGCCAATTAAAATCAACCACGTAGTTGGATGTGATCCAATACGTTTTCACTAAAGCGTCCTCACCAGAAGTCCACCAGCACGTTCTGATACTCAAATTAACTGCATCGCATGCGAAACGGTGTCTGGACAATTAGCTCCCGGTAAGACGCCTAGTTCCTGACGCTTTTCACCGCTTACGACATCGTTCTGAATCCCTCGTGCTTTCATAAAAATAATTTGACGTGTGGTATTGTGTTGAGAAGAAAAGTGCAGTCATCACCTTAAAAATGAAGATTAAGAATGAATTTCATAAGGAGCAAGGCCTACGACTTTCTTCAGCCTTCTTCACAACCACACTGCTAGGACCTAATAATATCTCAGCCTTCTTCACAACCACACTGCTAGGACCTAAGAATATCTCAGCCTTCTTCACAACCACACTGCTAGGACCTAAGAATATCTCAGCCTTCTTCACAACCACACTGCTAGGACCTAAGAATATCTCAGCCTTCTTCACAACCACACTGCTAGGACCTAAGAATATCTCAGCCTTCTTCACAACCACACTGCTAGGACCTAATAATATCTCAGCCTTCTTCACAACCACACTGCTAAGACCTAAGAATATCTCAGCCTTCTTCACAACCACACTGCTAGGACCTAAGAATATCTCAGCCTTCTTCACAACCACACTGCTAGGACCTATTCATGTCTCAGCCTTCTCCACAACCACACTGCTAGGACCTAATAATATCTCAGCCTTCTTCACAACCACACTGCTAGGACCTAAGAATATCTCAGCCTTCTTCACAACCACACTGCTAGGACCTATTAATATCTCAGCATATGAGGCTGCATGGACGTCTACACTAGCCTACATGTAGGTCAGGGCTACAACGTTTTCTATGCGTTTTTATAATCATTATCTAGCCTACCTTGTCACACGTGTAACAAAGTGTAAATTGACTGGTCTGGCTAGGTTCACCAAGTGTCCAGTAGAGGACGGAGCTACTCCAGGAATCCACTGAGGTGAAGCCTCCTCCTGGCTTCACAACTCATGAAGCCGACTCATTTTTTAGGTCTGTATCAGCAAGTATCCCCGACAAAATGACATATGAACGAAGACCTAAATGTGAGAAGATATAATTGAGGACCTGAAAAAAATCTTGACCCGAATGGGATTTGAACTCACAGCCACCATGTGCTGACACTGTGGATTGGATCACTATAGTGCAGCGCTCTCCAACCCTGATCCTGGAGAGCTTCTGTCCTGTAGGTTTTAACTCCAAACCCAATCTAGCGCACCTGATTCTAAGAATTAGCTGATTGATAAGCTGAAACAGGTCAGTTAAAACTGGGGTTTGAGTTAAAACATACAGGAGGGTAGCTCTCCTGGAACAGGGTTGGAGTTAAAACCTACCGGAGGGTAGCTCTCCTGGAACAGGGTTGGAGTCAAAACCCACCGGAGGGTAGCTCTCCTGGAACAGGGTTGGAGTCAAAATCCACCGGAGGGTAGCTCTCCAGGAACAGGGTTGGAGAGCCCTGCTTTAGTGGATCACGCCACCACTCCTGAGAAAAGCTAGCCAATTTAGACTAATGGTTTTAAAGCATGGTCTAAGCAAAAATTCACAAGCATGGCCCGGCTGTGGTTATTGAGTTTTCCTGTTGTAACCTAACAGGCTAAATACTGACAGATGAGAGAGGGTTTAATTGAGAATGGTTAAACGCACACGTATATCATTAATTTTCATGATCAGAGAAAGGAAGAGGAAGTTTAGAGGTTATGGGTGTCCTCTCTATGTACCCAGTTCAGAGGAAGGGTTCACTAGCTCCCTGCTCCCACTGTCCTTTCACTGAATGTTTACCTAAACTAACCGATTCTCTCACAGTGCTACTGCTGCCTTTATAATAATCTGCAATGAAGATAGAGAGGGAGATGCCACATAAAAAAAAATACTACTGTTTAATGTTTAACGTAGAATACTACAGTACTTATTATAGAATTCTGTCATAAACTGTAGCATATTGTAGAAGACTATACAACACACTGTAGTATTATTATTATTATTTATTATTATTATTATTATTATTATTATTATTATTATTATTATTATTATTATTATTATTATTATATTATTATAGTATCCCTCAATCGTGTGTAGTACTCACTATAGAATGTTGTAGTATACTGTAGAATACTATAGTAAATACTACAGTATTATCCACAAAAACACTGTAGTAAAAACTACAGAAATGTCCGCAAAATCTCCAATGTAAAGGCCAAAAGGTAGGCTACCTCTGTCCTACCAACACTGTCCTAGCAACCCTGTCACCGCAACCCTGACCTACCCAACCCTTTCCTAGCAATCCTGTCCTGGCCAATCCTGTTTTAGCAACCCTGGCTTACCAACCCTGTCCTAGCAAACCCTGGCCTAGCCAACCCTGGCCTAGCAACCCTGTCCTACCCAACCCTGGCCTACAAACCCTGTCCTCCCCAACCCTGTCCTCCCCAACCCTGTCCTAGCAACCCTGTCCTAGCAACCCTTCCTAGCAACCCTGACCTAGCAACCCTGTCCTAGCAACCCTGACCTACCAACCCTGTCCTAGCAACCCTGTCCTCCCCAACCCTGTCCTAGCAACCCTGACCTAGCAACCCTGCCCTAGCAACCCTGCCCTAGCATCCCTGACCTAGCAACCCTGACCTAGCAACCCTGTCTTACTAACCCGGTCCTACCCAACCCTGTCCTAGCAACCCTGTCCTACCAACCCTGTCCTACCCAACCCTGGACTAGAAAACCTGTCCTAGAAACCCTGTCCTATCAACCCTGTCCTAGCAATCCCTGGCCTACAAACCCTGTCCTAGCAACCCTGTCCTCCCCAACCCTATCCTAGCAACCCTGGCCTAGCAACCCTGGCCTACCCAACCCTGGCCTACCAACCCTGTCCTAGCAACCCTGTCCTCCCCAACCCTGGCCTACAAACCCTGTCCTAGCAACCCTGTCCTCCCCAACCCAGTCCTAGCAACCCTTTCCTAGCAACCCTTCCTAGAAACCCTGACCTAGCAACCCTGTCCTAGCAACCCTGACCTACCAACCCTGTCCTAGCAACCCTGTCCTCCCCAACCCTGACCTAGCAACCCTGACCTAGCATCCCTGACCTAGCAACCCTGTCTTACTAACCCTGTCCTACCCAACCCTGTCATAGCAACCCTGTCCTACCAACCCTGTCCTACCCAACCCTGGACTAGCAAACCTGTCCTAGAAACCCTGTCCTATCAACCCTGTCCTAGCAAACCCTGGCCTACAAACCCTGTCCTAGCAACCCTGTCCTCCCCAACCCTATCCTAGCAACCCTGGCCTAGCAACCCTGGCCTACCCAACCCTGGCCTACCAACCCTGTCCTAGCAACCCTGTCCTAGCAACCCTGGCCTACCCAACCCTGGCCTACCAACCCTGGCCTACCAACCCTGACCTAGCATCCCTGACCTAGCATCCCTGATCTAGCATCCCTGACCTAGCAACCCTGACCTAGCAACCCTGGCCTAGCAACCCTGACCTAGCATCCCTGTCCTAGCATCCCTGTCCTAGCAACCCTGACCTAGCAACCCTGACCTAGCAACCCTGACCTAGCAGTTCCTGGTGAGATGGTTCTACCCCAGTATAGAGCAACCCTGTCCGACCAACTCTGTCCTAGCCAACCCTGTCCTACTAACCCTGTCCTACCAACCATGTCCTAGCCAACCCTGTCCTACTAACCCTGTCCTACCATCCATGTCCTAGCCAACCCTGTCCTACTAACCCTGTCCTACCATCCATGTCCTAGCCAACCCTGTCCTACTAACCCTGTCCTACCATCCATGTCCTAGCCAACCCTTCCCTAGCAACCCTGTCCTAAAAACCGTGTCCTAGCCAACCCCATCCTAGCAACCCTGTCCTATCAAACCTGTCCAAGCAACACAGTATTACCCAACACTGTCCTAGCAACCCTGTCCTACCCAACCCTGTTAATATGATCTGTTGTATTCTGTTCATAAACACAAGGCTGATATAAGTGCATGGATTACAAAATAAATATACTATTTCTTTTATAGCTAGTCACCATGTCATTGTAATATTATCTTCCCTACCAGACCATCAGGTCAGTGAGTGATGGATTATCTACAGCAAGCAACTGTGAATTTTACAATAATCCGTTTGCAAGTAGTTGACAGGAAGTTATTTAAAATTAAACATAAACTTTCCAGGAACCAGTTGCCATTAAGCTACTGGACAACGCACAGTGTAGCTCTTGATTGTCACATACGCTTATAAAAATTGCAGAACTGACAGTCAAAAGAGGTTCTTAAACTTGAGCAACCCAATAATAAAACCCGTTAAACTGGTACAACATTCCAACTGACGGTTGGCACAAATATAATATATTTTAGACCATGCCCCCGAATATGCTAATGAGCCCCCACCAGCACATTGCCCCCACCAATATGCATGAATGAGTGTACCTAATGCTGCGTTCGTAACCAAGTGGGTAGTAGGAATTTACCACATACAACTGGGAAAAATCCACTTGAACGGCTTCCAACTGGTAATTACTAATTAACTTCGCTATCATGCTGAGCTCCCACTACTCCCACATGGTGAACTCTGATGTCACCTACTAAGGAAATGATCTTTATAACAGCATTTTCGGCAGTTAATAAACAATGCCATGATGAAAGAAAACATTAAAGATGTGATATAAGAACCTTCACTACAGTGTCCTGAAGGGTTTGTGTCAAATTGCAACTCACATGTTCCCTTTATTATTATTAAAGATATCCAAGTGGTAGTTACAGTCTTGTCCCATCGCTGCAACTCCCGTACGGACTCGGGAGAGGCGAAGGACAAGAGCCATGCGTGCTCCGAAAAATGACCCTGCCAAGCCGCACTGCTCGCTCAACCCGGAAGCCAGACGCACCAATGCGTCAGAGGAAACACCGTACAGGAGGCTGAAGAAATTCGCACCTTGGCACCTAAAACCCTCACAAACTTTTACAGATGCACAATTGAGAGCATCCTGTCGGGTTGTATCACCGCCTGGTATGGCAACTGCACCGCCCACAACCGTAGGGCTCTCCAGAGGGTGGTGCGGTCTGCCGAACGCATTACCGGGGGCAAACTACCCGCCCTCCAAGACACATCCACATACCTCCACAACACTCGATGTCACACAAAGGCCAAAAAGATCATCAAGGACATCAACCACCCGAGCCACTGCCTGTTCACCCAGCTATCATCCAGAAGGCGAGGTCAGTACAGGTGCATCAAAGCTGGGACCGAGAGAATGAAAAACAGCTTCTATCTCAAGGCCATCAGACTGTTAAATAGCCATCACTAGCACATTAGAGGCTGCTGCTGCCTATTGAAATCACTGGCCACTTTAAGAAATGGAACACTAGTCACTTTAATAATGTTTACATATCTTGCACTACTCATCTCATATGTATATACTGCATTCTATATTCTATAATATTCTACTGTATCTTAGTCCATGCCGCTCTGTCATTGCTTGTCCAAATATGTATATATTCTTAAATTCCGTTCCTTACTAGTTTTGTGTGTATTGGGTATATGTTGTGAAATTGTTAGATATTACTGCACTGTCGGAGCTAGAAGCACAAGTATTTCGCTACAACCGCTAAAACATCTGCTAAACACGTGTATGTGACAAATAAAATGTGATTTGATTTGAACATAAATTATCTGAAAATGGCGCATTTCTAGGTTTTGTAATAACATTTTACATTTACATTTTAGTCATTTAGCAGACACTCTTATCCAGAGCAACTTACAGTTAGTGAATGCATACATATATATATATATACACTGCTCAAAAAAATAAAGAGAACACTTAAACAACACATGCTAGATCTAAATGAATGAAATAATCTTATTAAATACTTTTTTCTTTACATAGTTGAATGTGCTGACAACAAAATCACACAAAAATTATCAATGGAAATCAAATTTATCAACCCATGGAGGTCTGGATTTGGAGTCACCCTCAAAATTAAAGTGGAAAACCACACTACAGGCTGATCCAACTTTGATGTAATGTCATTAAAACAAGTCAAAATGAGGCTCAGTAGTGTGTGTGGCCTCCACGTGGCCTGTATGACATCCCTACAACGCCTGGGCATGCTCCTGATGAGGTGGCGGATGGTCTCCTGAGGGATCTCCTCCCAGACCTGGACTAAAGCATCCACCAACTCCTGGACAGTCTGTGGTGCAACGTGGTGTTGGTGGATGGAGCGAGACATGATGTCCCAGATGTGCTCAATTGGATTCAGGTCTGGGGAATGGGCGGGCCAGTCCATGGCATCAATGCCTTCCTCTTGCAGGAACTGTTGACACACTCCATCATCTCAGTACCTAATGGCAGTCAGGCTTCCTCTGGCGAGCACATGGAGGGCTGTGCGGCCTCCCAAAGAAATGCCACCCCACCGCCAAACCGGTCATGCTGGAGGATGTTGCAGGCAGCAGAACGTTCTCCACGGCGTCTCCAGACTCTGTCACGTCTGTCACATGTGCTCAGTGTGAACCTGCTTTCATCTGTGAAGAGCACAGGGCATCAGTGGCGAATTTGCCAATCTTGGTGTTCTCTGGCAAATGCCAATCGTCCTGCACGGTGTTGGGCTGTAAGCACAACCCCCACCTGTGGACGTCGGGCCCTCATACCACCCTCATGGAGTCTGTTTCTGACCGTTTGAGCAGACACATGCACATTTGTGGCCTGCTGGAGGTCATTTTGCAGGGCTCTGGCAGTGCTCCTCCTGCTCCTCCTTGCACAAAGACGGAGGTAGCGGTCCTGCTGCTGGGTTGTTGATCTCCTACGGCCTCCTCCAAGTCTCCTGATGTACTGGCCTGTCTCCTGGTAGCGCCTCCATGCTCTGGACACTACGCTGACAGACACAGCAAACCTTCTTGCCACAGCTCGCATTGATGTGCCATCCTGGATGAGCTGCACTACCTGAGCCACTTGTGTGGGTTGTAGACTCCGTCTCATGCTACCACTAGAGTGAAAGCACCGCCAGCATTCAAAAGTGACCAACACATCAGCCAGGAAGCATAGGAACTGAGAAGTGGTCTGTGGTCACCACCTGCAGAACCACTTCTTTATTGGGGGTGTTTTGCTAATTGCCTATAATTTCTACCTGTTGTCTATTCCATTTGCACAACAGCATGTGAAATGTATTGTCAATCAGTGTTGCTTCCTAAGTGGACAGTTTGATTTCACAGAAGTGTGATTGAGTTGGAGTTACATTGTGTTGTTTAAGTGTTCCCTTTATTTTTTTGAGCAGTGTATATATATATATATATTTTTTTTCATACTGGCCCCCCGTGGGAAACGAACCCACATCCCTGCCGGCCAAACCCTCCCCTACCTTGGACAACGCTAGGCCAATTATGCGCCGCCCCATGGGTCTCCCAGTCGTGGCCGGCTACAACAGAGCCTGGATTCGAACCAGGATCTCTAGTGGCACAGCTGGCACTGCGATGCAGTGCCTTAGACCACTGCGCCACTCGGGAGCCCGTAATAAAAAAGATAGAGGAATATAAGTGTTTCCAATGACATCATCGGTGTGCATCGTGTGATTTTAACCCATTATGAGTGGTCATTACCTACTAATTGCCTACTAATTGTCTACTAATTGGTTGATGATGTCATTGGAAACGCTTATCTTCCTCTATCTTTTTTACTACAAAACAGAAACACGCCATTGGGGTGGTGCTGATGAATAAGAAGTTCGTTTAAATATAGATAAATAAAGCCTATTGACATGATTGCTTGCCGAGGATTATAGGCTTGAGGTGGCTTCCTTGATCACGCAGGTCGCCAGCCTGCGTAAGAAACTTGGGAAAACGCATAGTGAAATGTTTACCATTTCTACATCGGTGGCTGGACAGCGTTTGCGCATATTGGATGCATCTCCGTCTTGTCGTTCGTCGTTATCCGACTGGCCGGTGTTGCCCGGAGTTCGTTCACCAGGGTCGTCTCCTGCCTCTCCTCCCCCGTCTGATAGCAGAGTCGAAGGAGCACAGCAAGAGGAGCATGGCAATCAATGCTGGTCGCATGTCACGAGCCGTGGAAGCCGAAGACAGCGGCCTCCCGCAAAGCAGCCTACACTCCCAAGGAGAGGCCCGGAGTGGATACAAACATCGAATAGTTTCGCCGCCCTGGAGCCTGATCTTCCTGCACCTTCGTCGCTGTGCCTACTCCCACTCCTTCCCTTACGATTTTGAAGTTGACATCAGCAACCTTCCGTCCCTGCTCTGGATCGAGCGGGGCTTCTCCATCCGTCGGAGGTTATTCTGCCTCTAAAGGGTTCTCCAAGTCCTGTGAAGTGCGGAATTCTTCATCCTTCTCACCAGCCGTGATTTTGGGCAGCTCCATGTGAATGTTCCTGGTACAAAAGCAAAACAATGTCCTATCCTGGAGCTCGAGTAAATGACATTACTAAGCTGCTCCCGAATATACTACGCCAGGACATGGACATCGATTCTATCGTAGTCCATGTGGGTTTTAATGACATTATGAAGGGCAGCTCTGAACAGTTGAAACTGGATTTCAAAGAGCTGATTGACTCTCTGCTAGACACCATCATATGTGGCCCTGTGTCCTCTCTGAATCGTGGCATTGACCGCTTTAGCAGGATTCTTTGTCTTCACAACTGGCTACGTGATTATTGCAGCTCAATGGGTGTAACTTTTGTTGACAATTTTGATACCTTTTGGAAACAAAACATGTTTTATAAGGAGGATGGGATCCACCCAAATAATTTGGGTTCCTGGATCCTTTCACAGCATTATAAGGCTGCGTTGAGAAAATGACTTATCAATGACCCAAGCCCAGCTCAGTTAATCCCAACCATTGTGTTGCTGAGTCATCATAATGCTTTAGAAAATGTACATTATACCAGGGGCATTGGTAGACACAATGTAAGTAACCTAATGTATGTCCCTCTAACTGCCCTGAATGCCTCTGCTGATCCTACAGCTATTGTATGCAGTGATAATGTGCCTATGAACCAGAGTTACACTGTTAGCACTGAGGCGGTGTGCCCTAGGAGGAATTCCACTATGTGCAGCTCATCCTGCACTAACATAAATAGCATGAGCATGTCTACTTCTGCTAAGCTTCCCAGTAAAGCAATGAAAACAAGCAAGCATCCCAGAAAAGTGCCCAAAATAGCCCATGTTAACATATGTAGCTTAAGAAAAAAGGTTCATGAAATGAATAACTTGCTAGTAACAGATGACATTCATATTCTGACTATCTCAGAAACTCACTTAGATAATACCTTTGATGATACACTGGTAGCAATACAATATTATAACATTTACAGAAAATACAGAAATGCCAGTGGTGGAGGAGTTACTGTTTATATTCAGAACCACATTCCTGTAAAGCTTAGAGAGGATCTTATGTTAAATACTGTTGAAGTCATATGGCTACAGGTTCATCTGCCTCACCTAAAGCCTGTTCTTGTGGGAAGCTGCTATAGACAACCAAGTGCTAACACTCAGTATCTGGATAACGTGTGAAATACTTGATAATGTATGTGATGTCAACAGGCAGGTATATTTTCTGGGTGATTTAAATATTGACTGGCTTTCATCAGGCTGCCCACTCAAGAAAAAGCTTGAAACTGTAACCAGTGCGTGCAACCTGATTCAGGTTATCAGTCAACCTACCAGGGTATTTACAAACAGCACAGGAATGAACTCATCAACATGTATTGATCACATCCATACAAATGCTGCAGAAATGTGCTTGAAAGCAGTATCCAGATCCCTCGGATTTAGTGATCACAATATAGTAGTCATATCTAGGAAAACCAAAGTTCCAAAGACTGGGCCTAATATAGTGTATAAGAGGTCATACAATAAGTTTTGTAGTGATTCATATGTTGTTGATGTAAAGAATATTTGTTGGTCCGTGGTGTGTAATGATGAGCAAACAGATGTTGCACTTGACACATTTCTGAACTTGCTTATCCCAGTTACTAATAAGCATGCACCCATTAAAAGAATGACTGTAAAAATGTTAAATCCCCATGGATTAATGAGGAATTTAAACATTTTATGCTTGAGAGGGATGAGGCAAAAGGAATAGCAAATAAGTCTGGCTGCACAATTGATTGGCAAACGTATTGCAAATTGAGAAATCATGTGACTAAACTGAATAAAAAGAAGAAGAAACTACACTATGATAAATGACATAATGAATGATAGAAAAAAGCTTTGGAGCACCTTAAATGCAATTTTGGGGAAAAAGGCAAACTCAGCTCCATCGTTCATCGAATCAGATGGCTCATTCATCACAAAACCGACTGATATTGCCAACTATTTTAATTATTTTTTCATTGGCAAGATTAGCAAATGTAGGCATGATATGCCAGCAACAAACGCTGACACTACACATCCAAGTATATCTGACCAAATTATGAAAGACAAGAATTGTAATTTTGAATTCCATAAAGTGAGTGTGGAAGAGGTGAAAAAAGTATTATTGTCTATCAACAATGACAAGCCACCGGGGTCTGACAACTTGGATGGAAAATTACTGAGAATAATAGCGAACAATATTGCCACTCCTATTTGCCATATCTTCAATTAAAGCAAACTAGAAAGTGTGTGCCCTCAGGCCTGGAGGGAAGGAAAAGTCATTCCGCTACCTAAGAATAGTAAAGCCCCCTTTACTGTCTCAAACAGCCGACCAATCAGCCTGTTACCAACCCTTAGTAAAGTTTTGGAAAACATTGTGTTTGACTATTTACAATGCTATTTTACAGTAAACAAACTGACAACAGACTTTCAGCACACTTATAGGGAAGGACATTCAACAAGCACAGCACTTACACAAACAACTGATATATTGTGGATAAAGAGTTACCTGTCTAACAGTACACAGAGGGCTTTCTTTAATGGAAGCCTCTCCAACATTATCCAGGTAGAATCAGGAATTCCCCAGGGCAGCTGTCTAGGCCCCTTACTTTTTTCAATCTTTACTAACAACATGCCACTGGCTTTGAGTGAAGCCACTGTGTCTATGTATGCGGATGACTCAACACTATACACGTCAGCTACTACAGCGACTGAAATGACAGCAACACTTAACAAAGAGCTGCAGTTAGTTTCAGAATGGGTAGCAAAGAATAAGTTAAAGAATAAGTTAGTCCTAAATATTTAAAAAACTAAAAGCATTGTATTTGGGACAAGTCATTCACTAAACCCTAAACTTCAATTGAATCTTGTAGTAAATAATGTGGAAATTGAGCAAGTTGAGGTGACTAAACTGCTTGGAGTAGCCCTGGATTGTAAACTGTCATGGTCAAAACATATTGATACAACAGTAGCTAAGATGAGGAGAAGTCTGTCCATAATAAAGCGCAGCTCTACCTTCTTAACAGCACTATCAACAAGGCAGGTCCTACAGGCTCTAGTTTTGTCGCACCTGGACTACTGTTCAGTCGTGTTGTCAGGTGCCACAAAAAAGGTCTTAGGAAAATTGCAATTGGCTCAGAACAGGGCAGCACAGCTGGCCCTTGGATGTACACAGAGAGCAAACATTAATAATATGCATGTCAATCTCTCCTGGCTCCAAGTGGAGGAGAGATTGAATTAATCACTACTTATATTTGTGAGAGGTATTGACATGTTGAAACACTGAGCTGACTAGCACACAGCTCAGACACCCATGCATACCCCACAAGATATGCCACCAGAGGTCTCTTCACAGTCCCCAAGTCCAGAACAGACTATGGGAGGCGCACAGTACTACATAGAGCCATGACTACATGGAACTCTATTCCACATCAGGTAACTGATGCAAGCAGTAGAATCAGATTTTTAAAAATACACCTTATGGAACAGCGGGGATTGTGAAGCAACACAAACATAGGCACAGACCCATGCATACACACACATGATAACATACGCACTATACACACACGTACACATGGATTTTGTGTTGTATATATGTGATAGTGGAGTAGGGGCCTGAGGGCACACAGTGTGTTGTAAAATCTGTTATGATTGTATTGTAATGTTTTTAAATTGTATAACTTCCTTAATTTTGCCGGACCCCAGGAAGAGTAGCTGCTGCCTTGGCAGGAACTAATGGGGATCCATATTAAACACAAATAAATACAAATACAAAACACCAAACATCAGACACGCACACACACACAGGCACACTCACACACACAAACACACACATCAACCCCTCTATCCCTCTTCCCCGCTTCCACTTTCACCCATATCGTTGGACACAACCTTGGCAGGAGAAAAGTGCTCTAATGAACCTAAGATCAGATATAAAACATTTAAATTAAAACCATCGCCTGCATTCAGGCTTTGCGGTTGATTTGTTACGTTTCAGATGGTGAGAGATATGACCAGCACGTTCTCACTGATCTCACGCCAGCGACTCTACAATCACACAGAGACATTCATCTCTGCAGCAGTGGTGGTGGTCCCATCCCAGCTCTCATCCTCTTCCAAAACCAAAAACCCCAACTCTACCTTCCATATGCCCTGGAGGTATAATGGTCACACAAAATAAAGTTATCCATAACAGTCAGTATCAGTAACAGGGTACTTTTCTCTCTCTCTCTCTCTCTCTCTCTCTCTCTCTCTCTCTCTCTCTCGCTCTCTCTCTCTCTCTCTCTCTCTCTCTCTCTCTCTCTCTCTCTCTCTCTCTCTCTCTCTCTCTCTCTCTCTCTCTCTCTCTCTCTCTCTCTCTCTCTCTCTCTCTCAAATCAATTCAAAGGCTTTATTGGCATGGGAAACATATGTTAACATTGCCAAAGCAAGTGAAGTAGATAATAAACAAAAGTGAAATAAACAATAGAAAGTAACAGTAAACATTACAGTCACAAAAGTTCCAAAATCATAAAGACATTTCAAATGTCATATTGTGTGCAAATAGTTAAAGTACAAAAGGGAAAATAATAAACATAAATATCGGTTGTATTTTACAATTTGTTCTTCACTGTTTGCCCTTTTCTTGTGGCAACAGGTCACACATATTGCTGCTGTGATTGCACACTGTGATATTTCACTCAATAGATGTGGGAGTTTATCCAAATTGGATGTGGGTCTGTGTAATCTGAGGGAAATATGTGTCTCTAAAATGGTCATACATTTGGCAGGAAGTTAGGAAGTGCAGCTCAGTTTCCACCTCATTTTGTGGGCAGTGTGCACATAGCCTGTCTTCTCTTGAGAGCCAGGTCTGCCTACGGCGGTCTCTCTCAATAGCAAGGCTATGCTCACTGAGTCTGTACATAGTCAAAGTTTTCCTTAAGTTTAGGTCAGTCACAGTGATCAGGTATTCTGCCACTGTGTACTCTCTGTTTAGAGCCAAATAGCATTCTAGTTTGTTCTGTTTTTTTGTTAATTCTTTCCAATTTGTCAAGTAATACTCTTTTTGTTTTCTCATGATTTGGTTGGGTCTAATTGTGTTGCTGTCCTGGGGCTCTGTGGGGTCTGTTTGTGTTTGTGAACAGAGCCCCAGAACCAGCTTGCTTAGGGGACTCTTCTCCAGGTTCATCTCTCTGTAGGTGATGGCTTTGTTATGGAAGGTTTGGGAATCACTTCCTTTTAGGTGGTTATATAATTTAACGGCTCTTTTCTGGATTTTGATCATTAGGAGGTATCGGCCTAATTCTGTTCTGCATGAATTATTTGGTGTTTTAAGTTGAACACAGAGGATATTTTTGCAGAATTCTGCATGCTGAGTCTCAATTTGGTGTTTGTCCCATTTTGTTAATTTTTGGTTGGTGAGCGGACCCCAGACCTCACATCCATAAAGGGCAATGGGTTCTATAACTGATTCAAGTATTTTTTAGCCAGATCCTAATTGGTATGTCGAATTGTATGTTTCTTTTGATGGCATAGAAGGCCCTTCTTGTCTTGTCTCTCAGATCGTTCACAACTTTGTGGAAGTTACCTGTGGCGCTGATGTTTAGGCCGAGGTATGGATTATTTGTGTGTGCTCTAGGGCAACGGTGTCTAGATGGAATTTCTATTTGTGGTCCTGGCAACTGGACCTTTTTTGGAACACAATTATTTGTTGTCTTACTGAGAGTCACTGTCAGGGCCCTGGTCTGACATAATCATTGCAGAAGATCTAGGTGCTGCTGTAGACCCTCCTTGGTTGGGTACAGGAGCACAAGATCAGCAAACAGTAGACATTTGACTTCAGATTCTAGTAGGGTGAGGCCCGGTGCTGCAGACTGTTCTAGTGCCCTCGCCAATTCGTTGATATATATGTTGAAGAGGGTGTGGCTCAAGATGCATCCCTGTCTCACCCAGTGGCCCTTTGGAAATAAATGTGTGTGTTTTTTGCCAATTTTAACGGCACTCTTGTTGTTTGTGTACATGGATTTTAGAATGTCATATGTTTTTCCCCCAACACCATTTTCCATAAATTTGAATAGCCCACCCTTATTCCAAATTGAGTCAAAAGCTTTTTTGAAATCAACAAAGCATGGGAAGACTTTGCCTTTGTTTTGGTTTGTTTGTTTTTCAATTAGGGTGTGCAGGGTGAATACGTGGTCTGTCGTACGGTAATTTGGTAAAAAGCCAATTTGACATTTGCTCAGTGCATTGTTTTCACTGAGGAAATGAAGTAGTCTGCTGTCAATGATAATGCAGAGGATTTTACGAAGGTTGCTGTTGACGCATATCTCACGGTAGTTATTGGGGTCAAATTTGTCTCCACTTTTGTGGATTCGGGTGATAAGTCCTTGGTTCCAAATATTGGGGAAGATGCCAGAGCTAAGGATGATGTTAAAGAGTTTAAGTATAGCCAATTGGAATTTGTGGTCTGTATATTTTATAATTTCATTGAGGATACCATCAACACCACAGACCTTTTTGGGTTGGAGGGTTTGTATTTTTTCCTGTAGTTCATTCAATGTAATTGGAGAATCCAGTGGGTTCTGGCAGTCTTTAATAGTTGATTCTAAGATTTGCATTTGATCATGTATATTTTTTTGCTGTTTGTTCTTTGTTATAGGGCCAAAAAGATTGGAGAAGTGGTTTACCCATACATCTCCGTTTTGGATATATAGCTCTTCGTGTTGTTGTTTGTTTAGTGTTTTCCAATTTTCCCAGAAGTGGTTAGAGTCTATGGATTCTTCAATTACATTGAGCTGATTTCTGACATGCTGTTCCTTCTTTTTCTGTAGTGTGTTTCTGTATTGTTTTAGTGATTCATCATAGTGAATGCATAGGCTCAGGTGTTCTGGGTCTCTGTGTTTTTGGTTGGATAAGTTTCTCAATTTCTTTCTTAGGTTTTTGCATTCTTCATCAAACCATTTGTCATTGTTGTTACTTTTCTTCGGTTTTCCATTGGAGATTTTTAGATTTGACAGGGAAGCTGAGAGGTCAATATACTGTTTAGGTTTTCTACTGCCAAGTTTACACCTTCACTATTACAGTGGAAAATGTTGTCCAGGAAGTTGTCTAAAAGGGATTGAATTTGTTGTTGCCTAATTGTTTTTTTGGTAGGTTTCGACACTACTTTCCTCCATCTATAGCATTTCTTAATATTATTCAGTTCCTTTGGCTTTGATGACTCATGATTGAGTATTGCTCTGTTCAAGTAGACTGTGATTTTGCTGTGGTCTGATAGGGGTGTCAGTGGGATGACTGTGAACGCTCTGAGAGACTCTGGGTTGAGGTCAGTGATAAAGTAGTCTACAGTACTACTGCCAAGAGATGAGCTATAGGTGTACCTACCATAGGAGTCCACTCGAAGCCTACCATTGACAATGTACATACCCAGCGTGTGACAGAGCTGCAGGAGTTGTGACACGTTTTTGTTGGTTATGTTGTCGTAGTTGTGCCTAGGGGGGCATATGGGGGAGGGAATGCTGTCACCTCCAGGTAGGTGTTTGGCCCCCTGTGTGCTGAGGGTGTCAGGTTCTTGTCCAGTTCTGGCATTTAGGTCGCCACAGACTAGTACATGACCCTGGGTCTGGAAATGATTGTCTTCATTAAAGTATGGGGATTCTAGTGGGGGGATATAGGTAGCACACAGGAGGACATTTTTCTCTGCTGAAATGATCTCAACAGAGAAAAAGCAATTAATTCCTCTCTAGCCAAATGTAAAATGTCCCTTCGCTGTTTCTCACCGGGTAGTTTGATGGATGGGACTACCAGCTCTCTATAACATAATAATAATAATAATAATAATATTAACCTAGAGGGCAACCAGTGGGTCCGTCTCCTCTATACCATGTTAGCATACCCCCTGGGACTACCAGCTCTCTGTAACCTAGAGGGCAACCAGTGGGTCCGTCTCCTCTATACCATGTTTCTTGTAGGATGACAATGTCTGTATTTCTGATTTCTTTGATGAAGTCTGGGTTCCTGCTCTTTAGGCCAAAGGCAGATGACCTCAGGCCTTGGATATTCCAGGATGAAATAGGGAAGGCTTTGTGTTCCATAAAGTGTCTAATGTTGTTGGTCGTGTGGTTTGGCCTCAGACCAGTAATTGTAAGCAGAGCCTGCTGAGCATCTGGTACGTGCCATTGGCTTGGGCTAGTGTAAGAGTGGGGGTTGGGCCTGTTTGCCTGCTCACGGCCTGAGCATATGTGTGACTTTCATGTTGAGGCCCTCTTTGCGGGAGTGGGGGCATGGGGTGGGTAGGAGGGGCATAGGTCTGATCTGAGTGGGTCTAGATGGGGTGTGGGCATGGTTGACTTGGGGGGGGTGTTAATTGGTTGGGGTGGGGGTGGGGGTGTGGATGTGGCTGGTGGTGTTTTGGTCTGGATGTAGGTCCTCTCGCTGTGGGTCCTCTATGTGTAGGTTCGAGGGGGAGGATCTCCAGCAGGTCTGGGAGAGTGTCTCGCTGGTCTGGGCGGGGTGTCTGTTGATCTGTTGCTCCTGTGTGAGGTGTTGGGTCTGCGGTTGAGGGTCCAGGCGAAGGTGGGCACTGCTGCCTTGTATAGGTGGACCTGGTCGTAAAGGCTGTTCAAGTCCAGGGTGGAGTGGTGGGCCAGGTAGACATTTGGTTATGAGGCACATTCACAGGGAAATACTTACGTTTACCTGCTGTATGGTAGCAGGGTGGAAGTCTTTCCATGGTAGCCCCATGGGCTTGGGGCTCTTCATTTGTTTGTCCGGCTGCGATGTCGAGGCTATGATCAGGGTCTAGGGTGTACTGTTCTGCTGCGGTGTCAAGGCTTTGGTCAGGATCGGAGGTGGGCTGTTCTGCTGGCTTCTCTCTCTGTCTCTCTCTCTCTCTCTCTCTGTCTCTCTCTCTCTCTGTCTCTCTCTCTCTCTCTCTCTCTCTCTCTCTCTCTCTCTCCCCATCTCTCTCACTCCCTCCCTCTCTGTCTGTCTGTCTGTCTCTGTCTGTCTCTCTCTCTCTCTCTCTCTCTCTCTCTCTCCCCATCTCTCTCACTCCCTCCCTCTCTGTCTGTCTGTCTGTCTCTGTCTGTCTCTCTCTCTCTCTCTCTCTCTCTCTCTCTCTCTCTCTCTCTCTCTCTCTCTCTCTCTCTCTCTCTCGCTCTCTCTCTCTCTGTCTCTCTCTCTGTCCTCTCTCTTGCTCTCCCTCTCCCTCCCTCTCTCTCACTCACTCACTCCCTCTCTCTCTCTCTCTCTCTCTCTCTCTCTCTCTCTCTCTCTCTCTCTCTCTCTCTGTCTCTCTCTCTGTCCTCTCTCTTGCTCTCCCTCTCCCTCCCTCTCTCTCACTCACTCACTCTCTCTCTCTCTCTCTCTCTCACTCACTCACTCTCTCTCTCTCTCTCTCTCTCTCTCTCTCTCTATCTCTCTCTCCCTCCCCCTCTCTCTCTCTCTCTCTCTCGTTCTCTCTCTCTCAGCAGCCCATATTCAGTCAACATGGTATCTCTGTGCTCAGCTATTTGTCAGGCTGGATTTGTTCAGCTCCACCCTCCAGTCAAGCTGATGGAAAAAGCGAGGGACAAATAAATGGAAGGAGAGGTGGATGAACAGATGGAGAGGTGGATGAATAGATGGAGAGGGGGATGAACAGATGGAGAGGTGGATGAATAAATGGAGAGGTGGATGAATAGATGGAGAGGTGGATGAACAGATGGAGAGGTGGATGAATAGATGGAGAGGGGGATGAATAGATGGAGAGGTGGATGAATAGATGGAGAGGGGGATGAACAGATGGAGAGGTGGATGAATAGATGGAGAGGGGGATGAACAGATGGAGAGGTGGATGAACAGATGGAGAGGTGGATGAATAAATGGAGAGGTGGATGAATATATGGAGAGGGGGATGAACAGATGGAGAGGTGGATGAATAAATGGAGAGGTGGATGAATAGATGGAGAGGGGGATGAATAAATGGAACACCTACGTGAGAAGGCTATTCATTGACTACAGCTCAGCATTCAACACCATAGTGCCCTCAAAGCTCATCACTAAGGATCCGGGGACTAAACACCTCCCTCTGCAAGTGGATCCTGGACTTCCTGACGGGCCGCCCCCAGGTGGTAAGGGTAGGTAACAACACATCTGCCACACTGATCCTCAACACGGGGGCCCGTCAGTGGTGCGTGCTCAGTCCCCTCCTGTACTCCCTGTTCACCCACTGACTGCATGGCCAGGCACGACTCCAACACCATCATTAAGTTTGCCGACGACACAACAGTGGTAGGCCTGATCACCGACAACGATGAGACAGCCTATAGGGAGGAGGTCAGAGACCTGGCCGTGTGGTGCCAGGATAACAACCTCTCCCTCAACGTGACCAAGACAAAGGAGATGATTGTGGACTACAGGGAAAAAAAGAGGACTGAGCACGCCCCCATTCTCATCGACGGGGCTGTAGTGGAACAGGTTGAGAGCTTCAAGTTCCTTGGTGTCCACATCACCAATGAACTATCATGGTCCAAACACACCAAGACAGTCGTGAAGAGGGCACGACAAAGTCTATTCCCCCTCAGGAGACTGAAAAGATTTGGCATGGGTCCTCAGATCCTCAAAAAATTATACAGCTGCACCATCGGAGCATCCTGACTGGTTGCATCACCGGCTGGTATGGCAACTGCTTGGCTTCCGACCGCAAGGCACTACAGAGGGTAGTGCGTACGGCCCAGTACATCACTGGGGCCAAGCTTCCTGCCATCCAGGGCCTCTATACCAGGCGGTGTCAGAGGAAGGCCCTCAAAATTGTCAAAGACTCCAGCCACCCTAGTCATAGACTGTTCTCTCTGCTACCGCACGGCAAGCGGTACCGGAGTGCCAGGTCTAGGTCCAAAATACTTCTCAACAGCTTCTACCCCCAAGCCATAAGACTCCTGAACAGCTAATCATGGCTATCTGGACTATTTGCACTGCCCTCCCACCCCATCTTTTTACGCTGCTGCTACTCTGTTAATGATTTATGCATAGTCACTTTAACTCTACCCACATGTACATATTACTTCAACTACCTCAACTAGCCGGTGCCCCCACACATTGACTCTGCACCGGTACCCCCCTGTATATATAGCCTCCCTACTGTTATTTTATTTTACTTCTGCTCTTTTTTTCTCAACACTTTTTTTGTTGTTTTATTTTAACTTTTTTGTTAAAAATAAATGCACTGTTGGTTAAGGGCTGTAAGTAAGCATTTCACTGTAATGTCTGCACCTGTTGTATTGATTTGAAGAGGCCTTGACAGAGAGACCTCTGACTGTCAGACTTTTATGATAAGAACATTAGTTGGTATAACTAAAACAAGTAGACATACAGCAGTAGGGGAGAGTGGGGTTAGTTGAGCCAAAGGGGTAAGTTGAACCAAAGGCTTAGTTTAGCCGAAGTGTTCTCTATAGTTATGTACTTGAAAATGTATCAATTGAGCAATTCGGCACATTTGGGCAGACTTGATACAATATAGTCAAGTATTGCAATGCCTCACTGAATCAATCTGAAACTTTGCATACACACCACTGCCATCTAGTGGGCAAAATCTAAATTGCGCCTAAATTGCAATATTATATTGTGGCCTTTCTCTTGCATTTCAAAGATGATGGAACAAAAGACGCACGTTTTTTTGTTTGTAGGATCTTTTACCAGATCTAATGTGTTATATTCTCCTACATTCATTTCACATTTCCACAAACTTCAAAGTGTTTCCTTTCAAATGGTATCAATAATATGCATATCCTTCCTTCAGGTCCTGAGCTACAGGCAGTTAGATTTAGGTATGTCACTTTAGGTGAAAATTGAATAAAAGTGTCCGATCCTTAAGAGCTTAATTGAGCCAAAGGGTTAGTTGAGCCAAAGGGGTTGAGCCAATGGCCACCATAACCCATAAAAATTATGATTACATTTTGTCAGATTTATGTATAATATGCATAGTATTTTTACAATGTCTCATGCAAATGAACAGATCAGACACCATCCTGCCCTGTGTATACAAAAGTAAAACAAGCCGGGGTCTAGCCCCCCTTGAGATTCTTGAGAGAGCAAGGAAGTGAGATAAGGGAAGAAGTACATTCGAGCAGCAGCAAGGGATGGAAAAATAGACTGAAAGAGGAAACAAACATGTACCTGTCCGAAAGAGAGGCTGTGATAGAGTAGCTGAGGCACACAAGGTCTTATCTGATGACATGGAGTCTGCACTCGGAAAGTATTCAGACCCCTTGACTTTTTCCACATTTTGTTTACATTACAGCATTTTTCTAAAATTGATTAAATAAATAATAATCTTCATCAATCTACAGACAATACTCCATAATGACAAAGTCAAAACACATTTTTTTGCAATTTTTGCAAATGTATAAAAAAATTAAAACTGAAATACCTTATTTATATTCAGACCCTTTGCTATGAGACTCGACATTGAGCTCAGGTGCATCCTGTTTCCATTGATCATCCTTGAGATGTTTCTACAACTTGATTGGAGTCCACCTGTGGTAAATTCAATTGATTGGACATAAGTTGGAAAGGCACACACCTGTCTATATAAGGTCCCACAGTTGACAGTGCATGTCAGAGCAAAAACCAAGCCATGAGGTCGAAGGAATTCGAGACAGGATTGTGTCGAGGCACAGATCTGGGGAAGGGTACCAAAAAATGTCTGCAGCATTGAAGGTCCCCAAGAACACAGTGGCCTCCATCATTCTTAAACGGAATAAGTTTGGAACCACCAAGACTCTTCCTAGAGCTGGGGGGGAACCTTAGTCAGGGAGGTGACCAAGAACCCGATGGTCACTCTGACAGAGCTCCAGAGTTCCTCTGTGGAGATGAGAGAACCTTCCAGAAGGACAACCATCTCTGCAGCACTCCACCAATCAGGCCTTTATGGTAGAGTGGCCAGACGGAAGCCACTCCTCAGTAAAAGGCACATGACAGCCCACTTGGAATTTGCCAAAAGGCACCTAAAGGGCTCAAGATTATCTGGTCTGATGAAACCAATATTGAACTATTTGGCCTGTATGCCAAGCGTCACGTCTGGAGGAAACCTGGCACCATCCCTACGGTGAAGCATGGTGGTGGCAGCATCATGCTGTGGGATGTTTTTCAGTGGCAGGGACTGGGAGACTAGTCAGGATCGAGGGAAAGATGAATGGAGCAAAGTACAGAGAGATCCTTGATGAAAACCTGCTCCAGAGCGCTCAGGACCTCAGACTGGGGCGAAGGTTCACCTTCCAACAGGACAACGACCCTAAGCACACAGCCAAGACAACGCAGGAGTGGCTTTGGGACAAGTCTCTGAAAGTCCTTTAGTGGCCCAGCCAGAGGCCGGACTTGAACCCGATAGAACATCTCTGGAGAGACCTGAAAATAGCTGTGCAGCAACGCTCCCCATCCAACCTGACAGAGCTTGAGAGGATCTGCAGAGAAGAATGGGAGAAACTCCCCAAATACAGGTGTGCCAAGCTTGTTGCGTCATACCCAAGAAGACTCTAGGCTGTAATCGTTGCCAAATGTGCTTCAACAAAGTACTGAGTAAAGGGTCTGAATACTTATGTAAATGTAATATTAAAGTTTATTTATTTTTTAAATTTATAAACATTTCTAAAAACCTGTTTCTGCTTTGTCATTATGGGGTATTGTGTGTAGATTGATGAGGGGGGAAAAACAATTCAATACGTTTTATAATAAGGCTGTAACGTAACAAAATGTGGAAAAAGTAAAGGGGTCTGAATACTTTCCGAAGGCACTGTAATCAAGAATCTCACGGACCAGTTTCACGGGCTTAGTAGACTCAAATGCAGAGAACTTGACTATGAATTGGCATATCGAAACAACATCCCTGTCCTAGACAACTGGTGAAGAAATGTAAGGGTAAGTGATATTGAACAGAGAGATATATATCTGAATGTAGGCATACATTTAAGATACACAATATACTGTGTTCCACACACCCATTCCATGAATTAAACTTTGACCTACCAGCACCCTCACCCACTTTCATAGGACACCATCACCCACTTACCCCAAGCCCGGGTTTTGGACAAGCTATGTTTTCAAAACTGTAATGTTTACATGAATTGTGATTATTTCCAGGGATACACAACATCCTGAAATATATGTAGATATCTTTGTTAGAAAGAATACTATATTTCCCCTGGCGTAGTGATGCTGAATGTAAAAACAAATCCTATTCTATTTCATATTTCAATAAGGACTTTAAAACTTCCCAAGTCAACAAAGAGCTGGCTAGACAGAAAGGTGCTGAAAGATGGTGCCCTCGGCGAGTTGTACAGACAGACAAGTGTCAGACAGGTGTCAGACAGGTGTCAGACAGGTATCAGACAGGTGTCAGACAGGTGTCAAACAGGTGTCAGACAGGTGTCAGACAGGTATCAGACAGGTGTCAGACAGGTGTCAGACAGGTATCAGACAGGTGTCAGACAGGTGTCAGACAGGAGTCAGACAGGTATCAGACAGGTATCAAACAGGTGTCAGACAGGTATCAGACAGGTATCAGACAGGTGTCAGACAGGTGTCAGACAGGTGTCAAACAGGTGTCAAACAGGTGTCAGACAGGTGTCAGACAGGTATCAGACAGGTGTCAGACAGGTGTCAGACAGGTATCAGACAGGTGTCAGACAGGTATCAGACAGGTGTCAGACAGGTATCAGACAGGTGTCAGACAGGTGTCAAAGAGGTATCAGACAGGTGTCAGACAGGTATCAGACAGGTGTCAGACAGGTGTCAACCAGGTGTCAGACAGGTATCAGACAGGTGTCAGACAGGTATCAGACAGGTGTCAGACAGGTGTCAAACAGGTGTCTGACAGGTATCAGACAGGTGTCAGACAGGTGTCAGACAGGTATCAGACAGGTGTCAGACAAGTGTCAGACAGGTGTCAGACAGGTGTCAGACAGGTGTCAGACAGGTGTCAGACAGGTGTCAGATAGGTATCAGACAGGTATCAAACAGGTGTCAGACAGGTATCAGACAGGTATCAGACAGGTGTCAGACAGGTGTCAGACAGGTGTCAAACAGGTGTCAGACAGGTGTCAAACAGGTGTCAAACAGGTGTCAGACAGGTGTCAGACAGGTGTCAAACAGGTGTCAGACAGGTGTCAGACAGGTGTCAAACAGGTATCAGACAGGTGTCAGACAGGTATCAGACAGGTGTCAGACAGGTGTCAGACAGGTATCAGACAGGTGTCAGACAGGTGTCAGACAGGTGTCAAACAGGTATCAGACAGGTGTCAGACAGGTATCAGACCGGTATCAGACAGGTATCAGACAGGTATCAGACAGGTGTCAGACAGGTGTCAGACAGGTGTCAAACAGGTGTCAAACAGGTGTCAAACAGGTGTCAGACAGGTGTCAGACAGGTATCAGACAGGTGTCAGACAGGTATCAGACAGGTGTCAGACAGGTGTCAGACAGGTATCAGACAGGTGTCAGACAGGTATCAGACAGGTGTCAGACAGGTGTCAAACAGGTATCAGACAGGTGTCAGACAGGTATCAGACAGGTGTCAGACAGGTGTCAAACAGGTGTCAGACAGGTATCAGACAGGTGTCAGACAGGTATCAGACAGGTGTCAGACAGGTGTCAAACAGGTGTCTGACAGGTATCAGACAGGTATCAGACAGGTATCAGACAGGTGTCAGACAGGTGTCAGACAGGTGTCAAACAGGTGTCAGACAGGTGTCAAACAGGTGTCAGACAGGTGTCAGACAGGTGTCAAACAGGTGTCAGACAGGTGTCAGACAGGTGTCAAACAGGTATCAGACAGGTGTCAGACAGGTGTCAGACAGGTGTCAGACAGGTATCAGACAGGTGTCAGACAGGTGTCAGACAGGTGTCAAACAGGTATCAGACAGGTGTCAGACAGGTATCAGACAGGTGTCAGACAGGTGTCAGACAGGTATCAGACAGTTGTCAGACAGGTATCAGACAGGTGTCAGACAGGTGTCAGACAGGTATCAGACAGGTGTCAGACAGGTATCAGACAGGTATCAGACAGGTGTCAGACAAGTGTCAGACAGGTATCAGACAGGTATCAGACAGGTGTCAGACAGGTGTCAGACAGGTGTCAGACAGGTGTCAGACAGGTATCAGAGGTTTAGATCAACACTCCAACACACAGGCCGTGTCCCAAATGGTTAATTTGTAGTCAGTGGGTCTTGAGGTTCAAGCTTGCTATTTTTCCATGCTTTTTTTCATTGACAACAGTCAGCCTTACTCAAGTCCAAGCTCGCCCCATGTCCACAGCCTTGCAGAGCAGTAGTAGTGGTGCAGTCGGTGTGTCTGTTAGCTCGCCCCATGTCCACAGCCTTGCAGATCAGTATTGGTGCAGTCGGTGTGTCTGTTAGCTCGCCCCATGTCCACAGCCTTGCAGAGCAGTAGTAGTGGTGCAGTCGGTCATTGTGTCCTGTCTAGTGTGTCTAAAGTTTTAAACTGTCTGTCACAGCTCTGCTTCCTCTGTCTCTGCCAAGCTGCCGGCCTGTGGGCTTTTACACACTCCACAGTACCTCTACCTCTCCGTCGCTGAGACGAGGAGCAAGCCATAAAAATGACGAGAGGCGAGGTGCGAGGAGTTTGGAGAGACAGACTCTGTCGCACTGTCAAAGTTCAGCACATAAATAGTTTCAGCGCTTCATGTGGCGAGAACACAGAAACACGCTGGGGCCCACGCTACCACGTGTTACAGCGCGCCACGCTGAATGACAAAGTAGAGAGAGAGAGAGAGAGCACGGAGGGGGGAGAGAGAGAGAGAGGGGGAGTCAATACGAGAGAAGACTGCTGACTGCTTAGAATCAGTGGATATCAACCAAAAGAATGTGGACATACTGGTTGTCGAATATCTAATTCCCAAATCATGGGCAGCATAGTCTAAGACTGCCATCATTGATGTTGTTTGTGTTGACGAGGGGCACAAGGGGCGGTGTACAAAGTAATGAGCGACTGGATCATCTCTAACCAATCAGAGTATCACATTTTCAAACCGCCGCTTTACCCAGGTGTGTTCTGGCTCTGGCCCAACCCATTGGTTTCTGGACCAATCAGATGGCCCCAAATGTGTTCTCATTCGGGTGAAGGGTCGGGGAGGTACTCAGATCCAGACTCATTGAGGAGAAAATACTAATGTCCGTGGGCGTGGCTTAGCGTTTGACTGGAACAAGGAGTCTGGGTAGCCAGGTAATTTTTAATGAATTAATGAATTCACCTGTTCAACAAGTTGGAGAATCTACTGCTTATTGTTCAATATGTGAGAGGACTGCTGACTGTTTAGAATCAGTGGATATCAACCAAAAGTATGTGGACATACTGCTCGTCGAATATCTCATTCCAAAATCATGGGCATTCAAATGGAGTTGGTCCCCCCTTTGCTGCTATAACACCCTCCACTCTTCTGGGAAGGCTTTCCACTAGATGTTGGAACATTGTTGTGGGGACTTGCTTCCATTCAGCCACAAGAACATTAGTGAGGTCAGGTACTGATGTTGGGCGATTAGGCCTGGCTCGCAGTTGGTGTTCCAATTTATCCCAAAGGTGTTCGATGGGGTTGAGGTCAGGGCTCAGTGCAGGCCAGTCAAGTTCTTGCACACTGATCTCGACAAACCATTTCTGTATGGACCTCACTTTGTGCACAGGGGCATTGTCATTCTGAAACAGAAAAGGGCTTTCCCCAAGCTGTTGCCACAAAGTTGGAAGCACAGAACCGTCTAGAATGTAATTGTATGCTGTAGCGTTAAGATTTCCCTTCACTGGAACTAAGGGGCCTAGCCCGAACCATGGTAGCGTTCTCCTGGCATCCGCTAATCCTAGATTAATCCGTCGGACTGCCAGATGGTGAAGCGTGATTCATCTCTCCAGAGAATGCGTTTCCACTGCTCCACAGTCCAATGGCGGCCAAATCTAACTGCCTGTAGCTCAGGACCTGAAGCAAGGATATGCATATTATTGATATCATTTGAAAGGAAACACTTTGAAGTTTGTGGAAATGTGAAATGAATGTAGGAGAATATAACACATTAGATCTGGTAAAAGATAATACAAACAAAAAAAACTTGTTTTTTTTATATTTTGTATCATCTTTGAAATGCAAGAGAAAGGCCACAATATGTGGTCCTCTGTAGCTCAGCTGGTAGAGCACAGCGCTTGTAACGCCAAGGTAGTGGGTTCGATCCCCGGGACCACCCATACACAAAAATGTATGCACGCATGACTGTAAATCGCTTTGGATAAAAGCGTCTGCTAAATGGCATATTATTATTTATAATATTGCAGTTTAGGCGCAATTTAGATTTTGGCCACTAGATGGCAGCAGTGTGTGTGCAAGGTTTAAAATTGATCCAGTGAAGCATTGCAATACTGGACTATTTTGTATCAAGTCTGCCCAAATGTGCCGAATTGGTCAATTGATACATTTTCAAGTACATAACTATAGCGAACATACAAAAATGATATGGTAATACAAAATGTAAGTTTACACACTCCCAGGAATGTCATACATGATGGATCATTAGCTTATACACTAACTTTCACACCGGGCGGGGTGGGTGTGCAGCCAGAGACAGCAAGGGTTCAAACTGTAGAACCCAGTTCCTATATTTCAATATAAAAATGGATTTTATCAAATAGAAGTATGCTACATTTAATCTCTGGGACCATCACACACACACACACTCTTAACGGGGTACTGTTCTACAAATGCAGTCACACACTCCGGCTTAGACATTTGAGTGGCAGGAAGCAGAACACCTCTGATTTGAGTGGCAGGAAGCAGAACACCTCTGATTTGAGTGGCAGGAAGCAGAACACCTCTGATTTGAGTGGCAGGAAGCAGAACACCTCTGATTTGAGTGGCAGGAAGCAGAACACCTCTGATTTGAGTGGCAGGAAGCAGAACACCTCTGATTTGAGTGGCAGGAAGCGTCTCTATTCGCTAGATGTATTAGACCGAGCAGCCTTGTCAGTGGGGCTGTTTAGACTCTGTGTCCAACGTCATCAGGGGACCTTGTTGACCTGATACACACACACACGCATGCATGTACACACACACACACACACACCATGAAAATAGACAGTCAGTAGAATATATATATATATATATATATATATATATATAATTATATATTTTTTTTTGGGGGGGGGGGGGGGTAGATCAGCTTTAATATTGCAGATAGCTTGTGGCTTCTATCAATGTACTGTAGTTATCTGCATAATTTCCAATCCCCCATATATTTTTATATTTTCCTTTATTATTTTCCCCTAACCCTAATTGGAGTAAACTAATGGACAACACTTAGGCTTCTACTTCCAGCTTATACATACTATATACATTTTACGGAGACAGTATATTTTACATTAGTTATCTCGTTTTTTTGTTTTGTTTTATTCCCAGTAGAATTTCTTTGCATTGCTGAGACACAAACAGTCTTATAGATGTTGTAACCATGGCAGCACAATGTTCTGACTCACTGCTCCAAGATACCTGCTAGACGTTAGTGATAAACGTTTGAGTTCAAGATAAATGGCTGCATCCTGACTTTCTCTAAACGTCTCTAAAGTGTTTAATTAACTTGTCTTTGAGGATGTTATATCTGTTAAATTAGCGTTGCTGATTCAAAAACAATGCATATTTCTACAGTTTTTGACAGTACTGCTGAAGCTTCTGTGAAATACATTTACGCACATTGCACTGTCATAAAATAATTACATACTCTCTCTTTTCTCTCTCTCTCTATCTCTCTCTCTCCCTCTCTTAATCTCTCTCTCTCTCTCTCTCTCTCTCTCTCTCTCTCTCTCTCTCTCTCTCTCTCTCTCTCCCCCCTCTCTCTCTCTCCCCCCCCCCCTCTCTCTCTCTCTCTCCTCTCTCTCCGTCTTTCTCTCTCCCTCCATCTGTATTCATTATTTACTCTCTGTGAATGGTGCCCTTTCCGACCCAGCAGACAAACACTTGTTGGTAAAAGAAATCAGTAACACTAACGGTCACTAAACACTGCTGGTGTTAGTCAGACTGTCATGAAAGTGACTTTCTAATATAATCCTGTGGTGCAGAAATACAGAAAACATGTGAGATATGATGTGACTCAACGTGGTAAATGAGGCGCATACAACGTATCAGATATGATGTGACTCAACGTGGTTAATGAGGCTCATATGTACAATGTATCATGTCTCACGGTAAATGTGGACAACTGAGCCATGTAGTCAGGTATTTGTGACATGATCATGGTGACATGTCACAGAGAAGAGAGGCTCTCTGTGAAGCAGGGAACTGACAAATCATCTCTCCACACACACACACACACACACACACACACACACACACACACACACACAAAAACACACACCCTTCAAATAATTTTCCCGTCAGGTCTGGAGAGAAGCAGGCATAGCCAGCCAGGCATCATCAGAGAGAACACTGACTGCATCCCAAATGGCACTCTGGTCAAAATAAGTGCACTATATAGGGAATAGGGTGCCATTTGGGATGTAATTCCTGTCTCATTAGCACAGAGAAACTTCAGCTAATTAAGTCTATATACTCGCTAAGACTGAGACTATCTGCTTAGCTGGATAACAATGTGCATCACATAGATTAGAACAGAGAGAGAGAGAGAGAGAGGGGGAGTGAGGGAGGGAGGGGGAGAGAGAGAGAGAGAGAGAGAGAGAGAGAGGGGGGAGGAGAGAGAGAGAGAGAGAGAGAGAGAGAGAGAGAGAGAGAGAGAGAGAGAGAGAGGCTTCGTTTCCATGTTGATGATCTAGAGGTCTCATACACACCATGATAAATGCTCACATCAAAAGGAACTGCCTTCCGTCTGTTCTCTCTGTGTTTTTCTCAGTTTATTGGGAGATCCATTTCATCATCACCATCCATCACAACGGATCCTCCTTCACTTTATCTCCTGTGCTGACGCAGCTCGTCTGGAGAGGACCCACCCTAGCTCATCTAGAGAGGGCCCAG
The DNA here is from genome assembly GCA_031479575.1 of Coregonus ussuriensis. Taxonomy (NCBI): domain Eukaryota; kingdom Metazoa; phylum Chordata; class Actinopteri; order Salmoniformes; family Salmonidae; genus Coregonus; species Coregonus ussuriensis. The sequence goes on along the minus strand of CM062503.1, from coordinate 46,797,139 downwards.
CCTAGCTCGTCTAGAGAGGGCCCAGCCTAGCTCGTCTAGAGAGGGCCCAGTCTAGCTCATCTAGAGAGGGCCCAGCCTGGCTCGTCTAGAGAGGGCCCAGTCTAGCTCATCTAGAGAGGGCCCAGTCTAGCTCATCTAGAGAGGGCCCAGCCTAGCTCGTCTAGAGAGGGCCCAGCCTGGCTCGTCTAGAGAGGGCCCAGCCTAGCTCATCTAGAGAGGGCCCAGCCTAGCTCGTCTAGAGAGGGCCCAGCCTAGCTCGTCTAGAGAGGACCCAGCCTAGCTCATCTAGAGAGGGCCCAGCCTAGCGAATCTAGAGAGGGCCCAGTCTAGCTCATCTAGAGAGGACCCAGCCTAGCTCATCTAGAGAGGAACCAGCCTAGCTCATCTAGAGAGGGCCCAGTCTAGCTCATCTAGAGAGGGCCCAGCCTAGCTCATCTAGAGAGGGCCCAGTCTAGTTCGGTGAGAGAGGGCCCAGCCTAGCTCATCTAGAGAGGACCCAGTCTAGTTCGGTGAGAGAGGGCCCAGCCTAGCTCATCTAGAGAGGACCCAGCCTAGCTCGTCTAGAGAGGGCCCAGCCTGGCTCGTCTAGAGAGGGCCCAGCCTAGCTCATCGAGAGAGGGCCCAGTCTAGCTCATCTAGAGAGGGCCCAGCCTAGCTCGTCTAGAGAGGTCCCAGCCTAGCTCATCGAGAGAGGGCCCAGTCTAGCTCATCTAGAGAGGGCCCAGCCTAGCTTATCTAGAGAGGGCCCAGTCTAGTTCGGTGAGAGAGGGCCCAGCCTGGCTCATCTAGAGAGGGCCCAGCCTAGCTCATCGAGAGAGGGCCCAGTCTAGCTCATCTACATTTTAGTCATTTAGCAGACGCTCTTATCCAGAGCGACTTACAGTTAGTGAATACATCTTATTTTTTATACTGGCCCCCCGTGGGAATCAAACCCACAACCCTGGCGTTGCAAACGCCATGCTCTATCAACTGAGCTACATCCCTGCCGGCCATTCCCTCCCCTACCCTGGACGACGCTGGGCCAATTGTGCGCCGCCCATGAGTCTCCCGGTCGCGGCCGGCTGCGACAGAGCCTGGATTCGAACCAGGATCTCTAGTGGCACAGTTAACACTGCGATGCAGTGCCTTAGACCACTGCGCCACTCAGGAGACATATAGGGCCCAGCCTAGCTCATCTAGAGAGGGCCCAGTCTAGTTCGGTGAGAGAGGGCCCAGCCTAGCTCATCTAGAGAGGGCCCAGCCTAGCTCATCTAGAGAGGGCCCAGCCTAGCTCATCGAGAGAGGGCCCAGTCTAGCTCATCTAGAGAGGGCCCAGCCTAGCTCATCTAGAGAGGAACCAGCCTAGCTCATCGAGAGAGGGCCCAGCCTAGCTCATCTAGAGAGGGCCCAGCCTAGCTCATCTAGAGAGGGCCCAGCCTAGCTCATCGAGAGAGGGCCCAGTCTAGCTCATCTAGAGAGGGCCCAGCCTAGCTCATCTAGAGAGGGCCCAGCCTAGCTCGTCTAGAGAGGTCCCAGCCTAGCTCGTCTAGAGAGGGCCCAGCCTAGCTCATCTAGAAAGGGCCCAGCCTAGCTCATCTAGAGAGGGCCCAGCCTAGCTCATCTAGAGAGGGCCCAGCCTAGCTCATCTAGAGAGGGCCCAGTCTAGTTCGGTGAGAGAGGGCCCAGCCTAGCTCATCTAGAGAGGGCCCAGCCTAGCTCATCTAGAGAGGGCCCAGCCTAGCTCATCTAGAGAGGGCCCAGTCTAGCTCGGTGAGAGAGGGCTCAGTCTAGCTTGGTGAGAGAGGGCCCAGTGAGAGAGGGCCCAGTTTAGCTTGTTGAAAGAGGGCCCAGTCTAGCTCGGTGAGAGAGGGCCCAGTCTAGCTCGGTGAGAGAGGGCCCAGTCTAGCTTGGTGAGAGAGGGCCCAGTTAACCATGGTGAGAGAGGGCCCAGTCTAGCTTGGTGAGAGAGGGCCCAGTGAGAGAGGGCCCAGTTTAGCTTGTTGAGAGAGGGCCCAGCCTAGCTTGGTGAAAGAGGGCCCAGTGAGAGAGGGCCCAGTTAACCATGGTGAGAGAGGGCCCAGTCTAGCTTGGTGAGAGAGGGCCCAGTCTAGCTTGGTGAGAGAGGGCCCAGTCTAGCTTGGTGAGAGAAGGCCCAGTAAGAGAGGGCCCAGTCTAGCTTGGTGATATAGGGCCCAGTGAGAGAGGGCCCAGTTTACCATGATGAGAGAGGGCCCAGTCTAGCTTGTTGAGAGAGGGCCCAGTCTAGCTTGGTGAGAGAGGGCCCAGTGAGAGAGGGCCCAGTTTAGCTTGGTGAGAGAGGGCCCAGTCTAGCTTGGTGAGAGAGGGCCCAGTCTAGCTTGGTGAGAGAGGGCCCAGTCTAGTTTGGTGAGAGAGGGCCCAGTCTAGCTTGGTGAAAGAGGGCCCAGTGAGAGAGGGCCCAGTCTAGCTTGGTGAGAGATGGCCCTGTGAGAGAGGGCCCAGCCCAGCTTGGTGAAAGAGGGCCCAGTGAGAGAGGGCCCAGTCTAGCTTGGTGAGAGAGGGCCCAGCCTAGCTTGGTGAGAGAGGGCCCAGTCTAGCTTGCTGAGAGAGGGCCCAGCCTAGCTTGCTGAGAGAGGGCCCAGTTTAGCTTGCTGAGAGAAGGCCTAGTCTAGCTTGCTGAGAGAAGGCCCAGTCTAGTTTGCTGAGAGAGGGCCCAGTTTAGCTTGCTGAGAGAAGGCCCAGTCTAGCTTGCTGAGAGAGGGCCCAGTGAGAGAGGGCCCAGCCAAGCTTGTTGAGAGAGTGCCCAGCCTAGCTTGCTGAGAGAGGGCCCAGCCTAGCTTGCTGAGAGAGGGCCCAGCCTAGCTTGCTGAGAGAGGGCCCAGCCTAGCTTGCTGAGAGAGGGCCCAGCCTAGCTTGCTGAGAGAGGGCCCAGCCTAGCTTGCTGAGAGAGGGCCCAGCCTAGCTTGCTGAGAGAGGGCCCAGCCTAGCTTGCTGAGAGAGTGCCCAGCCTAGCTTGCTGAGAGAGGGCCCAGCCTAGCTTGCTGAGAGAGGGCCCAGCCTAGCTTGCTGAGAGAGGGCCCAGACTAGCTTGCTGAGAGAGGGCCCAGCCTAGCTTGCTGAGAGAGGGCCCAGCCTAGCTTGCTGAGAGAGGGCCCAGCCTAGCTTGCTGAGAGAGGGCCCAGCCTAGCTTGCTGAGAGAGCTTTTCTCAGTTTGTCATTTGTTGGACGTGTCCTCCTCCTCTTTAAGCTTTCTGCTGATGTTGCCTGCATGTGGTAGACCTGCTGATGTTGCCTGCATGTGGTAGACCTGCTGATGTTGCCTGCATGTGGTAGACCTGCTGATGTTGCCTGCATGTGGTAGACCTGCTGATGTTGCCTGCATGTGGTAGACCTGCTGATGTTGCCTGTATGTGGTAGACCTGCTGATGTTTACATGCATCTGTTTAACTATTTTAGTCCTTTACTCTGTGAAAAGGAAGGGTGCTAAGCTTTCATTTGACATAGAGTGCCTCCTTGTAGAGCGCAGGTTGATGTTTGGTGACAAATGGCCATAATTTTGGGGGGGAATTCGATGGATATTGAGTTCCTCTCAAGGTTTATTGCTCCTCAAAACACCGTCTCCATCTCTGCTTTGTGATTGCTGGGCGGTGTTAGCTAGTCTATGTATTTTTTTTAGAAAGGGGGGTCAACACTGATTCATTTACATTTGATAATAACACATTGCTGTGACCTTCCTCATTATTCATGCTTCGAAATCGATTCCCCACCATCCCATCCAAATAAGAGTCTTGACTTTTACTCATGATTAAAACAATCTCAATGCAAATCAAGGGAATTCAGACGGCATATTGTGTTATGAGTCCTTGGATGGATACCAAATGTCATCCATATTCCCTATATAGTGCACTACTTTTGACCAGGGCCCTAGTCCACTATAAAGGGAATATTTCCTTCATTTTTTCAGAAGGGAGAGTGTCATTACTGGCCTTATCAGCAGCCACACTGTTCGTGACTGAACCTCACACAACACACACAACACACAACACACACAACACACACACACACACACAGTGCGAGACATACATGCATACATGCACATGAAGACACAGACAATGGCAAGTAGACACACACACACACACACACACACACACACACAGACACACATACACACAGACACACACACACACAGACACACACACACACAGACACACACACACACACACAGACACACACACACACACACAGACACACACACACACACACAGACATACACACACATACACACACACATGCACACACATACACACACACACACACATACACACATACACACACATACACACACACACATACACATACACACATACACACATCACACATACACATACACACACACATACAAAAATACACACACACACACATACACACACATACACACACATACACACATACACACACATACACATACATACACACATACACACACATACACATACACTCACATACACACACACACACACACACACACACACATACTCACATACACACACATACACACACACACACACACACACACACACACACACACACATACATACACATACATACACACACACACACACACACACAAACACACATACACACACATACACACACACACACACACACACACATACACACAAACACATACACACACACACACACGTACACACACACACATACACACACATACACACACACATACACACACACATACACACACATACAGTGGGGAAAAAAAGTATTTAGTCAGCCACCAATTGTGCAAGTTCTCCCACTTAAAAAGATGAGAGAGGCCTGTAATTTTCATCATAGGTACACGTCAACTATGACAGACAAATTGAGGAGAAAAAATCCAGAAAATCACATTTTAGGATTTTTAATGAATTTATTTGCAAATTATGGTGGAAAATAAGTATTTGGTCACCTACAAACAAGCAAGATTTCTGGCTCTCACAGACCTGTAACTTCCTCTTTAAGAGGCTCCTCTGTCCTCCACCTGTATTAATGGCACCTGTTTGAACTTGTTATCAGTATAAAAGACACCTGTCCACAACCTCAAACAGTCACACTCCAAACTCCACTATGGCCAAGACCAAAGAGCTGTCAAAGGACACCAGAAACAAAATTGTAGACCTGCACCAGGCTGGGAAGACTGAATCTGCAATAGGTAAGCAGCTTGGTTTGAAGAAATCAACTGTAGGAGCAATTATTAGGAAATGGAAGACATACAAGACCACTGATAATCTCCCTCGATCTGGGGCTCCACGCAAGATCTCACCCCGTGGGGTCAAAATGATCACAAGAACGGTGAGCAAAAATCCCAGAACCACACAGGGGGGACCTAGTGAATGACCTGCAAAGAGCTGGGACCAAAGTAACAAAGCCTACCATCAGTAACACACTACGCCGCCAGGGACTCAAATCCTGCAGTACCAGACGTGTCCCCCCTGCTTAAGCCAGTACTTGCCAAGGAAGTGGGAAGCATTAGATTCAACGTGGGCCAGCATCCATGTGGAACGCTTTCGACACCTTGGAGAGTCCATGCCCGACGAATTGAGGCTGCTCTGAGGGCAAAAGGGGGTGAAGCTCAAAATTAGGAAGGTGTTCCGAATGTTTTGTAAAATCATATTTAATTTAATTTTTATCATTTAAATGATATTTGTGTATCTTATTATTATAAGGAGATTTGATTTGTTTTTCCTGACATAATATTGTTTCAGTCCTAGATTAGATTACTGTGTGTGTCCCCCAAATGGTACCATATTCCCCTAGTGAACTATTTTTGCCCAGAGCTCGTTGTGCCCTGGACACAAATAATGCACTACATAGGGAATAGGGTGCCATTTGGGACACATTTCTAAAATGAGTTGAGACACTGGCTCATCAGTGAGTACTGAGAAGTAAAATGACATTAGAATATAAAACATACTGTACCTGTCTATCTGACTGGAGGAGTATGTTACAGTGATCTTTATCGTGTGTGTGTGTGTGTGTGTGTGTGTGTGTTTGTGGGTGTGGGTGTGTGTGTGTGTTCATGGGTGTGTGTGTGTGGTTGTGTGTGTGTGTGTGTGTGTGTTCATGGGTGCGTGTGTGTGTGGTCGTGTGTGTGTGTGTGGTTGTGTGTGTGGTTGGTAATGTGTGTGGTTGTGTGTGCCTAGCTCTGTGTCAGTAGTTCCGATGTGGATGTGGTGGAGGAGTCAGGTGCAGGACACAGAGGATACGTCCAAAATACTTTAATAGTCTAAAGAGCAACAAACAAAACACGACCTCGAAAACTGACGGAGGCGAGGCAATTTACGCAAACACGCGTAAACAATAATCCCAAACAAAGACAGAGTGCAGACACGCAGCTCTGCACGACAGGCAGAAAATAACAACACACAATCAGACTAATGCAAAACAAGGAACTTATAAGACAAGTAATCAACACACAAATGGACACAGGTGTAAAAGACAGACAAAAGCAATCACACTACGAAACATAGAGCGGTGGCAGCTAGTACTCCGGGGACGGCGAACGCCGAAGCCTGCCCGAACCAGGAGGAGGAGCAGTCTCGGCAGAATCCGTGACAGTACCCCCCCCTTGACGCGCGGCTCCAGCCGTGCGCCGACCCCGGCCTCGGGGACGGCCAGGAGGACGCGGACCCGGGCGCGTGGGATGCCCACGGTGGAACTCAGTCAGGAGGGATGGATCGAGGATGTCCCTCCTGGGCACCCAGCACCGTTCCTCCGGACCGTACCCCTCCCACTCCACGAGATACTGGAGACCACTCATCCGGCGCCTCGAGTCCAAGATGGTCCGGACCCTGTACGCCGGGGCCCCCTCGATGTCCAAAGGGGGCGGAGGGGTCTCTCCTATCTCATCTTCTTGGAGTGGGCCAGCTACCACCGGCCTGAGAAGAGACACATGGAACGAGGGGTTAATATTTTTGTACTCTATATGCAGTTGTAACCTGTAACACACCTCGTTCAATCTTCTCAGGACTTTGAAGGGCCCCACAAACCACCGACCCAGCTTCCGGCAGGGCAGGCGGAGGGGCAGGTTTCGAGTCAAGAGCCAGACTCGATCTCCCGGTGCGTACACCGGTCCCTCACTGCGGTGGCAATCGGCGCTCGCCTTTTGTTGACGGATGGCACGCTGCAGATGGACATGGGCAGCGTCCCACGTCTCCTCCGAGCGCCGAATCCACTCGTCCACCGCAGGGGCCTCGATCTGGCTCTCGTGCCATGGTGCCAGGACCGGCTGATAACCTAAAACACACTGGAAAGATGTTAAATTGGTGGAGGAATGGCGAAGAGAGTTCTGGGCCATCTCTGCCCAGGGGATGAACCTAGACCACTCCTCCGGCCGGTCCCGGCAATAGGATCTCAAAAACCTACCCACATCCTGGTTGACACGTTCCACCTGCCCATTGCTCTCTGGGTTGTACCCCGAGGTAAGGCTTACCGAGATCCCCAATCGTTCCATGAACGCCCCCCAAACTCTGGAGGTGAACTGGGGACCTCGGTCAGACACAATATCCTCGGGGACCCCATAGTGCCGGAACACATGGGTAAATAGGGCCTCAGCGGTTTGTAGGGCAGTAGGGAGACCCGGCATTGGAAGGAGACGACAGGCCTTGGAAAACCGATCCACAACGACCAAAATGGTGGTATTCCCCTGGGAGGGGGGTAGGTCGGTTACAAAATCCACCGATAGGTGGGACCATGGTCGTTGTGGAACGGGCAGGGGATGTAACTTACCCCTGGGCAAATGTCTAGGCGCCTTACACTGGGCACACACCGGGCAGGAGGAGACATAAACCCTCACATCCTTAGCTAACGTTGGCCACCAGTATTTCATGCTAAGACAGTGCACGGTCCGGCCAATACCTGGATGTCCAGAGGAGGGTGATGTATGAGCCCAATAAATAAGACGATCCCGAACCTCGAGCGGAACGTACGTCCGCCCCACAGGACACTCGGGGGGAGTAGGGTCGGTACGCAGTGCCCGCTCGATTTCCGCATCGACCTCCCATACCACCGGATCCACCAAACAAGACTCCGGCAGTATGGAAGTAGGCTCGTTGGACCTCTCCTCTGTGTCATACCGCCGGGACAGGGCGTCTGCCTTACCATTCTGGGACCCTGGGATGTATGTGATCTTAAAAACAAACCGGGTTAGGAACATGTTCCACCTAGCCTGACGAGGGTTCAATCTCCTAGCTGCCCGGATGTACTCCAGGTTACGGTGATCAGTCAGAATGAGGAAAGGGTGTTGAGCCCCCTCAAGCCAATGCCTCCACACCTTTAGGGCCTGGACTACGGCTAACAGCTCCCTGTCCCCAACGTCATAGTTGCGCTCCGCCGAGCTGAGCTTCTTGGAGTAGAACGCACAGGGGCGGAGTTTAGGTGGCGTGCCGGACCGTTGTGACAGGACTGCCCCAATACCGGTCTCGGACGCGTCTACCTCTACTTGGAATGGTAAAGAGGGATCCGGATGCGCCAGCACCAGGGCCGAGGTGAACAGGTTCTTCAGTTTGACAAATGCCCTGTCCGCCTCAGCCGACAACAGCAAACGAACCGGACCCCCCTTTAGCAGGGACGTAATGGGAGCTGCAACTTGTCCAAAACCCCGAATAAACCTCCGGTAGTAATTTGCAAAACCCAAGAACTGCTGCACCTCTTTTACAGTGGTTGGACTTTGCCAATTACGCACGGCCGACACACGGTCTGCCTCTATCTCCACACCAGACGCGGACAACCGATAACCCAAAAAGGAGACGGACTCCTGGAAGAACAGGCATTTCTCTGCCTTGACATACAAGTCATGCTCCAACAGTCTTCTCAACACTCGGCGCACCAGGGCTACATGCTCGGCTCGTGTAGAAGAGTACACTAGGATGTCGTCGATGTACACTACTACACCCTGCCCATGCATGTCCCGGAAAATCTCGTCAACAAAGGATTGGAAGACTGAAGGAGCATTCATTAACCCGTATGGCATGACGAGATACTCGTAATGACCCGAGGTGGTGCTAAATGCTGTTTTCCATTCATCCCCCTCCCTAATGCGCACCAGATTGTACGCGCTCCTGAGATCCAACTTTGTGAAGAACTGCGCTCCGCGTAACGATTCCGTCATAGTCGCAATCAGTGGAAGTGGGTAACTGTACTTAACTGTGATCTGATTGAGACTACGGTAATCAATACACGGGCGCAATCCCCCGTCCTTCTTCTTCACAAAGAAGAAACTCGAGGAAACCGGGGAAGTGGAGGACCGTATGTATCCCTGTGCCAAGGACTCGGCTATGTAAGTCTCCATAGCCGCTGTCTCCTCTTGAGACAGGGGATACACATGACTCCGTGGAAGAGCCGCTCCTGTTTGGAGATTTATCGCACAGTCCCCCTGTCTATGAGGAGGTAGCCGTGTTGCCCTCGATTTGCTGATCACAAGTGCTAAGTCCTCATACTCAGGGGGAATGCGCAGTGCGGGCACTTGGTTCGGACTCTCTACCGAGGTCGCCCCTACGGAAACACCTAGACATCTCCCTACACACTGGGCAGACCACTCCATAAGAGCCCTCTGTTGCCACGCTATGGTAGGATCATGGGTGCTTAACCAGGGAAGGCCCAACACCACTGGGTACGCAGGAGAGTCAATCAGATAGAACTGAATGATTTCCTCATGACCCCCCTGCGTCGTCATCGTCAGTGGTGCTGTGACCTCCCTGATCAGGCCCGACCCCAACGGCCGGCTGTCTAAGGCGTGGACAGGAAATGGAGCTTCTACCGGCCGAAGGGGAATTCCTAACCTACAACAAAATGCCCGATCAATAAAGTTCCCAGCTGCGCCTGAATCTACTAGCGCCTTATGCTGGGAATGAGGTGCCACCTGTGGAAATCTCACAGGAATACTCATGTGACCAACAGAAAGCTCTGGGCAAGTGGGGCGCCTACTCACCTGAAATGACTCCCCAGTGCGTGACCTGTTGTCCCCTCTCCCAGGAGACCCTCCCCAGCACCTGGCCGCGGTGTGTCCTCCACGATCACAGTTAGTGCAGGGGATGGCCCCCCTCGGGTTCTCTCTCCTCCTCTCTCTAGCGCCAGCACCCCCGAGCTCCATGGGAATCGGCTCGGAGGTGCTGGAGGGTGGAATGGACGACCCCCACTCGGGACGTCCGCGGGTAGCCAGCAGGGTGTCTAGACGGATGGAAATGTCCACCAACTGGTCGAATGACAGGTTGGTGTCCCTGCAGGCCAGCTCACGACGAACGTCCTCTCGTAGGCTACACCGGTAGTGGTCGATGAGGGCCCTCTCATTCCACCCCGCATCCGCCGCTAGCGTCCGGAACTCCAGTGCGAACTCCTGTGCGCTCCTCTTCCCCTGTCGGAGGTGGAACAGACGCTCTCCCGCCGCTTTCCCCTCAGGTGGATGATCGAAGACAGCCCTGAAGCGGCGGGAGAACTCCGCGTAGGTGTTGGTAGCGGCGTCTATTCCCCTCCATTCGGCGTTGGCCCACTCCAACGCCTTGCCGGATAGACAGGAGATGAGGGCGGAGACGCTCTCGTATCCCGAGGGCGCCGGGTGTATGGTGGCCAGGTAGAGTTCCACCTGCAGGAGGAATCCCTGACACCCGGCTGCAGAACCGTCATATGCCCTCGGGAGCGAGAGCCGAATGCCACTAGGTTCCGGTGCTGAGAGAGGAAGACTGGCCGTTGGTGATGGGATGGTGTAAGTGTGCGTGGGCACCTCTCGAGTCACCAACCGGCGCAGAGTGTTGGACACCTCGTCCATGGCGGCCCCAAGTTGCCGGATCATGGTGTCTTGGTAGCTGATCCGGTCTTCCAGGGATTCGGGTGCCGCCGCTGTTCCTGCTGACTCCATAGTTTAGGTGTGTTGTTCTGTCAGTAGTTCCGATGTGGATGTGGTGGAGGAGTCAGGCGCAGGACACAGAGGATACGTCCAAAATACTTTAATAGTCCAAAGAGCAACAAACAAAACACGACCTCGAAAACTGACGGAGGCGAGGCAATTTACGCAAACACGCGTAAACAATAATCCCAAACAAAGACAGAGTGCAGACACGCAGCTCTGCACGACAGGCAGAAAATAACAACACACAATCAGACTAATGCAAAACAAGGAACTTATAAGACAAGTAATCAACACACAAATGGACACAGGTGTAAAAGACAGACAAAAGCAATCACACTACGAAACATAGAGCGGTGGCAGCTAGTACTCCGGGGACGGCGAACGCCGAAGCCTGCCCGAACCAGGAGGAGGAGCAGTCTCGGCAGAATCCGTGACACTCTGCACACTTACAGTAGCAGATTAAATTGCTGCTCAGTTTTGCATAAAGATAATTCCTGAGTGTCAGGTGAACTGTTTATGTCTACTACCTCATATCATATCCCATATCTCTCTCTCCCCTTCTTCTCTCTCTCCCCTTCTTCTCTCTCTCCCCTTCTTTGCTCTCTCCCCTTCTTCTCTCTCTCCCCTTCTTCTCTCTCTCCCCTTCTTCTCTCTCTCCCCTTCTTCTCTCTCTCTTCTTCTTCTCTCTCTCCTCTTCTTCTCTCTCTCCTCTTCTTCTCCCTCTCCCCTTCTTCTCTCTCTCCTCTTCTTCTCTCTCTCACCTTCTTCTCTCTCTCCTCTTCTTCTCTCTCTCTTCTTCTCTCTCTCTCTCCCCTTCTTCTCTCTCTCCCCTTCTTTGCTCTCTCCCCTTCTTCTCTCTCTCCCCTTCTTCTCTCTCTCCCCTTCTTCTCTCTCTCCCCTTCTTCTCTCTCTCTTCTTCTTCTCTCTCTCCTCTTCTTCTCTCTCTCCTCTTCCTCTCCCTCTCCCCTTCTTCTCTCTCTCCTCTTCTTCTCTCTCTCACCTTCTTCTCTCTCTCCTCTTCTTCTCTCTCTCTTCTTCTCTCTCTCTCTCCTCTTCTTCTCTCTCTCTCCTCTTCTTCTCTCTCTCCCCTTCTTCTCTCTCTCCTCTTCTTCCCTCTCACCCCTTCTTCTCTCTCTCCCCTTCTTTCCTCTCTCCCCTTCTTCCCTCTCTCCTCTTCTTCTCTCTCTCCCCTTCTTCTCTCTCTCCTCTTCTTCTCTCTCTCCCCTTCCCTCTCTCCCCTACTTCTCTCTCTCCCCTTCCCTCTCTCCCCTTCCCTCTCTCCTCTTCTTCTCTCTCTCTCCCCTTCTCTCTCTCCTCTTTTTCTCTCTCCCCTCTTCTTCCCTCTATGTCTGTCTAGTCACCACATACACACACTGAACAACAGATCTGTATATATACACTGCTCAAAAAAATAAAGGGAACATTAAAATAACACATCCTAGATCTGAATGAATGAAATAATCTTATTAAATACTTATTTCTTTACATAGTTGAATGTGCTGACAACAAAATCACACAAAAATGTATCAATGGAAATCAAATGTATCAACCCATGGAGGTCTGGATTTGGAGTCACCCTCACAATTAAAGTGGAAAACCACACTACAGGCTGATCCAACTTTTATGTAATGTCCTTAAAACAAGTCAAAATGAGGCTCAGTAGTGTGTGTGGCCTCCACGTGCCTGTATGACCTCCCTACAACGCCTGGGCATGCTCCTGATGAGGTGGCGGATGGTCTCCTGAGGGATCTCCTCCCAGACCTGGACTAAAGCATCCGCCAACTCCTGGACAGTCTGTGGTGCAACGTGGTGTTGGTGGATGGAGCGAGACATGATGTCCCAGATGTGCTCAATTGGATTCAGGTCTGGGGAACGGGCGGGCCAGTCCATAGCATCAATGGCTTCCTCTTGCAGGAACTGCAGACACGCTCCAGCCACATGAGGTCTAGCATTGTCTTGCATTTGGAGGAACACAGGGCCAACCGCACCAGCTTATGGTCTCACAAGGGGTCTGAGGATCTCATCTCGGTACCTAATGGCAGTCAGGCTACCTCTGGCGAGCACATGGAGGGCTGTGCGGCCCCCCAAAGAAATGCCACCCCACACCATGACTGACCCACCACCAAACCGGTCATGCTGGAGGATGTTGCAGGCAGCAGAACGTTCTCCACGGCGTCTCCTGACTCTGTCACGTCTGTCACATGCTCAGTGTGAACCTGCTTTCATCTGTGAAGAGCACAGGGCGCCAGTGGCGAATCTTGGTGTTCTCCTGCAAATGCCAAACGTCCTGCACTCTGTTGGGCTGTAAGCACAACCCCCACCTGTGGACGTCGGGCCCTCATACCACCCTCATGGAGTCTGTTTCTGACCGTTTCAGCAGACACATGCTGGAGGTCACACTGCTGGAGGTCATTTTGCAGGGCTCTGGCAGTGCTCCTCCTGCTCCTCCTTGCACAAAGGCGGAGGTAGCAGTCCTGCTGCTGGGTTGTTGCCCTCCTACGGCCTCCTCCACGTCTCCTGATGTACTGGCCTGTCTCCTGGTAGCGCCTCCATGCTCTGGACACTACGCTGACAGACACAGCAAACCTTCTTGCCACAGCTCGTTTTGATGTGCCATCCTGGATGAGCTGCACTACCTGAGCCACTTGTGTGGGTTGTAGACTCCGTCTCATGCTACCACTAGAGTGAAAGCACCGCCAGCATTCAAAAGTGACCAAAACATCAGCCAGGAAGCATAGGACCTGAGAAGTGGTCTGTGGTCACCACCTGCAAAACCAGTCCTTTATTGGGGGTGTCTTGCTAATTGCCTATAATTTCCACCTGTTGTCTATTCCATTTGCACAACAGCATGTGAAATTAATTGTCAATCAGTTTTGCTTCCTAAGTGGACAGTTTGATTTCACAGAAGTGTGATTGACTTGGAGTTACATTGTGTTGTTTAAGTGTTCCCTTTATTTTTTTTGAGCAGTGTAGTTAGAAAGAAGTCGTACTTTTTGGGGATCTGGATATTCAAATAATTGTAGTCACCTCCAAAGTGAAGCAACACAAACATAGGCAAAGACACATGCATACAAACACAAGATAACATACACACTATACACACACGTACACATGGATTTTGTGTTGTAGATATGTGGTAGTAGAGTAGGGGCCTGAGGGCACACACTTAATATGTGAAATCTGTTGTAAATGTATTGTAATGTATAACTGCCTTAATTTTGCTGGACCCCAGGAAGACCATCCTCCTCAGTGAATTTCATAAAAAGAAACATGTCAAAACACAGACAATAATTTAACAGTTTTGAACAAAAACAATTCTTCAAAAATGAAGGAGAAGAGAGAGAGAGAGAGAGAGAGATTGTCTTTTTTTTCAGTTTCACTTACTTAGCTAGCAAATGCAGCTAGCTAGTGTCGTGATGTGACTTTAATTAATATGATGGCTGTTATTTATGTTTAATTGTTACTCAATCAAATGAATCATGTAGCAATTAACTCATTAGGATTTGGGGCACCACGGAATAAGTTGTTTATAGAGTTACCATCTCCAGAATTAAACTCTAAAAGGTCTTTACCTATGTATAAAACAGTCAACGTATCAATCATTACCTCTTATCAGTCGTCAATCTGAACGGTCGCAGAATTCTTGCATCCGCAAGAACCCCAGCTTTACTTATGATTCAGCACAACACAAATTGGCTTAATTATTTATTTACTAGCTAAATAAATAAATAATAACAAAGAATACATACACACTTAATACATGAGAAAAAGTCCCTAGCGGACTAACAACAGCATGACTGCTTGGTTATCAAAAGAGGGAGTGGTCAAGGCAGAGGAAGAGGTAGAGACAAAGAGAGAGTCAAACTTATCGTTGATACATCTGGAAACTATCCTCAGTAGTAATCATCATACTTTGCTCACGAACTACCGCCCGTTTTGGAGTAATGAATGTATTTACATGTTTGCCGCTCGTCTATCTCTGTTGACCCAAGACCTCTTGGAAAGGATTTGGCTGGGTCTTCGCTCAGCTCACTTGTACGGCTCTGATTGTCCACTAGAGGTCACAATGTCCTTCTGCTTTGTTCTGGCTTGTAGTGGCGTGTAATCAGAGCAGATACTCAGATGCACCAGTGATTGTCTGAGATGGGATTTTCTCCATGCCCCTCGTGTGGTTAGTCAAAGTTCTAGATCACTTTACACGCACAACTGCAGACTAGCAATGTTCTGGTCTAGTGAGTTTATCTTCTTCACCTCGTGTTGAGATTCAAAGGTTTAACCATTTGAAGCCGTGTAGCCACAGCTCCACGCTTTCTGGTCTGATGGTGTTTGTTACCAAGGCTTTTTATGCACTCTGGTAAAAAGGGGGCATTCCATCACGCCAACAGGATGTCTGTGCTCATTTGGGGTGTGGCTACTTACTGTGCATAGCTTACATGAAAAACAATTATCTCACTAGAAAACTAAAACCACATTCCTATCTTAACAAAAATACTCTCACCTTTAATCATACATTTTATACAACATTTGGGTGTAAACTTGACAGATAGAATGTGTACTTTTTCCGAGTTACAGTTATTTCTTGATACCATCCTTAATGACATCACAAAATAATAAAACATATGACATGATTATTCTTTAGGTCCCCACTGACTATTCGTAACATTCGGATGATAGAAATAATGTTCCAATGTTCACTTTTTTGGACAAAAAAAGGTTTTGGCGGCAAAAAGTATCTGGAACGAAGAAAGCCTGCAGAGCAGGAGGGAGATTCCCCTCCTCCCTAATTTACGACAGAGTGTAAAAGGTGTCAAAAACCGGCCCAGTTCCCCCTCCCCTCTTCTGTGGGTGAGAGGGTCTGTTTGTTGTCAGCCATTTGCTAAGCTGATCTGAGTCCTTTGATCCTCAGCCAGGAGAGTCATGACACTAGTTTAGCCTACTCAAACACCCTGCTCAAACAGAGGGATGCTATGTTAGCTAGCTGGCTATGACTATCCAACACAACACTGGAACTCTTCCAATTCAAGGTAAGCTTTTGGTTTTACTGATTTATTGCCTCCGGGGCCCGCCGGTGTAACCGCTTACTGACTGTACACTGTAACGTTACTGCATGATTGTAGCAGGTTTACTAACGCATTAGTTATGTTAGCTATGTTGACTAGGACGTTACTTTAGCTAATATGGGGACAACGATGTAGGCTGTGTGTAGCGGTTATGATACGGTTTGGCTTGGAAAGGTTTTTTCGACTGGTCACATACAGCTGATGTGTTGAAGTCCACAAGAGAAGGGAAAAGGTGAGAGGAGAGCGTACAGATGCGAGAAGGAATACAACGTGGCTGCTATGAAAGTGAACTGTGTTTACGCGTGACCAGAGGTGTATTCATTCCGCCGATTCTGTTGAATAATGTTTCTTAAAACAGAAGCAAATGGAACAAAACGGGGATGAACATACCTCACTGTCTGTCACCTCAACATTCTCTCGACCTGTGTGCACCTACGTGGTCAGCTTTCATTAATAGCCTAGGTTGTAGCAACCTCATGATGGGTACAGGGAAATTTGAGTATCATTTTGTAGCCTAAACCTATCGCTGTTACATTGAACTGGGTGAATAGAATATGAATGACAGTCATCCAATATGCTGTAATAGAAATAAGGCCATGCTCCTAAAAAAAGAAAATTGTCCTCCCTCATCTTAAACGGCACCGACCGCCACTGGTTTACACAGGCTGTAGAGGCGCTTCAGAAGGCAGCAAACTGCTTTTCATTTGTTCATTATTGGTTGTTTAAGTGGCGATACTGTGGTGGTCTAATACCCTGTTGAAGGCACTGGCCAAAACATATTGCTTTGAACAATAACAGATTACATTTTAAAGCAACAACTTCCGTTTTGCTATAATGAGATGCTGACTGTTTTTACAGTGTAACCTTTGACACCATGTTTTGCCAAAAAAAATCCATAAATTATGTAACCCCCTTTAAATGTTCTCTATTAGTCATTGTTCAGATTAAGAATAATCCTTCAAGAAGGTCTTGCACTGAAATGAATTGGCAATGAGGGTCCTGATCAAGCAAGGCAGAGGTTAATGTAATTGTAATTATAAATGCGTAGTCTAGCGAGACATGATTTCTCCCTCCATCTCTGCAGAGCTCCTCTGTGATCGAATCGAATGCATTAGTGCTGTGTGTGTGTGATCATACAGTATCTAATGCATTAGGCTAACTATTCGATTCTAACACCGCCCTTGTCATACTTTATTAGGTCTGACGCCACCGATGGTTTGTCATCCTTCATTCAGTACAGAGGTCTAATATGTCACTGGTTAACTAAATGACAAAAATGAATGAGGACTGAATGAGTCACACACACACAAACACACTAATACACTGATTAATACACACACAAACAGTAATAATAATATAATAATATGCCATTTTAGCAGACGCTTTTATCCAAAGCGACTTACAGTCATTTGCGCATAAATTTTTACGTATGGGAGGTCATGGGGATCGAACCAACTACCCTGGCGTTACAAGCGCCATGCTCTACCAATTGAGCTACAGAGGACCACACAGACAGCAGTTGGTCCTGTAGAGTGTTTAATCAGACGGTCTTAGATTAATCATGGTGCAGAGGTTTGACAATAGCCTTGGGAGGATAATGATGATGCTCTGGATTCCGGCTGGGACTTCAGACAGAGACACATTCCCGTGTGATAGCTGTACCATAAGCAACAACGCTGTTCTTGCAACCCAGCATTTTCTCAGACAGCTTACAATTTGTGGTTCTATCAAACTCCCAGCCGGCGTGCCACCAGCCCCACTGGTCCAACTGACCCCCTTGCCCCTGCAGTGGCCACTGCCAGATGGGCTGACCTGTCTGTGTGTGGAAGAGGGAGTGGTCCTGTCTGTGTGTGGAAGAGAAAGTGGTCCTGTCTGTGTGTGGAAGAGAGAGTGGTCCTGTCTGTGTGTGGAAGAGAGAGTGGTCCTGTCTGTCTGTGGAATAGAGAGTGTCCTGTCTGTGCTTGGAAGAGAGAGTAGTCCTGTCTATGTGTGGAAGAGAGAGTGGTCCTGTCTGTCTGTGGAATAGAGAGTGGTCCTGTCTGTGTGTGGAAGAGAGAGTGGTCCTGTCTGTCTGTGGAAGAAAGAGTGGTCCTGTCTATGTGTGGAATAGAGAGTGGTCCTGTTTGCTGTGAAGAGACAGAATCATTAGATCATTTGATTTGGTACTGTCCATTTGTAGCTTGTTTTTGGTCACAGGTCCAGGAATGGCTAAAGGATTGCAATATTTACCTGGAGCTAACCCTGCAGATAGCACTACTGGGTGATCTGAAAAGTCATAGTCAATCGATCAGTAATATAATAATACTTTCAGCAAAAATGTTTATTTTCAGTTTACAATCTGTAGAAACAATGCATATAGAAGGGTTCAGAACTTTTGTGAGACATCACAGTACAGTTGAGAAATATATGGCAAAGAGAAATCCAGCATGGATGGTGTTAAGAGATAGATGGGAGGGGTTGAATGGAGCTGAAGGTTGGGACTAATAACAACTAATAACAACAAGAAAGCTAATGTAAAACATACTGTGTCCATAATAAGTATATAGGTTGAGAACCTTTGTGAAAGGTTCTCAACATACTGTGGTCCTCTGTAGCTCAGCTGGTAGAGCACGGCGCTTGTAACGCCAAGGTAGTGGGTTCGATCCCTGGGACCACCCATACACACACACACAAAAAAAAAAAACGCATGACTGTAAGTTGCTTTGGATAAAAGCGTCTGCTAAATGGCATATTATATTATTATTATTATAAAGAGCACAGTTTGGGGGATATGGCATGTAGAGGCAAACCGGATGGACATCATGAAAATGATCGGCTGTCTGTGTTAGTGACATCCTGTTTGGCTGTCTGTGTTAGTGACATCCTGTTTGGCTGTCTGTGTTAGTGTCATCCTGTTTGGCTGTCTGTGTTAGTGACATCCTGTTTGGGTGTCTGTGTTAGTGACATCCTGTTTGGCTGTCTGTGTTAGTGACATCCTGTTTGGCTGTCTGTGTTAGTGTCATCCTGTTTGGCTGTCTGTGTTAGTGACATCCTGTTTGGCTGTCTGTGTTAGTGACATCCTGTTTGGCTGTCTGTGTTAGTGACATCCTGTTTGGGTGTCTGTGTTAGTGACATCCTGTTTGGCTGTCTGTGTTAGTGACATCCTGTTTGGCTGTCTGTGTTAGTGACATCCTGTTTGGCTGTGTGTGTTAGTGACATCCTGTTTGGGTGTCTGTGTTAGTGACATCCTGTTTGGCTGTCTGTGTTAGTGACATCCTGTTTGGGTGTCTGTGTTAGTGACATCCTGTTTGGGTGTCTGTGTTAGTGACATCCTGTTTGGCTGTCTGTGTTAGTGACATCCTGTTTGGCTGTCTGTGTTAGTGACATCCTGTTTGGCTGTGTGTGTTAGTGACGTCCTGTTTGGGTGTCTGTGTTAGTGACATCCTGTTTGGCTGTCTGTGTTAGTGACATCCTGTTTGGGTGTCTGTGATAGTGACATCCTGTTTGGGTGTCTGTGTTAGTGTTATCCTGTTTGGCTGTGTGTTATAGTGACATCCTGTTTGGGTGTCTGTGTTAGTGACATCCTGTTTGGCTGTCTGTGTTAGTGACATCCTGTTTGGCTGTCTGTGTTAGTGACATCCTGTTTGGGTGTCTGTGTTAGTGACATCCTGTTTGGCTGTCTGTGTTGGTGTCATCCTGTTTGGCTGTCTGTGTTAGTGACATCCTGTTTGGGTGTCTGTGTTAGTGACATCCTGTTTGGCTGTCTGTGTTGGTGTCATCCTGTTTGGGTGTCTGTGTTAGTGTCATCCTGTTTGGCTGTCTGTGTTAGTGACATCCTGTTTGGGTGTCTGTGTTAGTGACATCCTGTTTGGCTGTCTGTGTTAGTGACATCCTGTTTGGGTGTCTGTGTTAGTGACATCCTGTTTGGCTGTCTGTGTTAGTGTCATCCTGTTTGGCTGTCTGTGTTAGTGACATCCTGTTTGGGTGTCTGTGTTAGTGACATCCTGTTTGGGTGTCTGTGTTAGTGACATCCTGTTTGGCTGTCTGTGTTAGTGACATCCTGTTTGGGTGTCTGTGTTAGTGACATCCTGTTTGGGTGTCTGTGTTAGTGTCATCCTGTTTGGCTGTCTGTGTTAGTGACATCCTGTTTGGGTGTCTTTGTTAGTGACATCCTGTTTGGGTGTCTGTGTTAGTGACATCCTGTTTGGGTGTCTGTGTTAGTGACATCCTGTTTGGCTGTCTGTGTTAGTGACATCCTGTTTGGGTGTCTGTGATAGTGACATCCTGTTTGGGTGTCTGTGTTAGTGTTATCCTGTTTGGCTGTGTGTTATAGTGACATCCTGTTTGGGTGTCTGTGTTAGTGACATCCTGTTTGGCTGTCTGTGTTAGTGACATCCTGTTTGGCTGTCTGTGTTAGTGACATCCTGTTTGGGTGTCTGTGTTAGTGACATCCTGTTTGGCTGTCTGTGTTGGTGTCATCCTGTTTGGCTGTCTGTGTTAGTGACATCCTGTTTGGGTGTCTGTGTTAGTGACATCCTGTTTGGCTGTCTGTGTTGGTGTCATCCTGTTTGGGTGTCTGTGTTAGTGTCATCCTGTTTGGCTGTCTGTGTTAGTGACATCCTGTTTGGGTGTCTGTGTTAGTGACATCCTGTTTGGCTGTCTGTGTTAGTGACATCCTGTTTGGGTGTCTGTGTTAGTGACATCCTGTTTGGCTGTCTGTGTTAGTGTCATCCTGTTTGGCTGTCTGTGTTAGTGACATCCTGTTTGGGTGTCTGTGTTAGTGACATCCTGTTTGGGTGTCTGTGTTAGTGACATCCTGTTTGGCTGTCTGTGTTAGTGACATCCTGTTTGGGTGTCTGTGTTAGTGACATCCTGTTTGGGTGTCTGTGTTAGTGTCATCCTGTTTGGCTGTCTGTGTTAGTGACATCCTGTTTGGGTGTCTTTGTTAGTGACATCCTGTTTGGGTGTCTGTGTTAGTGACATCCTGTTTGGGTGTCTGTGTTAGTGACATCCTGTTTGGGTGTCTGTGTTAGTGACATCCTGTTTGGGTGTCTGTGTTAGTGACATCCTGTTTGGCTGTCTGTGTTAGTGACATCCTGTTTGGCTGTCTGTGTTAGTGACATCCTGTTTGGGTGTCTGTGTTAGTGACATCCTGTTTGGGTGTCTGTGTTAGTGACATCCTGTTTGGGTGTCTGTGTTAGTGACATCCTGTTTGGCTGTGTGTGTTAGTGACATCCTGTTTGGCTGTCTGTGTTAGTGACATCCTGTTTGGCTGTCTGTGTTAGTGACATCCTGTTTGGCTGTGTGTGTTAGTGACATCCTGTTTGGCTGTCTGTGTTAGTGACATCCTGTTTGGCTGTGTGTGTTAGTGACATCCTGTTTGGCTGTCTGTGTTAGTGACATCCTGTTTGGCTGTCTGTGTTAGTGACATCCTGTTTGGCTGTCTGTGTTAGTGACATCCTGTTTGGGTGTCTGTGTTAGTGACATCCTGTTTGGCTGTCTGTGTTAGTGTCATCCTGTTTGGCTGTCTGTGTTAGTGACATCCTGTTTGGCTGTCTGTGTTAGTGACATCCTGTTTGGGTGTCTGTGTTAGTGACATCCTGTTTGGCTGTCTGTGTTAGTGACATCCTGTTTGGGTGTCTGTGTTAGTGTCATCCTGTTTGGCTGTCTGTGTTAGTGACATCCTGTTTGGCTGTCTGTGTTAGTGACATCCTGTTTGGGTGTCTGTGTTAGTGACATCCTGTTTGGGTGTCTGTGTTATTGACATCCTGTTTGGCTGTCTGTGTTAGTGACATCCTGTTTGGCTGTCTGTGTTAGTGTCATCCTGTTTGGCTGTCTGTGTTAGTGACATCCTGTTTGGCTGTCTGTGTTAGTGACATCCTGTTTGGCTGTCTGTGTTAGTGACATCCTGTTTGGGTGTCTGTGTTAGTGACATCCTGTTTGGCTCTCTGTGTTAGTGACATCCTGTTTGGGTGTCTGTGTTAGTGACATCCTGTTTGGCTGTCTGTGTTAGTGACATCCTGTTTGGGTGTCTGTGTTAGTGTCATCCTGTTTGGCTGTCTGTGTTAGTGACATCCTGTTTGGGTGTCTGTGTTAGTGACATCCTGTTTGGCTGTCTGTGTTAGTGACATCCTGTTTGGGTGTCTGTGTTATTGACATCCTGTTTGGGTGTGTGTGTTAGTGACATCCTGTTTGGCTGTGTGTGTTAGTGACATCCTGATAATAAAAGAAGAACTATATTGACCTGTCTCAAACAGAAGGAATATAATATGTTAATACAATTAATAATTGTCAGGGGTGCTGAAGGTGGGTGTGGTGCAGGAATCAAGCGCAGGACGCAGAAGCTAAGTCCAGAAGACTTTAGTGAATTATTCACGTAGTCCACGAGCACAATAAGCCCGGAGGCGAAATAAAGGCGCACACAGGCGTCAAACAAAAGGCGCACTAACATGTGCGAAAACCTCTCCAAACAACGGAGGGAAGTACGTAGCTCAGAACACCAAAACAGAAGAGCAATCACACACAACACCATACACACACAACGAGAACTAAATAGGACACTAATGAGGACTAACTAGACACAGGTGTACAACATCAAGACAAAACCAAACGAACATGAAACATAGATCGGTAGCAGCTAGTACTCCGGGGACGACGACCACCGAAACCTGCCCGAACAAGGAGGAGGAGCAGCCTCGGCCGAAACCGTGACAATAATACAATTTTCAATTTAGAATCTGTAGAAACAATGAGAATAGAAAGGTTCAGAACTTTTGTAAGACATCACAGTACAGTAAAGTACAGAAAAATATATGGCAAATAGAAATCCAATATGGATGGTGTTAAGACATAGATGGGAGGTGTTGAATGGAGCTGAAGGTTGGGACTAATAACAACTAGCAACAAATAATAACAACAAGATAACTAATGTAAAGCATACTGTGTCCATAAAACGTATATAGGTTATAGGTTGAGAGCTTTTGTGAAAGAGCACAGTTAGAAAGATATGGCATATAGAAGCAAACCGGATGGACATCATGAAAATGATCGGAGAGGTTGAGGGTAGAGGAAGTTCAGGAGTAAGAACAAACAAAATATAATTATTGTAAAATTGTCCATAAAATGTATATAGTATGTGTATATGTATTTATATGTATGTATGTGTATATGTATGTATGTGTGTATATGTAAATATATATATATATATATATATATATATATATATATATATATACAGTGGGGAGAACAAGTATTTGATACACTGCCGATTTTGCAGGTTTTCCTACTTACAAAGCATGTAGAGGTCTGTAATTTTTATCATAGGTACACTTCAACTGTGAGAGACGGAATCCAGAAAATCACATTGTATGATTTTTAAGTAATTAATTTGCATTTTATTGCATGACATAAGTAACGTATGATCTCTGTAATTGCAAACAAAGGTTGCTGTACCAAATATGAAGTTCTGCTTTTCTGATGTATCAAATACTTATGTCATGCAATAAAATAGAATCATAGAATCAAACCACTTCTGGGAGAATTGGAATAAATTAAACAAACCTCATAATGAGGAATTGGCTATCCAAAATGGGGATATGTGGAGAAATCACTTTGCAAACCTCTACAGCAATATAACAAAGAGCCCAGAACAACAAGATATACAGGAAAAATTACAAATCCTTGAATCAGCAGTCAAAGACTATCAGAATCCTGTGGATACCCCAATTACAGAACAAGAATTATTGGAAAAACTTTGCACTCTCCAACCCAAAAAGGCCTTTGGTGCTGATGGTATTTTAAATGAAATGATCAAATATACAGACCACAAATTCAAATTGGCTATACTCAAACTCTTCAACATTATCCTAACTGCAGGTATTTTCCCCGATATTTGGAACCAAGGATTGATCACACCAATTTATAAAAATGGAGACAAATTTGACCCAAATAATTACAGAGGAATTTGCGTTAACAGCAACTTGGGGAAAATTCTCTGCAGTATCATAAACAGCAGACTACATCATTTCCTTGATGAACACAATGTCCTAAGCAGAAGCCAGATTGGATTTGTAAAAAATTATCGTACAACAGACCACATTTACACCCTCCAGACTCTAATTGACAAACAAGTAAATCAAAACAAAGGCAAAATCTACTCGTGTTTTGTAGACTTCAAGAAAGCATTTGATTCAATTTGGCACAAAGGTCTTTTTTGCAAACTAATAGAAAGTGGTATTGGAGGGAAAACATATGATGTTATTAAATCAATGTACACTAAAAACAAATGTGCGATTAAAATCGGCAACAAGCAAACAGACTTCTTCTCTCAGGGACGTGGAGTGAAATAGGGCTGCCCAATAAGTCCAACACTATTTAACATCTACATTAACGAATTGGCAAAAACATTAGAAGAATCGTCAGCACCTGGTCTCACCCTACACAACACTGAAATCAAGTGTCTGCTGTACGCAGATGACCTGGTGCTACTGTCTCCCACTAAGGAGGGGTTACAGCAGCATCTAGATCATCTGCACAGATTCTGTCAGACCTGGGCCCTGACTGTTAATCTAAAAAAAACGAATATAATGATATTCCAAAAAAGGTCAGGAAATCAGGCTGACAAATATAAATTCTATTTGGACACAGTTCTATTAGAACACACCAAAAATTACACGTATCTAGGACTAAATATCAGCAACACAGGTAGTTTTCACATGGCTGTGAATGAGCTGAGAGACAAAGCAAGAAGAGCATTCTATGCCATTAAAAGGAATATTAAAATCGAAATTCCAATTAGAATCTGGCTCAAAATTTTCCAATCAGTTATAGAACCAATTGCTCTATATGGCAGCGAAGTATGGGGCCCGCTCTCTAATACTGAATTTACCAAATGGGACAAACATCCAATCGAAATACTGCATGCAGAGTTTTGCAAGACTGTATTGCAAGTGCAAAGAAAAACTCCAAATAACGCATGTAGAGCAGAATTGGGCCAATACCCCCTCCTTATTCGAATAGAAAAAAGAGCCATCAAATTTTACAACCATCTAAAAACAAGTGACCCCAAAACATTCCATCACACAGCTCTACTATGTCAAGAGATGAAACAAGAGAAGAGTCCCCTCAGCCAGCTGGTTCTGAGGCTCAGTTCACTAACCAAAACCAACCTCATAGAGCCTCAGGATAGCACTCAGAAAATCTGGCCCAACCAAATCATCACAAAGCAAAAAGAAAAATATATCACCTATTGGAAAGACACCACAAAAAATCAAAGTAAACTTCAATGCTATTTGTCTCTAAACAGACAGTACATGGTGGCAGACTATCTGACCACTGTGACTGATAGAAAACTGAGAAAAACATCAGACCTGTATGGGAGGACTCCTCTTTGTGTATGTCTCCTCCTCTTTGTGTATGGCCCCTCCCTCCTCTTTGTGTCTGTCTCCTCCTCTTTGTGTCTGTCTCCTCCTCTTTGTGTATGGCTCCTCCTCTTTGTGTCTGTCTCCTCCTCTTTGTGTCTGGCCCCTCCTCTTTGTTTCTGTCTCCTCCTCTTTGTCTCTGTCTCCTCCTCTTTGTCTCTGTCTCCTCCTCTTTGTGTCTGGCTCCTCCTCTATGTGTCTGTCTCCTCCTCTTTGTCTCTGTCTCCTCCTCTTTGTCTCTGTCTCCTCCTCTTTGTGTCTGGCTCCTCCTCTATGTGTCTGTCTCCTCCTCTTTGTCTCTGTCTCCTCCTCTATGTGTCTGTCATCTCCTCTTTGTGTCTGGACCCTCCTCTTTGTGTATGTCTCCTCCTCTTTGTGTCTGGCTCCTCCTCTTTGTGTCTGGCCCCTCCTCTTTGTGTCTGGCTCCTCCTCTTTGTCTCTGGCTCCTCCTCTTTGTCTCTGTCTCCTCCTCTTTGTCTCTGTCTCCTCCTCTTTGTGTCTGGACCCTCCTCTTTGTGTATGTCTCCTCCTCTTTGTGTCTGGCTCCTCCTCTTTGTGTCTGTGCCTGTAAAGTCACCCACCATCAATACCCATTCCTTGACCCGTCTTCTGCTGTTCCTGTCCGTCTCTTCTCTCCAACCCCACTTTGACATCACATGTTCTGGGCTGTGTCCCAAACGGCAAACCATTCCCTACATAGTGCAGTACTTTTAATCAGAGTGTGTGTCTGACTGTCTGTTTGTGTGTGTGTGTGTGTGTGTGTGTGTGTGTGTGTGTGTGTGTGTGTGTGTGTGCGTGCGTGCGTGCGTGCGTGCGTGTGTGCGTGTGCGTGTGCGTGTGCGTGTGCGTGTGCGTTTGTGTGTGTGTGTGTGTGTGTGTGTGTGTGTGTGTGTGTGTGTGTGTGTGTGTGTGTGTGTGTGTGTGTGTGTGTGTGTGTGTGTGTGTGTGTGCGCGCGTGCGCGTGTGCGTGTGTGCGTGCGTGCGCCTGTGTCTGTGTGTGTGGACACCTTGTAAAGGAGTGCTTGTGTTAGTTGTTTTATTCTCAATCAGCCATGCTCACCCAGCATGACTAAATTAAAATGGACTGAGTGGGGTGACACACACACACACAGACACACACACACACATACACACACACACACACACACACACACACACACACACACACTCCTTAATGGGGCTCACAATTTATACTCATAATTACTAAGTCCAGAAATCAATTGTAGCAAATGAAAGTGATTTGTTGCTAGCCATGCTTTGCTAATTGAATTGTTAAAAGGTGTTGATGCGTCCACCATAGATATTAACCTCTCTACAGAGGAAATCTATAATGCTATCACATGGAAATAGGTGAAGGACAACGTGTTTTTTTTGTCGATCGTGCAATAAAAAGCATGAGCTGGCGCACACCTCAAAAAAAGTTGGTAGAGGTTCTGACTAACGGCGAGTAAACTATAGGCTATAAAAAATAAATAAAGAGAGTCGCACACTCTATTTACAAGCTCCCAGTCATTTATTGGGTAAACCACCAATGTTTCGGCATCACTGTGCCTTCTACAGGGTGGACATCTGCTAGTAGATTGGTAGTGAAAGCATTGGCTGCAACTAGGATCTTCCATATCTGTAGTGATATGACGATCTCTCTCATTTGTGAGATATAGACAACACTGAGATCAGAGCAAGGTCACGGGGAAGCCTTACCATTTTACTAACATCACCTTTAAACTCATTCAGACTCTGTTAAATACACTCACTGGCCAGTTTTTTTTTTTAGGCACACCCATATAGTACCGGGTCGGGTTTCCCCCATTTCAGTCCTTGAAACTGTGAATGAGAGATCACTGAGGCCGTGGGATTGTGATATTGTTGTTAGTGAGGAGCAAAGATATGTAGGGAGGAGTCCAATCACGGCCTTGACCACAAATATGTACCAGTGCTTAAACCTTCTGGCATGAAGGGAAGGCCACTTCACCATGTTGTATAGTTCACAGTGATGGGTGAGTGGTCTTGCATTAGTTATGAACCTTGGCGCTCTGTGATATACCGTGTCCAGCACCTTAAGGGTACTGGCAGAGGCTTGCATGTAAATGATGTCGCCATAATCCAACACAGATAAAAAAAATCGCCCTTGCACAAGATCTTTCCTTAAATAGAAAAACAAGATTAGTTCCTAAAATAAATAAAAACGATTTCAGTTTCTTTCACATGTTTTCAATGTGCTGTTTAAAATGTAGCTTATCATCTAACCAGATGCTTAGGTACTTATAGGAAGATACTCTTTCAATCAGTTGGCCATTTACAGTAGAAATCAGCAAATGACTCCATTTGTATGCTTTGAGGTACCACAAAAACCATGTCCTGAGTCTTTATGTCATTCAGAACCAGTAAAAACATTTTTTAATTATAATTCCACTTTGACATAATGGGGTATTGTGTGTAGGCCAGTGACACAATATCTCAATTTTTAAATTCAGACTGTAACACAACAAAACGTGGTCAAGGTAAAGTGGTGTGAATACTGTCTGAAGGCAAGGTATAGCCCAAATCCCAGTCATTCGCATGAGAAAGAGATGTATCGTGGACGTAGGTCGGGGTGCCTTGTAAGGACCCGACGGCGAGCGAGTAAACAGCCTCTTCCATCAATCCTATTAGCCAATGTTCAATCATTTGAAAATAAATTGGATGACCTAAGATTACGGTTATCCTACCAACGGGACATTAAAAACTGTAATATCTTATGTTTCACCGAGTCGTGGCTGAACGACGACATGGACAACATACAGCTGACGGGATATACGCTACATCGGCAGGATAAAACGGCTGACTCCGGTAAGACAAGGGATGGCGGTCTGTGTATATTTGTAAACAACAGCTGGTGCATAAAATCTAATACTAAGGAAGTCTCTAAGTTTTGCTCGCCTGAGGTAGAGTATCTCATGATAAGCTGTAGACCACACTATTTACCACATTTTTCGTAGCTGTCTTATCTACCACCACAAACCGATGCTGGCACTAAGATTGCACTCAATGAGCTGTATAAGGCCATAAGTAAACAGGGAAACGCTCATCCAGAGGCAGCGCTCCTAGTGGCCGGGGACTTTAATGCAGGGAAACTTAAATCCGTTCTACCTAATTTCTACCAGCATGTTAAATGTGCAACCAGAGGAGAAAAAAAACTCTAGACCACCTTTACTCCACACACAGAGACGCATACAAAGCTCTCCCTCGCCCTCCATTTGGCAAATCTGACCATAACTCTATCCTCCTGATTCCTGCTTATGAGCAAAAACTAAAGCATGAAGCACCAGTGACTCGGTTAATAAAAAAGTGGTCAGATGACGCAGATGCTAAGCTACAGGACTGTTTTGCTAGCACAGACGGGAATATGTTCTGGGATTCTTCCGATAGCATTGAGGAGTACACCGCATCAGTCACTGGCTTCATCAATAAGTGCACCGATGACGTCGTCCCCACAGTGACCGTACGTACCCCAACCAGAAGCCATGGATTACAGGCAACATCCACACTGAGCTAAAGGCTAGAGCTGCCACGTTCAAGGAGCGGGACTCTAACCCGGACGCTTATAAGAAATCCCGCTATGCCCTCCGACGAACCATCAAACAGGCAAAGAGTCAATACAGGACTAAGATTGAATCGTACTACACTGGCTCTGACACTCGTCGGATGTGGCAGGACTTGAAAACTATTACAGACTACAAAGGCAAGCACAGCTTTGAGCTGCCCAGTGACTCAAGCCTACCAGACGAGCTAAATCACTTCTATGCTCGCTTCGAGGCAAGCAACACTGAAGGAACACCTATGTGAGAATGCTATTCATTGACTACAGCTCAGCGTTCAACACCATAGTGCCCTCAAAGCTCATCACTAAGCTACGGACCCTGGGACTAAACACCTCCCTCTGCAACTGGATCCTGAACTTCCTGACGGGCCGCCCCCAGGTGGTAAGGGTAGGCAACAACACATCTGCCACGCTGATCCTCAACAATGGGGCGCCTCAAGGGTGCGTGCTCAGTCCCCTCCTTTACTCCCTGTTCACCCATAACTGCATGGCCAAGCATGACTCCAACACCATCATTAAGTTTGCTGATGACACAACAGTGGTAGGCCTGATCACCGACAACGATCCAGTTGCAGAGGGAGGTGTTTAGTCCCAAGGTCCTTAGCTTAGTGATGAGCTTTGTGGGCACTATGGTGTTGAACGCTGAGCTGTAGTCAATGAACAGCATTCTCACATAGGTGTTCCTTTTGTTTCAAAGCACTTCATGGCTACAGACGTGAGTGCTACCGGTCGGTAGTCATTTAGGGAGGTTACCTTCGCTTTCTTGGGCACAGGGACTATGGTGCTCTGCTTGAAACGTAGCTATTACAGACTCGGTCAGGGAGAGGTTGAAAATGTCAGTGAAGCCACTTGCCAGTTGGTCCGCGCATGCTCTGAGTACACTCCCTGGTAAATGGCCTTGTGAATGTTGACCTGTTTAAAGGTCTTGCTCACATCGGATACGGAGAGCGTGATCACACAGTTGTCCAAAACAGCTGGTGCTCTCATGCATGCTTCAGTGTTGCTTGCCTCGAAGCGAGCATAAAATACATTTAGCTCGTATGGTAGGCTTGCGTCACTGTGCAGCTCGCGGCTGGGTTTCCCTTTGTATTCCGTAATAGTTTGCAAGCCCTGCCACATTCGACGAATGTCAGAGCCGGTGTAGTAGGATTCAATCTTAGTCCTGTATTGATGCTTTGCTTGTTTGATGGTTCGTCTGAGGGCATAGCGGGATTTCTTATAAGCGTCCGGATTAGTGTCCCGCTCCTTGAAAGTGGCAGCTCTAACCTTTAGCTCGGTGTGGATGTTGCCTGTAATCCATGGCTTCTGGTTGGGATATGTACGTATGGTCACTGTGGGGACGACGTCGTCGATGCACTTATTGATGAAGCCACTGACAGAGGTGGTATACTCCTCAATGCCATTGGATGAATCCTGGAACATATTCCAGTCTGTGCTAGCAAAACAGTCCTGCAGCATAGCATCCGCGTCATCTGACCACTTCCTTATTGAGCGAGTCACTGGTACTTCCTGCTTTAGTTTTTGCTTGTAATCAGGAATTAGGTGGATATAATTATGGTCAGATTTGCCAAATGGAGGGCAAGGGAGAGCTTTGTATGCATCTCTGTGTGTGGAGTAAAGGTGGTCTAGAGTTATTTTCCCTCTGGTTGCACATGTGACATGCTGGTAGAAATTAGGTAAATGAATTTAAGTTTGCCTGCATTAAAGTCCCCGGCCACTAGGAGCACCACTTCTGGATGAGCATTTTCTTGTTTGCTTATGTCCTTAAATAGCTCATTGAGTGCGGTCTTAGTGCCAGCATTGGTTTGTGGTGGTAAATAGACGGCTCCAAAAAATATAGATGAAAACTCTCTTTGTAGATAGTGTGGTCTACAGCGTATCATGAGGTACTTTTCCTCAGGTGAGCAATGCCTTGAGACTTCTTTAATATTAGACATCGCGCACCAGCTGTCATTGACAAATAGACACACACCCCCACCCCTCGTCTTACCAGACGTAGCTGCTCTGTCTTGCCGATGCACGGAAAACTCAGCCAGCTCTATTTTATCCATGTCGTCGTTCAGCCACGACTCGGTGAAACATAAGATATTACAGTTTTGAATATCCCATTGGGAGGATAGTCTCGATTGTAGATCATCCAGTTTTTTTTCTGTTGATTGCATGTTGGCCAATAGAACGGATGGTAAAGGCAGTTTACCCACTTGCTGACAAATTCTCACAAGCACCCGACCTCCGCCCCCTGTATTTCCGACTTTTCTTCACGCGAATGACCGGGATTTGGGCCTGGTCTGGGGCTGGCAGTATATCCTTCGCGCCGGACTCATTAAATAAAACATCTTCATCCAGGTCGAGGTGAGTAATCGCTGTTCTGATGTCCAGAAGCTTTTTTCGGTCATAAGAGACGGTAGCAGCAACATTATGTACAAAATAAGTTACAAACAATGCGAAAAAACTAACAAAATAGCACAGTTGGTTAGGAAACCCGTAAAACGGCAGCCTTCCTCTCCGGCACCATTATCTTACAGGTAACTGATGCAAGCAGTAGAATCAGATTTAAAAAACAGATAAAAATACACCTTATGGAAGATCGGGGACTGTGAAGCAACACAAACATAGGCACAGACACACGTATACAAACACACGATAACATACGCACTATATAGACACGTACACATGGATTTTGTGTTGTAGATATGTGGTATTGGAGTAGGGGCCTGAGGGCACACACTTAGTGTGTTGTGAGATCTGTAATGAATGTATTGTAATGTTTTTAAAATGGTATAACTGCCTTAATTTTGCCGGACCCCAGGAAGAGTAGCTGCTGCCTTGGCAGGAACTAATGGGGATCCATAATAAACCCCAGGAAGAGTAGCTGCTGCCTTGGCAGGAACTAATGGGGATCCATAATAAACCCCAGGAAGAGTAGCTGCTGCCTTGGCAGGAACTAATGGGGATCCATAATAAACCCCAGGAAGAGTAGCTGCTGTCTTGGCAGGAATGATTAGGGATCCATAATAAAAAAAAAAAATACAAAACGCTTCCAGCTGGTGAGTGCGTTGCTGGTGTTGTTTTTTGCTTGAGATGTAGGGCCTGCTCTGTCAGTGATGACATTTTGTGCTGATAATTGGCCCGTAAACTGTTAGATATTACTGCACTGTTGGAGCAAGGAACACAAGCATTTCGCTACACCCGCAATAACATCTGCTAAATATATGTATGCGACCAATAACATTTGATTTGACAGCATTGTCAGCAGCTTGTTCTATCCAAACAGTGCCCTCCCTTCCTCTCACCTGCTCAGTGTGAACCGCTCTGGCTTTTTTTTTTGAGCCTCGGAAGTGTAGGTTCACGCTGAGGCTCAGAATCAGAATAATCACCAGAGCTGTCATGATTAATTTTCTCCCCCACCATCTGAGTCGTTTTCGATCAGATCTTGTAGCAGCGCTAACGTAGCATGTGTATCGATTCGTCTTGGTCTTCTTGCCCTTGTAAATTGGCAATTTGCTGTGCGCTATGAAACGGACAGATCTGCTGGCTTCCACACATTTCAATAACCTTTTTATAATTCTGAAGAACCGTAGATGCCATGTCAAGTACCCCACACTTAAAATCAAAGGTTTTGTATCGGGCATGAGTTCTCCAAGGAACCTTAAAGGTCCCGAACAGTCATTCTGATTCTTGTAAAATACCCTTTTGAGTGACTAAAATATCACCCATAATAATTGTTTTGGATAGAAATGCTCAACATTTGAGAAAAAGTCATTTTTCTCTCATGGCTAACTACCAGGAAGTTTGAAAAAAGACAGGCTGAGTGGGGCGGGAGTTTATATTCATGAGCTCGCCTTGACTGACAGCTCTTTGAAATGTCAAGCAACGTGGATGCAGTGAACAGTGTGGCAGTCAAATCATCTCAAGCTAATTTGGTATATACACAAACCAACTCAACCAACATTGAAATTGCATCAATGATGTCAAAAATGATTTATACATCTTCCGTTTGGCATGTCTCTTGTGATGCGGTTCACAGCAGAACTGACGGATGTGTTGACTTGACAACTGAGTTTTGAACGACTTTTGTTCCATGCTGGCTGAGCCAGTAACTAGCTAGCACCAGACACAGATGAAAGTGTAAGTATCTTTGCCATAGATAGGTTAAAATAGGGTGACACCCTACAGTCACATTTTGGCACCAGTAGAGTAGCTCTCTAGCAATATAAACCACGCCCCTCTGCAAACACGCCTTCTCCGATGTTGGTTACAAGGCGGTACCTATTTAAATTAGCTAAGATAATATCATGTTACCATTGGTGTACTAAAATGAGAAAATTAGGGTGATGTCGCCCTATCCCCTTAATAATCCCGCCTCCTGAATCCAAGCGTTTGATACAGGGGAGGGGACCAGTAACTTTATGATCAAACTTGATCAATGTATATGCAACAGTCATTTTTCATACTTTTGGTCGTCATGAAATTAGAGCTCCCCAAAGCTTCTTTGGGAAGGGTGATGGTTCTATGTGGAACCATACTGAGCCAAATAACCCTTTGAGCCCTTTCAATGGTTCTTTCCAGCTAAAAAAAAAGGGTTCTTTCCTCTTTTAGTGATAATTAAATGTAGCAGCGGTGGGTCATTCGAATATTTGGGGGCGGGATTTGGTCCCAGCTCTTTTTAGTGGAACTGTAAGGTAAAGTGTCATTCCAGTTGATCTTATCTATTGTGTTATGCTATTACATGGTACATATTAATATTGCCAGTGATGACGTGTTGTTAAAGGTTCACGTATGGCTTTGTGTCACTTGAGAACGGTTGATTAAGTCAGTATTTCTAAAATAAGTTCTGAAGGACCTACAGCCCAGTGTTGCCAACTTAGCGACTTTGTCGTTATATTAAGCGATTTTTCAGACCCCCTCTAGCGACACATTTTCCAAAAAAGCGACTAGCCACAAATCTAGCGACTTTTTCTGGTGTTATTTGAGACTTTTGGAGACTCTGACGTGAAAGCACGTATCGTTCTTACTCTTCTCATCGAGCGGCGGGTGCTTTGTTACCCCCTGTCCCAAAGCACTCACAGGCGGCCCAGTCCTCGTGCAGCAGTCCCTCCCAGCAGCAGTCAGAGCAGGAGATGTTCACCCCTCCGCGTCCAGACAGCAAATGAATCGCGCATGCGGGAAGCCGCCGCTGGCTGATCCCGCCCTGGCTTACATTCAGGGCGGGATGTAAATGTAGGGTGTTTTTTACTCACATTTTGTCTCTCCCACGACGTTACAGCGTCCATGCACATGGCCGATTATGCAAATTAGGTGATGATGTCATTTAGCTACTTCTAGGACAGCCAATCGCTACTGAGGAGTTGGCAACATTGATCCAGCCTTTCCAGAGCTAGCACACCTGATTCAACATTTTAATGAACGCAATAATAAAACCTGTGGAATTGTTATCAATATAATTTGCCTATTAAACCAGAATAAACAACCCTGTATGGTTCTACAAAGATCCAGATACCACAGAGATAAAGACAGGATGAGAGAGAGAAATAGAGAAAGGGAGAATGGAGAGAGCTACACCCTTACATCCAAGTCCAATTTCAAGTTAATTTAACTCATTCACAAGGCAGAGGACACTTTAACTCAGTATTGTAGACTAGAACACTACAGAAACCTTCCAGGGACATTTAATAAAAAAAAAAAAAAAAAAAACTGTTTTGTTCATTCATGGGCGCACTGCTGAAATGGAGAGTTATATTAAAATGACAGACCTCTTTTATTGTAATATCAACATGATTGTGTGCCTGTAGGCGTAGTTCATCTGACATCACATTTCTGAGAAGAGCGCCTCCTGATCATCATGCCGCCTTCTCTACTCCCAGCTAAATGGAACGTTCTAAAGAGCCAATCACCACATTGAATATCAACCGTGACATATGTGATTTGAAACATAATTTCTCTCTTCACTGCAGCGTGTTTGTGTGTGTGTGCGCGTGCGCGTGCATTCGCGCCCCCGCCCCTGAGGCCTTGACCGAAGCAATTACCTTTTGTTGTTGTTGTTCCTCTCCTCCAAGGACTCTGCTGCCCTGAAACACACACACACACACACACACACACACACACCAATGATATATATACACACTAGAGACCAATAGGGGGCGCTGTGTTGAACTCACCATGCCTCCATCTTGGCACTCCCCCACCATTGTAAAAAAAAATATTTTGGAAGCTATAGAAATGTATTTATTAATGTCTACGTTTGTTTTTGGCACATTTATTGTATTACAAACACCTTAATAATGTTCTTTTAAATTATATTATGTAAGCTAAAAATACAAATATAAACAAAAAAATATATAAAAACATTTTCCTTAAAGTATAGATTTATTTTAGATTACTAATGTAACTTTCCCCACTACAACAAAAAAATACTTAAACGAATGTCATTTTGTCCTTGAAACATTTCAATCCTACTGTTGATTGCCAATATGGCCGACTGATGGCTTCAAGGCCTCTCAATTGCCTCTCAATTGCCAATACATAGCATCAGCAATCCAGGGTTTACATGTATATACATCATTGGTTAATATTAGGTCATGTGTCTGACCTCAGAACAATTCTACTCCAATTCAAATAAAATCCAATCAAATTGTAGTTGTCACATGTTTCGTACAGTGGCTTGAGAAAGTACTCATCCCCCTTGGCATTTTTCCTATTTTGTTACCTTACAACCTGGAATTAAAATAGATTTTTTGGGCGTTTGTATCATATGATTTACACAACATGCCTACCACTTTGAAGATGCAAAATTTGTTTTATTGTGAAACAAACAAGAAATACGACAAAAAAACTTGAGCGTTCATAACTATTCACCCCCCCCCCCCCCCCCCCCCCTCTCTTGGGGTATGTCTCCATAAGCTTGGCACATCAAGCCACTGGGATGTTTGCCCATTCTTCAAGGTAAAACTGCTCCAGCTACTCATGTTGGATGGGTTCCGCTGGTGTACAGCAATCTTTAAGTCACACCACAGATTCTCAGTTGGATTGAGGTCTGGGCTTTGACTAGGCCATTCCAAGACATTTAAATGTTTCCCCTTCAACCACTCAAGTGTTGCTTTAGCAGTATGCTGGAAGGTGAACCTCCGTCCCAGTCTCAAATCTCTGGAAGACTGAAACAGGTTTCCCTCGAGAATTTCCCTGTATTTAGCGTCATCCATCATTCCTTCAATTCTGACCAGTTTCCCAGTCCCTGCCGATGAAAAACATCCCCACAGCATGATGCTGCCACCACCATGCTTCACATTGGGGATGGTGTTCTCTGGGTGATGAGAGGTGTTGGGTTTGCACCAGACATAACGTTTTCCTTGATGGCCAAAAAGCTCAATTTTAGTCTCATCTGACCATAGTACCTTCTTCCATGTGTTTGGGGAGTCTCCCACATGCCTTTTGGCAAACACCAAACATGTTTGCTTATTTTTTTCTTTATGCAATGGCTTTTTTCTGGCCACTCTTCCGTAAAGCCCAGCTCTGTGGAGTGTATGGCTTAAAGTGGTCCTATGGACAGATACTCCAATCTCCGCTGTGGAGCTTTGCAGCTCCTTCAGGGTTATCTTAGGTCTCTCTGATTAATGCCCTCCTTGCCTGGTCCGTGAGTTTTGGTGGGTGGCCCTCTCTTGGCAGGTTTGTTGTGGTGCCATAATCTTTCCATTTTTTTATAATGGATTTAATGGTGCTCCGTGGGATGTTCAAAGTTTCTGATATTTTTTTATAACCCAACCCTGATCTGTACTTCTCCACAACTTTGTCCCTGACCTGTTTGGAAAGCTCCTTGGTCTTCATGGTGCCACTTGCTTGGTGGTGCCCCTTGCTTAGTGGTGTTGCAGACTCTGGGACCTTGCAGAACAGGTGTATATATACTGAGATCATGTGACAGATCATGTGACACTTAGATTGCACACAGGTGGACTTTATTTAACTAATTTTGTGACTTCTGAAGGTAATTGGTTGCACCAGATCTTATTTAGGAGCTTCATAGCAAAAAGGGTGAATACATATGCACGCACCACTTTTCCGTTATTTATTTTTTAGAGTTTTTTGAAATAAGTTATTTTTTTCATTTCACTATTTTGTGTATGTCCATTACATGAAATCCCAATAAAAATAAATGTAACTTAAAGGTTGTAATGCAACCAAATAGGAAAAATGCCAAGGGGAATGAATACTTTTGCAAGGCACTGTAGACAACAAGTGTAGACTAACAGTGACATGCTTACTTACAGCTCATTTACCAACAACGCAGAGGTAAAGATAAGATACAAAATAAAATAAAACATTGAAATAGTGACACAGTGAATAACGAATGAGAATAAATAGTAAAAATAACATGGCTATATATAGGGAGGAGAAAAGAACATGGCTATATATAGGGAGGAGAAAAGAACATTGCTATATGTATACAGTACTGAGTCAATGTACATGGGCCCCGTGTAGCTCAGTTAGTAGAGCATGGAGCCTGCAAAGCCAGGGTTGTGGGTTCGATTCCCACGGGGGGCCAGTATGAAAAAAAAAACTTACTCACTCTGGATAAGAGCGTCTGCTAAATGATGTAAATGTATGAGGTAATTGAGGTATCTATGAACTGTACATATATCAAAATCAAATCAAATTTTATTGGTCACATGCGCCGAATACAACAAAATAAAACAACAACAAAAAAAGTGTTGAGAAAAAAAAAGAGCAGAAGTAAAATAAAGTGACAGTAGGGAGGCTACATATACAGGGGGGTACCGTTGCAGAGTCAATGTGTGGGGGCACTGGCTAGTTGAGGTAGTTGAGGTAATATGTACATGTGGGTAGAGTTAAAGTGACTATGCATAAATAATTAACAGAGTAGCAGCAGCGTAAAAAGGATGGGGTGGGGGGGCAGTGCAAATAGTCCGGGTAGCCATGATTAGCTGTTCAGGAGTCTTATGGCTTGGGGGTAGAAGCTGTTGAGAAGTCTTTTGGACCTAGACTTGGCACTCTGGTACCGCTTGCCGTGCGGTAGCAGAGAGAACAGTCTATGACTAGGGTGGCTGGAGTCTTTGACAATTTTGAGGGCCTTCCTCTGACACCGTCTGGTATAGAGGTCCTGGATGGCAGGAAGCTTGGCCCCAGTGATGTACTGGGCCGTACGCACTACCCTCTGTAGTGCCTTGCGGTCGGAGGCCAAGCAGTTGCCATACCAGGCGGTGATGCAACCAGTCAGGATGCTCTCGATGATGCAGCTGTAGAATTTTTTGAGGATCTGAGGACCCATGCCAAATATTATCAGTCTCCTGAGGGGGAATAGGCTTTGTCGTGCCCTCTTCACGACTGTCTTGGTGTGTTTGGACCATGATAGTTCGTTGGTGATGTGGACACCAAGGAACTTGAAGCTCTCAACCTGTTCCACTACAGCCCCGTCGATGAGAATGGGGGCGTGCTCAGTCCTCTTTTTTTTCCTGTAGTCCACAATCATCTCCTTTGTCTTGGTCACGTTGAGGGAGAGGTTGTTGTCCTGGCACCACACGGCCAGGTCTCTGACCTCCTCCCTATAGGCTGTCTCATCGTTGTCGGTGATCAGGCCTACCACTGTTGTGTCGTCGGCAAACTTAATGATGGTGTTGGAGTCGTGCCTGGCCATGCAGTCATGGGTGAACAGAGAGTACAGGAGGGGACTGAGCACGCACCCCTGAGGGGCCCCCGTGTTGAGGATCAGTGTGGCAGATGTGTTGTTACCTACCCTTACCACCTGGGGGGCGGCCCGTCAGGAAGTCCAGGATCCAGTTGCAGAGGGAGGTGTTTAGTCCCAGGATCCTTAGCTTAGTGATGAGCTTAGAGGGCACTATGGTGTTGAATGCTGAGCTGTAGTCAATGAATAGCATTCTCACGTAGGTGTTCCTCTTGTCCAGGTGGGAAAGGGCAGTGTGGAGTGCAATAGAGATTGCATCATCTGTGGATCTGTTGGGGCGGTATGCAAATTGGAGTGGGTCTAGGGTTTCTGGGATAATGCTGTTGATGTGAGCCATGACCAGCCTTTCAAAGCACTTCATGGCTACAGACGTCAGTGCTACGGGTCGGTAGTCATTTAGGCAGGTTATCTTAGAGTCCTTGGGCACGGGGACTATGGTGGTCTGCTTGAAACATGTTGGCATTACAGACTCAGTCAGGGACATGTTGAAAATGTCAGTGAAGACACTTGCCAGTTGGTCAGCACATGCTCGGAGTACACGTCCTGGTAATCCGAGATATAACCCTATATAGATAGGGGTAAAGTGACTAGTCAAAAGGATAGATAGCAGGGTGTGTGTGTGTGTGCATAGAGTCAGTGCAAAAAGGGTTAATTCCCCGTCTTGTTTAGCAGTCTTATGGCTTGGGGGTAGAAGCTGTTCAGGGTCCTGTTGGTTCCAGACTTGGTGCATTGGTACCACTTGCCGTCAGTCTGTGGCTTGGGTGACTAGAGTCATTGAGAATTTTTGGCCTCTTGAGGGGGAAGAGGTGTTGTGCCCTCTTTACGACTGTGTTTGGACCATGATAGATCCTTAGTGATGTGGACACCGAGGAACTTGAAGCTCTTGATGTGAATTGGGGCGTGCTCGGCCCTCCATTTCCTGTTGTCCACGATCAGTGGGGTGGTACGCAAATTGGAGTGGGTCTAGGGTTTCTGGGATAATGGT
>CM062503.1:46745064-46752564 GCA_031479575.1 Coregonus ussuriensis | reverse complement strand
ATTGGATTTCAGATGACAATTAAATAAATGTTTTTAAAAGAAACACCACAGTTTCACCTCCTACTAAAGTGGACCAAACATAACAATATTGTTGGCTACGTTTTAAAATGTATTTACTACTTATTTTAACATCCAGTACAGTCCAGTCCAGTCTAGACCAGTCCAGTCCAGTACAGTCTAGACCAGTCCAGTCCAGTCCAGTCTAGTCCAGTCCAGTCCAGTCTAGACCAGTCCAGTCCAGTCTAGACCAGTCCAGTCCAGTCTAGTCTAGTCCAGTCCAGTCCAGTCTAGACCAGTCCAGTCCAGTCTAGTCTAGTCCAGTCCAGTCCAGTCTAGACCAGTCCAGTCCAGTCCAGTCCAGTCCAGTCTAGTCCAGTCCAGTCTAGACCAGTCCAGTCCAGTCTAGACCAGTCCAGTCCAGTCTAGACCAGTCCAGTCTAGACCAGTCCAGTCCAGTCTAGACCAGTCCAGTCCAGTCTAGGCCAGTCCAGTCCAGTCCAGTCTAGACCAGTCCAGTCTAGACCAGTCCAGTCCAGTCCAGTCTAGATCAGTCCAGTCCAGTCTAGACCAGGACAGTCCAGTCTAGACCAGTCCAGTCCAGTCCAGTCCAGTCCAGTCTAGACCAGTCCAGTCCAGTCTAGACCAGTCCAGTCCAGTCCAGTCTAGATCAGTCCAGTCCAGTCTAGACCAGGACAGTCCAGTCTAGACCAGTCCAGTCCAGTCTAGGCCAGTCCAGTCTAGACCAGTCTAGTCCAGTCTAGTCCAGTCCAGTCCAGTCTAGATCAGTCCAGTCCAGTCTAGACCAGTCTAGTCCAGTCTAGTCCAGTCCAGTCCAGTCTAGACCAGTCCAGTCCAGTCTAGACCAGGACAGTCCAGTCTAGACCAGTCCAGTCCAGTCTAGACCAGTCCAGTCCAGTCCAGTCTAGACTAGTCCAGTCTAGGCCAGTCCAGTCTAGATCAGTCCAGTCCAGTCTAGACCAGTCTAGACCAGTACAGTCCAGTCTAGACCAGTCTAGACCAGTACAGTCCAGTCTAGACCAGTACAATGCAGTCCAGTCTAGATCAGTCTAGTCCAGTCCAGTACATGGCTGACTTGTTAGTCATGACCCAGTATTGCCACCCACAATGTGTTGAACAGAGTTAGACAACATAAAAGCTATGGTCCAGTGTTGCCACCCACAATGTGTTGAACAGATTTAGACAACATAAAGCTATGGGTATGAGGTTAAAAGGTTGGTTTCTGGAGACTGTTGGATTGTGTTTAAGGCTCCTGTACTTCCTGCAGTGGACAGGTACACACATGCAAACTGTCAACAAACTAACAGTGTTTACCCTAAAACCTACTCTAAAAACAGAGTTTACCCAAGGCTATCTAATGGCTATCAATCAAATGTATTTCATAAAGCCCTTTTTACATCAGCAGTTGTCAAAAAAGTGCTTTTCAGATACCCAGTCTAAAACCCCAAAGAGAAAGCAATGCAGAAGCACAGCTAGTAAAGACTCCTTAGAAGGCAGGAACCTAGGAAGAAAAAAAAAAACATTCTCCACACGGAAAGAAGTGAACCGGACTAGGTTCATGTCCAGAGAGACGTGGTGGTGAGGTGTTGTGCTGAGTTGTGTGCTGGTTATAAGTGCAGTGAAGTGGGATCTGTAGGGACAGGAGCTGGATGACAGGATGACAGGAACTCAGTGTGTCACTTCCAGCCCCCCCTTGACAGTCTAAGGCAGTAGAAACCAGTCTTTAACCCTGTCACATTGATTCAGCTGTGTTGTACTGTTTCTGCTTGACCCACGCTGAGAGAGATATGATTCCCCACTATGGGTTCTGTTAGCGTTACCCTGTTCATCTACCGCAACAGCAGCACTGGTAGAAATAGTACTCACAGCTGTAGTTGTGGTTGGGTTGGTTGCTGTGGTCAAAATCATAGCATAGTAGTGATGGTTTGCTGTTGTTGACTTGTCCTGGTTTAGTTCTTATGGAAGTGGTGACATTGACTGACCCACTACTCTCAATTTTCAATGTGTGGAAATTATTCACTACAAAGTGCAGGAAAGTTTAAATCTAAAGCACTGTCTTCAACATTTACCTTCGACGTCAGCACAGTGAGGAGTTAAATGCTTTATTCTCAATTTTGTTTCTCTGTCTGTGCTGCTCTGACGCTTTCTCAGTTCAGGGAACAATAAAAGAGGCCAAGTGGAAACACCGTCCTGCTCTGTCCATCTGTGAGTGTCCTGTCCTGCTCTGTCCATCTGTGTGTCCTGTCCTGCTCTATCCATCTGTGTGTGTCCTGTCCTGTCCTGCTCTATCCATCTGTGGGTGTCCTGTCCTGCTCTGTCCATCTGTGTGTGTCCTGTCCTGCTCTATCCATCTGTGTGTGTCCTGTCCTGTCCTGCTCTATCCATCTGTGTGTGTCCTGTCCTGTCCTGCTCTATCCATCTGTGTGTGTCCTGTCCTGTCCTGCTCTATCCATCTGTGTGTGTCCTGTCCTGTCCTGCTCTATCCATCTGTGTGTGTCCTGTCCTGTCCTGCTCTGTCCATCTGTGAGTGTCCTGTCCTGCTCTATCCATCTGTGTGTGTCCTGTCCTGCTCTGTCCATCTGTGTGTGTGTTCCTTGGGGCAGTGAGAGTTTTCCACATGGGGAGAGAGTGTGACCTATTGATTTACTACTTTTGCTATAGCGCTCTGTTGCACACACACACAGCTACACACACTGCTACACACACACACACACACAGCTACACACACTGCTTGCTTCACGTGGCGCCGTTCTGCCAATTATGTGAAGGACACAGGATGCCCTGCATGAATCGCACACACCTCCAGTCTGTATGTTCTCACCATGTAGCTTCAGCCTGCAGAGGGAGGGAGGGAGGGAGGGAGGGAGAGAGAGAGAGAGAGAGAGGAGAGAGAGAGAGAGAGAGAGAGAGAGAGAGAGAGAGAGAGAGAGAGAGAGAGAGAGAGAGAGAGAGAGAGAGAGAGAGAGAGAGAGAGAGAGAGAGAGAGAGAGAGAGAGAGAGAGAGAGAGAGAGAGAGAGAAGGGACTCCTTCCTATACTCCATTTGCTTCACTATATATTTGGCTAGCCGATTAGATTCTCCCTGAGAGACTAACACCGCCTCCACAGTCCCACTCATTTCACACACACAATCTACAGTCCCTCTCATTTCATGCACCATTTACGCATGTTTATATTGAACGTTTATAACCATAAACCAGTTAATAAGAAAACTGCATCAAGTCTGATGCGTGCTTTCGAATTTTTCGGTATAGTTACATTGTTTCACACTTTAGTCCTGTTTATGTGTTCATGTCTGTAGCCGTATCGCAACGCTATAATGTCTGTTCACTAAAATATCACATCTAATAAGCTATGACTATGGCATATTGTGTATACACAATGTGTATACAATGTATGTCCATAGCCATGTCTTAGGTTGCATCCCAAATAGCACTATAAAGTATAGGGAATTATGGTGCCATTTGAGACACAGCCTCAATGTGTGTTCAGACTTAGTTGGAAAATTGCATCGTTAAATTTCATTTGATTCAGGCTCCAGTGTTTTGCTGTTAGCTACAGTGTCCGCGTCACTGTATCTTGGGGAGAATAACCATGAACTATATACGGTCCCTCCTGGAATTCACAGCGATTGCAGCATTTTATTCCTTGAAAGTGTGGTGATTGGTTAACATTGTGAGCCCTCTTTTTGTACGGTGATGGAACAGTTAATACTGTAGTGATTTAACTGTTTTATCCGTTAATAGCACGGTAATTGGTAAAATGTGCAAGTCCTCGCATAATATGCAGGGATTTATTGATTTGAGCAAAAAATCGTGTAATCGCAGAATCGTGGAGGGAATGTATACAGCACTATGGAATCCTGGAAGGACTGTATATAGTACTATAGAAACCTGGAGGGACT
Organism: Coregonus ussuriensis; assembly: GCA_031479575.1. Classification (NCBI taxonomy): domain Eukaryota; kingdom Metazoa; phylum Chordata; class Actinopteri; order Salmoniformes; family Salmonidae; genus Coregonus; species Coregonus ussuriensis. The sequence continues at coordinate 46,748,643 of CM062503.1, read as the reverse complement.
GTATATAGTACTATAGAATACTGGAAGGACTGTATATAGTACTATAGAATCCTGGAGGGACTGTATATAGTACTATAGAATCCTGGAGGGACTGTAAATAGTACTATAGAATCCTGGAGGGACTGTATATAGCACTATAGAATCCTGGAGGGTCTGTATGTAACACTATAGAATCCTAGGTCTAGGCCTGGCTAGATATGGCTAGGTATGGCTAGGTCTGGCTGGGTATGGCTAGGCCTGGCTAAATATGGCTAGGTCTGGCTAGATATGGCTAGGTCTGGCTAGATATGGCTAGATATGGCTAGATATGGCTAGGTATGGCTAGGTCTGGCTGGGTATGGCTAGGTCTGGCTAAATATGGCTAGGTCTGGCTAGATATGGCTAGGTCTGGCTAGATATGGCTAGGTCTGGCTAGGTCTGGCTAGATATGGCTAGGTCTGGCTAGATATGGCTAGGTCTGGCTAGATATGGCTAGGTCTGGCTAGATATTGCTAGGTCTGGCTAGGTCTGGCTAGGTCTGGCTATATATGGCTAGGTATGGCTAGGTCTGGCTAGATATGGCTAGGTCTGGCTAGGTCTGGTTAGATATGGCTAGGTATGGCTAGGTCTGGCTAGATATGGCTAGGTCTGGCTAGATATGGCTAGGTCTGGCGAGATATGGCTAGGTCTGGCTAGATATTGCTAGGTCTGGCTAGGTCTGGCTAGGTCTGGCTAGATATGGCTTAGTCTGGCTAGGTCTGGCTAGGTCTGGCTAGATATGGCTAGGTCTGGCTAGGTCTGGCTAGGTCTGGCTAGATATGGCTATATATGGCTAGATATGGCTAGATATGGCTAGGTCTGGCTAGATATGGCTAGGTCTGGCTAGATATGGCTAGGTCTGGGGATTTTAGAAAAATACCTGAAAAGGTATTTGTGATCCAATGTGATCCAATGTTCTCTGTGAAGAAAAACTGATGGTCTATGTCCCAAATAGGGATCTGGTCAAAAGTAGTGCACTATGAAGGGAATAGGCTACTATTTGGAATACTGGCATCTTTCTTTATTTTTTGTATTTTTTGTTCCTCTGTTCCTCTCTTATGAAGCCCCTGCCACAGGCCTTTTCTCTAAAAATAGTTTTAGGGTTTTATTGCACTCATCATGTTTAGGTAAGTGGCTCTGGATAAGAGCGTCTGCTAAATGATGTAAATGTATGGGCAGAGGGGCCATAAATGGCTCTATCTGAGCAAGGAGGGATTTACAGTGCCTTCGGAAAGTATTCAGACCCCTTGACTTTTTCCACATTTTCTTACGTTACAGCCTTATTCTAAAATTGATTAAATCAGGTTTTTTTTACTCATCAATCTACGCACAATACACCATAATGACAAAGCAAAGTTCATATTTTGCCTCGATCCTGACTAGTCTCCGGATTTATCGCTACCAGCTGGCTACAACAAAACGGACGCTGTGGTCTGGCTAATCAACCTGAGCTAGGCCCATCTCCCGGCTATCTACCTCTCTATCAACCGGACGGGACCACCTAGTATTGCCCCGCCGATCCTACACGACTGGTCTGCCGACGAAATCGTCTGATGTGGTTACGACGTAACCACGAAGATTCCATCCATCTGCTAGCCCTGGCCCGTTAGCACACGCTTACTCACTAAATTGAACTAGCTACTGAACTAGCTACTTGCTATTAGCCACAGCTAGCGGTGTTTTACCCAGAACATTTGATTTTTTTCCGCGGGATTAATTTTAATCACTGGACATTGATCACCGGATATTCGGCCAGTCAGCACTGCGCGTTATCGACCCAGAACATATAAGTTTTTCCGCCGGCATCACTGAATCACTGGACCTTTAACTCCGGATTCATCGCTACCAGCTGGCTACAACAAAACGGACGTAGCACACGCTAGCCGTGGCCTCTTACTCACTAGCGCTTCACCACCGGACCTTATGATAACTCAGCTATACAGCTGATATCTGCTGGACTGTTCCTTTTTACGGTACTACATCCTGTTTATGTTTAGCCTCAGCCCAAACATGGTTAGTTTATTGTTGTTTCGGTTATTTCTAATTGTACTATATCACTGTAGACCCCCCAGCCTAGCTAAACCTGCCTTGGTTAGCTCCTTTGTCCCTCCACCCATACACTCAGAGACCGACTCAATTGATGCCTCTAGAGATACTATCTCTTTCAGTGTTACCCAACGCTTAGGTTTACCTCCACTTTACTCATATCCTTCCATATCCTTGTCTGTTCATAATGCCCTGAATCTTTTCTATAACACCCGGAAATCTGCCCCCTTTATTCTATGTACCCAACGCACTAGAAGACCAGTTCTTAAAGCCTTTAGCCGTATCCTTATTCTAGTCCTCCTCTGTTCCTCTGGTGATGTAGAGGCTAACCCAGGCCCTGTAGCCCCCAGTATCACTCCTACTCCCCAGGAGCTATCATTTGTTGACTTCTGTAATCGCAAAAGTCTTGGTTTCTTGCACATAAATATCAGAAGACTACTTCCTAAGTTTGAGTTATTCACTGCGTTAGCACACTCTGCCAACCCTGATGTTCTAGCAGTGTTTGAAAACCACTAGTGGGTGCATGGTATTGTTGTATCTGGCTCATTAACATATTTTTGAGGCTTGCCTTGTGATCGGCAATATTTTCTTGTGCCTGTGAGTGAGAGTGCTGTACCAATTTAACTGATATGTGGTAGGAGTTCCCCATCAATTTAAACGGTATAGGGGACAGATGGGAGAGGCAGCTAGTATTAAACCTGTAAAGGCCCTGTGTTCTATATCTATTTCCACACTATGTGGTTGGAATAATACTGTGGAAATGATGATAATGCTAAGTGATGGGGAAAAACGAAGCTTCCTGAAGCATTGAGGCTTTCCAGCCAATTGTGTCGAAAATAGGTTCATTGCTCAAGGCTTTGATCAACACAGGGGCCACTAGAGGCACCTGCTGGTCAAAAGAATTTAGAGCAGCCAAGTTATTATAGATGACGTCCCACATGCCTTAGAGCGTACCAACCAATCATGTGGTTGTTCGACAAAACGAAACTTCATTGATCACGTGCTTCTGATAAAGTCATACAGGCATCGGCACACTGCTTCGAAGTAAAGTGCTTAGCGATTTCGACATATGCCTCAGAGGTCCGGCATCAAACGTAGAATCACTAGATAATGCCCTTATAGTGTAAGAGCTGTTTGTAAAAGACCACCTTACATTTCAGCCTGTTTTGGTGGGAAGGAGTTTTGGCCTCACCAGGCGGTTAATTAGTTAATAGACCAATAAGGAAGAGAGTTCCAAACCTCTCTGCCAATAACAGCTAGTTTTCAGTTTTCCCCTCCCCACTCAGACCATTCCCAGACAGTCCTAGGAAAATACTTGCTTGAGAAATTGCTCTTTGCCAAGCCTTAACTTCCTGACTGATGTCTTGAGATGTTGCTTCAATGTATCCACATCATTTTCCTTCCTGATGATGCCCTCTATTTTGTGAAGTGCACCAGTCCCTCCTGCAGCAAAGCACCCCCCACAGCATGATGCTGTGATGTTCTTCGGCTTGCAAGCGACCCCCCTTTTTCCTC
>CM062503.1:46740514-46744564 GCA_031479575.1 Coregonus ussuriensis | reverse complement strand
GGCTAGGTCTGGCTAGGTCTGGCTATATATGGCTAGGTATGGCTAGGTCTGGCTAGATATGGCTAGGTCTGGCTAGGTCTGTTAGATATGGCTAGGTATGGCTAGGTCTGGCTAGATATGGCTAGGTCTGGCTAGATATGGCTAGGTCTGGCGAGATATGGCTAGGTCTGGCTAGATATTGCTAGGTCTGGCTAGGTCTGGCTAGGTCTGGCTAGATATGGCTTAGTCTGGCTAGGTCTGGCTAGGTCTGGGCAAGATATGGCTAGGTCTGGCTAGGTCTGGCTAGGTCTGGCTAGATATGGCTATATATGGCTAGATATGGCTAGATATGGCTAGGTCTGGCTAGATATGGCTAGGTCTGGCTAGATATGGCTAGGTCTGGGATTTTAGAAAATACCTGAAAAAGGTATTTGTGATCCAATGTGATCCAATGTTCTCTGTGAAGAAAAACTGATGGTCTATGTCCCAAATAGGGATCTGGTCAAAAGTAAGTAGTGCACTATGAAGGGAATAGGCTACTATTTGGAATACTGGCATCTTTCTTTATTTTTTGTATTTTTTGTTCTCTGTTCCTCTCTTATGAAGCCCCTGCCACAGGCCTTTTCTCTAAAAATAGTTTTAGGGTTTTATTGCACTCATCATGTTTAGGTAAGTGGCTCTGGATAAGAGCGTCTGCTAAATGATGTAAATGTATGGGCAGAGGGGCCATAAATGGCTCTATCTGAGCAAGGAGGGATTTACAGTGCCTTCGGAAAGTATTCAGACCCCTTGACTTTTTCCACATTTTCTTACGTTACAGCCTTATTCTAAAATTGATTAAATCAGGTTTTTTTTACTCATCAATCTACGCACAATACACCATAATGACAAAGCAAAGTTCAATATTTTGCCTCGATCCTGACTAGTCTCCGGATTTATCGCTACCAGCTGGCTACAACAAAACAGGACGGTGTGGTCTGGCTAATCAACCTGAGCTGAGCTAGGCCCATCTCCCGGCTATCTACCTCTCTATGAACCGGACGGGACCACCTAGTATTGCCCCGCCGATCCTACACGACTGGTCTGCCGACGAAATCGTCTGATGTGGTTACGACGTAACCACGAAGATTCCATCCATCTGCTAGCCCTGGCCCGTTAGCACACGCTTACTCACTAAATTGAACTAGCTACTGAACTAGCTACTTGCTATTAGCCACAGCTAGCGGTGTTTTACCCAGAACATTTGATTTTTTTCCGCGGGATTAATTTTAATCACTGGACATTGATCACCGGATATTCGGCCAGTCAGCACTGCGCGTTATCGACCCTGAACATATACGTTTTCCGCCGGCATCACTGAATCACTGGACCTTTAACTCCGGATTCATGCTACCAGCTGGCTACAACAAAACGGACGTAGCACACGCTAGCCGTGGCCTCTTACTCACTAGCGCTTCACCACCGGGACCTTATGATATGATAACTCAGCTATACAGCTGATATCTGCTGGACTGTTCCTTTTTACGGTACTACATCCTGTTTATGTTTAGCCTCAGCCCAAACATGGTTAGTTTATTGTTGTTTCGGTTATTTCTAATTGTACTATATCACTGTAGACCCCCCAGCCTAGCTAAACCTGCCTTGGTTAGCTCCTTTGTCCCTCCACCCATACACTCAGAGACCGACTCAATTGATGCCTCTAGAGATACTATCTCTTTCAGTGTTACCCAACGCTTAGGTTTACCTCCACTTTACTCATATCCTTCCATATCCTTGTCTGTTCATAATGCCCTGAATCTTTTCTATAACACCCGGAAATCTGCCCCCTTTATTCTATGTACCCAACGCACTAGAAGACCAGTTCTTAAAGCCTTTAGCCGTATCCTTATTCTAGTCCTCCTCTGTTCCTCTGGTGATGTAGAGGCTAACCCAGGCCCTGTAGCCCCCAGTATCACTCCTACTCCCCAGCCCAGGAGCTATCATTTGTTGACTTCTGTAATCGCAAAAGTCTTGGTTTCTTGCACATAATTATCAGAAGACTACTTCCTAAGTTTGAGTTATTCACTGCGTTAGCACACTCTGCCAACCCTGATGTTCTAGCAGTGTTAGAAAACCACTAGTGGGTGCATGGTATTGTTGTATCTGGCTCATTAACATATTTTTGAGGCTTGCCTTGTGATCGGCAATATTTTCTTGTGCCTGTGAGTGAGAGTGCTGTACCAATTTAACTGATATGTGGTAGGAGTTCCCCATCAATTTAAACGGTATAGGGGACAGATGGGAGAGGCAGCTAGTATTAAACCTGTAAAGGCCCTGTGTTCTATATCTATTTCCACACTATGTGGTTGGAATAATACTGTGAAAATGATGATAATGCTAAGTGATGGGGAAAAACGAAGCTTCCTGAAGCATTGAGGCTTTCCAGCCAATTGTGTCGAAAATAGGTTCATTGCATTGCTCAAGGCTTTGATCAACACAGGGGCCACTAGAGGCACCTGCTGGTCAAAAGAATTTAGAGCAGCCAAGTTATTATAGATGACGTCCCACATGCCTTAGAGCGTACCAACCAATCATGTGGTTGTTCGACAAAACGAAACTTCATTGATCACGTGCTTCTGATAAAGTCATACAGGCATCGGCACACTGCTTCGAAGTAAAGTGCTTAGCGATTTCGACATATGCCTCAGAGGTCCGGCATCAAACGTAGAATCACTAGATAATGCCCTTATAGTGTAAGAGCTGTTTGTAAAAGACCACCTTACATTTCAGCCTGTTTTGGTGGGAAGGAGTTTTGGCCTCACCAGGCGGTTAATTAGTTAATAGACCAATAAGGAAGAGAGTTCCAAACCTCTCTGCCAATAACAGCTAGTTTTCAGTTTTCCCCTCCCCACTCAGACCATTCCCAGACAGTCCTAGGAAAATACTTGCTTGAGAAATTGCTCTTTGCCAAGCCTTAACTTCCTGACTGATGTCTTGAGATGTTGCTTCAATGTATCCACATCATTTTCCTTCCTGATGATGCCCTCTATTTTGTGAAGTGCACCAGTCCCTCCTGCAGCAAAGCACCCCCACAGCATGATGCTGTGATGTTCTTCGGCTTGCAAGCGACCCCCTTTTTCCTCCAAACAGTTCTATTTTTGTTTCATCAGACCAAAGGACATTTCTCCAAAAAGTGCGATCTTTGTCCCCATGTGCAGTTGCAAACCATAGTCTGGCTTTTTTATGGCGGTTTTGGAGCAGTGGCTTCTTCATTGCTGAGTGGCCTTTCAGGTTATGTCGATATATGACACGTTTTACTGTGGATATAGATACTTTTGTACCTGTTTCCTCCAGCATCTTCACAAGGTCCTTTGCTGTTGTTCTGGGATTGATTTGCACTTTTCGCACCAAAGTACGTTCATCTCTAGGAGACAGAACGCGTCTCCTTCCTGAGCGGTATGACGGCTGTGTGGTCCCATAGTGTTTATACTTGCGTACTATTGTTTGTACAGATGAACGTGGTACCTTCAGGCATTTGGAAATTGCTCCCAAGGATGAACCAGACTTGTGGAGGTCTACAATAGTTTTTCTGAGTTCTTGGCTGATTTCTTTAGATTTTCCCATGATGTGAAGCAAAGAGGCACTGAGTTTGAAGGTAGGCCTTGAAATACATCCACAGGTATACCTCCAATTGACTCAAATGATGTAAATTAGCCTATCAGAAGCTTCTAATGCCATGACATAATTTTCTGGAATTTTCCAAGCTGTTTAAAGGCAAAGTCAAATTAGTGTATGTAAACTTCTGACCCACTGGAATTATGATACAGTGAATTATAAGTGAAATAATCTGTATGTAAACAGTTGTTGGAAAAATTACTTGTGTCATGCACAAAGTAGATGTCCTAACCGACTTGCCAAAACTATAGTTTGTTAACAAGAACTTTGTGGAGTGGTTGAAAAACAAGTTTGAACTACTCCAACCTAAGTTTATGTTAACTTCCGACTTCAACTGTACATATCTCCCTGGCATATTACATAATTTATGCAGCAGCATACAATACATTTTGGGACTCAACTTGTTGTGCTGTGCTC
>CM062503.1:46683014-46735514 GCA_031479575.1 Coregonus ussuriensis | reverse complement strand
AGCCTGGACTCAAACCAGGATCTCTAGTGGCACAGCTAGCACTGCGATGCAGTGCCTTAGACTACCTACAGTTGAAGTCGGAAGTTTACATACACCTTAGCCAAAAACATTTCAACTCTCACAATTCCTGACATTTAATCCTAGTAAAAATTCCCTGTTTTAGGTCAGTTAGGATCACCACTTTATTTTAAGAATGTGAAATGTCAGAATAATAGTAGAGAGAATGATTTATTTCAGCTTTTATTTCTTTCATCACATTCCCAGTGGGTCAGAAGTTTACATACACTCAATTAGTATTTGGTAGCATTGCCTTTAAATTGTTTAACTTGGGTCAAATGTTTCGGGTCGCCTTCCACAAGCTTCCCATAAATAAGTTGGGTGAATTTTGGCCCAATCCTCCTGACAGAGCTGGTGTAGCTGAGTCAGGTTTGTAGGCCTCCTTGCTCGCACACGCTTTTTCAGTTCTGCCCACAAATAAATGTTCTATAGAATTGAGGTCAGGGCTTTGTGATGGCCACTCCAATACCTTGACTTTGTTGTCCTTTTGCCACAACTTTGGAAGTATGCTTGGGGTCATTGTCCATTTGGAAGACCTATTTGCGACCAAGCTTTAACTTCCTGACTGATGTCTTGAGATGTTGCTTCAATATATTCACATAATTTTCCTTCCTCATGATGCCATCTATATTGTGAAGTGCACCAGTCTCTCCTGCAGCAAAGCACCCCTACAGCATGATGCTGCCACCCCTAGGCTTCATGGTTGGGATGGTGTTCTTTGGCTTGCAAGCCACCCCCTTTTTCCTTCAAATATAACTCTGGTCATTATGGCCAAACAGTTCTATTTTTGTTTCATCAGACCAGAGGACATTTCTCAAAAAAGTACGATATTTGTCCCCATGTGCAGTTGCAAACCGTAGTCTGGCTTTTTTATGGCGGTTTTGGAGCAGTGGCTTCTTCCTTGCTGGGCGGCCTTTCAGGTTATGTCGATATAGGACTCGTTTTACTATGGATATAGATACTTTTGTACTTGTTTCCTCCAGCATCTTCACAAGGTCCTTTGCTGTTGTTCTGGGATTGAGTTGCACTTTTTGTACCAAAGTACGTTAATCTCTAGGAGACAGAACACGTCTCCTTCCTGAGCGGTATGACGGCTGCGTGGTCCCATGGTGTTTATACTTGCATACTATTGTTTGTACAGATGAACATGGTACCTTTAGGCATTTGGAAATTGCTCCCAAGGATGAACCAGACTTGTGGAGATCTACAAAAAAAATTCTGAGGTCTTGGATGATTTCTTTTGATTTGCCCATGATGTCAATCAAAGAGGCACTGAGTTTGAAGGTAGGCCTTGAAATACATCCACAGGTAGGTACTCCTCCAATTGACTCAAATGATATCAATTAGCCTATCAGAAGCCTCTAAAGCAATGACATCATTTTGTGGAATTTTCCAAGCTGTTTAAAGGCACAGTCAACTTAGTGTATGTAAACTTCAGACCCACTGGAATTGTGATACAGTGAATTATAAGTGAAATAATCTGTCTGTAAACAATTGTTGGAAAAATTACTTGTGTCATGCACAAAGTAGATGTCCTAACCGACTTGCCAAAATTATAGTTTGTTAACAAGAAATTTGTGTAGTCGTTGAAAAACAAGTTTTAATGACTCCAACCTAAGTGTATCTAAACTTCCGACTTCAACTGTAAGTGACAATATCTGAGACAATGTTTTTATTACAACAAAAGTCACAGAAGCACACACACACACTCTCTTACCGGTGCCGTAGGGAGTCTCCATTTCTAAACCACTTTCTCCTGATTCCCTATATAAACCAGCTAATCAAAATTAGGATGACTTCAACTTTCCTCTATAAAAAATCATAGATGTTGATCCAATGTCTTATTGATATCCATAAGGGAGTTTTTAACATATTCATAAATGCACAGTACAGGCTTCCACCTCAAAGCTGCCTTAAACTAAATGTCAAACTGAAATGAGTAGTGCTGAAAGATAGATTCGATGTCTGACCTTAAATGTACTAAATGTAATGGCAGCGTTGTTATATTCATTCATATTCATACAGTAGATGATTGAGACCAGTGATCTGTGGTGCAAATTATAGTTCCATGAAATTACATTTACAATTGACAATTCCCAATGGTTTTTGACAAAATAACTATAAGCCTTATCTTGCTGGCTGGTGACATTTGATACCAGAGTATCTTAGTAATGTTATGGGTATAACCTACTGCGACTAAGAATTATTCTTCTCCTCTATGTGTACCATATACCCGTTACACTATTTCATTCATCCAACAATTCATACCTACAGTACATGAATTGTATATGAGTCAATATAAATATCAAATAGATTTACTAGTCCATGTTTGTTTTCGCCGCGAATACATTTATTAATCTACATTTGTTAAACATCCCGTATTGTATCCGCCTGAGAAGTCTTTGATATTGCATTTTCACATCTTTTATGTACCTTTTAATCTAACCTTAAAAGTCTAATAGATTATGTCAACGTCTTCAAAAGACAGATCTAGCCCAGAGGGGGGAAATGACTTGAAACAAAAAACAACATGAGGCAAGCAACAACTTTTACAATAAATTATTATTAAGTAAATGAATTACAATAAAATATTATGAATAAATTAATCAACGAGAACATCAGATCCGACCCATGAATAATGCATAGAAAGGAGTCAGAATAAGTAGTCTGCTTTACATTTACATTTTAGTCATTTAGCAGACGCTCTTATCCAGAGCGACTTACAGTTAGTGAATACATACATTTTTTATACTGCATCTATTGAACATATTATTATTACAATTATGTATCCTTGTTGGTCAGCATATAGGTCTGACATACAATTATTTGGTGGATATTATCTTATAAATATGATTCAAATGCCAAATGCAAATGTGAATTCTTGTTACCCCAAGGCTCTAACTGTTCAAGTACATTTGAAAGAACTGATGATAGCTGAGAGAAGGACTTCTGATGATAGCTGAGAGAAGGACTTCAGATGATAGCTGAGAGAAGGACTTCTGATGATAGCTGAGAGAAGGACTTCTGATGATAGCTGAGAGAAGGACATCTGATGATAGCTGAGAGAAGGACTTCTGTTGATAGCTGAGAGAAGGACTTCTGATGATAGCTGAGAGAAAACCTTTGATGATAGCTAAGAGAAGGACTTCTGTTGATAGCTGAGAGAAGGACTTCTGCTTATCATACTGAATGTAAATTAGAAAACACACACACACACACACACGAAAAACAATAAACATCATGAACCACTACAACTCATTAAAGTTAAATCAATAGAAATACTTGAGTGACACCAATCAAAGGATTCTCTCCTTATCTTGGAAAAGTGAAAAGACAGACGAAGAGAGAAGATACTTACACGTTCCCCAGCCGTGCTCTGATCTCCTCTCCTCCTCTATTAACTCGTTCCCCAGCCGTGCTCTGATCTCCTCTCCTCCTCTATTAACTCGTTCCCCAGCCGTGTTCTGATCTTCTCTCCTCCTCTATTAACTCGTTCCCCAGCCGTGCTCTGATCTCCTCTCCTCTCCTTCTCTATTAACTCATTCCCCAGCCGTGCTCTGAACTTCTCTCCTCCTCTATTAACTTGTTCCCCAGCCGTGCTCTGATCTCCTCTCCTCCTCTATTAACTCGTTCCCCAGCCGTGCTCTGATCTCCTCTCCTTCTCTATTAACTCGTTCCCCAGCCGAGCTCTGATCTCCTCTCCTCCTCTATTAACTCGTTCCCCAGCCGTGCTCTGATCTCCTCTCCTCTCCTCCTCTATTAACTCGTTCCCCAGCCGTGCTCTTCTCTTCTCTCCTCCTCTATTAACTCGTTCCCCAGCCGTGCTCTGATCTCCTCTCCTCCTCTATTAACTCGTTCCCCAGCCGTGCTCTGATCTCCTCTCCTCTCCTCCTCTATTAACTCGTTCCCCAGCCGTATTCTTCTCTTCTCTCCTCCTCTATTAACTCGTTCCCCAGCCGTACTCTGATCTTCTCTCCTCCTCTATTAACTGGTTCCCCAGCCATGCTCTGATCTTCTCTTCTCTCCTCCTCTATTAACTCGTTCCCCAGCCGTGCTCTGATCTTCTCTCCTCCTCTATTAACTCGTTCCCAAGCCGTGCTCTGATCTCCTCTCCTCCTCTATTAACTCGTTCCCCAGCCGTGCTCTGATCTCCTCTCCTCTCCTCCTCTATTAACTCGTTCCCCAAACGTGCTCTGATCTCCTCTCCTCCTCTATTAACTCGTTCCCCAGCCGTGATCTGATCTCCTCTCCTCCTATATTAACTCGTTCCCCAGCCGTGCTCTGATTTTCTCTCCTCTCCTCCTCTATTAACTCGTTCCCCAGCCGTGCTCTGATCTCCTCTCCTCCTCTATTAACTCGTTCCCCAGCCGTGTTCTGATCTTCTCTCCTCCTCTATTAACTCGTTCCCCAGCCGTGCTCTGATCTCCTCTCCTCTCCTCCTCTATTAACTCATTCCCCAGCCGTGCTCTGAACTTCTCTCCTCCTCTATTAACTTGTTCCCCAGCCGTGCTCTGATCTCCTCTCCTCCTCTATTAACTCGTTCCCCAGCCGTGCTCTGATCTCCTCTCCTCTCCTCCTCTATTAACTTGTTCCCCAGCCGTGCTCTGATCTCCTCTCCTCCTCTATTAACTCGTTCCCCAGCCGTGCTCTGATCTCCTCTCCTCTCCTCCTCTATTAACTCGTTCCCCAGCCGTGCTCTGATCTCCTCTCCTCCTCTATTAACTCGTTCCCCAGCCGTGCTCTGATCTCCTCTCCTCCTCTATTAACTCGTCCCCCAGCCGTGCTCTGATCTCCTCTCTTCCTCTATTAACTTGTTCCCCAGCCGTGCTCTGATCTTCTCTTCTCTCCTCCTCTATTAACTCGTTCCCCAGCCGTGCTCTGATCTCCTCTCCTCCTCTATTAACTCGTTCCCCAGCCGTGCTCTGATCTTCTCTCCTCCTCTATTAACTCGTTCCCCAGCCATGCTCTGATCTTCTCTTCTCTCCTCCTCTATTAACTCGTTCCCCAGCCGTGCTCTGATCTTCTCTCCTCCTCTATTAACTCGTTCCCAAGCCGTGCTCTGATCTCCTCTCCTCCTCTATTAACTCGTTCCCCAGCCGTGCTCTGATCTCCTCTCCTCCTCTATTAACTCGTTCCCCAAACGTGCTCTGATCTCCTCTCCTCCTCAATTAACTCGTTCCCCAGCCGTGATCTGATCTCCTCTCCTCCTATATTAACTCGTTCCCCAGCCGTGCTCTGATTTTCTCTCCTCTCCTCCTCTATTAACTCGTTCCCCAGCCGTGCTCTGATCTCCTCTCCTCCTCTATTAACTCGTCCCCCAGCCGTGCTCTGATCTCCTATCCTCCTCTATTAACTTGTTCCCCAGCCGTGCTCTGATCTTCTCTTCTCTCCTCCTCTATTAACTCGTTCCCCAGCCGTGCTCTGATCTCCTCTCCTCCTCTATTAACTCGTTCCCCAGCCGTGCTCTGATCTTCTCTCCTCCTCCTCTATTAACTCGTTCCCCAGCCGTGCTCTGATCTTCTCTTCTCTCCTCCTTTATTAACTCGTTCCCCAGCCGTGCTCTGATCTTCTCTCCTCCTCTATTAACTCGTTCCCAAGCCGTGCTCTGATCTCCTCTCCTCCTCTATTAATTCGTTCCCCAGCCGTGCTCTGATCTCCTCTCCTCTCCTCCTCTATTAACTCGTTCCCCAAACGTGCTCTGATCTCCTCTCCTCCTCTATTAACTCGTTCCCCAGCCGTGATCTGATCTCCTCTCCTCCTCTATTAACTCGTTCCCCAGCCGTGCTCTGATTTTCTCTCCTCTCCTCCTCTATTAACTCGTTCCCCAGCCGTGCTCTGATCTCCTCTCCTCCTCTATTAACTCGTTCTCCAGCCGTGCTCTGATCTCCTCTCCTCTCCTCCTCTATTAACTCGTTCCCCAGCCGTGCTCTTCTCTTCTCTCCTCCTCTATTAACTCGTTCCCCAGCCGTGCTCTGATCTCCTCTCCTCCTCTATTAACTCGTTCCCCAGCCGTGCTCTGATCTCCTCTCCTCTCCTCCTCTATTAACTCGTTCCCCAGCCGTGCTCTTCTCTTCTCTCCTCCTCTATTAACTCGTTCCCCAGCCGTGCTCTGATCTTCTCTCCTCCTCTATTAACTCGTTCCCCAGCCGTGCTCTGATCTCCTCTCCTCCTCAATTAACTCGTTCCCCAGCCGTGATCTGATCTCCTCTCCTCCTATATTAACTCGTTCCCCAGCCGTGCTCTGATTTTCTCTCCTCTCCTCCTCTATTAACTCGTTCCTCAGCCGTGCTCTGATCTCCTCTCCTCCTCTATTAACTAGTTCCCCAGCCGTGCTCTGATCTCCTCTCCTCCTATATTAACTTGTTCCCCAGCCGTGCTCTGATCTTCTCTCCTCCTCTATTAACTCGTTCCCCAGCCATGCTCTGATCTCCTCTCCTCCTCTATTAACTCGTTCCCCAGCCGTGCTCTGATCTTCTCTTCTCTCCTCTATTAACTCGTTCCCCAGCCGTGCTCTGATCTCCTCTCCTCCTCTATTAACTCGTTCCCCAGCCGTGCTCTGATCTCCTCTCCTCCTCTATTAACTCGTTCCCCAGCCGTGCTCTGATCTTCTCTCCTCCTCTATTAACTCGTTCCCCAGCCATGCTCTGATCTCCTCTCCTCCTCTATTAACTCGTTCCCCAGCCATGCTCTGATCTCCTCTCCTCCTCTATTAACTCGTTCCCCAGCCGTGCTCTGATCTTCTCTTCTCTCCTCCTCTATTAACTCGTTCCCCAGCCGTGCTCTGATCTCCTCTCCTCCTCTATTAACTCGTTCCCCAGCCGTGCTCTGATCTTCTCTTCTCTCCTCCTCTATTAACTCGTTCCCCAGCCGTGCTCTGATCTCCTCTCCTCCTCTATTAACTCGTTCCCCAGCCGTGCTCTGATCTCCTCTCCTCTCCTCCTCTATTAACTCGTTCCCCAGCCGTGCTCTGATCTCCTCTCCTCCTCTATTAACTCGTTCCCCAGCCGTGCTCTGATCTCCTCTCCTCCTCTATTAACTCGTTCCCCAGCCGTGCTCTGATCTTCTCTTCTCTCCTCCTCTATTAACTCGTTCCCCAGCCGTGCTCTGATCTCCTCTCCTCCTCTATTAACTCGTTCCCCAGCCGTGCTCTGATCTCCTCTCTCCTCCTCTATTAACTCGTTCCCCAGCCGTGCTCTGATCTTCTCTCCTCCTCTATTAACTCGTTCCCCAGCTGTGCTCTGATCTCCTCTCTTCCTCTATTAACTCGTTCCCCCAGCCGTGCTCTGATCTTCTCTTCTCTCCTCCTCTATTAACTCGTTCCCCAGCCGTGCTCTGATCTCCTCTCCTCCTCTATTAACTCGTTCCCCAGCCGTGCTCTGATCTCCTCTCCTCCTCTATTAACTCGTTCCCCAGCCGTGTTCTGATCTTCTCTCCTCCTCTATTAACTCGTTCCCCAGCCGTGTTCTGATCTCCTCTCCTCTCTCCTCTATTAACTCATTCCCCAGCCATGCTCTGAACTTCTCTCCTCCTCTATTAACTTGTTCCCCAGCCGTGCTCTGATCTCCTCTCCTCCTCTATTAACTCGTTCCCCAGCCGTGCTCTGATCTCCTCTCCTTCTCTATTAACTCGTTCCCCAGCCGAGCTCTGATCTCCTCTCCTCCTCTATTAACTCGTTCCCCAGCCGTGCTCTGATCTCCTCTCCTCTCCTCCTCTATTAACTCGTTCCCCAGCCGTGCTCTTCTCTTCTCTCCTCCTCTATTAACTCGTTCCCCAGCCGTGCTCTGATCTCCTCTCCTCCTCTATTAACTCGTTCCCCAGCCGTGCTCTGATCTCCTCTCCTCTCCTCCTCTATTAACTCGTTCCCCAGCCGTATTCTTCTCTTCTCTCCTCCTCTATTAACTCGTTCCCCAGCCGTACTCTGATCTTCTCTCCTCCTCTATTAACTGGTTCCCCAGCCATGCTCTGATCTTCTCTTCTCTCCTCCTCTATTAACTCGTTCCCCAGCCGTGCTCTGATCTCCTCTCCTCCTCTATTAACTCGTTCCCCAAACGTGCTCTGATCTCCTCTCCTCCTCAATTAACTCGTTCCCCAGCCGTGATCTGATCTCCTCTCCTCCTATATTAACTCGTTCCCCAGCCGTGCTCTGATTTTCTCTCCTCTCCTCCTCTATTAACTCGTTCCCCAGCCGTGCTCTGATCTCCTCTCCTCCTCTATTAACTCGTCCCCCAGCCGTGCTCTGATCTCCTATCCTCCTCTATTAACTTGTTCCCCAGCCGTGCTCTGATCTTCTCTTCTCTCCTCCTCTATTAACTCGTTCCCCAGCCGTGCTCTGATCTCCTCTCCTCCTCTATTAACTCGTTCCCCAGCCGTGCTCTGATCTTCTCTCCTCCTCTATTAACTCGTTCCCCAGCCGTGCTCTGATCTTCTCTTCTCTCCTCCTTTATTAACTCGTTCCCCAGCCGTGCTCTGATCTTCTCTCCTCCTCCTCTATTAACTCGTTCCCAAGCCGTGCTCTGATCTCCTCTCCTCCTCTATTAATTCGTTCCCCAGCCGTGCTCTGATCTCCTCTCCTCTCCTCCTCTATTAACTCGTTCCCCAAACGTGCTCTGATCTCCTCTCCTCCTCTATTAACTCGTTCCCCAGCCGTGATCTGATCTCCTCTCCTCCTCTATTAACTCGTTCCCCAGCCGTGCTCTGATTTTCTCTCCTCTCCTCCTCTATTAACTCGTTCCCCAGCCGTGCTCTGATCTCCTCTCCTCCTCTATTAACTCGTTCTCCAGCCGTGCTCTGATCTCCTCTCCTCTCCTCCTCTATTAACTCGTTCCCCAGCCGTGCTCTTCTCTTCTCTCCTCCTCTATTAACTCGTTCCCCAGCCGTGCTCTGATCTCCTCTCCTCCTCTATTAACTCGTTCCCCAGCCGTGCTCTGATCTCCTCTCCTCTCCTCCTCTATTAACTCGTTCCCCAGCCGTGCTCTTCTCTTCCTCCTCCTCTATTAACTCGTTCCCCAGCCGTGCTCTGATCTTCTCTCCTCCTCTATTAACTCGTTCCCCAGCCGTGCTCTGATCTCCTCTCCTCCTCAATTAACTCGTTCCCCAGCCGTGATCTGATCTCCTCTCCTCCTATATTAACTCGTTCCCCAGCCGTGCTCTGATTTTCTCTCCTCTCCTCCTCTATTAACTCGTTCCTCAGCCGTGCTCTGATCTCCTCTCCTCCTCTATTAACTAGTTCCCCAGCCGTGCTCTGATCTCCTCTCCTCCTATATTAACTTGTTCCCCAGCCGTGCTCTGATCTTCTCTCCTCCTCTATTAACTCGTTCCCCAGCCATGCTCTGATCTCCTCTCCTCCTCTATTAACTCGTTCCCCAGCCGTGCTCTGATCTTCTCTTCTCTCCTCCTCTATTAACTCGTTCCCCAGCCGTGCTCTGATCTCCTCTCCTCCTCTATTAACTCGTTCCCCAGCCGTGCTCTGATCTCCTCTCCTTCTATTAACTCGTTCCCCAGCCGTGCTCTGATCTTCTCTCCTCCTCTATTAACTCGTTTCCCCAGCCATGCTCTGATCTCCTCTCCTCCTCTATTAACTCGTTCCCCAGCCATGCTCTGATCTCCTCTCCTCCTCTATTAACTCGTTCCACAGCCGTGCTCTGATCTTCTCTTCTCTCCTCCTCTATTAACTCGTTCCCCAGCCGTGCTCTGATCTCCTCTCCTACTCTATTAACTCGTTCCCCAGCCGTGCTCTGATCTTCTCTTCTCTTCTCCTCTATTAACTCGTTCCCCAGCCGTGCTCTGATCTCCTCTCCTCCTCTATTAACTCGTTCCCCAGCCGTGCTCTGATCTCCTCTCCTCTCCTCCTCTATTAACTCGTTCCCCAGCCGTGCTCTGATCTCCTCTCCTCTCCTCCTCTATTAACTCGTTCCCCAGCCGTGCTCTGATCTCCTCTCCTCCTCTATTAACTCGTTCCCCAGCCGTGCTCTGATCTTCTCTCCTCCTCTATTAACTCGTTCCCCAGCCGTGCTCTGATCTCCTCTCCTCCTCTATTAACTCGTTCCCCAGCCGTGCTCTGATCTCCTCTCCTCCTCTATTAACTCGTTCCCCAGCCGTGCTCTGATCTTCTCTCCTCCTCTATTAACTCGTTCCCCAGCTGTGCTCTGATCTCCTCTCTTCCTCTATTAACTCGTTCCCCAGCCGTGCTCTGATCTTCTCTTCTCTCCTCCTCTATTAACTCGTTCCCCCAGCCGTGCTCTGATCTCCTCCTCCTCCTCTATTAACTCGTTCCCCAGCCGTGCTCTGATCTCCTCTCCTTCTCTATTAACTCGTTCCCCAGCCGAGCTCTGATCTCTCTCTCCTCCTCTATTAACTCGTTCCCCAGCCGTGCTCTGATCTCCTCTCCTCTCCTCCTCTATTAACTCGTTCCCCAGCCGTGCTCTTCTCTTCTCTCCTCCTCTATTAACTCGTTCCCCAGCCGTGCTCTGATCTCCTCTAGCCGTGCTCTGATCTCCTCTCCTCTCCTCCTCTATTAGACTGCGTTCCCCAGCCGTATTCTTCTCTTCTCTCCTCCTCTATTAACTCGTTCCCCAGCCGTACTCTGATCTTCTCTCCTCCTCTATTAAGCTGGTTCCCCACCATGCTCTGATCTTCTCTTCTCTTCCTCTCTATTAACTCGTTCCCCCAGCCGTGCTCTGATCTTCTCTCCTCCTCTATTACCACCTCCTCTATTAACTCGTTCCCAAGCCGTGCTCTGATCTCCTCTCCTCCTCTATTAACACTCGTTCCCCAGCCGTGCTCTGATCTCCTCTCCTCTCCTCCTCTATTAACTCGTTCCCCAAACGTGCTCTGATCTCCTCTCCTCCTCTATTAACATCGTTCCCCAGCCCGTGATCTGATCTCCTCTCCTCCTATATTAACTCTTCCCCAGCCGTGCTCTGATTTTCTCTCCCTCTCCTCCTCTATTAACATCGTTCCCCAGCCGTGCTCTGATCTCCTCTCCTCCTCTATTAACTCGTTCCCCAGCCGTGTTCTGATCTTCTCTCCTCCTCTATTAACTCGTTCCCCAGCCATGCTCTGATCTCCTCTCCTCTCCTCCTCTATTAACTTGTTCCCCAGCCGTGCTCTGAACTTCTCTCCTCCTCTATTAACTTGTTCCCCAGCCGTGCTCTGATCTCCTCTCCTCCTCTATTAACTCGTTCCCCAGCCGTGCTCTGATCTCCTCTCCTCTCCTCCTCTATTAACTTGTTCCCCAGCCGTGCTCTGATCTCCTCTCCTCCTCTATTAACTCGTTCCCCAGCCGTGATCTGATCTCCTCTCCTCCTCTATTAACTCGTTCCCCAGCCGTGCTCTGATTTTCTCTCCTCTCCTCCTCTATTAACTCGTTCCCCAGCCGTGCTCTGATCTCCTCTCCTCCTCTATTAACTCGTTCTCCCAGCCGTGCTCTGATCTCCTCTCCTCTCCTCCTCTATTAACTCGTTCCCCAGCCCGTGCTCTCTTCTCTCCTCCTCTATTAACTCGTTCCCCAGCCGTGCTCTGATCTCCTCTCCTCCTCTATTAACTCGTTCCCCAGCCGTGCTCTGATCTCCTCTCCTCTCCTCCTCTATTAACTCGTTCCCCAGCCGTGCTCTTCTCTTCTCTCCTCCTCTATTAACTCGTTCCCCAGCCGTGCTCTGATCTTCTCTCCTCCTCTATTAACTCGTTCCCCAGCCGTGCTCTGATCTCCTCTCCTCCTCAATTAACTCGTTCCCCAGCCGTGATCTGATCTCCTCTCCTCCTATATTAACTCGTTCCCCAGCCGTGCTCTGATTTTCTCTCCTCTCCTCCTCTATTAACTCGTTCCTCAGCCGTGCTCTGATCTCCTCTCCTCCTCTATTAACTAGTCCCCAGCCGTGCTCTGATCTCCTCTCCTCCTATATTAACTTGTTCCCCAGCCGTGCTCTGATCTTCTCTCCTCCTCTATTAACTCGTTCCCCAGCCGTGCTCTGATCTCCTCTCCTCCTCTATTAACTCGTTCCCCAGCCGTGCTCTGATCTCCTCTCCTCTCCTCCTCTATTAACTCGTTCCCCAGCCGTGCTCTGATCTCCTCTCCTCTCCTCCTCTATTAACTCGTTCCCCAGCCGTGCTCTGATCTCCTCTCCTCCTCTATTAACTCGTTCCCCAGCCGTGCTCTGATCTTCTCTTCTCTCCTCCTCTATTAACTCGTTCCCCAGCCGTGCTCTGATCTCCTCTCCTCCTCTATTAACTCGTTCCCCAGCCGTGCTCTGATCTCCTCTCCTCCTCTATTAACTCGTTCCCCAGCCGTGCTCTGATCTTCTCTCCTCCTCTATTAACTCGTTCCCCAGCTGTGCTCTGATCTCCTCTCTTCCTCTATTAACTCGTTCCCCAGCCGTGCTCTGATCTTCTCTTCTCTCCTCCTCTATTAACTCGTTCCCCAGCCGTGCTCTGATCTCCTCTCCTCCTCTATTAACTCGTTCCCCAGCCGTGCTCTGATCTCCTCTCCTCCTCTATTAACTCGTTCCCCAGCCGTGTTCTGATCTTCTCTCCTCCTCTATTAACTCGTTCCCCAGCCGTGTTCTGATCTCCTCTCCTCTCCTCCTCTATTAACTCATTCCCCAGCCATGCTCTGAACTTCTCTCCTCCTCTATTAACTTGTTCCCCAGCCGTGCTCTGATCTCCTCTCCTCCTCTATTAACTCGTTCCCCAGCCGTGCTCTGATCTCCTCTCCTTCTCTATTAACTCGTTCCCCAGCCGAGCTCTGATCTCCTCTCCTCCTCTATTAACTCGTTCCCCAGCCGTGCTCTGATCTCCTCTCCTCTCCTCCTCTATTAACTCGTTCCCCAGCCGTGCTCTTCTCTTCTCTCCTCCTCTATTAACTCGTTCCCCAGCCGTGCTCTGATCTCCTCTCCTCCTCTATTAACTCGTTCCCCAGCCGTGCTCTGATCTCCTCTCCTCTCCTCCTCTATTAACTCGTTCCCCAGCCGTATTCTTCTCTTCTCTCCTCCTCTATTAACTCGTTCCCCAGCCGTACTCTGATCTTCTCTCCTCCTCTATTAACTGGTTCCCCAGCCATGCTCTGATCTTCTCTTCTCTCCTCCTCTATTAACTCGTTCCCCAGCCGTGCTCTGATCTCCTCTCCTCCTCTATTAACTCGTTCCCCAAACGTGCTCTGATCTCCTCTCCTCCTCAATTAACTCGTTCCCCAGCCGTGATCTGATCTCCTCTCCTCCTATATTAACTCGTTCCCCAGCCGTGCTCTGATTTTCTCTCCTCTCCTCCTCTATTAACTCGTTCCCCAGCCGTGCTCTGATCTCCTCTCCTCCTCTATTAACTCGTCCCCCAGCCGTGCTCTGATCTCCTATCCTCCTCTATTAACTTGTTCCCCCAGCCGTGCTCTGATCTTCTCTTCTCTCCTCCTCTATTAACTCGTTCCCCAGCCGTGCTCTGATCTCCTCTCCTCCTCTATTAACTCGTTCCCCAGCCGTGCTCTGATCTTCTCTCCTCCTCTATTAACTCGTTCCCCAGCCGTGCTCTGATCTTCTCTTCTCTCCTCCTTTATTAACTCGTTCCCCAGCCGTGCTCTGATCTTCTCTCCTCCTCTATTAACTCGTTCCCAAGCCGTGCTCTGATCTCCTCTCCTCCTCTATTAATTCGTTCCCCAGCCGTGCTCTGATCTCCTCTCCTCTCCTCCTCTATTAACTCGTTCCCCAAACGTGCTCTGATCTCCTCTCCTCCTCTATTAACTCGTTCCCCAGCCGTGATCTGATCTCCTCTCCTCCTCTATTAACTCGTTCCCCAGCCGTGCTCTGATTTTCTCTCCTCTCCTCCTCTATTAACTCGTTCCCCAGCCGTGCTCTGATCTCCTCTCCTCCTCTATTAACTCGTTCTCCAGCCGTGCTCTGATCTCCTCTCCTCTCCTCCTCTATTAACTCGTTCCCCCAGCCGTGCTCTTCTCTTCTCTCCTCCTCTATTAACTCGTTCCCCAGCCGTGCTCTGATTCCTCCTCTATTAACTCGTTCCCCAGCCGTGCTCTGATCTCCTCTCCTCTCCTCCTCTATTAACTCGTTCCCCAGCCGTGCTCTTCTCTTCTCATCCTCCTCTATTAACTCGTTCCCCAGCCGTGCTCTATCTTCTCTTCCTCCTCTATTAACTCGTTCCCCAGCCGTGCTCTGATCTCCTCTCCTCCTCAATTAACTCGTTCCCCAGCCGTGATCTGATCTCCTCTCCTCCTATATTAACTCGTTCCCCAGCCGTGCTCTGATTTTCTCTCCTCTCCTCCTCTATTAACTCGTTCCTCAGCCGTGCTCTGATCTCCTCTCCTCCTCTATTAACTAGTTCCCCAGCCGTGCTCTGATCTCCTCTCCTCCTATATTAACTTGTTCCCCAGCCGTGCTCTGATCTTCTCTCCTCCTCTATTAACTCGTTCCCCAGCCATGCTCTGATCTCCTCTCCTCCTCTATTAACTCGTTCCCCAGCCGTGCTCTGATCTTCTCTTTCCTCTCCTCCTCTATTAACTCGTTCCCCAGCCGTGCTCTGATCTCCTCTCCTCCTCTATTAACTCGTTCCCCAGCCGTGCTCTGATCTCCTCTCCTCCTCTATTAACTCGTTCCCCAGCCGTGCTCTGATCTTCTCTTCTCTCCTCCTCTATTAACTCGTTCCCCAGCCATGCTCTGATCTCCTCTCCTCCTCTATTAACTCGTTCCCCAGCCATGCTCTGATCTCCTCTCCTCCTCTATTAACTCGTTCCACAGCCGTGCTCTGATCTTCTCTTCTCTCCTCCTCTATTAACTCGTTCCCCAGCCGTGCTCTGATCTCCTCTCCTACTCTATTAACTCGTTCCCCAGCCGTGCTCTGATCTTCTCTTCTCTCCTCCTCTATTAACTCGTTCCCCAGCCGTGCTCTGATCTCCTCTCCTCCTCTATTAACTCGTTCCCCAGCCGTGCTCTGATCTCCTCTCCTCTCCTCCTCTATTAACTCGTTCCCCAGCCGTGCTCTGATCTCCTCTCCTCTCCTCCTCTATTAACTCGTTCCCCAGCCGTGCTCTGATCTCCTCTCCTCCTCTATTAACTCGTTCCCCAGCCGTGCTCTGATCTTCTCTTCTCTCCTCCTCTATTAACTCGTTCCCCAGCCGTGCTCTGATCTCCTCTCCTCCTCTATTAACTCGTTCCCCAGCCGTGCTCTGATCTCCTCTCCTCCTCTATTAACTCGTTCCCCAGCCGTGCTCTGATCTTCTCTCCTCCTCTATTAACTCGTTCCCCAGCTGTGCTCTGATCTCCTCTCTTCCTCTATTAACTCGTTCCCCAGCCGTGCTCTGATCTTCTCTTCTCTCCTCCTCTATTAACTCGTTCCCCAGCCGTGCTCTGATCTCCTCTCCTCCTCTATTAACTCGTTCCCCAGCCGTGCTCTGATCTCCTCTCCTTCTCTATTAACTCGTTCCCCAGCCGAGCTCTGATCTCCTCTCCTCCTCTATTAACTCGTTCCCCAGCCGTGCTCTGATCTTCCTCTCCTCTCCTCCTCTATTAACTCGTTCCCCAGCCGTGCTCTTCTCTTCTCTCCTCCTCTATTAACTCGTTCGCCCAGCCGTGCTCTGATCTCCTCTCCTCCTCTATTAACTCGTTCCCCAGCTGTGCTCTGATCTCCTCTCCTCTCCTCCTCTATTAACTCGTTCCCCAGCCGTGCTCTGCTCTTCTCTCCTCCTCTATTAACTCGTTCCCCAGCCGTACTCCTGATCTTCTCTCCTCCTCTATTAACTGTTCCCCAGCCTTGCTCTGATCTCTCTTCTCTCCTCCTCTATTAACTCGTTCCCCAAGCCGTGCTCTGATCTTCTCTCCTCCTCTATTAACTCGTTCCCCAAGCCGTGCTCTGATTCTCCTCTCCTCCTCTATTAACTCGTTCCCCAGCCGTGCTCTGATCTCCTCTCCTCTCCTCCTCTATTAACTCGTTCCCCAGCACGTGCTCTGATCTCCTCTCCTCCTCTATTAACTCGTTCCCCAGCCGTGATCTGATCTCCTCTCCTCCTATATTAACTCGTTCCCCAGCCGTGCTCTGATTTTCCTCTCCTCTCCTCCTCTATTAACTCGTTCCCCAGCCGTGCTCTGATCTCCTCTCCTCCTCTATTAACTCGTTCCCCAGCCGTGTTCTGATCTTCTCTCCTCCTCTATTAACTCGTTCCCCAGCCGTGCTCTGATCTCCTCTCCTCTCCTCCTCTATTAACTCATTCCCCAGCCGTGCTCTGAACTTCTCTCCTCCTCTATTAACTTGTTCCCCAGCCGTGCTCTGATCTCCTCTCCTCCTCTATTAACTCGTTCCCCAGCCGTGCTCTGATCTCCTCTCCTCTCCTCCTCTATTAACTTGTTCCCCAGCCGTGCTCTGATCTCCTCTCCTCCTCTATTAACTCGTTCCCCAGCCGTGCTCTGATCTCCTCTCCTCTCCTCCTCTATTAACTCGTTCCCCAGCCCGTGCTCTGATCTCCCTCTCCTCCTCTATTAACTCGTTCCCCAATCTCCTCTCCTCCTCTATTAACTCGTCCCCCCAGCCGTGCTCTGATCTCCTCTCTCTCCTCCTCTATTAACTTGTTCCCCCAGCCGTGCTCTGATCTCCTTCTCTCCTCCTCTATTAACTCGTTCCCCCAGCCGTGCTCTGATTCTCCTCTCCTCCTCTATTAACTCGTTCCCCAGCCCGTGCTCTGATCTCCTCTTCTCCTCCTCTATTAACCTCGTTCCCCAGCCGTTGCTCTGATCTCCTCTCCTCCTCTCTATTAACTCGTTCCCCAGCCGTGCTCTGATCTTCTCTCCTCTCCTCCTCTATTAACTCGTTCCCCAGCCGTGCTCTGATCTCCTCTCCTCCTCTATTAAACTCGTTCCCCAGCCGTGCTCTGATCTCCTCTCCTCTCCTCCTCTATTAACTCGCTCCCCAGCCGTGCTCTGATCTCCTCTCCTCTCCTCCTCTATTAACTCGTTCCCCAAGCCGTGCTCTGATCTCCTCTCCTCCTCTATTAACCGTTCCCCCAGCCGTGCTCTGATCTTCTCTTCTCTCCTCCTCTATTAACTCGTTCCCCAGCCGTGCTCTGATCTCCTCTCTCTCCTCTATTAACTCGTTCCCCAGCCGTGCTCTGATCTCCTCTCCTCCTCTATTAACTCGTTCCCCAGCCGTGCTCTGATCTTCTCTCCTCCTCTATTAACTCGTTCCCCAGCTGTGCTCTGATCTCCTCTCTTCCTCTATTAACTCGTTCCCCAGCCGTGCTCTGATCTTCTCTTCTCTCCTCCTCTATTAACTCGTTCCCCAGCCGTGCTCTGATCTCCTCTCCTCCTCTATTAACTCGTTCCCCAGCCGTGCTCTGATCTCCTCTCCTCCTCTATTAACTCGTTCCCCAGCCGTGTTCTGATCTTCTCTCCTCCTCTATTAACTCGTTCCCCAGCCGTGCTCTGATCTCCTCTCCTCTCCTCCTCTATTAACTCATTCCCCAGCCGTGCTCTGAACTTCTCTCCTCCTCTATTAACCAGCCGTGCTCTGATCTCCTCCTCCCTCCTCTATTTAACTCGTTCCCCAGCCGTGCTCTGATCTCCTCTCCTTCTCTATTATCTCGTTCCCCAGCCGAGCTCTGATCTCCTCTCCTCCTCTATTAACTCGTTCCCCAGCCGTGCTCTGATCTCCTCTCCTCTCCTCCTCTATTAACTCGTTCCCCAGCCGTGCTCTTCTCTTCTCTCCTCCTCTATTAACTCGTTCCCCAGCCGTGCTCTGATCTCCTCTCCTCCTCTATTAACTCGTTCCCCAGCCGTGCTTCTGATCTCCTCTCCTCTCCTCCTCTATTTACTCGGTTCCCCAGCCGTATTCTTCTCTTCTCTCCTCCTCTATTAACTCGTTCCCCAGCCATACTCTGATCTTCTCTCTCCTCCTCTATTAACTGGTTCCCCAGCCATGCTCTGATCTTCTCTTCTCTCCTCCTCTATTAACTCGTTCCCCAGCCGTGCTCTGATCTTCTCTCCTCCTCTATTAACTTTCCAAAGCCGTGCTCTGATGCTCCTCTCCTCCTCTATTAACTCGTTCCCCCAGCCGTGCTCTGATCTCCTCTCCTCCTCTATTAACTCGTTCCCCAGACGTGCTCTGATCTCCTCTCCTCCTCTATTAACTCGTTCCCCAGCCGTGCTCTGATCTCCTCTCCTCCTATATTAACTCGTTCCCCCAGCCGTGCTCTGATTCTCCTCTTCCTCTCCTCCTCTATTACTCGTTCCCCAGCCGTGCTCTGATCTCCTCCTCCTCCTCTATTAACTCGTTCCCCAGCCCGTGCTTCTGACTCTCCTCTCCTCCTCTATTAACTCGTTCCCCAGCCGTGCTCTGATCTCTCTCTCTCCTCCTCTATTAACTCGTCCCCAGCCGTGCTCTGATCTCCTCTCCTCCTCTATTAACTAGTTCCCAGCCGTGCTCTGATCTCCTCTCCTCCTCTATTAAACTCGTTCCCCAGCCGTGCTCTGATCTTCTCTTCTCTCCTCCTCGTATTATCTGATCTCCTCTCCTCCCTCTATTAACTCGTTCCCCAGCCGTGCTCTGATCTCCCTCCTCTCCTCCTCTATTAACTCGTTCCCCAGCCGTGCTCTGATCTCCTCTCCTCCTCTATAACTCGTTCCCCCAGCCGTGCTCTGATCTTCTCTCCTCCTCTATTAACTCGTTCCCCAGCATCGTGCTCTGATCTCCTCTCCTTCCTCTATTACTCGGTTCCCCAGCCGGTGCTCTGATCTTCTCTTCTCTCCTCCTCTATTAACTCGTTCCCCAGCCCGTGCTGCTCTGATCTCCTCTCCTGCCTCTATTAACTCGTCCCCAGCCGTGCTCTGATCTTCTCTCCTCCTCTATTAACATCGTTCCCCCCAGCCGTGCTCTGATCCTCCTCCTCTCCTCCTCTATGAACTCGTTCCCCAGCCGTGCTCTGATCGTCTCTCTCCTTCCTCTATTAACCGTCGTCCCCAGCCGTGCTCTGATTCTCCTCTCCTCCCTGCTATTAAACTCATTCCCCAGCCGTGCTCTGATCTCCTCTCCTCCTCTATTAACTCGTTCCCCAAACGTGCTCTGATCTCCTCTCCTCCTCAATTAACTCCTTCCCCAGCCGTGATCTGATCTCCTCTCCTCCCTATATTAACTCGTTCCCCAGCCGTGCTCTGATTTTCTCTCCTCTCCTCCTCTATTAACTCGTTCCCCAGCCGTGCTCTGATCTCTCTCCTCCTCTATTAACTCGTTCCCCCAGCCGTGCTCTGATCTTCTCTTCTCTCCTCCTCTATTAACTCGTTCCCCAGCCGTGCTCTGATCTCCTCTCCTCCTCTATTAACTCGTTCCCAGCCGTGCTCTGATCTTCTCTCCTCCTCTATTAACTCGTTCCCCAGCCGTGCTCTGATCTTCTCTTCTCTCCTCCTTTATTAACTCGTTCCCCAGCCGTGCTCTGATCTTCTCTCCTCCTCTATTAACTCGTTCCCCAAGCCGTGCTCTGATCTCCTCTCCTCCTCTATTAATTCTGATCTCCTCTCCTCTCCTCCTCTATTAACTCGTTCCCCCAGCCGTGCTCTGATCTTCCTCTCCTCCTCTATTAACTCGTCCGCCAGCCGTGCTCTGATCTCCTCTCCTCCTCTATTAACTCGTTCCCCAGCCGGTCTCTGATCTCCCTCTCCTCCCTCCTACTTAACTCGTTCCCCAGCCGGTGCTCTGATCTCCTCTCCTCCTCTATTAAACTCGTTCCCCAGCCGTGCTCTGATCGTCTCTCCTCCTCTATTAACTCGTTCCCCAGCCGTGTCTCTGATCTCTCTTCTCTCCTCCTCTATTAACTCGTTCCCCAGCCGTGCTCTGATCTCCTCTCCTCCTCTATTAACTCGTTCCCCAGCCGTGCTCTGATCTCTCTCTCTCCTCCTCATATTAACTCGTTCCCCAGCCGTGCTCTGCTCTCTTCTCTCCTCCTCTATTGAACTCGTTCCCCAGCCGTGCTCTGATCTTCCTCTCCTGCCTCTATTAACTCGTTCCCCAGCCCTGCTCTGATCTCCTCTCCTCCTCAATTAACTCGTTCCCCAGCCGTGATCTGATCTCCTCTCCTCCTATATTAACTTGTTCCCAGCCGTGCTCTGATTTTTCTCTCCTCTCCTCCTCTATTAAACTCGTTCCTCAGCCGTGCTCTGATCTCCTCTCCTCCTCTATTAACTAGTTCCCCAGCCGTGCTCTGATCTCCTCTCCTCCTATATTAACTTGTTCCCCAGCCGTGCTCTGATCTTCTCTCCTCCTCTATTAACTCGTTCCCCAGCCATGCTCTGATCTCCTCTCCTCCTATTAACTCGTTCCCCAGCCGTGCTCTGATCTTCTCTTCTCTCCTCCTCTATTAACTCGTTCCCCAGCCGTGCTCTGATCTCCTCTCCTCCTCTATTAACTCGTTCCCCAGCCGTGCTCTGATCTCCTCTCCTCCTCTATTAACTCGTTCCCCAGCCGTGCTCTGATCTTCTCTCCTCCTCTATTAACTCGTTCCCCAGCCATGCTCTGATCTCCTCTCCTCCTCTATTAACTCGTTCCCCAGCCATGCTCTGATCTCCTCTCCTCCTCTATTAACTCGTTCCCCAGCCGTGCTCTGATCTTCTCTTCTCTCCTCCTCTATTAACTCGTTCCCCAGCCGTGCTCTGATCTCCTCTCCTCCTCTATTAACTCGTTCCCCAGCCGTGCTCTGATCTTCTCTTCTCTCCTCCTCTATTAACTCGTTCCCCAGCCGTGCTCTGATCTCCTCTCCTCCTCTATTAACTCGTTCCCCAGCCGTGCTCTGATCTCCTCTCCTCTCCTCCTCTATTAACTCGTTCCCCAGCCGTGCTCTGATCTCCTCTCCTCTCCTCTATTAACTCGTTCCCCAGCCGTGCTCTGATCTCCTCTCCTCCTCTATTAACTCGTTCCCCAGCCGTGCTCTGATCTTCTCTTCTCTCCTCCTCTATTACTCGTTCCCCAGCCGCGTGCTCTGATCTCCTCTCCTCCTCTATTAACTCGTTCCCGCAGCCGGCCCTGCTCTGATCTCCTCTCCTCCTCTATTAACTCGTTCCCCAGCCGTGCTCTGATCTTCTCTCCTCCCTCTATTAACTCGTTCCCCAGCTGTGCTCTGATTCTCCTCTCTTCCTCTATTAACTCGTTCCCCAGCCGTGCTCTGATCTTCTCTTCTCTCCTCCTCTATTAACTCGTTCCCCCCGCGTGCTCTGATCTCCTCTCCTCCTCTATTAAACTGCGTTCCCCATCCGGTTGCTCTGATCTCCTCTCCTCCTCTATTAACTCTGTTCCCCAGGCCGCTGCTCTGATACTCCTCTCCTCCTCTATTAACTCGTTCCCCAGCCGTGCTCTGATCTCCTCTCCTCCTCTATCTAACTCTTCCCCCAGCCGTGCTCTGATATCCTCTCCTCCTCTATTAACTCGTTCCCCAGCCGTGCTCTGATCTTCTCTTCTCTCCTCCTCTATTAGACTCGTTCCCCGCCGTGCTCTGATCTCCTCTCCACCGTCTATTAACTCGTTCCCCAGTCCGTGCTCTGATCTCCTCTCCTCCTCTATTAACTCGGTTCCCCAGCCGTGCTCTGATCTCCTCTCCTCCTCTATTAACTCGTTCCCCAGCCCCGTGCTCTGATCTCCTCTCCTCCTCTATTAACTCGTTCCCCAGCCGTGCTCTGATCTCCTCTCCTCCTCTATTAACTCGTTCCCAGCCGTGCTCTGATCTTCTCTTCTCCTCCTCTATTAACTCGTTCCCCAGCCGTGCTCTGATCTCCTCTCCTCCTCTATTAACTCGTTCCCAGCCGTGCTCTGATCTCCTCTCCTCCTCTATTAACTCGTTCCCCAGCCGTGCTCTGATCTTCTCTTCTCTCCTCCTCTATTAACTCGTTCCCCAGCCGTGCTCTGATCTCCTCTCCTCCTCTATTAAACTCGTTCCCAGCCGTGCTCTGATCTCCTCTCCTCCTCCTCTATTAACTTCGTTCCCCAGCCGTGCTCTGATCTCTCTCCTCTCCTCCTCTATTAACTCGTTCCCCAGCCGTGCTCTGATCTCTCTCCTCTCCTCCTCTATTAACTCGTTCCCCAGCCGTGCTCTGATCTCCTCTCCTCCTCTATTAACTCGTTCCCCCCAGCCGTGCTTGATCTTCTCTTCTCTCCTCCTCTATTAACTCGTTCCCCAGCCGTGCTCTGATCTCCTCTCCTCCTCTATTAACTCGTTCCCCAGCCGTGCTCTGATCTCCTCTCCTCCTCTATTAACTCGTTCCCCAGCCGTGCTCTGATCTCTCTCTCCTCCTCTATTAACTCGTTCCCCAGCCGTGCTCTCTGATCTCTCTCCTCCTCTATTAACTCGTTCCCCAGCCGTGCTCTGATCTCCTCTCCTCCTCTATTAACTCGTTCCCCAGCCGTGCTCTGATCTTCTCTTCTCTCCTCCTCTATTAACTCGTTCCCCAGCCGTGCTCTGATCTCCTCTCCTCCTCTATTAACTCGTTCCCCAGCCGTGCTCTGATCTCTCTCTCCTCCTCTATTAACTCGTTCCCCCAGCCGTGCTCTGATCTCCTCTCCTCCTCTATTAACTCGTTCCCCAGCCGTGCTCTGATCTCTTCCTCTCCTCCTCTATTAACTCGTTCCCCAGCCGTGCTCTGATCTCTCTCTCCTCCTCTATTAACTCGTTCCCCAGCCGTGCTCTGATCTCCTCTCCTCCTCTATTAACTCGTTCCCCAGCCGTGCTCTGATCTCCTCCTCTCCTCCTCTATTAACTCGTTCCCCAGCCGTGCTCTGATCTCCTCTCCTCCTCTATTAACTCGTTCCCCAGCCGTGCTCTGATCTCCTTCTCTCCTCCTCTATTAACTCGTTCCCCAGCCGTTGCTCTGATCTCCTCTCCTCCTCTATTAACTCGTTCCCCAGCCGTGCTCTGATCTCCTCTCCTCCTCTATTAACTCGTTCCCCAGCCGGTGCTCTGATCTCCTCTCCTCCTCTATTAACTCGTTCCCCAGCCGTGCTCTGATCTTCTCTTCTCTCCTCCTCTATTAACTCGTTCCCAGCCGTGCTCTGATCTCCTCTCCTCCTCTATTAACTCGTTCCCCCAGCCGTGCTCTCTGATCTCCTCTCCTCCTCCTCTATTAACTCGTTCCCCAGCCGTGCTCTGATCTCCTCTCCTCTCTCCTCTATTAACTCGTTCCCAGCCGTGCTCTGATCTCTCTCTCTCCTCCTCTATTAACTCGTTCCCCAGCCGTGCTCTGATCTCCTCTCCTCCTCTATTAACTTGTTCCCCAGCCGTGCTCTGATCTTCTCTTCTCTCCTCCTCTATTAACTCGTTCCCAGCCGTGCTCTGATCTCCTCTCCTCCTCTATTAACTCGTTCCCCAGCCGTGCTCTGATCTCCTCTCCTCCTCTATTAACTCGTTCCCCAGCCGTGCTCTGATCTTCTCTCCTCCTCTATTAACTCGTTCCCCAGCCGTGCTCTGATCTTCTCTCCTCCTCTATTAACTCGTTCCCCAGCCGTGCTCTGATCTCCTCTCCTCCTCTATTAACTCGTTCCCCAGCCGTGCTCTGATCTCTCTCTCTCTCCTCTATTAACTCGTTCCCCAGCCGTGCTCTGATCTCCTCTCCTCCTCTATTAACTCGTTCCCCAGCCGTGCTCTGATTTTCTCTTCTCCTCCTCTATTAACTCGTTCCCCAGCCGTGCTCTGATCTCCTCTCCTCCTCTATTAACTCGTTCCCAGCCGTGCTCTGATCTCTCTCTCTCCTCCTCTATTAACTCGTTCCCCCAGCCGTGCTCTGTCTCTCTCTCCTCCTCTATTAACTCGTTCCCCAGCCGTGCTCTGATCTCCTCTCCTCCTCTATTAACTCGTTCCCCGCCGTGCTCTGATCTCCTCTCCTCCTCTATTAACTCGTTCCCCAGCCGTGCTCTGATCTCCTCTCCTCCTCTATTAACTCGTTCCCCAGCCGTGCTCTGAATCTCTTCTCTCCTCCTCTATTAACTCGTTCCCCAGCCGTTGCTCTGATCTCCTCTCCTCCTCTATTAACTCGTTCCCCAGCCGTGCTCTGATCTCCTCTCCTCCTCTATTAACTCGTTCCCCCAGCCGTGTTCTGATCTCCTCTCCTCCTCTAATTAACTCGTTCCCCAGCCGTGCTCTGATCTCTCTCTCTCTCCTCTATTAACTCGTTCCCCAGCCGTGCTCTGATCTCTCCTCTCCTCCTCTATTAACTCGTTCCCCAGCCGTGCTCTGATCTTCTCTCCTCCTCTATTAACTCGTTCCCCAGCCGTGCTCTGATCTCCTCCTCCTCCTCTATTAACTCGTTCCCAGCCGTGCTCTGATCTCCTCTCCTCCTCTATTAACTCGTTCCCCAGCCGGTGCTCTGAATCTCCTCTCCTCCTCTATTAACTTCGTTCCCCAGCCGTGCTCTGATCTCCTCTCCTCCTCTATTAACTCGTTCCCCAGCCGTGCTCTGATCTCTCTCTCCTCCTCTATTAACTCGTTCCCCAGCCGTGCTCTGATCTCCTCTCCTCCTCTATTAACTCGTTCCCCAGCCGTGCTCTGATCTCCTCTCCTCCTCTATTAACTCTTCCCCAGCCGTGCTCTGATCTCCTCTCCTCCTCTATTAACTCGTTCCCCAGCCGTGCTCTGATCTCCTCTCCTCCTCTATTAACTCGTTCCCCAGCCGTGCTCTGATCTCCTCTCCTCCTCTATTAACTCGTTCCCCAGCCGTGCTCTGATCTCCTCTCTCTCCTCTATTAACTCCGTTCCCCAGCCGTGCTCCTGATCTCCTCTCCTCCTCTATTAACTCGTTCCCCAGCCGTGCTCTGATCTCCTCTCCTCCTCTATTAACTCGTTCCCCAGCCGTGCTCTGATCTCTCTTCTCTCCTCTCTATTAAACTCGTTCCCCAGCCGTGCTCTGATCTTCCTCTCCTCCTCTATTAACTCGTTCCCCAGCCGGTGCTCTGATCTCTCCTCTCCTCCTCATTAACTCGTTCCCCAGCCGTGCTCTGATCTCTTCTCTCCTCCTCTATTAACTCGTTCCCCAGCCGTGCTCTGATCTCCTCTCCTCCTCTATTAACTCGTTCCCCAGCCGTGCTCTGATCTCCTCTCCTCCTCTATTAACTCCGTTCCCCAGCCGTGCTCTGATCTCCTCTCCTCCTCTATTAACTCGTTCCCCAGCCGTGCTCTGATCTTCTCTCCTCCTCTATTAACTCGTTCCCCAGCCGCTCTGATCTCCTCTCCTCCTCTATTAACTCGTTCCCCAGCCGTGCTCTGATCTCTTCTCTCCTCCTCTATTAACTCGTTCCCCCAGCCGTGCTCTGATCTCCTCTCCTCCTCTATTAACTCGTTCCCCAGCCGTGCTTGATCTTCTCTCTCCTCCTCTATTAACTCGTTCCCCAGCCGTGCTCTGATCTCCTCTCCTCCTCTATTAACTCGTTCCCAGCCGTGCTCTGATCTCTCTCCTCTCCTCCTCTATTAACTCGTTCCCCAGCCGTGCTCTGATCTCCTCTCTCTCCTCCTCTATTAACTCGTTCCCCAGCCGTGCTCTTGATCTCCTCTCTCCTCTATTAACTCGTTCCCCAGCCGTGCTCCTGATCTCTCTCCTCCTCTATTAACTCGTTCCCCAGCCGTGCTCCTGATCTCCTCTCCTCCTCTATTAACTCGTTCCCCAGCCGTGCTCTGATCTTTCTCTCTCTCCTCCTCTATTAACTCGTTCCCCCAGCCGTGCTCTGATCTCCTCTCCTCCTCTATTAACTCGTTCCCCAGCCGTGCTCTGATCTCCTCTCCTCCTCTATTAACTCGTTCCCCAGCCTGTGCTCTGATCTCTCTCTCCTCCTCTATTAACTCGTTCCCCAGCCGTGCTCTGATCTCCTCTCCTCTCCTCCTCTATTAACTCGTTCCCCAGCCGTGCTCTGACTTCTCTCTCTCCTCCTCTATTAACTCGTTCCCCAGCCGTGCTCTGATCTCCTCTCCTCCTCTATTAACTCGTTCCCCAGCCGTGCTCTGATCTTCTCTTCTCTCCTCTATTAAACTCGTTCCCCAGCCGTGCTCTGATCCTTCCTCTCCTCCTCTATTAACTCGTTCCCCAGCCGTGCTCTGATCTCCTCTCCTCCTCTATTAACTCGTTCCCCAGCCGTGCTCTGATCTCCTCTCTCTCCTCTATTAACTCGTTCCCCAGCCGTGCTCTGATCTCCTCTCCTCCTCTATTAACTCGTTTTCCCAGCCGTGCTCTGATCTCTCTCTCCTCCTCTATTAACTCGTTCCCCAGCCGTTGCTCTGATCTCCTCTCCTCCTCTATTAACTCCGTTCCCCAGCCGTGCTCTGATCTCCTCTCCTCCTCTATTAACTCGTTCCCCAGCCGTGCTCCTCTGATCTCCTCTCCTCCTCTATTAACTCGTTCCCCAGCCGTGCTCCTGATCTTCTCTCTCTCCTCCTCTATTAACTCGTTCCCCAGCCGTGCTCTGATCTCCTCTCCTCCTCTATTAACTCGTTCCCCAGCCGTGCTCTGATCTCCTCTCCTCTCCTCCTCTATTAACTCGTTCCCCAGCCGTGCTCTGATCTCTCTCTCCTCCTCTATTAACTCGTTCCCCAGCCGTGCTCTGATCTCCTCTCCTCCTCTATTAACTCGTTCCCCAGCCGTGCTCTGATCTCCTCTCCTCCTCTATTAACTCGGTTCCCCAGCCGTGCTCTGATCTCCTCTCCTCCTCTATTAACTCGTTCCCCAGCCGTGCTCTGATCTCCTCTCCTCCTCTATTAACTCGTTCCCCAGCCGTGCTCCTGATCTCTCTCTCCTCCTCTATTAACTCGTTCCCCAGCCGTGCTCTGATCTCTCTCTCTCCTCCTCTATTAACTCGTTCCCCAGCCGTGCTCTGATCTCCTCTCCTCCTCTATTAACTCGTTCCCCAGCCGTGCTCTGATCTCCTCTCCTCCTCTATTAACTCGTTCCCCAGCCGTGCTCTGATCTCTCTTCTCTCTCCTCTATTAACTCGTTCCCCAGCCGTGCTCTGATCTCCTCTCCTCCTCTATTAACTCGTTCCCAGCCGTGGCTCTGATCTCCTCTCCTCCTCTATTAACTCGTTCCCCAGCCGTGCTCTGATCTCTCTCTCCTCCTCTATTTAACTCGTTCCCCAGCCGTGCTCTGATCTCCTCTCCTCCTCTATTAACTCGTTCCCCAGCCGTGCTCTGATCTCTCTTCTCTCCTCCTCTATTAACTCGTTCCCCAGCCGTGCTCTGATCTCTCTCTCCTCCTCTATTAACTCGTTCCCCAAGCCGTGCTCTGATCTCCTCTCCTCCTCTATTAACTCGTTCCCCAGCCGTGCTCTGATCTCTCTCCTCTCCTCCTCTATTAACTCGTTCCCCAGCCGTGCTCTGATCTCCTCTCCTCCTCTATTAACTCGTTCCCCAGCCGTGCTCTGATCTTCCTCTCCTCCTATTAACTCGTTCCCCAGCCGTGCTCTGATCTTTCTCTCTCCTCCTCTATTAACTCGTTCCCCAGCCGTGCTCTGATCTCCTCTCCTCCTCTATTTAACTCGTTCCCCAGCCGTGCTCTGATCTCTCCTCCTCCTCTATTAACTCGTTCCCCAGCCGTGCTCTGATCTCTCTCTCCTCCTCTATTAACTCGTTCCCCAGCCGTGCTCTGATCTCTCTCTCCTCCTCTATTAACTCGTTCCCCAGCCGTGCTCTGATCTCTTCTCTCCTCCTCTATTAACTCGTTCCCCAGCCGTGCTCTGATCTCTCTCCTCCTCTATTAACTCGTTCCCCAGCCGTGCTCTGATCTCCTCTCCTCCTATTAACTCGTTCCCCAGCCGTGCTCTGATCTCCTCTCCTCCTCTATTAACTCGTTCCCCAGCCGTGCTCTGATCTCCTCTCCTCCTCTATTAACTCGTTCCCCAGCCGTGCTCTGATCTTCTCTCCTCCTCTATTAACTCGTTCCCAGCCGTGCTCTGATCTCCTCTCTCCTCCTCTATTAACTCGTTCCCCAGCCGTGCTCTGATCTCCTCTCCTCCTCTATTAACTCGTTCCCCAGCCGTGCTCTGATCTCTTCTCTCCTCTCTATTAACTCTTTTCCCCTCAGCACGTGCTCTGATCTCCTCTCCTCTCTACTTATTAACTCGTTTCCCCAAGCTGTGCTCTGATACTCCTCTCCTCCTCTATTAACCTCGTTCCCCAGCCGTG
Source organism: Coregonus ussuriensis (assembly GCA_031479575.1). NCBI lineage: Eukaryota > Metazoa > Chordata > Actinopteri > Salmoniformes > Salmonidae > Coregonus > Coregonus ussuriensis. The sequence goes on along the minus strand of CM062503.1, from coordinate 46,707,343 downwards.
CTCTGAATCTCTCTCCTCCTCTATTAACTCGTTCCCCAGCCGTGCTCTGATCTCCTCTCTCTCCTCTATTAACTCGTTCCCCAGCCGTGCTCTGATCTGCTCTTCTCTCCTCCTCTATTAACTCGTTCCCAGCCCGTGCTCTGATCTCTCTCCTCCTCTATTAACTCGTTCCCCAGCCGTTGCTCTGATCTTCTCTCCTCCTCTATTAACTCGTTCCCCAGCCGTGCTCTGATCTACCTTCTCTCCTCCTCTATTAAACTCGTTCCCCAGCCGTGCTCTGATCTTCTCTCCTCCTATAATTAACTCGTTCCCCAGCCGTGGCTCTGATCTCTCTCTCCTCCTCTATTAACTCGTTCCCCAGCCGTGCTCTGATCTTCCTCTCCTCTCCTCTATTAACTCGTTCCCCAGCCGTGCTCTGATCTCCTCTCCTCCTCTATTAACTCGTTCCCCAGCCGTGCTCTGATCTCCTCTCCTCCTCTATTAACTCGTTCCCCAGCCGTGCTCTGATCTCCTCTCCTCCTCTATTAACTCGTCCCCCAGCCGTGCTCTGATCTTCTCTCTCCTCCTCTATTAACTCGTTCCCCAGCCGCGCTCTGATCTCCTCTCCTCTCCTCCTCTATTAACTCGTTCCCCAGCCGTGCTCAGATCTCCTCTCCTCCTCTATTAACTCGTTCCCCAGCCGTGCTCTGATCTCCTCTCCTCCTCTCTATTAACTCGTTCCCCAGCCGTGCTCTGATCTCCTCTCCTCTCCTCTATTAACTCGTTCCCCAGCCGTGCTCTGATCTCCTCTCCTCCTCTATTAACTCGTTCCCCAGCCGTGCTCTGATCTCCTCTCCTCCTCTATTAACTCGTTCCCCAGCCGTGCTCTGATCTTCTCTTCTCTCCTCCTCTATTAACTCGTTCCCCAGCCCGTGCTCTGGATCTTTCTCTCTCCTCCTCTATTAACCCGTTCCCCAGCCGTGCCTACTCGTCTCTCTCCTCCTCCTCTATTAACTCGTTCCCCAGCCGTGCTCTGATCTTTTCTCTTCTCTCCACTCTATTAACTCGTTTCCCCAGCCGTGCTCTGATTTCTCCTCTCCCTCCTCCTATTAACTCGTTCCCCAGCCGTTGCTCTGATCTCTCTCTCCTCCTCTATTAACTCGTTCCCCAGCCAGTGCTCTGATATCCTCTCCTCTCTCTCTATTAACTCCGTTCCCCAGCCGTGCTCAGATCTCCTCTCCTCCCTTCTATTAACCTCTGTTCCCCAGCCTGTGCATCTGATCTCCTTCTCCTCCTCTATTAACCTCGTTCCCCCAGCCGTGCTCTGATCTCCTCTCTCCTCCTCTATTAACTCGTTCCCCCAGCCGTGCTCTGATCTTCTCTCTCTCCTCCTCTATTAACTCGTTCCCAGCCGTGCTCTGATCTTCCTCTCCTCCTCTATTAACCTCGTTCCCCAGCCGCTGCTCTGATCTCCCCTCTCATCCCTCCTCTATTTAACTCGTTCCCCAGCCCGTGCTCTGATCTCTCTCTCCTCCTCTATTAACTCGTTCCCCAGCGTGCTCTGATCTCTCTCTCCCTCCTCTATTAACTCGTTCTCCCAGCCGTGCTCTGATCTCCTCCTCCCTACTCTATTAACTCGTTCCCCAGCCAGTGCTCTGATCTCCTCTCCTCTCCTCCTATTAACTCGTCCCCCAGCCGTGCTCTGATCTTCCCTTCTCTCTCCTCTATTAACTCGTTCCCCCCATGCCGATGCTTCTGACTCTCCTCTCCTCTCCTACCTCACTTAACCTCGTTTCCCCAGCCGTGCTTCAGATCTCCCTCCTCTCCTCACTCTATTAACAGCGTTCCCACAGCGTGCTCTGATCTCTCTCCTCCTCTATTAACTCGTTCCCCCAGCCGTGCTCTGATCTTCTCTTCTGTCCTCCTCTATTATCATCGTCCCCCAGCCGTGCTCTGATCTTCTCTCTCTCTTCTCCATCATATATTAACTCGTTCCCCAGCCGTGCTCTGATCTCCTCTCTCTCCCTCCTCTATTTACTCGTTCCCCAGCCGTGCTCTGATCTCCTCTCCTCCTCTATTAACTCGTTCCCCAGCCGTGCTCTGATCTCCTCTCCTCCTCTATTAACTCATTCCCCAGCCGTGCTCTGATCTCCTCTCCTAACCTCCTCTATTAACTCGTTCCCCAGCCGTGCTCTGATCTCCTCTCCTCCTCTATTAAACTCGTTCCCCAGCCTGTGCTCTGATCTCCTCTCCTCTCCCCTATATTAACTAGTTCCCCAGCCGTGCTCTGATCTCCCTCTCCTCTCCTCCTCTATTGACTCGTTCCCAGCCGTGCTCTGATCTCCTCTCCTGCCTCTATTAACTCGCTTCCCCAGCCGTGCTCTGATCTCCTCTCCTCCTCTATTAACTCATTCCCCAGCCGTGCTCTGATATTCTCTCTCTCCTCCTCTATTAACTCGTTCCCCAGCCGTGCTCTGATCTCCTCTCCTCCTCTATTAACTCGTTCCCCCAGCCGTGCCTGCTGTGATCTCCTCTCGCTCTCTCATCTTATTAACTCGTTCCTCCAGTCGTGGCTCTGATCTTCCTTCTCTTACTCTATTAACTCGTTCCCCTAGCCGTTCTGCTCTTGATCTTCCCTCTTCCTTTCTATTAACTCGTTCCCCAGCCGTGCTTACTGATCTCCTCTTCCTCTCCTCTATTAACTCGTTCCCCACGCCGTGCTCGTGATCTCTATCTCATCTCTCCCTCTATTAACTCGTTACCTCCCAGCCGTGCGCTGATCTCCATCTCCTCCTCCTCCTCTATTAACTCGTTCCCCAGCCGTGCTCTGATTTCTCTCCTCTCCTCCTATTAACTGTTCCCAGACGTTGCTCTGATCTCTCTTCCTCCTCTATTAACTCGTTCCCCAGCCATGGCTCTGATCTCTTCCTCCTCCTATATTTAACTCGTTTCCCAGCCGTGCTCTTGATCTACTCTCCTCCTCTATTAACTCGTTCCCCAGGCCGTTTGTGGTGTGCTCTGTGATCTCCTCTCTCACTCTCCTCTATTAAGTACTCTGATTCCCCAGCGTGCTCTGATCTCCTCTCCATCTCATTCCTCTATTAACTCGTTCTCCAGCCGATGCTCTGATCCTTCTCTCCTCCTATTATTAACTCGGTTCCCAAGCTGTGCTTTGATCTCTTCGTCCTCTCCTCTATTAACTCGTTCCCTCAGCCGTGCTCTGATCTCTCCTCTCCCATATTAACTGTTCGCCCAGCCGTGCTCTGATCTCTCTACCTCTCCTCTATATTTAACTCGTTCCCCAGCCGTGCTCTTGATCTCTCTCCTCCTCTATTAACTCGTTCCAGCCGTGCTCTGATCTCTCCTCCTCTATTAAACTCGTTCCCCAGCCGTGCTTGATCTCTCTTCCTCTCTCCTCTATTAACTCGTTCCCAGCCGTGCTCTGATTCTTCTCTCTCCTCTATTAACTGTTCCCAGCGTGCTCTGATCTCCTCACTCCTCCTCTATTAATCGTTCCCTAGCCGTGCTCTGCTTCTTCTCTTCTCTCCTCCTCTATTAACTCGTTCCCCAGCCGTGCTCTGATCTTCTCTCCTCTCTATTAACTCGTTCCCCAGCCGTGCTCTGATCTTCTCTCCTCCTCTATTAACTCGTTCCCCAGCCGTGCTCTGATCTTCTCCTCCTCTATTAACTCGTTCCCCCAGCCGTGTGCTCTGAATCTCTCCTCTCCTCTATTAACTCGTTCCCAGCCGTGCTTGTCTTCTCTCTCCTCTATTAACTCGTTCCCAGCGTGCTTGATTCTTCCTCTCCTCCTCCTCTATTAACTCGTTCCCCAGCCGTGCTCTGATCTCCTCTCTCCTCTATTAAACTGTTCCCCAGCGGTGCTACTGATCTCTTATCTCCTCCTCTATTAACTCGTTCCCAGCCGTGCTCTGATTCTCTCCTCCTCTATTAACCGTTCCCCAGCCGTGCTCTGATCTCCTCTCCTCCTCTATTAACTCGTTTCCCCAGTCCAGCCGTGCTCTGATCTCCTCTCCTCCCTCCTCTATTAACTCGTTCCCCAGCCGTGCTCTGATCTCCCTCTCCTCCTCTATTAACTCGTTCCCCCAGCCGTGCTCTGATCTCCTCTCCTCCTCTATTAACTCGTTCCCCAGCCGTGCTCTGATCTCTCTCCTCCTCTATTAACTCGTATCCCCAGCCGTGCTCTGATCTCTCTCTCCTCCTCTATTAACTTCGTTCCCCAAGCCGTGCTCTGATCTCTCTCTCCTCCTCTATTAACTCGTTCCCCAGCCGTGCTCTGATCTTCCTCTCTCCTCCTCTATTAACTCGTTCCCCAGCCGTGCTCTGATCTCTCTCTCCTCCTCTATTAACTCGTTCCCCAGCCGTGCTCTGATCTCCTCTCCTCCTCTATTAACTCGATTCCTCCAGCCGTGCTCTGATCTTCTCCTCACCTCCTCTATTAACTCGTTCCCCCAGCCGTGCTCTGATCTTCCTCTCCTCCTCTATTAAACTCGTTCCCCAGCCGTGCTCTGATCTTTCTTCCTCTCCTCCTTCTATTAACTGTTCCCCAGCGTGCTCTGATCTCCTCTCCTCTCCCTCCTCCTATTAACTCGTTCCCCAGCCGGTGCTCTGATCTCTCTCTCCTCTATTAACTCGTTTCGCCCCAGCCGTGCTCTGATCTTCTCTGAGTGTTCCTCCTCCTCTATTAACTCGTTCCCCAGCCGTTGCTCTGATCTTCCTCTCCTCCTCTATTAACTCGTTCCCCAGCCGTGCTCTGATCTCCTCTCCTCTCTATTAACTTCGTTCCCCCAGCCGTGCTCTGATCTCTTCTCTCCTCCTCTATTAACTCGTTCCCAGCCGTGCTCTGATCTCTCTCTCTCTCTATTTAACTCGTTCCCCAGCAACCGTGCTCTGATCTTCCTCTCTCTCCTCCTCTATAACTCGTTCCCAGCCGTGCTGCTGATCTCCTCTCCTCCTCTATTAACTCGTTCCTTTTCCCTCTCCTCTCCTCCTCTATTAACTCGTTCCCCCAGCCGTGATCTGATCTCCTCTCCTCGCTCTATTAACTCGTTCCCCAGCCGTGGCTCTGATCTCCTCTCCTCCTCTATTAACTCGTTCCCCAGCCGTGCTCTGATCTTCTCTCCTCCTCTATTAACCTCGTTCCCCCAGCCGTGCTCTGATCTCTCTCTCCTCCTCTATTAACTCGTTCCCACAGCCGTGCTCTGATCTCTCTCTTCTCCTCCTCTATTAACATCGTTCCCCAGCCGTGCTCTGATCTTCCTCTCCTCCTCTATTAACTCGTTCCCCAGCCGTGCTCTGATCTCCTCTCCTCCTCTATTAACTCGTTCCCCAGCCGTGCTCTGATCTTCTCTCTCTCCTCCTCTATTAACTCGTTCCCAGCCGCTGTCTCTGATCTCCTCTCCTCCTCTATTAACTCGTTCCCCAGCCGTGCTCTGATCTCCTCTCCTCCTCTATTAACTCGTTCCCCAGCCGTGCACGATTCTCTCCTCTTCATACTCCTCTATTAACTCGGTTCCCAGCCGTGCTCTGATCTTCCTCTCCTCCTCTATTAACTCGTTCCCAGCGTGCTTGATCTCTTCTCCTCCTCTATTAACTGTTCCCAGCCGTGCCTCTGATCTCTCTCTCCTCCTCTATTAACTCGTTCCCCAGCGTGCTCTGATCTCCTCTCCTCCTCTATTAACTCGTTCCCCAGCCGTGCTCTGATATTCCTCCTCTCTCCTCTATTAACTCGTTCCCAGCCGTGCTCTGATATCTTCTCTCTCCTCTATTAAACTCGTTCCCAGCCGTGCTCTGATCTCCTCTCCTCCTCTTATTAACGGTTCCCCAGCCGTGCTCTGATTCTCTTCTTCCTCCTCTATTAAACTCGTTCCCCAGCCGTGCTCGTGCTTTGATCTTCTCTCCTCCTCTATTACTCGTTCCCAGCCGTATGCTCTGATCTCCTCTCCTCTCTATTAACTCGTTCCCAGCCGTGCTCTGATTTCCTCTCCTCTCCTGCACGCTATTAACTCGTTCCCAGCCGTGCTCTGATCTTCTCTCCTCCTCTTATTAACTCGTTCCAGCCGTGCTCTGATCTCTCTTCCTCCTCTATTAACTGTTCCCCAGCCGTGCTCTGATCTCTCGTTCCTCCTCCTCTATTAACTTCGTTCCCCAGCCGTGCTCTGATCTCTCTCCTCTATTAACTCGTTCCCCAGCCGTGCTCTGATCTCCTCTCCTCCTCTATTAACTCGTTCCCCAGCCGTGCTCTGATTCTTCTTTCTCCTCTCTATTAACTCGTTCAGCAGTGCTCTGATCTCTTCTCCTCCTCTATTAACTCGTTCCCAGCCGTGCTCTGATTCTCTCCTCCTCTTATTAAACTCGTTCCCCAGCCGTGCTCTGATCTTCTCTCCTCCTCTATTAACTCGTTCCCAGCGTGCTTGATCTTCTTTCTCTTCCTCCTCTATTAACTCGTTCCCAGCCGTGCTACTGATCTTCCTCTCTCCTCTATTAACTATCGTTCCCAGCCGTGCTCTGATTCTTCTCTCCTCTATTAACTCGTTCCCCAGCCGTGCTCTGATCTTCTCTTCTCTCCTCCTCTATTAACTCGTTCCCCAGCCGTGCTCTGATCTCTCTCTCGCTCCTCTATTAACTCGTTCCCAGCCCGTGCTCTGATCTTTCCTCTCCTCCTCTATTAACTCGTTCCCAGCCGTGCTTGATCACCTCTCCTCCTTATTAACTCGTTCCCCAGCGTGTCTGATCTTCTCTCCTCTCTTTATTAACTCGTTTTCCCCAGCCGTGCTCTGATTTCTCTCCTCCTCTATTAAACTCGTTCCCCCAAGCCGTTGTGCTCTGATTCCTCTACTCCTTTTCTATTAATCGTTCCCCAGCGTGTGCTCTGATCTTCTCCTCCTCTATTAACTCGTGTTCCCAGCGTGCTCTGATCTCCTCGCTCTCTCCTCTATTAACTCGTTCCCCAGCCGTGCTCTGATATCTTCTCTCTCTCGTATATTAATCGTTACCCCAGCGGCCGTGCTCTGATTCTTCTTCCTCCTACTCTATTAACTCATTCCTTCTATTAAGCCCGTGCTCTGATCTCCTCTCCTCCTAACATCTATTAACTGTTCTCTTCCTTTATAAGCGTACAGGCTCTGATCTCTTTTAATTCAGTTTAAGGTCTTCACCTTTTTCCTCTATTAACTCGTTCCAGCCGTGCTTGATCTCCCTCTCCTCCTCTATTAACTCGTTCCCAGCCGTGCTCTGGGATCTCCTCTCTTCTTATTAACTCGTTCCCCAGCCGTGCTCTGATCTCTCTCCTCCTCTATTAACTCGTTCCCCAGCCGTGCTCTGATCTCCTCTCCTCCTCTATTAACTCGTTCCCAGCCGTGCTCTGATCTCCTTCTTCTCTCCTCCTCTATTAACTCGTTCCCCAGCCGTGCTCTGATCTCTCTCCTCCTCTATTAACTAGTTCCCAGCCGTGCTCTGATCTCCTCTCCTCCTCTATTAACTCGTTCCTCAGCCGTGCTCTGATCTCTCTCTCCTCCTCTTATTAACTCGTTCCCCAGCCGTGCTCTGATCTCTCCTCCTCTATTAACTCGTTCCCAGCCGTGCTCTGATCTCCTCTCCTCCTATAAACTCGTTCCCCAGCCGTGCTCTGATTTTCACTCTCTCCTCCTCTATTAACTCGTTCCCAGACCGTGCTATCGGATCTCCTCTCCTCCTCTATTAAACTCGTTCCCCAGCCGTGCTCTGATCTCCTCTCCTCCTCCTCCATATATTAACTCGTTCCCCAGCCGTGCTCTGATCTCTCTCTTCCTCCTCTATTAACTCGTTCCCAGCCGTGCTCTGATCTCCTCTCCTCCTCTATTAACTCGTTCCCCAGCCGTGCTCTGATCTCCTCTCTCTCCTCTATTAACTCGTTCCCAGCCGTGCTCTGATCTCTCTCCTCCTCTATTAACTCGGTTCCCCAGCCGTGCTCTGATCTCCTCTCCTCCTCTATTAACTCGTTCCCCAGCCGTGCTCTGATCTTCTCTCCTCCTCTATTAACTCGTTCCCAGCCGTGCTCTTGATCTCCTCTCCTCCTCTATTAACTCGTTCCCCAGCCGTGCTCTGATTCTCTCTCCTCCTCTATTAACTCGTTCCCAGCCGTGCTCTGATCTCTTCTCTCCTCCTCTATTAATCGTTCCCCAGCCGTGCTCTTGATCTCCTCTCCTCCTCTATTAACTCGTTCCCCAGCCGTGCTCCTGATCATCTCTCCTCTCCTCCTCTATTAACTCGTTCCCCAGCCGTGCTTCTGATCTTCCTCTCCTCCTCTATTAACTCGTTCCCCAGCCGTGCTCTGATCTCCTCTCCTCCTCTATTAACTCGTTCCCCAGCCGTGCTCTGATCTCCTCTCTCTCCTCCTCTATTAACTCGTTCCCCAGCCGTGCTTGATCTCTCTCCTCTCTAATAACTCGTTCCCCAGCCGTGCTCTGATCTCTCTCCTCCTCCTCTATTAACTCGTTTGTGCTCTGATCTCCTCTCCTCCTCTATTAACTCGTTCCCCAGCCGTGCTTCTGATCTTCCTCTCCTCCTCTATTAACTCGTTCCCCAGCCAGTGCTCTGATCTTCTCTCTCTCCTCTATTAACTCGTTCCCCCAGCCGTGCTCTGATCTCTCTCTCTCCCTCCTCTATTAACTCGTTCCCCAGCCGTGCTCTGATCTCCTCTCCTCCTCTATTAACTCGTTCCCCAGCCGTGCTCTGAACTTCTCTCCTCCTCTATTAACTCTTCCCCAGCCGTGCTCTGATCTTCTCTCCTCCTCTATTAAACTCGTTCCCCAGCCGTGCTCTGAACTTCTCTCCTCCTCTATTAACTCGTTCCCCAGCCGTGCTCTGATCTCCTCTCCTCCTCTATTAACTCGTTCCCCAGCCATGCTCTAATCTCCTCTCCTCCTCTATTAACTCGTTCCCCAGCCGTCTCTGATCTCCTCTCCTCCTCTATTAACTCGTTCCCCAGCCGGTGCTCTGATCTCCTCTCTCCTCCTCTATTAACTCGTTCCCCAGCCGTGCTCTGATCTCCTCTCCTCCTCTATTAACTCGTTCCCCAGCCGTGCTCTGATCTCCTCTCTCTCCTCCTCTATTAACTCGTTCCCCAGCCGTGCTCTGATCTCTCTCCTCTCCTCCTCTATTAACTCGTTCCCCAGTCCGTGCTCTGATCTCCTCTCCTCCTCTATTAACTCGTTCCCCAGCCGTGCTCTGATCTCCTCTCCTCCTCTATTAACCTCGTTCCCCAGCCGTGCTCTGATCTTCTCTCTCTCCTCCTCTATTAACTCGTTCCCCAGCCGTGCTCTGATCTCCCTCTCCTCCTCTATTAACTCGTTTCCCCAGCCGTGCTCTGATCTCTCTCTCCTCCTCTATTAACTCGTTCCCCAGCCGTGCTCTGATCTCTCTCTCTCCTCCTCTATTAACTCGTTCCCCAGCCGTGCTCTGATCTCCTCTCCTCCTCTATTAACTCGTTCCGTTCCCCAGCCGTGCTCTGATCTTCTCTCCTCCTCTATTAACTCGTTCCCCAGCCGTGCTCTGATCTCCTCTCCTCTCCTCTATTAACTCGTTCCCCAGCCGTGCTCTGATCTCCTCTCCTCCTCTATTAACTCGTTCCCCAGCCGTGCTCTGATCTCCTCTCCTCCTCTATTAACTCGTTCCCCAGCCGTGCTCTGATCTTCCTCTCCTCCTCTATTAACTCGTTCCCCAGCCGTGCTCTGATCTCCTCTCCTCCTCTATTAACTCGTTCCCCAGCCGTGCTCTGATCTCTCCTCTCCTCCTCTATTAACTCGTTCCCCAGCCGTGCTCTGATCTTCTCTCCTCCTCTATTAACTCGTTCCCCAGCCGTGCTCTGATCTCCTCTCCTCCTCTATTAACTCGTTCCCCAGCCGTGCTCTGATCTCCTCTCTCCTCCTCTATTAACTCGTTCCCCAGCCGTGCTCTGATCTTCTCTCCTCCTCTATTAACTCGTTCCCCAGCCGTGCTCTGATCTCCTCTCCTCCTCTATTAACTCGTTCCCCAGCCGTGCTCTGATCTCTTCTCCTCTCCTCCTCTATTAATTCGTTCCCCAGCCGTGCTCTGATCTCCTCTCCTCCTCTATTAACTCGTTCCCCAGCCATGCTCTGATCTCCTCTCCTCCTCTATTAACTCGTTCCCCAGCCGTGCTCTGATCTCTCTCTCTCCTCCTCTATTAACTCGTTCCCCAGCCGTGCTCTGATCTCCTCTCCTCCTCTATTAACTCGTTCCCCAGCCGTGCTCTGATCTCCTCTCCTCCTCTATTAACTCGTTCCCCAGCCGTGCTCTGATCTTCTCTCCTCCTCTATTAACTCGTTCCCCAGCCGTGCTCTGATCTTCCTCTCCTCCTCTATTAACTCGTTCCCCAGCCGTGCTCTGATCTCTCTCCTCTCCTCCTATATTAACTCGTTCTCCCAGCCGTGCTCTGATCTTCTCTCCTCCTCTATTAACTCGTTCCCAGCCGTGCTCTGATCTCCTCTCCTCCTCTATTAACTCGTTCCCAGCCGTGCTCTGATCTTCTCTCCTCCTCTATTAACTCGTTCCCCAGCCGTGCTCTGATCTCTCTCTCCTCTATTAACTCGTTCCCCAGCCGTGCTCTGATCTCTCTCTCTCCTCTATTAACTCGTTCCCCAGCCGTGCTCTGATCTTCTCTCCTCCTCTATTAACTGTTCCCCAGCCGTGCTCTGATCTCTCCTCTCCTCCTCTATTAACTCGTTCCCCAGCCGTGCTCTGATCTCTCTCCTCCTCATTTTTTTATTTTTTTTTTTTTAAACTCGTTCCCCAGCCGTTGCTCTGATCTCTCTTTCTCCTCCTCTATTAACTCGTTCCCCCAGCCGTGCTCTGATCTCTCTCCTCCTCTAATTAACTCGTTCCCCAGCCGTGCTCTGATTTTCTCTCTCTCCTCCTCTATTAACTCGTTCCCCCCCCCCAGCCGTGCCGTGCTCTGATCTCCTCTCTCCTCCTCTATTAACTCGTTCCCCAGCCGTGCTCTGATCTCCTCTCCTCCTCTATTAACTCGTTCCCCAGCCGTGCTCTGATCTCCTCTCCTCCTCTATTAACTCGTTCCCCAGCCGTGCTCTGATCTCCTCTCCTCTCCTCCTCTATTAACTCGTTCCCCAGCCGTGCTCTGATCTCCTCTCCTCCTCTATTAACTCGTTCCCCAGCCGTGCTCTGATCTCCTCTCCTCCTCTATTAACTCGTTCCCCAGCCGTGCTCTGATCTCCTCTCCTCCTCTATTAACTCGTTCCCCAGCCGTGCTCTGATCTCCTCTCCTCCTCTATTAACTCGTTCCCCAGCCGTGCTCTGATCTCCTCTCCTCCTCTATTAACTCGTTCCCCAGCCGTGCTCTGATCTCCTCTCCTCCTCTATTAACTCGTTCCCCAGCCGTGCTCTGATCTCCTCTCCTCCTCTATTAACTCGTTCCGTTCCCCAGCCGTGCTCTGATCTCCTCTCCTCTCCTCTATATTAACTCGTTCCCCAGCCGTGCTCTGATCTCCTCTCCTCCTCTATTAACTCGTTCCCCAGCCGTGCTCTGATCTTCTCTCCTCCTCTATTAACTCGTTCCCCAGCCGTGCTCTGATCTTCTCTCCTCCTCTATTAACTCGTTCCCCAGCCGTGCTCTGATCTCCTCTCCTCTCCTCCTATATTAACTCGTTCCCCAGCCGTGCTCTGATCTCCTCTCCTCCTCTATTAACTCGTTCCCCAGCCGTGCTCTGATCTCCTCTCCTCCTCTATTAACTCGTTCCCCAGCCGTGCTCTGATCTCCTCTCCTCTCCTCCTCTATTAACTCGTTCCCCAGCCGTGCTCTGATCTCCTCTCCTCCTCTATTAACTCGTTCCCCAGCCGTGCTCTGATCTCCTCTCCTCCTCTATTAACTCGTTCCCCAGCCGTGCTCTGATCTCCTCTCCTCCTCTATTAACTAACTCGTTCCCCAGCCGTGCTCTGATCTCCTCTCCTCCTCCTCTATTAACTCGTTCCCCAGCCGTGCTCTGATCTTCTCTCCTCCTCTATTAACTCGTTCCCCAGCCGTGCTCTGATCTCCTCTCCTCCTCTATTAACTCGTTTCCCCAGCCGTGCTCTGATCTCCTCTCCTCCCTCTATTAACTCGTTCCCCAGCCGTGCTCTGATCTCCTCTCTCTCCTCTATTAACTCGTTCCCCAGCCGTGCTCTGATTCTCCTCTCCTCCTCTATTAACTCGTTCCCCAGCCGTGCTCTGATCTCCTCTCCTCCTCTATTAACTCGTTCCCCAGCCGTGCTCTGATCTCCTCTCCTCCTCTATTAACTCGTTCCCCAGCCGTGCTCTGATCTCCTCTCTCTCCTCCTCTATTAACTCGTTCCCCAGCCGTGCTCTGATCTTCTCTCTCCTCCTCTATTAACTCGTTCCCCAGCCGTGCTCTGATCTCCTCTCCTCTCCTCCTCTATTAACTCGTTCCCCAGCCGTGCTCTGATCTCTCTCTCCTCCTCTATTAACTCGTTCCCCAGCCGTGCTCTGATCTCCTCTCCTCCTCTATTAACTCGTTCCCCAGCCGTGCTCTGATCTCCTCTCCTCCTCTATTAACTTGTTCCCCAGCCGTGCTCTGATCTAGTCTCCTCCTCTATTAACTCGTTCCCCAGCCGTGCTCTGATCTCCTCTCCTCCTCTATTAACTCGTTCCCCAGCCGTGCTCTGATCTCCTCTCCTCCTCTATTAACTCGTTCCCCAGCCGTGCTCTGATCTCCTCTCCTCCTCTATTAACTCGTTCCCCAGCCGTGCTCTGATCTCCTCTCCTCCTCTATTAACTCGTTCCCCAGCCGTGCTCTGATCTTCTCTTCTCTCCTCCTCTATTAACTCGTTCCCCAGCCGTGCTCTGATCTCCTCTCCTCCTCTATTAACTCGTTCCTTCCCCAGCCGTGCTCTGATCTTCTCTTCTCTCCTCCTCTATTAACTCGTTCCCCAGCCGTGCTCTGATCTCCTCTCCTCCTCTATTAACTCGTTCCTCAGCCGTGCTCTGATCTTCTCTCCTCCTCTATTAACTCGTTCCCCAGCCGTGCTCTGATCTTCTCTCCTCCTCTATTAACTCGTTCCCCAGCCGTGCTCTGATCTCCTCTCCTCTCCTCCTCTATTAACTCGTTCCCCAGCCGTGCTCTGATCTTCTCTTCTCTCCTCCTCTATTAACTCGTTCCCCAGCCGTGCTCTGATCTCCTCTCCTCCTCTATTAACTCGTTCCTCAGCCGTGCTCTGATCTTCTCTCCTCCTCTATTAACTCGTTCCCCAGCCGTGCTCTGATCTTCTCTCCTCCTCTATTAACTCGTTCCCCAGCCGTGCTCTGATCTCCTCTCCTCTCCTCCTCTATTAACTCGTTCCCCAGCCGTGCTCTGATCTCCTCTCCTCCTCTATTAACTTTTTCCCCAGCCTTGCTCTGATCTCCTCTCCTCTCCTCCTCTATTAACTCGTTCCCCAGCCGTGCTCTGATCTCCTCTCCTCCTCTATTAACTCGTTCCCCAGCCGTGCTCTGATCTTCTCTTCTCTCCTCCTCTATTAACTTGTTCCCCAGCCGTGCTCTGATATTTTCTCCTCTTCTTCTTTCTTTTTTATCACTCTCTTTTTTTCCTATCATGTCTGTGTGATAAAGGGGTGACCCAGTCACTTCCTGCCTGTGACCTTGGTCACATCCTGTCTACACCCTGTGGATTGTGAATGGGTAAGCTACCAGCCCAGCTGCGGTCTGTGTGTATGAGTGTGTGTGTATGTGTGTGCGTGAGTGAGTGAGAGAGTGCACGTGTTTGTGTGTGCGTGCGTCTGCAAGCTGTCTGTTGACCTCCCTAACCCCCGACCCCTGCCGTGATCCAGCCACCACAGCATAGGAAGTGAGGTCACACAATTCCAGAGGCACATCCTGCCATCCTGCCATCTGTCTTCACAGAAACACTCCCACAACCCCAGAGAATGGCACCACTGTGCCATGGCGGTGACTAGTTTCAAACAGACGCAACAAACACAGGTCTGGATGAGGGGTTTATAATGCCTCTGTAGACAATAATAACTGATGAGGGGTTTATAATGGTGACATAATAACAATAATAATAATAATAATAATAATAATAATAATAATAATAATAATAATAATAATAATTTACACAATTCAAAAATGAAGTATGCTCTTTGAAACAATTTTTTGATTATGGACCTACTGAGGGGTTAGGGTTAGTCTGGTCTAGATGAGGGGTTAGGGTTAGTCTGGTCCTACTGAGGGGTTAGGGTTAGTCTGGTCTAGATGAGGGGTTAGGGTTAGTCTGGTCCTACTGAGGGGTTAGGGTTAGTCTGGTCCTACTGAGGGGTTAGGGTTAGTCTGGTCCTACTGAGGGGTTAGGGTTAGTCTGGTCCTACTAAGGGGTTAGGGTTAGTCTGGTCCTACTGAGGGGTTAGGGTTAGTCTGGTCCTACTGAGGGGTTAGGGTTAGTCTGGTCCTACTGAGGGGTTAGGGTTAGTCTGGTCCTACTGAGGGGTTAGGATTAGTCTGGTCCTACTGAGGGGTTAGGGTTAGTCTGGTCCTACTGAGGGGTTAGGGTTAGTCTGGTCTAGATGAGGGGTTAGGGTTAGTCTGGTCCTACTGAGGGGTTAGGGTTAGTCTGGTCCTACTGAGGGGTTAGGGTTAGTCTGGTCCTACTGAGGGGTTAGGGTTAGTCTGGTCCTACTAAGGGGTTAGGGTTAGTCTGGTCCTACTAAGGGGTTAGGGTTAGTCTGGTCCTACTGAGGGGGTTAGGGTTAGTCTGGTCCTACTAAGGGGTTAGGGTTAGTCTGGTCTAGATGAGGGGTTAGGGTTAGTCTGGTCCTACTGAGTGGTTAGGGTTAGTCTGGTCCTACTGAGGGGTTAGGGTTAGTCTGGTCTAGATGAGGGGTTAGGGTTAGTCTGGTCCTACTGAGGGGTTAGGGTTAGTCTGGTCCTACTGAGGGGTTAGGGTTAGTCTGGTCTAGATGAGGGGTTAGGGTTAGTCTGGTCCTACTGAGGGGTTAGGGTTAGTCTGGTCCTACTGAGGGGTTAGGGTTAGTCTGGTCCTACTGAGGGGTTAGGGTTAGTCTGGTCCTACTGAGGGGTTAGGGTTAGTCTGGTCCTACTGAGGGGTTAGGTTTAGTCTGTTCCTACTGAGGCGTTAGGGTTAGTCTGGTCCTACTGAGGGGTTAGGGTTAGTCTGGTCCTACTGAGGGGTTAGGGTTAGTCTGGTCTAGATGAGGGGTTAGGGTTAGTCTGGTCCTACTGAGGGGTTAGGGTTAGTCTGGTCCTACTGAGGGGTTAGGATTAGTCTGGTCCAACTGAGGGGTTAGGGTTAGTCTGGTCCTACTGAGGGGTTAGGGTTAGTCTGGTCCTACTGAGGGGTTAGGGTTAGTCTGGTCCTACTGAGGGGTTAGGGTTAGTCTGGTCCTACTGAGGGGGTTAGGGTTAGTCTGGTCCTACTGAGGGGTTAGGGTTAGTCTGGTCTAGATGAGGGGTTAGGGTTAGTCTGGTCCTACTGAGGGGTTAGGGTTAGTCTGGTCCTACTGAGGGGTTAGGGTTAGTCTGGTCCTACTGAGGGGTTAGGGTTAGTCTGGTCCTACTGAGGGGTTAGGGTTAGTCTGGTCCTACTAAGGGGTTAGGGTTAGTCTGGTCCTACTGAGGGGTTAGGATTAGTCTGGTCCTACTGAGGGGTTAGGGTTAGTCTGGTCCTACTGAGGGGTTAGGATTAGTCTGGTCCTACTGAGGGGTTAGGGTTAGTCTGGTCCTACTAAGGGGTTAGGGTTAGTCTGGTCCTACTGAGGGGTTAGGGTTAGTCTGGTCCTACTGAGGGGTTAGGGTTAGTCTGGTCCTACTGAGGGGTTAGGGTTAGTCTGGTCCTACTGAGGGGTTAGCATGGGGTTAGGTTTAGGGTTAGTCTGGTCTAGATGAGGGGTTAGGGTTAGTCTGGTCTAGATGAGGGGTTAGCATGGGTTTAGGGTTAGGGTTAGTCTGGTCTAGATGAGGGGTTAGGGTTAGTCTGGTCTAGATGAGGGGTTAGCATGGGGTTAGGGTTAGGGTTAGTCTGGTCTAGATGAGGGGTTAGCATGGGGTTAGGGTTAGGGTTAGTCTGGTCTAGATGAGGGGTTAGCATGGGGTTATGGTTAGGGTTAGTCTGGTCTAGATGAGGGGTTAGGGTTAGTCTGGTCTAGATGAGTGGTTAGCATGGGGTTATGGTTAGGGTTAGTCTTACCTAGATATGGGGTTATGGTTAGGGTTAGTCTGGTCTAGATGAGGGGTTAGCATGGGGTTCTTCCCTTCAGATTCACAACATACACATATGACTGTATGTTTACTTACTAATAACGAATGGTTCTATATGGTGTCAAATAAGGGTTCTGTGGCTTGTAACCATAGCAGAACTATTTTTGGTGCTATATGGAACCTTTCTTTGAATAGTCTCTAAAGAACCCTGTGGTTCTATGAAGAACCAGTACAATAAGGTTGCATTTAGCACCATTATTCTGGTTTAATAGCGATATTACATTGTTAAACCTCCATAGGTTGTATTATTGTTTATTAACTAGTTGAATCAGGTATGACACACACACTGACTTGGTCAACTGTTCTCATTTGACACACGAGGCCATACGTGAGTCTTTCACAAGATATACCGTCACTGGCCATAGTCATATATTAAATATAATGGCATAACACAACAGATTAGATAAACTGGAATGACACTCTCACTCACAGTTGCACAAAAAGACCTGTGCACAAACCACGCCCCCAAAGTATTATAATGAGCCGCCGCCCCTGCATTTTAATTATCACCAAAAGAGGAAAGAACCCTATTTTGAACTGCAAAGAACCATTGAAGGGCTCAAAGGGTTCTTTGGGTCAGTATGGTTCCACATAGAACCATCACCCTTTCAGAAGAACCCTTGAGGAACCCACATTTTGTAGTGTGTAATATGTCAGTGGTTTAGATTTACAGTACTGCTAGGAATGAGAGGCTTATTGTCAGGGCGTGCTGTAGGTGTAGTGGTGGAATCAAACGCAGGACTCAGAACGATAATCCAAAGACTTGTATTAATGCCAAACTCAAGGCAAAAGGACACACTTGCCCGAAGGCGAAATTCGCACGAAGGCGCAAAAGTGACAACGCACAAACAGGTGCGAAAATACTCCAGCGCAGTGGAGAGAAGCTCAACCGAGCGAAACACACGACTGACGAAAATCAAATAACACACAACACTAGACAAACACAACGAGAAACTTATAGGACACTAATTACGCCAAAATAGAAACAGGTGTGAAAACAAACAGACAAAAGCAAACGAACATGAAACATACAACGGTGGGGTGGCAGCTAGAATTCCGGAGACGACGAACGCCGAAGCCTGCCCGAACAAGGAAGAGAGGCAGCCTCGGCCGAAACCGTGACAGTACTCCCCCCTTGACGCGCGGCTCCAGACGTGCGCCGACTCCGGCCTCGGGGACGACCCGGAGGACGTGGAGCAGGGCGCGTCGGATGCCCCCGATGGAATTCCGTCAGGAGCGACGGGTCCAAAACGTCTCTCCTCGGCACCCAGCACCGCTCCTCCGGACCGTACCCCTCCCACTCCACTAGATACTGGAGACCCCCCATCCGACGTCTCGAATCCAAGATGGACCTCACGGAGTACGCCGGTGCCCCCTCGATGTCCAATGGGGGCGGAGGAGTCTCCAAGATCTCATTTTCTTGGAGTGGGCCCGCTACCACCGGCCTGAGAAGGGACACATGGAACGAGGGGTTAATACACTTATACTCCACAGGTAGCTGTAATCTATAACATACCTCGTTCAACCTTCCCGACCCAGTTTCCGACAGGGCAGGCGGAGGGGCAGGTTTCTGGTAGAGAGCCAGACTCGATCACCAGGTGCGTACACCGGTCCCTCACTGCGGTGGAGATCAGCGCTCGCCTTCTGACGTCGGAGGGCCCGCTGCAGGTGGACGTGTGCAGCGTTCCAAGTCTCCTCCGAGCGCCGCGCCCACTCATCCACCGCAGGAGCCTCGATCTGGCTCTGCTGCCAGGGTGCCAGAACCGGCTGGTAACCCAACACACATTGAAATGGAGTTAGGTTAGTGGAGGAATGGCGTAGGGAATTCTGGGCCATCTCGGCCCAGGGAACGTACCTTGACCACTCCTCCGGCCGGTCCTGGCAGTATGTTCTGAGAAACCTACCCACATCCTGGTTTACGCGTTCCACCTGCCCATTACTCTCCGGGTGGTAACCCGAGGTGAGGCTCACCGAGACCCCCAACCGCTCCATAAACGCTCTCCAGACTCTGGAGGTGAATTGGGGACCTCACCTCGATCAGCCACAATGTCCTCGGGTACCCCGTAGTGCCGGAACACATGGGTGAATAGTGCTTCGGCAGTTTGTAGTGCAGTAGGAAGACCCGGCATGGGGAGCAAACGACAGGCCTTAGAGAACCGGTCCACAACGACCAGGATGGTAGTATTCCCTTGGGAGAGGGGAAGATCTGTTATAAAATCCACAGAGAGGTGGGACCATGGACGTTGTGGAACGGGCAGGGGTAGCAACTTACCCCTAGGCAGATGTCTAGGCGCCTTACACTGGGCGCACACCGAGCAGGAGGAAACATAAACCCTCACATCCCTTGCCAACGTGGGCCACCAGTACTTGGCACTAAGACAGTGCACTGTCCGGCCGATACCCGGATGTCCAGAGGAGGGTGACGTGTGAGCCCAATAGATCAATCGATCCCGAACCTCGAGCGGAACGTACTTCCGACCCTCCGGGCACTGTGGTGGACTAGGGTCGGTGCGTAACGCCCGCTCGAGTTCAGCATCAACCTCCCACACTACCGGTGCCACCAGACACGACTCCGGCAGTATGGGAGTGGGCTCCACGGACCTCTCCTCCGTGTCATACCGCCGAGACAGCGCATCTGCCTTACCATTCTGTGACCCAGGGATGTACGTGATCTTAAAAGTAAACCTGGTCAAGAACATGCTCCATCTTGCCTGGCGAGGGTTCAGCCTCCTCGCCGCCCGGATGTACTCCAGGTTACGGTGGTCCTTCAAAATGAGGAAAGGGTGTTGAGCCCCCTCAAGCCAGTGCCTCCACACCTTTAGAGCCTGTACCACGGCTAACAGCTCCCTGTCCCCTACGTCATAGTTCCGCTCCGCCGGACTGAGCTTCTTAGAATAAAAAGCACAGGGGCGGAGTTTGGGTGGCGCGCCAGACCGTTGTAAATGCACGGCTCCTAGACCGGCCTCCGACGCGTCCACCTCTACCTGGAACGGCAAAGAGGGATCCGGATGCGCCAGCACCGGGGCCGAGGTAAACAGGTCCTTCAGCCTCCCAAACGCCCTGTCCGCCTCGGCCGACCACTGCAGACGCACCGGACCCCCCTTCAAAAGAGACGTGATGGGAGCTGCCACCTGTCCAAAACCCCGGATAAACCTCCGGTAATAATTCGCAAACCCCAAAAACTGCTGCACCTCCTTCACAGTAGTTGGTGTTTGCCAATTACGCACGGCCGACACCCGGTCTACCTCCATCTTCACCCCTGACGCAGACAACTGATACCCCAAAAAGGAGACCGACTCCTGGAAAAACAGACACTTCTCTGCCTTCACATACAGGTCGTGCTCCACCAGCCTCCGCAACACTCTACGCACCAGGGCCACATGCTCGACACGGGTTGGCGAGTACACGAGAATGTCATCAATGTACACAACCACCCCCTGCCCCTGCATGTCCCTGAAGATCTCATCCACGAATGATTGGAAAACTGACGGAGCGTTCATCAACCCGTATGGCATGACCAGATACTCGTAATGGCCTGAGGTGGTACTAAAGGCTGTCTTCCATTCATCGCCCTCCCTGATGCGCACCAAGTTGTATGCGCTCCTGAGATCTAATTTAGTGAAAAACCGCGCCCCATGCAACGACTCAGTCATGGTCGCAATCAGCGGGAGTGGATAACTGTACTTCACCGTAATCTGATTGAGACCACGGTAATCGATGCACGGGCGCAAACCACCTTCCTTCTTCTTCACAAAAAAGAAACTCGAGGACGCAGGGGAAGTGGAAGGCCGTATGTATCCTTGTCTCAGAGATTCCTCTATGTAAGTCTCCATAGCTTTCTTCTCCTCTTGAGACAGAGGATACACATGGCTCCGTGGGAGCGCAGCTCCTGCCTGGAGGTCTATCGCACAATCTCCCTGCCTATGGGGCGGCAACCGCGTCGCCCTCGCCTTACTAAAAGCAATAGCCAAATCCCCATACTCAGGGGGAACGTGCAATGCGGGCACCTGGTTTGGACTCTCCACCGAGGTAGCCCCTACGGAAACGCCCAAACATCTACCCACACACTGAGCAGACCACTCCATCAGAGCCCTCTCCTGCCACGAAATAGATGGGTTATGGGTACTCAACCAGGGCATGCCCAGCACCACCGGATACGCAGGAGAGTCAATCAGGAACAGCTGAATCATCTCCTGATGATCCCCCTGCGCACACATCCTAAGTGGCGCCGTGACCTCCCTGATTAAGCCCGTACCCAACGGACGGCTATCTAGGGCATGAACGGGGAAAGGAACATCAACAGGAATAAGGGGAATCCCTAACGCTAAACAAAACTTCTTATCAATAAAATTCCCAGCCGCGCCTGAATCTACCAGCAGCCTTATGCTGGGAATGAGGTGCTACCTGTGGAAAACGCACAGGCATACAAAAATGGGCAACAGTGAGCTCTGGGTGAGTGGGGCGCCTACTCACCTGGAGGGAATCCCCAGTGCGGGACCTGTCGTCATCTCCCCTAGGAGGCCATCCCCAGCACCTAGCCGCGGTGTGTCCTCTCCGACCACAGTTGGTGCAGTGGATGGACCCCCTAGCCTGCCGACTCCTCCTCTCTCTAGCGCCAGGGCCCCCGAGCTCCATGGGACACGGCTCGGAGGCGCTGGAGGGTGAAATGGACGGACCCTCCTCAGGACGTCCGCGGGTAGCCAGTAGGTTATCCAGCCTGATGGACATGTCGACCAGCTGGTCGAAAGAGAGGCTGGTGTCCCTACAAGCCAGCTCCCGACGGACGTCCTCTCGTAGGCTACATCTGTATAGATCGACGAGGGCCCGATCATTCCACCCTGCATCTGCCGCTAGAGTACGGAATTCGAGAGCGAATTCTTGGGCACTCCTCCTCCCCTGCCGGAGGAAGACCAGACGCTCCCCCGCCGCTTTCCCCTCCGGGGGATGGTCAAACACCGCCCTGAAGCGGCGGGAGAACTCGTTGTAGGTAATAGTCGCGGCGTCGATCTTCCTCCACTCCGCGTTGGCCCATTCCAACGCCTTCCCGGCCAGGCAGGAGATCAGGGCGGACACGCTCTCATGCCCTGAAGGTGCCGGGTGCACGGTGGCCAGGTATAGCTCCACCTGGAGGAGGAATCCCTGACACCCAGCCGCGGTTCCGTCGTAGGCCCTCGGAAGAGAGAGTCGGATTCCTCGAGGTTCTGGCGCTGGAATGGGCGGACTGGCCGATGGTGCTGGCAGGGAGGGAGGTGGTGGAGGCGTACCCCAGCCTCGGAGGGTGGTGATCACCTCCTGCAGGGCGGTCCCCATCTGCAGGATCTGGTCCTGTTGCTCCCGAACCTGGGCCTCCAGTTTCGTCTGGGCTGCTTCGGCTCCTGCTGATTCCATGGTGAAGGTGTGTTATTCTGTCAGGGCGTGCTCTAGGTGTAGTGGTGGAAACGATAATCCAAAGACTTGTATTAATGCCAAACTCAAGGCAAAAGGACACACTTGCCCGAAGGCGAAATACGCACGAAGGCGCAAAAGTGACAGCGCACAAACAGGTGCGAAAATACTCCAGCGCAGTGGAGAGAAGCTCAACCGAGCGAAACACACGACTGACGAAAATCAAATAACACACAACACTAGACAAACACAACGAGAAACTTATAGGACACTAATTACGCCAAAATAGAAACAGGTGTGAAAACAAACAGACAAAAGCAAACGAACATGAAACATACAACGGTGGCAGCTAGAATTCCGGAGACGACGCAAGGAAGAGAGGCAGCCTCGGCCGAAACCGTGACACTTATAGATTTTTTTGTATTTTCCCGTATAATGTTAAGAATGTGTCCCTAATATGCTCTGTTAGGAGGCGCAGGAGGATGGAGATAAAGCAGTGAGTTCATCAGGGGAATATCTCAGGAAGAAATCTACTTTTATGGAACTCAAGTTATAAATAGTCGAATTGAATGAATGTAGCATGTAAGCATGCATGTCTTTCCGTCATCGTATGTCCATCGGGTCCTAGCCTGTTTATTTAACCTACTTAAGTCTTTCTAGATGTTTTATTTTTATTTTTTATTATAATTTAACCTGAATAATATTGTTGGCCCTATCTCTGAGGAATTATACAATAGATTGCTGTACAGATCTGCACGTGTGTGTGTGTGTGTGTGTGTGTGTGTGTGTGTGTGCGTCACCAATGTCACCGTGACCATGAGATGGTGTCTGTCTATCAGAATGAACAGTGCACCCCAGAGTTCCAGAGTAGAAAATACTAGAATAGTCAGGTATTTGTCCGTCTTCAAATCATCACAGAAACACATAACAATTATAGGAGGAGCAGAGGGTCAGATGCAGGGCAGCAAGTCCCAGGGTTAGGGTTAGGGTTAGTGCAGCATGCCTTAGGGTTAGGGTTAGTGCAGCAAGCCCCAGGGTTAGGGTTAGTGTTAGTGCAGCAAGTCCCAGGGTTAGGGTTAGGGCAGCAAGCTCCAGGGTTAGGGTTAAGGTTAGTGCAGCAAGCCCCAGTGTTAAGGTTAGGGTTAGTGCAGCAGGCCATAGGGTTAGGGTTAGTGCAGCAAGCTCCAGGGTTAGGGTTAAGGTTAGTGCAGCAAGCCCCAGTGTTAGGGTTAGGGTTAGTGCAGCATGCCTTAGGGTTAGGGTTAGTGCAGCAAGCCCCAGGGTTAGGGTTAGTGTTAGTGCAGCAAGTCCCAGGGTTAGGGTTAGGGTTAGTGCAGCATGCCTTAGGGTTAGGGTTAGTGCAGCAAGCCCCAGGGTTAGGGTTAGTGTTAGTGCAGCAAGCCCCAGGGTTAGGGTTAGGGCAGCAAGCTCCAGGGTTAGGGTTAAGGTTAGTGCAGCAAGCCCCAGTGTTAAGGTTAGGGTTAGTGCAGCAGGCCATAGGGTTAGGGTTAGTGCAGCAAGCTCCAGGGTTAGGGTTAAGGTTAGTGCAGCAAGCCCCAGTGTTAGGGTTAGGGTTAGTGCAGCATGCCTTAGGGTTAGGGTTAGTGCAGCAAGCTTCAGGGTTAGGGTTAAGGTTAGTGCAGCAAGCCCCAGTGTTAGGGTTAGTGCATCATGCCTTAGGGTTAGGGTTAGTGCAGCAAGCCCCAGTGTTAGGGTTAGTGCAGCATGCCTTAGGGTTAAGGTTAGTGCAGCATGCCTTAGGGTTAAGGTTAGTCTAGCATGCCTTAGGGTTAGGGTTAGTGCAGCATGCCTTAGGGTTAGGGTTAGTGCAGCAAGCTTCAGGGTTAGGGTTAGTGCAGCAAGCCCCAGGGTTAGGGTTAGGGTTAGTGCAGCAAGCCCCAGGGTTAGGGTTAGGGTTAGTCCAGCAAGCCCCAGTGTTAGGGTTAGGGTTAGTGCAGCAAGCCCCAGTGTTAGGGTTAGGGTTAGTGCAGCAAGCCCCAGGGTTAGGGTTAGGGTTAGTGTTAGCACCTGGCCTTGATCCATATCCACAACAGACCTATCACAGTCTCTGGCCTTAGTCCATATCCACAACAGACCTATCACAGTCTCTGGCCTATCACAGCCTAATTAAACTTTCAGTGTCTCTTCAAAATATTTCAATTTCCAGCACACTACTAGGCTGTGTCCCAAATGGCACCCTATTCCCTTTGAGGTCAAAAGTAGTGCACCGTATAGGGTGTGTGGTGTCATTTGTGACTCAGACCTTACACTTTTGTTTCAGACATCCCTCTTAGTGATTGAACCTAAAACCTTTTGACAGTTCTGAGTGTAACCAGGGAGGAAGAACTCCAGTTTGGTGCAGGGTTTATGTTGCTGTCACTGCAGTTAGAGGTGTGTGTGTGTCTGTGTGATTGTGTGTCTGTGTTTGTGTGTATGTGTGTGTGTGTGTGTGTACGTGCGAGCATGCGTGCGTGTGTTTGTGTGTGTGTTTGTGCGTGTGTGTGTGAGCAGTGATAAATGCAGTTATTTTAATACAATAGCTTCGTAGGTCACTCCGTAGAGAGGAGAGGTGCTCTAGCCTAATCAGCCCTGGTGCTCCTGCCAAGCCCAGTCAGCCCAACACATGCACACACACACACACACACACACACACACACACACACACACA
>CM062503.1:46670514-46678014 GCA_031479575.1 Coregonus ussuriensis | reverse complement strand
TGGATGTCAGTTATTTATTTATTTTAATTATTGGGTGTCAGTTATTTATTCAGATTGTAATTATTGGGTGTCAGTTAGTTATTTACTGTAATTATTGGGTGTCAGTTAGTTATTCAGATTGTAATTATTGGGTGTCAGTTAGTTATTCAGATTGTAATTATTGGGTGTCAGTTAGTTATTCAGATTGTAATTATTGGGTGTCAGTTAGTTATTCAGATTGTAATTATTGGGTGTCAGTTAGTTATGCATTGTAATTATTGGGTGTCAGTTAGTTATTTATTGTAATTATTGGGTGTCAGTTAGTTATTCATTGTAATTATTGGGTGTCAGTTAGTTATTCATTGTAATTATTGGGTGTCAGTTAGTTGTTCATTGTAATTATTGGGTGTCAGTTAGTTATTCAGATTGTAATTATTGGGTGTCAGTTAGTTATTCAGATTGTAATTATTGGGTGTAGTTCATGTATTGACCAAATCGATAAACACCAAGTAGCAATAAACGATAGAGTGAACCTACCAATATATAAATAAGGTGTAATCATGTGTTGTGCACATCAGCATGTCCTCCAAGGTCTAGGGAGAGAGTTCCTTTAGTAGAGATTGATAAGAAAACAGGCTGTTGCTGTTTAACAACATTTCATTCCTCTACCAGTTTGATGTTTTTAGGAAGTTATACATCCATAAAGAAATCATCACTTTCACTTTTCTAATACTAAAAATGAAATATAGGTTGCCTCGGAAATGGCACCCTATTCCCTATATAGTGCACTACTTTTGATCAGGGCCCAAAGGGTTTTGTTCAAAAGTAGTGCACTATATAGGGAATAGGGTGCCATTTGGGATACAGATATTGGGTCAGCCAGGGCTTTACTTTTGAGGCATTGCTTTTGTGAGTGTTTCATTACTCTATATTCATTTCACTAGCTATTTTATGAATCAAATGTTACAGTGAGGAATTAACCAAGTGGCGCACCATTTAGAATGCACACAAACACACACACACACACAGACACACAGACACACAAACACACACACACACAGACACACACACACAGATACACAGTCACACACAGTCACACACACACACTACAGACACACACACACACACACACACACACACACACACACACACACACACACACAGAGACAGACACACAGAGACACACACACAGACCCTTTAGTTTGTTATCACATCAGTCACAGTGAGCTGAGCAGTCATGCAGAATTACATTTACATTTACATTTATGTCATTTAGCAGACGCTCTTATCCAGAGTGACTTACAAATTGGTGCAATTATTATTATTATTATTTTTTTTTATTTTTTTTTTTATGGGGGGTGGGGGAGGAGGGGTAGAAGGATGACTTTATACTATTCCAGGTATTCCTTAAAGAGGTATGGTTTCAAGTGTCTCCGGAAGGTGGTCGGTGACTCCGGTGTCCTGGCGTCGTGGGGGAGCTTGTTCCACCATTGGAACAATCTCTTACCCTTCCAGCTCCTCCTCACTGTGAAAGGCCCTTTCTCTTCCAGCTCCTCCTCACTGTGAAAGGCCCTTTCTCTTCCAGCTCCTCCTCACTGTGAAAGGCCCTTTCTCTTCCAGCTCCTCCTCACTGTGAAAGGCCCTTTCTCTTCCAGCTCCTCCTCACTGTGAAAGGCCCTTTCTCTTCCAGCTCCTCCTCACTGTGAAAGGCCCTTTCTCTTCCAGCTCCTCCTCACTGTGAAAGGCTCTTTCTCTTCCAGCTCCTCCTCACTGTGAAAGGCCCTTTCTCTTCCAGCTCCTCCTCACTGTGAAAGGCCCTTTCTCTTCCAGCTCCTCCTCACTGTGAAAGGCCCTTTCTCTTCCAGCTCCTCCTCACTGTGAAAGGCCCTTTTTCTTCCAGCTCATCCTCACTGTGAAAGACCCTTTCTCTTCCAGCTCCTCCTCACTGTGAAAGGCCCTTTCTCTTCCAGCTCCTCCTCACTGTGAAAGGCCCTTTCTCTTCCAGCTCCTCCTCACTGTGAAAGGCTCTTTCTCTTCCAGCTCCTCCTCACTGTGAAAGGCCCTTTCTCTTCCAGCTCCTCCTCACTGTGAAAGGCCCTTTCTCTTCCAGCTCCTCCTCACTGTGAAAGGCCCTTTCTCTTCCAGCTCCTCCTCACTGTGAAAGGCCCTTT
Source organism: Coregonus ussuriensis (assembly GCA_031479575.1). NCBI lineage: Eukaryota > Metazoa > Chordata > Actinopteri > Salmoniformes > Salmonidae > Coregonus > Coregonus ussuriensis. The sequence goes on along the minus strand of CM062503.1, from coordinate 46,675,864 downwards.
CTCTTCCAGCTCCTCCTCACTGTGAAAGGCCCTTTCTCTTCCAGCTCCTCCTCACTGTGAAAGGTCCTTTCTCTTCCAGCTCCTCCTCACTGTGAAAGGCACTTTCTCTTCCAGCTCCTCCTCACTGTGAAAGGCCCTTTCTCTTCCAGCTCCTCCTCACTGTGAAAGGCCCTTTCTCTTCCAGCTCCTCCTCACTGTGAAAGGCCCTTTCTCTTCCAGCTCCTTTCCTCATTTCCTCTCCTTCATATCCTTCACTGATCTGAAAGCAGGCTGAGAGCCATGCTAACGATGCTTCTACTATATTGTTTTCACCTACACTGTAAAGGCGTTACTGTGATTTAGACAGTAGCTTACATGCACCTCGTGGCAAGTAAAATGATGTATTTCATATTACAGTACACCTACTGTAATATAAATACGGTATCAAAGCAAGTACTGTTTAATGCCATACAGTACAATACCATAAAATGTACTGTATTATACTGTAAAAATGTAAACGCTACCGTAATCATGATGAATTTATGGATGAATTAATGACATTTGTTGAGGGGAGGGGTTTGTATTTGATAGTGTTTTACGTAAGTACATGTGATTGGTGGAAGCAGGTTGGCTGCTAGGTAAGGTGTTTACACATTACAGTATATTAATTAATATTTTGTGTTATATCATTTGTACTTCTAGAGGCCTAAACAAAGGCTTCCAAACTAGCATTGACTACAGGGCAAAACAAACCAACAGGACATTTAACCATTTAAGGTTTAAGACTTGCTGTCACTCCAAACTGATGGGGCACTATAACCACATAGGAGTTACATTGGTACGGCATTCTGGGTAGAACAACAAATATAGCCACTCACAAGACACGCCTCAAAACATGTTAATGAGCCAGAAATAACAATACCATGCACCCACTAGTGATCAAAAGGTTTTTTGGCGCTCCAAAGATTCGATACAGTACTGTATTCTGTGGGGTGGAATTACAGGATAATTCAAAATACAGCAATTATTTCCCACAATGAACCATAATTTACAGTATGCTGCAGTAAAATGTTTCAGAGTGTTTTACTCTTCTAGCTCCTCCTCACTGACAATTTACTGTATCATTTACAGTTTTCCATTACAGTGTATCAAGTCCAATCAGTAGAAATTAGGAAAGGAGAGAATAAATAAAGAGAGAGAGAGAGACAAGGAGAGGACGGTGTTTTAGACCATTGAGACAGAGACAAGGAGAGGACAGGGTTTTAGACCAATGAGACAGAGACAAGGAGAGGACAGGGTTTTAGACCAATGAGACAGAGACAAGGAGAGGACGGTGTTTTAGACCATTGAGACAGAGACAAGGAGAGGACAGGGTTTTAGACCATTGAGACAGAGACAAGGAGAGGATGGTGTTTTAGACCATTGAGACAGAGACAAGGAGAGGACAGTGTTTTAGACCATTGAGACAGAGACAAGGAGAGGACAGGGTTTTAGACCAATGAGACAGAGACAAGGAGAGGACAGGGTTTTAGACCATTGAGACAGAGACAAGGAGAGGACAGTGTTTTAGACCATTGAGACAGAGACAAGGAGAGGACGGTGTTTTAGACCAATGAGACAGAGACAAGGAGAGGACGGTGTTTTAGACCATTGAGACAGAGACAAGGAGAGGACAGGGTTTTAGACCAATGAGACAGAGACAAGGAGAGGACAGGGTTTTAGACCATTGAGACAGAGACAAGGAGAGGACGGTGTTTTAGACCATTGAGACAGAGACAAGGAGAGGACAGGGTTTTAGACCATTGAGACAGAGACAAGGAGAAGACAGGGTTTTAGACCATTGAGACAGAGACAAGGAGAAGACAGGGTTTTAGAGCAGAGAGCAGACTGAACCACACACAAAGACGGTCGTGCACACGCACACGCACACACACACACACACACACCAGCAGCGTCCCCCGACAGTCTGAATTTCCCACCTTGACAAAAGGAACACCTACGTGAGAACGCTGTTCATTGACTACAGCTCAGCGTTCAACACCATAGTGCCCTGAAAGCTCATCACTAAGCTAAGGACCCTGGGACTAAACACCTCCCACTGGATCCTGGACACCTCCCTCTACAACTGGATCCTGGACACCTCCCTCTACAACTGGATCCTGGACACCTCCCCCTTTTTTACTCCTTTTATTTCTCTTAAATATATATATATATTTTTACTCTGCTGCTACTCGCTGTTTATTATCTATGCATAGTCACTTTACCCCTACCTACATGTACATAATACCTCGACTACCTCGACTAACCTGTACCCCGCACATTGACTCGGTACCGGTACCTCCTGTATATATAATTGTGCAAGGAGCTGACCACCGCTGACCACGAATTCAGGAACTTTAAAGTTAGTAATTATCTCAACCAAAATACCATAATAATGATAGAGAAGATTGTAGGCCAGCTAGAGTCAGACGTACACTACCTGGCACGTGCACTTTGCTATTTGCTTTTCCTTCTTGATGCTGTCACAAACAATACTAGGGGACATGTTTCCCTAGCCTAGCCTAGCATGACACAACAGGGACATGTTTCCCTAGCCTAGCCTAGCCTAGCATGACATAACAGGGACATGTTTCCCTAGCCTAGCCTAGCATGACATAACAGGGACATGGTGCCCTAGCCTAGCCTAGCATAATATAACAGGGACATGTTGCCCTAGCCTAGCATGACATAATAGGGACAAGTTACCCTAGCCTAGCCTAGCAAGTTGCCCCATCAGTCAATCAGTCAAATGTATTTGTAAAGTCATTTTTACATCAGCAGCTGTCACAAAGTGCTTATACAGAAACCCAGCCTAAAACCCCAAAAAGCAAGCAATGTAGATGTACAAGCCTAGCATGACATAATAGTGTCATGTTGCCCTAGCCTAGCATGACATAATAAGGACAAGTTGCCCTAGCCTAGCCTAGCATGACATAATAAGGACAAGTTGCCCTAGCCTAGCCTAGCATGACATAATAAGGGCAAGTTGCCCTAGCCTAGCCTAGCATGACATAATAAGGACAAGTTGCCCTAGCCTAGCCTAGCATGACATAATAAGGGCAAGTTGCCCTAGCCTAGCATGGCATAATAAGGACAAGTTGCCCTAGCCTAGCCTAGCATGACATAATAAGGGCAAGTTGCCCTAGCCTAGCCTAGCATGACATAATAAGGACAAGTTGCCCTAGCCTAGCCTAGCATGGCATAATAGGGACAAGTTGCCCTAGCCTAGCCTAGCATGACATAATAGGGACATGATGCCCTAGCCTAGCCTAGCATGGCATAATAGGGACAAGTTGCCCTAGCCTAGCCTAGCATGACATAATAAGGACAAGTTGCCCTAGCCTAGCATGACATAATAAGGACAAGTTGCCCTAGCCTAGCCTAGCATGACATAATAAGGGCAAGTTGCCCTAGCCTAGCCTAGCATGACATAATAAGGGCAAGTTGCCCTAGCCTAGCCTAGCATGACATAATAAGGGCAAGTTGCCCTAGCCTAGCCTAGCATGACATAATAAGGGCAAGTTGCCCTAGCCTAGCATGGCATAATAAGGGCAAGCTGCCCTAGCCTAGCCTAGCATGACATAATAAGGGCAAGTTGCCCTAGCCTAGCATGGCATAATAATGACAAGTTGCCCTAGCCTAGCCTAGCATGACATAATAAGGGCAAGTTGCCCTAGCCTAGCCTAGCATGACATAATAAGGGTAAGTTGCCCTAGCCTAGCATGGCATAATAAGGGCAAGTTGCCCTAGCCTAGCCTAGCATGACATAATAAGGGCAAGTTGCCCTAGCCTAGCATGGCATAATAAGGGCAAGTTGCCCTAGCCTAGCCTAGCATGACATAATAAGGGCAAGTTGCCCTAGCCTAGCATGGCATAATAAGGACAAGTTGCCCTAGCCTAGCCTAGCATGACATAACAAGGGCAAGTTGCCCTAGCCTAGCCTAGCATGACATAATAAGGGCAAGTTGCCCTAGCCTAGCCTAGCATGACATCTCCAGCTGGAGGGAGGGGGGGGGGGGGGAATGCCTGCTTACATGATCCAGAAATAGAGCTTCCTAGACGGCCCAACGAATTACTGTATATTGCATATGCAATAGGCAACCGTATATGACATGATAACACAGTATACAGATCATTATGAAGATTCAGTGACAACAGCACAGTTGTTTGTATTGTATGCCAAGGATAAAACACAGCCTGAGCTGGGGCCCGACGATGCACAGTCTGCAAGAGGAGAGTTCACACACACACACGCACACACACACACACACACACACACACACACACACACACACACACACACACACACACACACACACACACACACACACACACACACACACACACACACACACACACACACACAGACACTCACACACAGACACACACACACACACACACACACACACACAGACACACACACACAGACACTCACACACACACACAGACACTCACACACACACACACACACACACACACACACACACACACAGACACTCACACACACACACACACACACACACAGACACTCACACACACACACACACACACACACACACACACACACACACACACACACACACACACAGACACTCACACACACACACACACACACACACAGAGACACTCACACACACACACACACACACATCTCTTTTGTTGTCAGCACCAGCATAGGCAGGCAGGAGGGAGGAGACACATGGGGAGAAAGGTGGACCATATCCAAGCTTTGTTACTGGCCGTAATTACACACACCTGAGCCCTAGCCGCTAGCTCTGAGCACACAGTCAGAGACAAGCCTGCCTGGAACGCCACGAGAGGATGTGACATGCATTCTGTACACAACGTTGATATGTCCTATGTCCACACATGTACAGACCACAGGAGGCCCGGTGGCACCTTCATTGGGGAGGACGGGCTCGTGGTAATGGCTGGTGCGGAATAGGTGGAATGGTATGAAATACATCAAACCATTGGTTTCCAGGTGTCTGATGCCATTCCATTAGCTCCGTTCCGGCCGTTATTATGAGCCGTGCTCTCCTCGGCAGCCTCCACTGGTCCATACACACCGGAACATATTGTAAAGTTGCGTCAATTCAAATCTGGTATAGGAACAAAAAGAGGTCAATACACGTCTTCTAAAACAGACTAGTATTTGAATTAATGCAAACACTTGAATTGGTAAATATGATGTTCGTATATACGGGCCCACTGAAACACCACGCAGGGCAGACAGAGAACTGAGCTTTTGTTATAAGTTCTTCTTTAAATACTCTGACAGAGATAGTTCCCGCTCCCTGCTGGGCCTGTCAGAGTAGAGGCTGGGCGTGGT
>CM062503.1:46575514-46665514 GCA_031479575.1 Coregonus ussuriensis | reverse complement strand
CCACTCCGGCCCCCAAAGGACTGCAGCTCATCCGTGCTGTAGGCTCTAACCCCGTAAGCACGGACTGACACTGACACCTTTTTTTTTGGTGCAGTCCGGACCGGGCTTGATTTCCACGTCCACCGACGTTGGTTTTTGGTCCAGTCCGGACCAAATCTGAACTAGTCATAGACGTCTATGTTTGGACCAGCCTTGATTTGGCCCAAACACAGACGTTTATGAATGACATCTTTTGAACTTTCATTCAGAACTGAAAAGGAACCTGATTTCAACATCTGGAAAATACGTATTTTCAACTTTAATTCAGAATCGAAAATTAACCTGAGTTCAACGTCCAGAAAATAAGTATTTTCACCTTTCATTCGGAACCTAAATTGAACCTAACTTCAATGTCTGGAAAGTACGTATTTTAGATGTCTTTTCAACGTCATTTTGCTTGCTATTATTGTGCTGGGCTGCAATTTTTTTTGTCACGCCTAGGAAGGCAGAACGGCAAGAATAGACAGGAAAACAACATACTTGTCTTTAGTACTCTTCTTGAATGAGTGCAAACTAAGACTACTGTAATAAAAGGGAACATTACAGAACAGTTACGTTTACTGTAGTAGTTAATTAGATCATATTATGTCATGTGCTTGTGTACTGTATTTCATGCCTGCTTGCTGTGTGGTGAGGGTTTCATATATAACAACAGATGGAGGGTGATGGTGAGCTGTAGAGAGGGTGTCATAGCTGTTTCCAATTCCATCATCTTATTGTGCATTTCAGCAGACATTATTCCAGTGATGTGTATACCAATGCATTCAGCATCGTAAGACAGGGATTTATATCTAAACACGTTTTTTTTTTTTTATGGATTCTTGAATTGTCGCTTATCGGCGTAATATGAATAAATATATAGCAACCCACACAGGGAAAACTTTAGAACAATTTAAAGAGAGCGTATTCATTCAAAAATAATAAATTGACATTTACAGGGTACAATTTGAATTAGCCATAGCGATACAGATGCAAAATCCCTCCAATGTGTCAGCTTGAGAGGATAACTGTAGTGATTATGAATGACTTAATAACTAGACAGCAGCACTCAAACGGTTAATTAATGACAGGTCAGTGAGGGTCTGCACTAAGGCTACGGTAGTAAGACACTATTAGCAGCGTTTCCCAAACTCGGTCCTGGGGACCCCCAAAGGGGTACACATTTAGTTTTCTTAGTTGCCCTAGCACTACACAGCTGATTTACAAATAAGCAAAGCTTGATAATGAGCTAATTATTTGAAGCATCTGTGTAGTGCTAGGGCAAAAACCTAAACGTGCACCCGGGGGGGCAGGATTGAGTTTGGGACACGCTGGGTTAGTGCATAAGAGCACATTACTGGGTCAAATTCAAAGGGTACCTGTACCCTGCAACTTTAAGTCTATGGTTTATGAATACCATTTTAATAGTACTTTATGGTGCTGGGTATATATTCTATTTATCCTACCAAAGGAAATGCTCCCATTCTGATATGATGGCCAATATCTGATGTAATGTAGTGTAAAATATTGTAATATTCCAATAAAGGCTGTTTAGTAGTGGGTCCCACAGCTGCAACCAGTGGGACATGGGTTGTGTCCCAAATCGGCCCTGGTAAAAGTAGTGCACTATATAGGGAATAGGGTGCCATTTGGAACATAGCCTTAGTCTGGTGGTCTGTACTGGGGAGACAGCTAATTGGCTAATTGGATATTCTGAACTGTGCTTACGGTCTGATTGTGGCTGATTGTGTTTCCCTGGGGTAGACTGGTATCATTGGTTCCTCAATAGTACCTCATTTTGTCCATTTAGTAGCTATTTTGTGATCTGCCTGTCCCGATGGTCCGGAAGTTGAATGTGCAATTAATAGCAACAGTGGAATAATGGAATCATCTCTCTCTCTCTCTCTCTCTCTCTCTCTCTCTCTCTCTCTCTCTCTCTCTCTCTCTCTCTCTCTCTCTCTCTCTCTCTCTCTCTCTCTCTCTCTCTCTCTCTCTCTCTCTCTCTCTCTCTCTCTCTCTCTCTCTCTCTCTCTCTCTCTCTTCTTTTATTTCTGTGCAGATCGAACGTGTTATCTTCTGTGTCTTCCTGGACACGGACTACAGGATCTACAAGGACAAAATCCCTCAAGTCTTCCAAGGTATGCCTGTTTAGATTAATGCCTGTCACGCCATGTACTGTAACTCTGTTCCTCTGACTTTAGTGCCAGGGACCTTACAAAGTGAGAAGGCCTGTGGATTAGTTGTGCAGTGTTTGAGGGGCAACTCTAGACTAGAGAATCCACCTGAGTACTCTTGTTGGACCATCCAGCTAGCCAACCAGCCAGCTAACCCGCCAGCCAGACAGACAACCAACCCGCCAGCCAACCAACCCGCCAGCCAACCAACCCGCCAGCCAACCAACCAGCCAGCCAACCTGCCAGTCAGTCAGCTCTCAGCTGAAAAGGGCATGTCTCTCTAAAGGAGTCCCAGGGAGCATCCACAGGAAAGCAGGCCTGTCTCCACAGAGACGATAGATTTAAAAAAAAAAACTATTTTCTGCTGCTCCCAGTCTCTACCTCCCCTGCCACACAAGCACACATGCACTCACGCACACACACACACACAAACACACACACACACACCCCTCCGCTCTCATCTCATCTCTGAGCCCAGTAGCCAGGAGCAACCATTCACCTTCTCTGATGGCTAGGGGACCACGGAGGATTGGAGCTGAAGGGCTGAAGGGGTGTATAGAGAGCTAGTGTGTCTCTCTCTCTCTCTCTCTCTCTCTCTCTCTCTCTCTCTCTCTCTCTCTCTCTCTCTCTCTCTCTCTCTCTCTCTCTCTCTCTCTCTCTCTCTCTCTCTCTCTCTCTCTCTCTCTCTCTCTCGCTCTCTCGCTCTCTCTCTCTCTCTCTATCCCTCTCCCTCTCTCTCCCTCTCTCTCTCTCTCTTTCTCCACCTCCCCAACTCTCCGTCTCCTAGACAGAAAACAGTGTCAGGCCTTCATCTTCATTCGACTCTCACGTGGAGAAGGTTTTGTTCCCCCTACTCTGCCTCCCATCACATCCAACCATTCTCTCTCTTCCTCATGCTCCCTCTCCCCCTCTCACTTTCCTCTACACTCCTGTCTTTCCTCCCCTCATGTTCCCCTCTTCCTCTCTCCTTTCTTCCTTCCTTCCTTCCTTCCATCCTCCCTCCCCCCTCCCCTCCCTCCCTCCCTCCCTCCCTCCCTCCCTCCCTCCCTCCCTCCTGAAACTCTTTCCTGAAAGATTGCCTTCACCGTACAGTCAGTAATGATATTGCCTGCCTCTATGCACCCGAGGAGCATGATAATATTAGTGTTGTGAGATGGGTTTCTAGAGCTGTTTTTTTCTGCCGTTATCACTCCCAAAGTGCCAGCAATAAGTACAATACCTACATCTCCATCATCCAAATGTGATGTAGGTAGGGACACATGAGACAAGTGTGCTAGTGTAGAGGAGAGCCTTGGAAAAGTTGGTCATTATTAGTTATCGCTCCCAAAGTGCCATTGATAAGTACATCTCTATAATGTAGTTTTAGGTTTGGATAAGGGAATGGAGGGAGGAAAGCACTGTGCTATTGTTTTACTGTAGAAAGGAGGAAAGCACTGTGCTATTGTTTTACTGTAGAAAGGAGGAAAGCACTGTGTTATTGTTTTACTGTAGAAAGGAGGAAAGCACTGTGCTATTGTTTTACTGTAAAAGGGAGGAAAGCACTGTGTTATTGTTTTACTGTAAAAGGGAGGAAAGCACTGTGCTATTGTTTTACTGTAGAAGGGAGGAAAGCACTGTGTTATTGTTTTACTGTAAAAGGGAGGAAAGCACTGTGCTATTGTTTTACTGTAGAAGGGAGGAAAGCACTGTGCTATTGTTTTACTGTAAAAGGGAGGAAAGCACTGTGCTATTGTTTTACTGTAAAAGGGAGGAAAGCACTGTGCTATTGTTTTACAGTAGAAGGGAGGAAAGCACTGTGCTATTGTTTTACTGTAGAAGGGAGGAAAGCGCTGTGTTATTGTTTTACTGTAAAAGGGGGGAAAGCACTGTACTATTGTTTTACTATAGAAGGGAGGAAAGTAGCAGAAGATTTTTAAGTACTAAGAAAAGAGAGAAGAGAAAAGAGAGAAGATAGATGACAGAAGAGAGAAGAGAGACGATAACTACTACTATTGCTTATTGACATGCACTTCCAAATGATGGAAAGACAACACTGGGCTATTGCACTATTGTAGAGCAGCTAAGCACAAGAACAGCTGTAAGGATGAGGTAATGGAAGACCTTGCTGAAGCTACTTGTTATTGCCCTGCAGTGACTTCTTAATGAGGTCTTGAGAGGTTGAAATAATGGAGAGAAATTAAATTGGAGACCTTTAGAGAAGGGCATGGCTGTAACAGGTGGACGTGCCACACAGTGTGCTTTACCTCAACACACACACCAGCCAGGTCGCTCAGGATCCACTTCGGCATCCGAAGTCCGTCCACTGGACTCGGGAAATGCCTTCAGAACTGGCTACTAGGGGCAACGCTGAGCGCTATTATCATCATCAAGTAGCTTGGGTTTTGCTAGGGCGTTGTGGACAGGGGTGGCAGATGGGCGTAAGCCGCGAGCTCCGAGGGTCGCACGTTCAATCCCAGTGAAAGGCACTTGTAAACCATGTGGAGTTGTTTCTGTTTTAACCCTATCCCACACCTTAACCCTTAACCATGTGGAGTTGTTTTAGTGTTGACCCTATCCCAAACCTTAACCCTTAACCATGTGGAGTTGTTTCTGTTTTAACCCTATCCCGCACCTTAACCCTTAACCATGTGGAGTTGTTTCTGTTTTAACCCTATCCCACACCTTAACCCTTAACCATGTGGAGTTGTTTCTGTTTTAACCCTATCCCACACCTTAACCCTTAACCATGTGGAGTTGTTTCTGTTTTAACCCTATCCCACACCTTAACCCTTAACCATAACTCCATAACTCTTAACAAGCATTCGGAATTAATGTCTAAACTTAATCAGCCGCGAGGCGCCGGCGACAGCAGCGAACCAACCCAGGGTGCAGCTGCAGCAGGGGGAGATACCCAGGGTGTCCAAAACACCTCAACATTTAACGTTTGGAGCAACTTAGAAATTTGATGTTTGGAGAAGCGTGGACAAACATCGGAATCTGAAGTCAAATTGGTCAAACCGTGTGTGTCTTGTTGGCACACAGGAGCTTTCCCTCATCTCACAGTCTGGGCTTTAATGTGACCTTTGAACTCATAGGTGAAGGAACAGAGTTTCTAAACCCAGAGGTGCAACATCGCGAGACTTCTGGGAACGCTTCCGAAGCAGACCAAGCAGACTAGGGTTTGTGGTGTCAAAATTCTTCCTTAGTTGTTGATTTTCTCGAAATCTAATGGCACAACCTAGATTTGTATTTTGTTTATTGTTAATTTTTTTTGTCATTTAGCAGACGCTCTTATCCAGAACGACTTACAGGAGCAATTAGGGTTAAGTGCCTTTCGGGTTACTGGCACAACGCTCTTAACTGCTCTTAACCGCCAATGTCTTAATTAGTTGAACATGGTATTACTCCAACCTGGTGAAAGTGACAAACTGACACGTTTTCATTTTCGTCAAAAATGACTTTATGTCGAAGGAGTGCCTTTGATTTGACGGCCTGCACATGCGCAGTTCGGCACGAGACGACCGTTAGACCCAATAACGTGTTTCTGCACATGAGCTTAGCTAGCCAACATCGCCATGACATCGCCTACAAGCACGATCGTGGATTTCTATTGGAGAATCCATTTCTGCCTGTAGTCGTACTGTACTGTCTTTGGTGAAGGCCACTTCTTTTACTTCCTCCTGGAACTACTTGTGTGTGTGCGTGCGTGTGTGTGTGTGCGTGTGTATGTGTGTGCGTGTGTAGTCTGCAGGCAAAGACTACTTTCATTCATCAGGCCCAGACTACGTGGCTGAATAGGTGACCCATTCACACTCAGGGTCATTGAGTGTCTGCAGGCGGATGTGCTCACATCCCTTAAATGGTGCAGCTATAGAACATTTTGAGGAACTGAGGACCCCATGCCAAATCTTTTCAACCTCCTGAGGGGGAAGGAGGTGTTGTCGTGCCTTCTTCACAACTGTGTCGGTGTGTGTGGGCCATGTTCATTCCTTAGTGATGTGGACACAGAGGAACTTAAAGCTCTCGACCCGCTCCACTACAGCCCCGTCAATGTGGATGGCGGTGTGCTCGACCCTCCGTTCTATAGCCTGTCTCATCGTCGTCGTTGATTAGGCATACCAACGTCGTGTCGTCAGCAAACCTAATGATGGTGTTGGAGTCATGCGCACCCACACAGTTGTGAGTGAACAGAGAGTACAGAAGGGGATTAAGCATTCACCCCTGAGGGTTTCCCTGTGTTTAGGGTCAGCGTGGCGGATGTGTTGTTGCCTACCCTCACCACCTGGGAGCGTAAGGAAGTCCAGAATCCAGTTGCAAAAGGAGGTGTTCAGTCCCAGGGTCCTGAGCTTAGTGATGAGTTTGGAGGTCCCTTTGGTGTTGAACGCTAAGCTGTAGTCAATGAGCAGCATTCTCACATAGGTGTTCCTCTTGTCCAGGTGGGGGATGGCAGTGTGGAGTACAATAGAGATTGCGTCATCTGTGGATCTGTTGGGGCAGGTATGCAAATTGGAGTTGGTCCAGGGTGTCTGGGATGATGGTGTTGATATGAGCCATGACCAGCCTTTCAAAGCATTTCATGGCTACAGATGTGAGTGCTACAGGGTCATAGACATTTAGACAGGTTACCTTGGCGTTCTTGGGTACAGGGACTATGGTGGTCTGCTTGAAACATGTAGGTATTACAGACTGGGTCAGAGAGATGTAAATGAAGACACTTGCCAGCTAGTCAGCGCATGCTCTGAGTACACGTCCTGGTAATCCGTCTGGCCCCGCAGCCTTGGGAATGTTAACCTCTTTAAAGGTCTTACTCACATCGGCTACGGAGAGCATGATCATATAGTCGTCCGGAACAGCTGGTGCTCTCATGCATGGTTCAGTGTTGCTTGCCTTGAAGCGAGCATAAAAGCATTTAGCTAGTCTGGTGGTCATCACTGGGCAGCTCGCGGCTGGGTTTCCCTTTTTAATCTGTGATAGTTTGCAAGCCCTGCGACATCCAAAGAGTGTAGTAGGTTTGAATCTTCGTCCTGTATTGATGCTTTACCTGTTTGATGGCTCGTCGGAGGTCGTAGCGGGATCTTTTATAAGCGTCCGGATTAGTGTCCCGCTCTTTGAAAGAGGTAGCTCTAGCCTTTAGCTCAGTGCGGATGTTGCCTGTAATCCATGGCTTCTGGTTGGGATATGTACGTAGGGTCACTGTGGGATCGACGTTGTCGATGCATTTATTAATGAAGCCGGTGACTGATGTGGTGTACTCCTCAACGTTATCGAATGAATTCTGGAACATATTCCAGTCTGTGCTAGCGAAACATTCCTGAAGCTTAGCATCCGATTCATCGGGCCAATTCCGTATTGCACATGTCATTGGTACTTTCCTGTTTTAGTTTTTGCTTTTAAGCAGAAATCAGGAGCATAGAGTTATGTTCTTATTTGCCAAAGGCAGGGCGAGGGAGAGCCTTGCATCAATTTCTGTGTGTGGAGTAAGGTTATGTAGAGTTTTTTTTCCCCTCTAGCTGACATGCTGATAGAAATGAGGTATTTTGAGGATTTCAGAGGAGGATTTTAGTTTCCCTGTATTAAAATCACCGGCCATAAGAAGTGCCCCCTCTGGATGTGCATTTTCTTGTTTGTTTATGGCCCTATACAGCTCGTTGAGTGCGGTCTTAGTGCCAGTATCGGTTTGTGGTGGTAAATAGACAGCTATGAAAAATATAGATGAAAACTATCTTGGTAAATAGTGATAATACTGCTGATCATGAGATATTCTAACTCAAGTGAGGAAAATCTCGAGACTGCCTTAGCTACCACATACTGAGTGCTAACGCAATATGTTTAGATCAAGAACCAAACGTTTGGCTATTGTCTGAAATGTTGCAGGATACAATCATTATATTCATACCTGCCCATTGTTGTTGAGCAACCTGTACAATATTTTAGAGGCTTTAAAGGGGCAATCTGTAGTTGCTGCATCCATTTATAAATTAATTATATGTACCCACTGATACGTGAAGAATATAACTTAGAAGTGCCTCATTAGCTTAGTTTATCTGTCAGTCCTTGCATCCATAGTTCTGTCTATGAATTTCAGAGTTGTTACATTTCTCCAAACCCATCCCTCAGCTTTTTAATGAAACAGCGGTAGGGAAGACACTTTGTTATTGTTTCAACCACGGATTGCCCCTTTAACTGGTATGGTGAGAGGTGAACCCATCACCCAGATGGCATGAGCAGTCTATTCCAGCATCCCAAAAATCTCCCTCCCTGAACATTACATCCCCAGTCCTCTAACCCCTCCCCCCTTCTCCCTCCTCCCTCCCCGTCAACCCCTTCCTCCATCTTGGGAACCCACATGGCGGTAAAATGATCTGTGAAGGAGAGTGGCTGCCACATGTCCGCCATGATGATATACAGTAGTTTCAGGTGAGGCCCCCATCCACCACCATCTTCTCCTGCCAGGCCTGCGGCGCTGTACCACAGATCTATACCGCCACAATTACAGTAGCTATAGGTGAGGCCTTGAGACTCCAACCTTCTCCTCCTATGCCTCCTCCTCCCTCCCCTCCTCCGCATTCACAGTTATCTTTCACTGGGATCTAACACTGTGATAATAGATCTAACACTGTGATTACTGTAGCTTTAGGTGAGGCGTTGAGACCCCCTCTCACCCCCCCCCCCCTTTCCTATTCCCCTCCCCTTACATCCTCTCTTCTTTCCTCCCCATCCAAGGCCGTCTCATCCCACACGTCTGCCACTGCCCGGCCTGTGGTACTAATAGCTCAAACTACTCCATGATTACAGTAGCTTTCGGTGAGGCCTTGAGACTCTTTTCCGCTGACTAGATCCACGAAATGGGGGAGCCCTGAGGAAAATAAATTGGGATACAGCTAGAGAAAGTGGGAGAGAGAGCTAGAGAAATTAAGAGAGGTGGGGAGTGAGAGAGAGATGGAGAGAGAGAGAAAGCAAGAGAGAGCGAGAGAGAGAACGAGAGAGCAGGGATAAAGCTTCACAGCTAAACCTTTGAAAATCCTAAGACATTTAGAGAATGAGACTGAGAATGAAGGCTTGGGGGGAGAAATGAACTCAACCATGGGGACATCTGTAATTCTGCTGGAGTCAGACAAAAGTCAGACCTCTCTGGCTGCATTCCAAATGGCACCCTATTCCCTATATAGAGCACTACTTTTGACCAGTGCCCAAATGGACATATAGCGGTCTGAGCCGCTGTCTCTAGAACACATACAGTGGGGAGAACAAGTATTTGATACACTGCCGATTTTGCAGGTTTTCCTACTTACAAAGCATGTAGAGGTCTGTAATTTTTATCATAGGTACACTTCAACTGTGAGAGACGGAATCTAAATCAAAAATCCAGAAAATCACATTGTATGATTTTTAAGTAATTGATTTGCATTTTATTGCATGACATAAGTATTTGATACATCGGAAAAGCAGAACATAATATTTGGTACAGAAACCTTTGTTTGCAATTACAGAGATCAAACATTTCCTATAGGTCTTGACCAGGTTTGCACACACTGCAGCAGGGATTTTGGCCCACTCCTCCATACAGACCTTCTCCAGATCCTTCAGGTTTCGGGGCTGTCGCTGGGCAATACAGACTTTCAGCTCCCTCCAAAGATTTTCTATTGGGTTCAGGTCTGGAGACTGGCTAGGCCACTCCAGGACCTTGAGATGCTTCTTACGGAGCCACTCCTTAGTTGCCCTGGCTGTGTGTTTCGGGTCATTGTCATGCTGGAAGACCCAGCCACGACCCATCTTCAATGCTCTTACTGAGGGAAGGAGGTTGTTGGCCAAGATCTCGCGATACATGGCCCCATCCATCCTCCCCTCAATACGGTGCAGTCGTCCTGTCCCCTTTGCAGAAAAGTATACCCAAAGAATTACGTTTCCACCTCCATGCTTCACGGTTGGGATGGTTTTCTTGGGGTTGCTCTATTTTTGTCTCATCAGACCACATGACCTTCTCCCATCCCTCCTCTGGATCATCCAGATGGTCATTGGCAAACTTCAGACGGGCCTGGACATGCGCTGGCTTGAGCAGGGGGACCTTGCGTGCGCTGCAGGATTTTAATCCATGACGGCGTAGTGTGTTACTAATGGTTTTCTTTGAGACCGTGGTCCCAGCTCTCTTCAGGTCATTGACCAGGTCCTGCCGTGTAGTTCTGGGCTGATCCCTCACCTTCCTCATGATCATTGATACAGACCTCTACATGCTTTGTAAGTAGGAAAACCTGCAAAATCGGCAGTGTATCAAATACTTGTTCTCCCCACTGTATAACACATGTACCGCTGCCAGCATGGGTTCGAATCTGAAGCGTCACTCTTTCAGTAATCTTGGTTAACCCAGAACTAAAGGCTTGTGTAATTGGTCAGATGCTACATTAAGTTCTGGGCATATACACTACCGGTCAAAGGTTTTAGAACACCTACTCATTCAAGGGTTTTTCTTTATTTTTACTACTTTCTACATTGTAGAATAATAGTGAAGACATCAAAACTATGAAATAAAACATATGGAATCACGTAGTAACCAAAAAAGTGTTAAACAAATCAAAATATATTTTATATATGAGATTCTTCAAAGTAGCCACACTTTGCCTAGATGACAGCTTTGCACACTCTTGGCATTCTCTCAACCAACTTCATGAGGTAGTCACCTGGAATGCATTTCAATTAACAGGTGTGCCTTCTTAAATGTTAATTTGTTGAATTTCTTTCCTTCTTAATTTGTTTGAGACAATCAGGTGTGTTGTGACAAGTTAGGGGGGTATACAGAAGATAGCCCATTTTTGGTAAAAAACCAAGTCCATATTATGGCACGAACAGCTCAAATAAGCAAAGAGAAATGACAGTCCATCATTACTTTAAGACATGAAGGTCAGTCAATCCGGAAAATGTCAAGAACTTTGAAAGTTTCTTAAAGTGCAGTCGCAAAAACCATCAAGCGCTATGATGAAACTGGCTCTCATGAGGCTCGCCACAGGAATGGAAGAACCAGAGTTACCTCTGCTCAAGTAACAGACACAACGTAGAAAATAGTTTAAAAAATAAAGAAAAACCCTGGAATGAGTAGGTGTGTCCAAACTTTTGACTGGTACTGTACGTGTTAAGAGAAGAGATAAAACAAAGAGCTCCACCGTCTCTCTTTGCAAGTTACGGGCGAGTCTATGGGCCAAATGTCCCCTCCCCTTCCCAAATTCTAAAGATGTTAAGGGACGGATAGAAATGTACAGAATACTGGAGGAAAATGGGTGAAGGTCATCCTGTTTCAATTTCAGTCAAGTTGGAGGTTTTTAGTATTTTTTACATCTAGTCCAGGGGAGGATCATGTAATTTGTATTTGATTCCATTTCAATATTTCTCCGTGTTTTAGTAGCTTACTAGGCAGCGTATTGATGTGATGCCGCCCCTCATCTCTGCTTCTCCGCAATATCGATTGTGCCTATAGGCTATTTAGTGTGGTCTCAATCAAATGATCCATAGCCTACAGGCTATAGGCTACGAAGTGCATGCTGGGAGAAGCACAGAGCATAATTATATTTCTAAGAAAATGTACTTCCTTCACAAGTCTTTTGCGCTGCTGGGGATATTGTAAATAAAACTAGACTGCATTAACCACTGCAATGGATATTCCAACCCTGAGCCCCTGACCTGCTCTTACTGAATCCCCCAAACCAATGGATGTGCTGTGTCTATGGTGGCAGTTCAGGAGGAGAGTCAAAGGTTTCTTCCAAAAACAATTTTTCAATAGGCCTAGTCCAAAGAAATGCACTATCTTGCATGCGGACTATCCTATAGCACAGGTCCGTCGTTGTGTTCTGTTCAGTGTGAAAAGGAAGATGAGGAGAAGGAAACAGACGTTGAAACTTTGATCGCTTGCTCCTACTATAATTGATTTATTTATCTGAGTTATTGACCTCACAATAAGCCAGATTCGAGTAATTTACATTTTTTAGTGCTGAAACTTGAAGCAGGAGCCGTGGCACAATCAATCGGAAATGAACAGCTCATGGTGCTGAAAGTAGGCAAATTAGAGTAGGCATAATTCATTTCAACCGTCTTCATTTTAATTCGACTTTAGTAACAACAAGAGGGCTTTGTGTTTTCTTCCTAAGTAGGCCTGTTGACAGACGAAATTAGGCTACAGGCTGCTATATCCAAAGGTTCGTCGTTCAATTCCTCCACTCTTTAAATAGCCTACCTCCTTGTCAGTGAAAGGCTGTTCAGTTAAAACCAAGACTCGAATTGAGGGTGTATGAGAGGGTATGCCATAGGCCTACCTTTTATTAAAGAAAATGGCATAATCTTAAGATTATTAAGAAAATAAAACAGATCCGATTAAACACTACATTACCAAAGTATGTGGACACATGCTCGTCGAACATCTGATTACAAAATCATGGGCATTAATATGGAGTTGGTCCCCCTTTGCTTCTATAACAGCCTCCACTCTTCTGGGAAGGCTTTCCTCTAGATGTCAGAACATTGCTGCAGGGACTTGCTTCCATTCAGCCACAAGAGAATTAGTGAGGTCGGGCACTGATGTTGGGCATTTAGGCCTGGCTCGCAGTCGGCGTTCCAATTCATCCCGAAGATGTTCGATGGGGTTGAGGTCAGGGCTCTGTGCAGTCCAGTCAAGTTCTTTCACACCAATCTCTACAAACCATTTCTGTATGGACCTCGCTTAGTGCACGGGGGCATTGTCATGCTGAAACAGGAAAGGGCCTTCCCCAAACTGTTGCCACAAAGTTGGATGCACAGAATCATCTAGAATCTCATTGTATGCTGTAGCGTTGAGATTTCCCTTCACTGGAACTAAGGGGCCTAGCGCGAACCATGAAAAACAGCCCCAGACCATTATTCCTCCTCCACCAAACTTTACAGTTGGCACTATGCATTGGGGCAGGTAGTGTTCTCCTGGCATCCGCCAGACCCAGATTTGTCCATCGGACTTCCAGATGGTGAAGCATGATTCATCACTCCAGAGAACACGTTTCCACTGCTCCAGAATCCAATGGCGGCAAGGTTTACACCACTCCAGCCGACGCTTGGCATTGCGCATTGTGATCTTAGGCTTGTGTGCGGCTGCTCGGCCATGGAAACCCATTTCATGAAGCTCCCGACGAAGAGTTCTTGTGCTAACGTTGCTTCCAGAGGCAGTTTGGAACTCATTAGTGAGTGTTGCAACCGAGGACAGATGAGTTTTACTTCAACACTTGGCAGTCCCATTCTGTGAGCTTGTGTGGCCTACCACTTCGCGGCTGAGCCATTGTTGCTCCTAGACGTTTCCACTTCACAATAACAGCACTTACAGTTGACCGTAAGGCCATTCTACTGTCAATGTTTGTGTATAGAGATTGCAAGGCTTTGTGCTCGATTTTATACACCTGTCAGCAACGTGTGTGGCTGAAATAGCCGAATCCACTCATTTGAAGGGGCGTCCACATACTTTTGTATATAGTGATCTATAACAGCGTTTTGGTCCGCGATGCTTTATGCTAGAAATAAGATGTAAAATACCCAAGAAAGACGTGACTCTGATGCATATGGGGATATCATTGTTTTGTTTCTTTGACATTCAGAGTCTGACTTTTCTTGGGAAGTAATCTAATTCTGTCACTATCAATTGATTAAACTATTCACTTTCTGTACAATAGAAAATGTTTAAACCCAGAAAGCTTTTTCTCTTATTGGGTTAAGCCACGGAAGAAGAGTAGCCAGCAGTGAAAGCTTACATTTTTCTGTGTCGGTAGGCCTACTCTGTTTGGGGTGGAAAGGTAGGCCTAACTTGAAAGTACCATGCTCGGATTCCTAATTACGTCTCAGATTTAATTATTTGCAAACAAGACAATACTGATTCAGCATTGGAGAAATTTGATAAGATAAACACATAGGCCTATCTCTCTGTCCATTCTTAGCCTGTAATTTCGTTAAAATGTGTAGTATTAAAAAAATATGTAAAATTACGTAGAAATAACCAGTGACGAAAAATCCAAGCACCGGAACTAATGCTGCTTGTTATCTCAAACAAAATTACTGAGGATAATAGTGGACGATATTGCCACTCCTATTTGCCATATCTTCAATCTAAGCCTACTAGAAAGTGTGTGCCCCCAGATACAATGCTATTTTACAGTAAACAAATTGACAACACACTTTCAGCATGCTCTTAGGGAAGGACATTCAACAAGCACAGCAAATGACTGATGATTGGCTGAGAGAAATTGATGATAAAAATATTGTGGGGGGCTGTTTTGTTAGACTTCAGTGCGGCTTTTGACATTATCGATCATAGTCTGCTGCTGGAAAAACGGATGTGTTATGGCTTTACACCCCCTGCTATATTGTGGATAAAGAGTTACCTGTCTAACAGAACACAGAGGGTGTTAATGGAAGCCTCTCTAGGCCCCTTACTTTTTTCAATCTTTACTAACGACATGCCACTGGCTTTGAGTAAAGCCAGAGTGTCTATGTTTTCGGATGACTCAACACTATACACGTCAGCTATTACAGCAACTGAAATGACAGCAACACTTAACAAAGATCTGCAGTTAGTTTCAGAATGTGTGGCAAGGAATAAGTTTGTCCTAAATATAATTATATATGTATTTGGGACAAGTCATTCACTAAACCCTAAACCTCAACTGAATCTTGTAATAAATAATGTGGAAACTGAGCAAGTTGAGGTGACTAAACTGCTTGGAGTAGCCCTGGATTGTAAACTGTCATGGTCAAAACATATTGATACAACAGTAGCTAAGATGGGGAGAAGTATGTCCATAATTAAGCGCTGCTCTGCCTTCTTAACAGCACTATCAACAAGGCAGGTCCTACAGGCCCTAGTTTTGTCACACCTGGACTACTGTTCAGTCATGTGGTCAGGTAAAACGAAGAGGGACTTAGGAAAATTGCAATTGGCTCAGAACAGGGCAGCACGGCTGGCCCTTGGATGTACACAGAGAGCAAACATTAATAATATGTATGTCAATCTCTCCTGGCTCAGAGTAGCGGAGAGATTGACTTCATCACTACTTGTATTTGTGAGAGGTATTGACATGTTGAAAACACAGAGCTGTCTGTTTAAACGACTAGCACACAGCTCAGACAACCATGCATACCCCACTAGACATGCCACCAGAGGTCTCTTCACAGTCCCCAAGTCCAGAACAGATTATGTGAGGCGCACAGTACTACATAGACCCATGACTACATGGAACTATATTCCACATCAGGTAACTGATGCAAACAGATAAAAATACACCTTAAGGATCAGCGGGGACTGTGAAGCAACACAAATTTAGGCACAGACACATGCATACACACACATGATAACATACGCACTATACACACACGTGCACATGGATTTTGTATTGTAGATATGTGGTAGTGGAGTATGGGCCTGAGGGCACAAGCTTAGTGTGTTGTGATTTCTGTAATGAATGTATTGTAATGTTTTGTAAATTGTATAACTGCCTTAATTTTGCCGGACCCCAGGAAGATTAGCTGCTGCCTTGGGAGAAGCGACTGGGGATCCATAATGAATACAAATACAAATACACATCACATCGTATCATGAAATAATTACTGAACCATTTATGTTTACGTAGTCTGTCCACGTGAGATTACTCTTTCAGCAAAAACTCTGCTACCTTTTCTCTCTACCTGTGTCTCTGTCCAATAAAAAGAAACAGAGAAGTACAGTAGCACCAGATCTGTACTCTGCCCTCTAGCACCAGATCTGTACTCTGCCTCTAACACCAGATCTGTACTCTGCCTCTAGTAACACCAGATCTGTAATCTGCCTCTAACACCAGATCTGTACTCTGCCTCTAACACCAGATCTGTACTCTGCCTCTAGTAATACCAGATCTGTACTCTGCCTCTAACACCAGATCTGTACTCTGCCTCTAGTAACACCAGATCTGTACTCTGCCTCTAACACCAGATCTGTACTCTGCCTCTAGTAACCCAGATCTGTACTCTGCCTCTAACACCATATCTGTACTCTGCCTCTAACACCAGATCTGTACTCTGCCTCTAGTAACACCAGATCTGTACTCTGCCTCTAACACCAGATATGTCCTCTGCCTCTAACACCAGATCTGTACTCTGCCTCTAACACCAGATATGTACTCTGCCTCTAATACCAGATCTGTACTCTGCCTCTACTAACACCAGATCTGTACTCTGTCTCTAACACCAGATCTGTACTCTGCCTCTAACCCCAGATCTGTACTCTGCCTCTAGTAACAACAGATCTGTACTCTGCCTCTAACACCAGATCTGTACTCTACCTCTAGTAACACCAGATCTGTACTCACTCTACACCAGATCTGTACTCTGCCTCTAACACCAGATATGTACTCTGTCTCTAGTAACACCAGATCTGTACTCTGCCTCTAGTAACACCAGATCTGTACTCTCTCTCTAACACCAGATCTGTACTCTGCCTCTAACACCAGATCTGTACTCTGCCTCTAGTAACACCAGATCTGTACTCTGCCTCTAACACCAGATCTGTACTCTGCCTCTAACACCAGACCTGTACTCTGTCTCTAACACCAGATCTGTACTCTGCCTCTAGTAACACCAGATATGTACTCTGCCTCTAACACCAGATCTGTACTCTGCCTCTAACACCAGATCTGTACTCTGCCTCTAGTAACACCAGATCTGTACTCTGCCTCTAACACCAGCTATGTACTCTGCCTCTAACACCAGATCTGTACTCTGCCTCTAGTAACACCAGATCTGTACTCTGCCTCTAACACCAGATCTGTACTCTGCCTCTAACACCAGATCTGTACTCTGCCTCTAACACCAGATCTGTACTCTGCCTCTAGTAAAACCAGATCTGTAATCTGCCTCTAACACCAGATATGTACTCTGTTTCTAACACCAGATCTGTACTCTGCCTCTAACACCAGATCTGTATTCTGCCTCTAGTAAAACCAGATCTGTACTCTGCCTCTAACACCAGATCTGTACTCTGCCTCTAACATCAGATCTGTACTCTGCCTCTAACACCAGATCTGTACTCTGCCTCTAACACCAGATCTATACTCTGCCTCTAGTAACACCATATCTGTTCTCTGCCTCTAACACCAGATCTGTACTCTGCCTCTAACACCAGATATGTACTCTGTGTCTAGTAACACCAGACCAGTACTCTGCCTCTAGTAACACCAGACCTGTATTCTGCCTCTAACACCATATCTGTACTCTGCCTCTAGTAACACCATATCTGTACTCTACATCTAACACCAGATCTGTATTCTGTCTATAACACCAGATCTGTACTCTGCCTCTAGTAGTACCAGATCTGTTCTCTGTCTCTAACACCAGATCTGTACTCTGCCTCTAACACCAGATCTGTCCTCTGCCTCTAACACCAGATCTGTACTCTGCCTCTAGTAACACCAGATCTGTACTCTGCCTCTAGTAACACCAGATCTGTACTCTGCCTCTAGTAACACCATATATGTACTCTACCTCTAGTAACACCAGATCTGTACTCTGCCTCTAACACCAGATCTGTACTCTGCCTCTAACCCCAGATCTGTACTCTGCCTCTAGTAACACCAGATCTGTACTCTGCCTCTAGTAACACCAGATCTGTACTCTGCCTCTAGTAACACCAGATCTGTACTCTGCCTCTAACACCAGATCTGTACTCTGCCTCTAACACCAGATCTGTACTCTGCCTCTAACACCAGATCTGTACTCTGCCTCTAACACCAGATCTGTACTCTACCTCTAACACCAGATCTGTACTCTGCCTCTAACAACATATCTGTACTCTGCCTCTAACACCAGATATGTACTCTGTCTCTAGTAACACCAGACCAGTACTCTGCCTCTAACACCAGATCTGTATTCTGTCTATAACACCAGATCTGTACTCTGCCTCTAGTAGTACTAGATCTGTTCTCTGTCTCTAACACCAGATCTGTACTCTGCCTCTAACACCAGATATGTCCTCTGCCTCTAACACCAGATCTGTACTCTGCCTCTAGTAACACCAGATCTGTACTCTGCCTCTAGTAACACCAGATCTGTACTCTGCCTCTAGTAACACCAGATCTGTACTCTGTCTCTAGTAACACCAGATCTGTACTCCGCCTCTAGTAACACCAGATCTGTACTCTGCCTCTAAAACCAGATCTGTACTCTGCCTCTAGTAACACCAGATCTCTACTCTGCCTCTAAAACCAGATCTGTACTCTGCCTCTAGAAACACCAGATCTGTACTCTGCCTCTAACACCAGATCTGTATTCTGTCTATAACACCAGATCTTTACTCTGCCTCTAGTAGTACCAGATCTGTTCTCTGTCTCTAACACCAGATCTGTACTCTGCCTCTAACACCAGACCTGTACTCTGCCTCTAGTAACACCATATCTGTACTCTGCCTCTAACACCAGATCTGTACACTGCCTCTAACACCAGATCTGTACTCTGCCTCTAACCCCAGATCTGTACTCTGCCTCTAGTAACACCAGATCTGTACTCTGTCTCTAGTAACACCAGATCTGTACTCTACCTCTAGTAACACCAGATCTGTAATCTGCCTCTAACCCCAGATCTGTACTCTGCCTCTAGTAACACCAGATCTGTACTCTGCCTCTAGTAACACCAGATCTGTACTCTGTCTCTAGTAACACCAGATCTGTACTCTGCCTCTAGTAACACCAGATCTGTACTCTGCCTCTAAAACCAGATCTGTACTCTGCCTCTAGTAACACCAGATCTCTACTCTGCCTCTAAAACCAGATCTGTACTCTGCCTCTAGTAACACCAGATCTGTACTCTGCCTCTAGTAACCCCAGATCTGTACTCTGCCTCTAACACCAGATCTGTACTCTGCCTCTAGTAACACCAGATCTGTACTCTGCCTCTAACACCAGATCTGTACTCTGCCTCTAACACCAGATCTGTACTCTGCCTCTAGTAACACCAGATCTGTACTCTGTCTCTAGTAACACCAGATCTGTACTCTGCCTCTAGTAACACCAGATCTGTACTCTGTCTCTAACACCAGATCTGAACTCTGCCTCTAGTAATACCAGATCTGTACTCTGCCTCTAACACCATATCTGTATTCTGCCTCTAACACCAGACCTGTACTCTGCCTCTAACCCCAGATCTGTACTCTGCCTCTAACACCAGATCTGTACTCTGCCTCTAACACCAGATCTGTACTCTGCCTCTAACACCATATCTGTACTCTACCTCTAGTAACACCAGATCTGTACTCTGCATCTAACACCAGATATGTACTCTGCCTCTAATACCAGATCTGTACTCTGCCTCTACTAACACCAGATCTGTACTCTGTCTCTAACACCAGATCTGTACTCTGCCTCTAACCCCAGATCTGTACTCTGCCTCTAGTAACAACAGATCTGTACTCTGCCTCTAACACCAGATCTGTACTCTGCCTCTAGTAACACCAGATCTGTACTCACTCTACACCAGATCTGTACTCTGCCTCTAACACCAGATATGTACTCTGTCTCTAGTAACACCAGATCTGTACTCTGCCTCTAGTAACACCAGATCTGTACTCTCTCTCTAACACCAGATCTGTACTCTGCCTCTAACACCAGATCTGTACTCTGCCTCTAGTAACACCAGATCTGTACTCTGCCTCTAACACCAGATCTGTACTCTGCCTCTAACACCAGACCTGTACTCTGTCTCTAACACCAGATCTGTACTCTGCCTCTAGTAACACCAGATATGTACTCTGCCTCTAACACCAGATCTGTACTCTGCCTCTAACACCAGATCTGTACTCTGCCTCTAGTAACACCAGATCTGTACTCTGCCTCTAACACCAGCTATGTACTCTGCCTCTAACACCAGATCTGTACTCTGCCTCTAGTAACACCAGATCTGTACTCTGCCTCTAACACCAGATCTGTACTCTGCCTCTAACACCAGATCTGTACTCTGCCTCTAACACCAGATCTGTACTCTGCCTCTAGTAAAACCAGATCTGTACTCTGCCTCTAACACCAGATCTGTACTCTGCCTCTAACATCAGATCTGTACTCTGCCTCTAACACCAGATCTGTACTCTGCCTCTAACACCAGATCTATACTCTGCCTCTAGTAACACCATATCTGTTCTCTGCCTCTAACACCAGATCTGTACTCTGCCTCTAACACCAGATATGTACTCTGTGTCTAGTAACACCAGACCAGTACTCTGCCTCTAGTAACACCAGACCTGTATTCTGCCTCTAACACCATATCTGTACTCTGCCTCTAGTAACACCATATCTGTACTCTACATCTAACACCAGATCTGTATTCTGTCTATAACACCAGATCTGTACTCTGCCTCTAGTAGTACCAGATCTGTTCTCTGTCTCTAACACCAGATCTGTACTCTGCCTCTAACACCAGATCTGTCCTCTGCCTCTAACACCAGATCTGTACTCTGCCTCTAGTAACACCAGATCTGTACTCTGCCTCTAGTAACACCAGATCTGTACTCTGCCTCTAGTAACACCATATATGTACTCTACCTCTAGTAACACCAGATCTGTACTCTGCCTCTAACACCAGATCTGTACTCTGCCTCTAACCCCAGATCTGTACTCTGCCTCTAGTAACACCAGATCTGTACTCTGCCTCTAGTAACACCAGATCTGTACTCTGCCTCTAGTAACACCAGATCTGTACTCTGCCTCTAACACCAGATCTGTACTCTGCCTCTAACACCAGATCTGTACTCTGCCTCTAACACCAGATCTGTACTCTGCCTCTAACACCAGATCTGTACTCTACCTCTAACACCAGATCTGTACTCTGCCTCTAACAACATATCTGTACTCTGCCTCTAACACCAGATATGTACTCTGTCTCTGGTAACACCAGACCAGTACTCTGCCTCTAACACCAGATCTGTATTCTGTCTATAACACCAGATCTGTACTCTGCCTCTAGTAGTACCAGATCTGTTCTCTGTCTCTAACACCAGATCTGTACTCTGCCTCTAACACCAGATATGTCCTCTGCCTCTAACACCAGATCTGTACTCTGCCTCTAGTAACACCAGATCTGTACTCTGCCTCTAGTAACACCAGATCTGTACTCTGCCTCTAGTAACACCAGATCTGTACTCTGTCTCTAGTAACACCAGATCTGTACTCCGCCTCTAGTAACACCAGATCTGTACTCTGCCTCTAAAACCAGATCTGTACTCTGCCTCTAGTAACACCAGATCTCTACTCTGCCTCTAAAACCAGATCTGTACTCTGCCTCTAGAAACACCAGATCTGTACTCTGCCTCTAACACCAGATCTGTATTCTGTCTATAACACCAGATCTTTACTCTGCCTCTAGTAGTACCAGATCTGTTCTCTGTCTCTAACACCAGATCTGTACTCTGCCTCTAACACCAGACCTGTACTCTGCCTCTAGTAACACCATATCTGTACTCTGCCTCTAACACCAGATCTGTACTCTGCCTCTAACACCAGATCTGTACTCTGCCTCTAACCCCAGATCTGTACTCTGCCTCTAGTAACACCAGATCTGTACTCTGTCTCTAGTAACACCAGATCTGTACTCTACCTCTAGTAACACCAGATCTGTAATCTGCCTCTAACCCCAGATCTGTACTCTGCCTCTAGTAACACCAGATCTGTACTCTGCCTCTAGTAACACCAGATCTGTACTCTGTCTCTAGTAACACCAGATCTGTACTCTGCCTCTAGTAACACCAGATCTGTACTCTGCCTCTAAAACCAGATCTGTACTCTGCCTCTAGTAACACCAGATCTCTACTCTGCCTCTAAAACCAGATCTGTACTCTGCCTCTAGTAACACCAGATCTGTACTCTGCCTCTAGTAACCCCAGATCTGTACTCTGCCTCTAACACCAGATCTGTACTCTGCCTCTAGTAACACCAGATCTGTACTCTGCCTCTAACACCAGATCTGTACTCTGCCTCTAACACCAGATCTGTACTCTGCCTCTAGTAACACCAGATCTGTACTCTGTCTCTAGTAACACCAGATCTGTACTCTGCCTCTAGTAACACCAGATCTGTACTCTGTCTCTAACACCAGATCTGTACTCTGCCTCTAGTAATACCAGATCTGTACTCTGCCTCTAACACCATATCTGTATTCTGCCTCTAACACCAGACCTGTACTCTGCCTCTAACCCCAGATCTGTACTCTGCCTCTAACACCAGATCTGTACTCTGCCTCTAACACCAGATCTGTACTCTGCCTCTAACACCATATCTGTACTCTACCTCTAGTAACACCAGATCTGTACTCTGCATCTAACACCAGATCTGTACTCTGCCTCTAGTAACACCAGATCTGTACTCTACCTCTAGTAACACCAGATCTGTACTCTGCCTCTAACACCAGATCTGTACTCTGCCTCTAGTAACACCAGATCTGTACTCTGCCTCTAACACCATATCGGTATTCTGCCTGTAACACCAGACCTGTACTCTGCCTCTAGTAACACCAGATCTGTACTCTGCCTCTAACACCATATCTGTATTCTGCCTCTAACACCAGATCTGTACTCTGCCTCTAGTAACACCAGATCTGTACTCTGCCTCTAACACCATATCTGTATTCTGCCTCTAACACCAGATATGTACTCTGCCTCTAACACCAGATCTGTACTCTGCCTCTAACACCAGATCTGTACTCTGCCTCTAACACCAGATCTGTACTCTGTCTCTAACACCATATCTGTATTCTGCCTCTAACACCAGATCTGTACTCTGCCTCTAACACCAGATCTGTACTCTGCCTCTAACACCAGATCTGTACTCTGCCTCTAGTAACACCAGATCTGTACTCTGCCTCTAACACCAGATCTGTACTCTGCCTCTTACCCCAGATCTGTACTCTGCCTCTAACACCAGACCTGTACTCTGCCTCTAGTAACACCAGATCTGTACTCTGCCTCTAGTAACACCAGATCTGTACTCTGCCTCTAGTAACACCAGATCTGTACTCTGCCTCTAACACCAGATCTGTACTCTGCCTCTAACACCAGACCTGTACTCTACCTCTAGTAACACCAGATCTGTACTCTGCCTCTAACACCAGATCTGTACTCTGCCTCTAGTAACACCAGATCTGTACTCTACCTCTAGTAACACCAGATCTGTACTCTGCCTCTAGTAACACCAGAACTGTACTCTGCCTCTAGTAACACCAGATCTGTACTCTGTCTCTAGTAACACCAGATCTGTACTCTGCCTCTAGTAACATCAGATCTGTACTCTGCCTCTAACACCAGATATGTACTCTGCCTCTAGTAACACCAGATCTGTACTCTGTCTCTAGTAACACCAGATCTGTACTCTGCCTCTAGTAACACCAGATCTGTACTCTGCCTCTAACACCAGATCTGTACTCTGCCTCTAGTAACACCAGATCTGTACTCTGCCTCTAACACCAGATCTGTACTCTGCCTCTAACACCAGACCTGTACTCTAACTCTAACACCAGACCTGTACTCTGCCTCTAACACCAGACCTGTACTCTGCCTGAAGGCCACTCGTTGTTTCCTGCAGCAGCAGTAGAATAATGTATTGTGTTCTTTTATCCAGTGTTATACAAAAGAAAAGCCTTTCTGCCGACCCGGAGGGAAAAAACACACACACACACACACACACACACACACACACACATACACACACACACACACACACACACAGACACAGACACAGACACAGACACAGGCACAGACACAGACACACACACACACAACCAGAGGGGGCTCTGATTGTTTCACTTCTAGAGAGCAGATGACAACAGCCTTTCGTCACAGCTAACCCAGGCTAGCAGACACACACACACACACACACAGGGAGAGAGAGAGAAAGAGAGCAGTGGTATTGGTTGTAAAGTGTGCTAGTGTGCTGCTGAGCACTGCAAGATCTGTGTGTATGTGTGTGTGTGTGTGTGTGTGTGTTAGTGAGTGAGTGAGTGTGTGCGTGCGTGCGTGCATGCGTGCGTGCGTGCGTGTGCGTGCATGTGTGCGTTCGGCCACAGAAGTCTATGTGCGTCCATGAGCATGCATCTTTATGGGACTGCCTAGGGCAAATTCTACTCCCTACTCCACATATCACTCTGAAGACGCTCCTGACTAACCAGCTACACCCAACCATCTGGTTTGCCGAGTGTACAATTCATAATACATTAGACATACCTACCAGAGAAATGAAATCAAAGGTTTATGTTTGATAGGAGCAGCTCTCCTTGAGGTATAGTGGCATTGAACATATCAAATCAAATCAAGTTGTATTGGTCGCGTACATATTTTTTACCGATGTTATCGCAGGTGCAGCGAAATGCAAATGTTTCTTGCTCCAACAGTGCAGTAATATCTAATGCTTGTGTTTCTTGCTCCAACAGTGCATTAATACCGAACAATACAAAACAATACACACAAATCCCCCCCCAAATAAAAACAAAGGAAATATCCATAAGTTGTTGCATAAATAACATCGAAAATACCTATGAAAACGAGCCATGTCACAGTCCATTGGTGTGTATAGACAGAATGGAGAGTATATCAATAGAAAAGGTGAGTACAGCAGTAGTTATATAGGATGAGCCTTGACTAGAATACAGTATATACATATGAAGTGGGTAAAACAGTATGTAAACATTATTACAGTGACCAGTGTTCAATGACTCTATGTACATAGGGCAGCAGTCTCTAAGGTGCAGGGTAGAGTATCGGGTGATAGCCGGGCTAGTAACAGTCTCCAAGGTGCAGGGTAGAGTATCGGGTGATAGCCGGGCTAGTAACAGTGACTAAGGTTCAGGGCAGGGTGCTGTTTAACAGCCCTGATGACCTGGAGATAAAAGCTGTTAATCAGTCTCTCGGTCGCAGCTTGGACCCACCTCTACTGTCTCCGCCTTCTGGATGGTAGCGGGGTGAACAGGCCGTGGCTCGGGTGGCTGAGGTCCTTGATGATCTTCTTGGCCTCTTCTGTGACACCGGGGTGCTGTAGATGTCCTGGAGGGCAGGCAGTGTGCCCCCCGGTGATGCTTTGGGCAGACCGCACCACCCTCTGGAGAGCCCTGCGGTTGCAGACGGTGCAATTGCCGTACCAGGCGGTGATACAGCCCGACAGGATTCTCTCAATGGTGCATCTGTAGAATGTTCGTAAGGATATTAAGGGCCAAGACTAATTTCTTCAGCCTCCTGAGGTTGAAGAGGCGCTATTGTGCCTTCTTCACCACGCTGTCTGTGTGGATGTACCATTTCAGATTGTCACTGATTTGTACAGCACAGCAGTGCTCTAAAAGGCTCACACTGGCTGAAATTCAAGTGATTTGTGGGAATGTGAGATATTTTATCTGTGTATTTTATTTAATCCGGGAGGGAGGGAGGGAGGGAGAGACGTAGAGATGAAGAGTGTTGGATGGTTAGCCTTGTGATATGCTCTGGCATGGTTACTGGCTGTGTTTTGTACGTGTTGAGCCCATGCATAAGATATTCATAATATTGCCAAGATAAGCGTGGACTTTTGCATACATCATTCATAGTTGTCAATGGGAGACTATCTTAGTCAAAAGGGATTACATTATTTATTTCTGTCTGCAGTGTAAATCAACTGTTTTCAGAAGGCATTCTTTGGCAGTTGTATCTGAACTCCTTGGTCCTTGGTCGTAAATACTATAACTACCTATGATTACAGGGATAGACCTAACCCATTTTAATGCTACTACACTACAGTTTCACTAGGTAGTGTTTTGTGATATCATTAGATAGTGTTTTGTGATATCCTTAGACCCGTAGATAGTGTTTTGTGATATCATTAGATAGTGTTTTGTGATATCCTTAGACCCGTAGATAGTGTTTTGTGATATCATTAGATAGTGTTTTGTGATATCCTTAGACCCATAGATAGTGTTTTGTGATATCATTAGATAGTGTTTTGTGATATCCTTAGACCCGTAGATAGTGTTTTGTGATATATTTAGATAGTGTTTTGTGATATCCTTAGACAGTGTTTTGTGATATCCGTAGACAGTTTTTTGTGATATCAGTACATATTGTTATCCGTAGATCTGTAGGTAGTGTTTTCCTTAGACCCGTAGATAGTTTTTTGTGATATAAGAATATGCCATTTAGCAGACGCTTTAATCCAAAGCGATTTACAGTCATGTGTGCATACATTTTTACGTATGGGTGGTCCCTGGGATCGAACCCACTACCCTGGCGTTACAAGCGCCATGCTCTACCAATTGAGCTACAGAGGACCACAAGTGTTTTGTGATATCCGTAGATATAGTTTTGTGATATCAGTAGATCCATAGATAGTGTGGTCCTCTGTAGCGCAATTGGTAGAGCATGGCGCTTGTAACGCCAGGGTAGTGGGCTCAATCGCCCGGACCACCAATATGTAAAAATGTATGCACACATGACTGTAAGTCGCTTGGATAAAAACGTCTGCTAAATGGCATATTATTATTAGACCCGTAGATGTTTTTTTGTGTTATCAGTACAAGTGTTTTGTGATATCTGTAGATAAGTATATAGTGTTTTGTGATATCCGTAGATTAGTAGATAGTGTTTTGTGATATTAGTAGATAGTGTTTTGTGATATCAGTAGATTAGTAGATAGTGTTTTGTGATATCAGTAGATTAGTAGATAGTGTTTTGTGATATTAGTAGATAGTGTTTTGTGATATCAGTAAATTAGGAGATAGTGTTTTGTGATATCAGTAGATTAGTAGATAGTGTTTTGGGATATCAGTAGGTCCGTAGATAGTGTTTTGTGATATCAGTAGGTAGTGTTTTGTGATATCAGTAGATTAGTAGATAGTGTTTTGTGATATCTGTAGATAGTGTTTTATGATATCAGTAGATCCGTAGATAGTGTTTTGTGATATCAGTAGATAGTTTGTTGTGATATCAGTAGATTAGTAGATAGTGTTTTGTGATATCCATAGATCTGTAGATAATGTTTTATGATATCAGTAGATCCGTAGATAGTGTTTTGTGATATCAGTAGATAGTTTGTTGTGATATCAGTAGATCAGTGGATATTGTTTTGTGATATTAGTAGATTAATAGATAGTGTTTTGTGATATCAGTTGATAGTGTTTTGTAATATCAGTAGATAGTGATTTGTGATATCAGTAGATAGTGTTTTGTGATATCAGAAGATAGTGTATTGTGATGTCAGTAGATAGTGTTTTGTAATATCAGTAGATAGTGTTTAGTTATATCAGTAGATAGGTTTGGTGATATCAGAAGATAGTGTTTTTGCAGGGTCTAATTTTCTCTCTTTTGTTTTCTTCACCAGATAATGCTGTGGCTACAGACCAGGACACTGAGGATGGACAGAAGATAGGAGGTGAGAGACCATGACGGTTTCAGGGTTATATTTTGTCACCTTGACGTGAAACGCAATCACACATCTAGTCCTGGTACATAGAAGCCAACAGCCTGGTGTCAGGGCTTTCCCACATCTAGTCCTGGTACATATAAGTCAACAGCCTGGTGTCAGGGCTTTCCCACATCTAGTCCTGGTACATAGAAGTCAACAGCCTGGTGTCAGGGCTTTCCCACATCTAGTCCTGGTACATAGAAGTCAACAGCCTAGTGTCAGGGCTTTCCCACATCTAGTCCTGGTACATAGAAGTCAACAGCCTGGTGTCAGGGCTTTCCCACATCTAGTCCTGGTACATAGAAGTCAACAGCCTGGTGTCAGGGCTTTCGCACATCTCGTCCAAAATATCATACGACAGACCACGTATACAACCTGCACACCCTTATTGACAAACAAACAAAACAAAAGCAAAGTCTTCTCAAGCTTTGTTGATTTCAAGCTTTTGACACAATTTGACATTAGGGTCTGACATTAGACATGAGAGGGTAAGTGAAAAAGAGAAGAAGGAAACACAGGTGTTAAAAGATCCATCAATAATGTACAGAATGACAGCCCTGTCCTTGGATTGGCTCAACGGTGCAGTAAGGGGTAAGAGAGGTCAGGGATAAAGCCTCACTGCTGTGAGAACCCTAACACGTTTATTTGATACATTCGAGATTGTCTGTCATTGAATGTTCATTCATTTGTGGCACAATTCCAGCAGTGACAACATCAGGGGTGAAAAGGTTAGGTGCATTGTATTACAACAGCTTACAGCCTCATTTAATTCCCATACACACACACACACACACACACACACACACACACACACATAGACACATGCACCGGTTCCCACCATCATTCCCCCTTCATCTGATTTATACACAATACCTACAGACGACCTAAAGAGCATCACAAGGAAACAGCTGCAAACAGATGAACACCCATCCCTGTGTACACCAGCAGAGCTGTGGCCAAAGCATCATTAGTACACACAAAAAGACACAAACACAGAGGGACACATACACACATACAGTGGGGAAAAAGGTATTTAGTCAGCCACCAATTGTGCAAGTTCTCCCACTTAAAAAGATGAGAGAGGCCTGTAATTTTCATCATAGGTACACGTCAACTATGACAGACAAATTGAGAATTTTTTTTCCAGAAAATCACATTGTAGGATTTTTAATGAATTTATTTGCAAATTATGGTGGAAAATAAGTATTTGGTCACCTACAAACAAGCAAGATTTCTGGCTCTCACAGACCTGTAACTTCTTCTTTAAGAGGCTCCTCTGTCCTCCACTCGTTACCTGTATTAATGGCACCTGTTTGAACTTGTTATCAGTAATAAAAGACACCTGTCCACAACCTCAAACAGTCACACTCCAAACTCCACTATGGCCAAGACCAAAGAGCTGTCAAAGGACACCAGAAACAAAATTGTAGACCTGCACCAGGCTGGGAAGACTGAATCTGCAATAGGTAAGCAGCTTGGTTTGAAGAAATCAACTGTGGGAGCAATTATTAGGAAATGGAAGACATACAAGACCACTGATAATCTCCCTCGATCTGGGGCTCCACGCAAGATCTCACCCCGTGGGGTCAAAATGATCACAAGAACGGTGAGCAAAAATCCCAGAACCACACGGGGGGACCTAGTGAATGACCTGCAGAGAGCTGGGACCAAAGTAACAAAGCCTACCATCAGTAACACACTACGCCGCCAGGGACTCAAATCCTGCAGTGCCAGACGTGTCCCCCAGCTTAAGCCAGTTCATGTCCAGGCCCGTCTGAAGTTTGCTAGAGTGCATTTGGATGATCCAGAAGAGGATTGGGAGAATGTCATATGGTCAGATGAAACCAAAATAGAACATTTTGGTAAAAACTCAACTCGTCGTGTTTGGAGGACAAAGAATGCTGAGTTGCATCCAAAGAACACCATACCTACTGTGAAGCATGGGGGTGGAAACATCATGCTTTGGGGCTGTTTTTCTGCAAAGGGACCAGGACGACTGTTCCATGTAAAGGAAAGAATGAATGGGGCCATGTATCGTGAGATTTTGAGTGAAAACCTCCTTCCATCAGCAAGGGCATTGAAGATGAAATGTGGCTGGGTCTTTCAGCATGACAATGATCCCAAACACACCGCCCGGGCAACGAAGGAGTGGCTTCGTAAGAAGCATTTCAAGGTCCTGGAGTGGCCTAGCCAGTCTCCAGATCTCAACCCCATAGAAAATCTTTGGAGGGAGTTGAAAGTCCGTGTTGCCCAGCGACAGCCCCAAAACATCACTGCTCTAGAGGAGATCTGCATGGAGGAATGGGCCAAAATACCAGCAACAGTGTGTGAAAACCTTGTGAAGACTTACAGAAAACATTTGACCTGTGTCATTGCCAACAAAGGGTATATAACAAAGTATTGAGAAACTTTTGTTATTGACCAAATACTTATTTTCCACCATAATTTGCAAATAAATTCATTAAAAATCTTACAATGTGATTTTCTGGAAAAAAATATCTCATTTTGTCTGTCATAGTTGACGTGTACCTATGATGAAAATTACAGGCCTCTCTCATCTTTTTAAGTGGGAGAACTTGCACAATTGGTGGCTGACTAAATACTTTTTTTCCCCACTGTATGCACGCACATGTACACACACACACACACACACACATACACACACACACATGCACCAAATATACACACACAAACACTGTCACGCAGTGCAGAAAGCTTTTTA
Organism: Coregonus ussuriensis; assembly: GCA_031479575.1. Taxonomy (NCBI): domain Eukaryota; kingdom Metazoa; phylum Chordata; class Actinopteri; order Salmoniformes; family Salmonidae; genus Coregonus; species Coregonus ussuriensis. The sequence goes on along the minus strand of CM062503.1, from coordinate 46,635,200 downwards.
TCGCTTTTCCCGTCTACTTGACACCATGGGCTGGAACATAGAGATACTGGTTATCAAGATCCAACTATTGACATTTTGGTTCCATACCAAATGGCACCCTACAGTGCACTATATGCAGTATACAGACTAGGGTGACATTTCGAGGTGGCGTGCTTTGCCTCCAGATGGTCTAAAAAAGAATCGATAGGTTTGTCTCAATCGCTGATGTGTTGTTTGAAAAGAGTGAACCATAGATTATGTCAAATATACAGATAGGGAAAATGTAATCATCTTCTCTTCCACGCATAGTTGACTGAGAGGTGTATTGTTAGTGCAGTCATAGTGATATTGTGATCTACAGCTATTTATGAAGCTGTGTCCTGGGCCCAGTTTACCATCTTAAGACTAAAGTTCATCGTTAGAACCTTCGTATGAGCATCGTTAAATCTCCAAACGGTTTCCCAAAACCATTGTTACTAAAGTTGCTCTTGAAAATGCTTGTTATTTACTTGTTATTCACTCGTAGAACAGCTAAGTGCGCCGTTAGATGCTTTTTTGCCCTTCCGCATCACTTTATATACAGAAGATCTCCACTAAACATAGAATCAAGATGTTTATCTGTCTTTCTGTGTCCGCCGACAACTTTCCAACGACGTTGACTACAAATAGGCTACAAAGTTGGCAATGTCTTTGCAATTGTTAAAACAAGCGGAGAATAAAAGGATGCTTCAAATGAAAACCGAGACGACTGCATTAAAAGATAAATACAGTATATGCTACACTACATGACCAAAAGTATGTGGACACCTGCTCGTCGAACATCTCATTCCAAAAGCATGAGCATTAATATGGAGTTGGTCCTCCTCTTTGCTGCTATAACAGCCTCCACTCTTCTGGGAAGGCTTTCCACTAGATGTTGGAACATTGCTGCGGGGACTTGCTTCAATTCAGCCACAAGAGCATTAGTGAGGTCGGGCACTGATGTTGGGCATTTAGGCCTGGCTCGCAGTCGGCGTTCCAATTCATCCCAAAGATGTTCGATGAGGTTGAGGTCAGGGATCTGTTCAGGCCAGTCAAGTTCTTCCACACCGATCTCAACAAACCATTTCCAAACCCAGATTTGCCGTCGGACTGCCAGATGGTGAAGTGTGATTCATCACTCCAGAGAACGCGTTTACACTGCTCCAGAGTCCAATGGCGGCGAGCTTTATACCACTCCAGCCGACGCTTAGCATTGCGCATGGTGATCTTAGGGTAGTGTGTGGCTGCTCGGCCAAGGAAACCCATTTCATGAAGCTCCCAACGAACAGTTATTGTGCTGATGTTGCTTCCAGAGGCAGTTTGGAACTCGGTAGTGAGTGTTGCAACCGAGGACAGATGATTTTTACGCGCTTCAACACTCGGTGGTCCCGTTCTGTGAGCTTGTGTGGCCTACCACTTAGCCGCTGAGGCGTTGTTGCTCCTGGACGTTTCCACTTCACAATAACAGCACTTACAGTTGACCAGGGGCAGCTCTAGCAGGGCAGAAATTTGATGAACTGACTTATTGGAAAGGTAGTATCCTATGACAGTGCCACTTTGAAAGTCACTGAGCTCTTCAGTAAGGCCATTCTACTACCAATGTTTGTCTATGGAGATTGCATGGCTGTGTGCTCGATTTTATACACCTGTCATATCAGCTAACAGCATCAATATATTTCATGATTTACATTTTTAGCAGACGCTCTTATCCAGAGCGACCTACAGTTAGTGAGTGCATACATTTTCATACTGGCCCCCCGTGGGAAACGAACCCACAACCCTGCCGTTGCAAGCGCCATGCTCTACCAACTGAGCTACACGGGGACCTGTAACAACAAGTGCGCATTGATGTACCAAATCTGTTATAGGGTAGGAGCTGCTCTGTCGTCAGTATTGTGGAATAATTCTAATGTTAAGGTAAGATGTGAATGGAGAAAGCTGATCCGAGATCAGCGCTGCCTTTCTTTTGATCCTATCAGTATCGACACGCGCCAACGACGCACTTCGTAGTGTTTTGGGAAACGCACGTGACATTTTCGGCCGTTATATAGTAATGCTGCGTGGTTAAAACTTAAGCTTCAGTTTTCATCACCAGGCCAGGTACCTTCAGGGGTACCTCAGGTTTAAGCTCTAGAGATGGGCAGAAGGTATGTTGTTGAAATGGAGCAACACAGTGCCAGACAGGCATAGTAGATCTGTGGATCTCATGAACACGTTACAGTACATGTGCAGAGAGAGAGAGAGAGAGAGAGGAGAGAGAGAGAGAGAGAGAGAGAGAGAGAGAGAGAGAGAGAGAGAGAGAGAGAGAGAGAGAGAGAGAGAGAGAGAGAGAGAGAGAGATAGAGAACGATAGAGAGAGAGAGAGAGAGAGAGGACAAGAGAGAGAGAGAGAGAGAGAGATAGAGAGAGACGATAGAGAGAGAGAGAGAGAGAGAGAGGACAGAGAGAGAGAGAGAGAGAGAGAGAGAGGACGAGAGAGAGAGAGAGAGAGAGAGAGAGACAGAGACAGAGACAGAGACAGAGACAGAGACAGAGAGGAAAGGAAGGGCAGTTGGTCTCAGATTATACCATGGAGAGACGTGACCCACCGGGTCTTATCCATCAAACACTTTTATCCTTGAAATTCTTCTATGGGTGGCCCCAGCGGGAATCAAACCCCATGACCTTTTCCTGTTGCAAGCGCCGCACTCTATCGACTGAGCCACACAGGACCACGTCCACGTGCCTCTATCTACTAGCTCCAATAGAACACACTCCCACTGACATTATCCGACATTATTCAGCTCTCTGTTGTCCTCCCAGCTCTCTGTTGTCCTCCACACCACCCTCCTTTCATGCTTTTTGACAGCTGCCGACGTGTCACATTACATAACTGATTTCGTAATTGTTCTAGCTGGCAACACGAACCCCCTCAAAGAAATCCAGAAGCATGAGTCTGAGTGGAGACCCGGCCACGACGCTAAGGGTTTGTGTGTGTTTCTAGACAACTGTGAATGGATTATATTTGCAGCCAGGTCACCCGTGATACGAGTCAGTATTAGACGTCTATCCATGTCTGAGGACGTCCTCTAGGGGCAACCTGGCTGCAAATATACCTTCAAGTAGGTTTCGGTTTTGTGGACGGGGATGACGGATGGGCAAAAGGCATATTTGAATCCAGCGATAGAAAGTTGTTTTTTGAGATTTTAGTTTTAAACCTATCCCAAACCTTAATCCTTACCTTAACCATTCAGAGTTAATGCATAACCTTAATATTTTGGATTTGATGCCTAAACTTAACCTTAAATATTCTGATTTAATGACTAAACTTAACGTTAATCCACTTTGAAATTTGACGTTTGGAACAAGTTTGAAATTTGACATTTGAGAAACATGGATGAACGTCTAATTCTGACGTGAGACTGTGAGAGCTAGTTGTGTATTTGTGGTAGCATGGATATACAATACAATTGTTTTTTCCTGTGCTGCGTGTGTTTGTGTGTGTGTGTGTGTGTGTGTGTGTGTGTGTGTGTGTGTGTGTGTGTGTGTGTGTGTGTGTGCGTGCGTGCGTGCCTCCATTCTTGCATGCTATCACTCCTGGTCAGTATCCCTAATCTCCATCTCTCCCCTGTGCCAAGTACCTCTCTGGGGAAATTAATACAGGATGAAGCCGGGACGTTTTACAGTATAAAGAATGTTTTCTTTGAGGGGAAACTTGTTTAAGTAGCGATTATCAGGCTATTCTGCAGTTTCTGGCCCTTTGGATGTATAATATAGAAACAATTATAGGCCTCCCCAATAAGATGGACCAGAGATAATTAGATTCTTACACTGAAGGGCGTTCACAAGGCAATTAACATGGCACAACATCCATTTGGCTCCAAGCCCTAACTTAAGGGGGGGGGGGGGTTCTACTACAGGGGGAAATAATCGCTATACCGTTACCTCTTGATTGTGGTCTAAAGCACACAAAATAGACACACAATCACTCACTCACTCACTCACTCACTCACTCACTCACACACACACACACACACACATACACACAGGAGTACACACACACACACACACACACTCAGCTGCAGAGAGGCTGGAACAGATAGATAGTGAAGAAGTGCATTAAAATGCACCATTTTAATCTAATTGAGCAAAACACTAACTAACACCTCCTCAGATCTCACAAGCACAAACACACACACACACACACACGCACGCACACACACACGCACATGCACGTGCGCACGCACGCACGCGCACACACACACACACACACACACACACCTCCTCACATCTCTTTGGCTATACTCATCGTATCTCTACCTCTAGAATTACTATAGCCGTAGTAATTAAAATATGATTCACAAATTCAATCACAGGAATTAGGAAGCATAAGTATTTAGTAATAATCTTTATAAATCCTAATATTATCAGGCTGAAGGCTTAATGGCAGTTAATCCACAAATAAAAGGCCTTGACACAGTCTCAGGAACAGAACATTCAGCAACCTCTTCCACACATTTTACATTTTAGTCATTTAGCAGACGCTCTTATCCAGAGCGACGTACAGTTATAATAATAATAATAATAATAATAATAATAATAATAATAATAATATGCCATTTAGCAGACGCTTTTATCCAAAGCGACTTACAGTCATGTGTGCATACATTTTTGTGTATGGGTGGTCCCGGGGATCGAACCCACTACCTTGGCGTTACAAGCGCCGTGCTCTACCAGCTGAGCTACAGAGGACCACACTCACAGTTAGTGAGTGCATACATTTTTCATACTGGCCCCCCGGAGGACAAAGAATGCTGAGTTGCATCCAAAGAACACCATACATACTGTGAAGCATGGGGGTGGAAACATCATGCTTTGGGGCTGTTTTTCTGCAAAGGGACCAGGACGACTGATCCGTGTAAAGGAAAAAATGAATGGGGCCATGTATCGTGAGATTTTGAGTGAAAACCTCCTTCCATCAGCAAGGGCATTGAAGATGAAACGTGGCTGAGTCTTTCAGCATGACAATGATCCCAAACACACCGCCCGGGCAACGAAGGAGTGGCTTCGTACGAAGCATTTCAAGGTTGACGTGTACCTATGATGAAAATTACAGGCCTCTCTCATCTTTTTAAGTGGGAGAACTTCCACAATTGGTGGCTGACTAAATAGTTTTTTTTTCCCCACTGTATCTACTTTGTGCATGACACAAGTAATTTTTCCAACAATTGTTTACAGACAGTGCTGGAAAAAAAGGTGTTAGCAAGGAATGTCAAGAGTATTTTGGTGTCTCATTCGTTACCCTGGTGAAGACGGTTGTGCCTGGATCCACTTTGGATCTAATATCCCTAGCGAACTGATGTTGATCATCTGTTTTTGTCTGCTTGATTTACAGCAGGGTCTCGTTAGATTTAACAGAGAAAGCATTAAGATAATGAGTTCATGTTTTTGCACCTCGGATTGGACACGAGTTTACTGTGGCAATTCTGTAGGATAGACTATTGCGCAACACCCAACGCTCTTCCTGTTAATTATTCTGGATATAATGACAACAAATGACATAGCCTAGTAGGCTTATTCACAACATGATCTGGTAATGAAATAACATGACAAATACATTTTTGGTTTCCGTGTTACACCTGCAATTTTAAACAATACAAAGGGGCTTGAAGTAGCCTACTTGAACTTACATTTGGAGCTCAGAAAAAGTCTTGAAAATCAGACATTTTCCACAATTTGGTGCTTGAAAAGTCCTTGTAATTACTGTAACCAATGTATAGTGCTGCTCCCTTATAATTATCTGTGATTTCATTTTTAATCAGTTTGTTTTTGAGATGTGGCGACCTTCGTTTGTTTCCCGCCTCTTCAATTGAAGGGTGTTGCTGCGCTACTCTGTGGTAAAACCACGTGCGGTTATTAATGAGGAAGACAACATCTGATGGCTTCAACTTTTGCATTTCCATACAAATCCTTCCATTAAAAAAAAAGGAACCTGGTCGTCATAAAAACAGCTGTGCTGAGATTCAAATGGTGAGATTAATTAATGCTACAGGTATTCGTGGTTTTATTATGTGTCCCAGCGTCGGCCACAGAAAAATCGCCACGCCATGCATCCAATATATCTGGTCGGGCAACGTCCACATTATTCTCACATATTGTAGAATGTAATAATAATTTGAATATCAATGCATTGGCATTGGCCTAGAAAATGCATCATTCTTAAAGTGGTAATTACACTTTTTTTTGCCCATTTAGGCCCATTATTTATATAAAGACCAAATAATGTATTATATGATGTAACTGTTTTTAACCCGGGTTTGGACCACAGGAAGAGTAGCTGCTACTTTGGATCCTAATAAATACATGTTTTTTCTTTGCATGTGATTGTTGTGGAATTTGAACCCACAACCTTAGTATTACTAATTCCACACTTTTCTCATCTGAGCCATACTGTTTTTCTGTGTTGACAGCCTTTCAGGCAGTTGGCTATACAGTGCTGTTAATATACAGGCCATTTCCTAGATCATGCTATGCATTAGCCCAGCAGAAGTGGCGTTGTAGCTGTCAATAGATGTAACCCAGTATGATCCATCACATTATCTTTCCTGAGCGACCACCACACACACACACACACACACACACACACACACACACACACACACACACACACACACACACACACACACACACACACACACACACACACACACACACACACACACACACACACACACACACACACACACCCCACAGTGCAGGTTTCAGGCACAACAGGCTTTTAGCCGCCATGCTAATGATGAATGTACATTAAAGCTTTCTCTGCTAGCTTACCGGTGATACATACAGTGGCAAACCATAGCCTTATGTTATGATGAGGCTAGCTAGAGAGCTGAAGTGAACTAGGTTACTACTACAGACTTTTATTTTCTGCTAGTTTTCAGCTCTGTATCAGTTGGTGTCATTATCTGTGATCTAGGAAAGGTAAAAATGTCCCCACAGACCCAGCAAGCCAAACAAGGATGAGTCAGACCTAGCGAGCAAATCGAGGAAACAAGGATGAGTCACAATGCCTTTTGTATTAGCAGCATGCAGGCTCATTTGTTCAACACCAGCAGAACCTTGAGAGCCATGTCAGGTAGAGAGAGAGAGAGAGAGAGAGAGAGAGAGAGGCAGAGAGAGAGAGCGAGAGAGAGAGAGAGAGAGAGGCAGAGAGAGAGAGCGAGAGAGAGAGAGAGAGAGAGAGAGAGAGAGAGAGAGAGAGAGAGAGAGAGAGAGAGAGAGAGAGAGAGAGAGAGAGAGAGAGAGAGAGAGAGAGAGAGAGAGGAGAGAGAGGGGAGAGAGAGAGATGGAGGAAGAGAGAGGAGAGAGAGGGGAAAGATAGAGATGGAGGAAGAGAGAGGAGAGAGAGAGATGGAGGAAGAGAGAGGAGAGAGAGGCTGAGAATGAGAAAGACAGAGAGAGGGAGAGAGAGTGAGAGGGAGTGAGAGACAAAGATTGAGACTGAGAGAGGGAGAGGTGGATAAAGAGAGAGAGAGGGAGGGAGGGACAGAGGGAGGGAGAGAGAGACATAGGGAGAGGCTGATAGAAAGAGAGAGAAGGAAGGAGGGAGAAGGGCCGAGTGGAAGAGAGAGAACACAGAGAAAGACAACGAGGAGATAGCCCAGTTGGCAGGCTGCAATACAGCTCTTCTCTCTATTACGCTGTATTAGATTGATTTACAGATGACAGCTGGAGCTAACTGTTTACTTGGAATGAGGGACAGCAAGAGGAGATATAGGGTGAAGATTAAGAGAGTGATAGAGTGAAAAGATGAGAGGAGTTGGGTTAAAAGATACAGAAGGATAGATACAGTATATATGAATGCATGGGGACGGTATGAGTTTATTCATAAATGTGTATAGTATATATTACAGTAAGAAAGAAAGAGTGAGAGGAGGAGGAAGATAGGAGGAATGAAGGATGAGAGGAGAAGGAAGATAGGAGGAATGAAGGATGATAGGAGAAGGAAGATAGGAGGAATGAAGGATGATAGGAGGAAGATAGGAGGAATGAAGGATGATAGGAGGAAGATAGGAGGAATGAAGGATGAGAGGAGGAAGATAGGAGGAATGAAGGATGATAGGAGGAAGATAGGAGGAATGAAGGATGAGAGGAGGAAGATAGGAGGAATGAAGGATGATAGGAGGAAGATAGGAGGAATGAAGGATGAGAGGAGGAAGATAGGAGGAATGAAGGATGAGAGGAGGAAGATAGGAGGAATGAAGGATGAGAGGAGGAAGATAGGAGGAATGAAGGATGAGAGGAGGAAGATAGGAGGAATGAAGGATGAGAGGAGAAGGATAGCTATATGAATAAGCTATATGGACGTTTATACATTAATAATGTGTTTATTCCCCGGTATGCACACACGCACACACACACACACACAAACACACACACACACACACACACACACACACACACACACACACTCACACTCACACTCACACACACACACACACACGTATTCCTCTGTAAGCTTCAGTCTGTGTTAAAACAAGCTCAGTGCTAGACAGGCTTCTTTCTGTTTTGAAACGAGCTCAGTGCTAGACAGGCTTCCCTCCGTTGAAACGAGCTCAGTGCTAGACAGGCTTCCCTCTGTGTGGAAACAAGCTCAGTGCTAGACAGGCTTCCCTCTGTGTGGAAACAAGCTCAGTGCTAGACAGGCTTCCCTCTGTGTGGAAACAAGCTCAGCGCTAGACAGGCTTCCCTCTGTGTGGAAACAAGCTCAGTGCTAGACAGGCTTCCCTCTGTGTGGAAACAAGCTCAGTGCTAGACAGGCTTCCCTCTGTGTGGAAACAAGCTCAGTGCTAGACAGGCTTCCCTCTGTGTGGAAACAAGCTCAGCGCTAGACAGGCTTCCCTCTGTCCTCAGGCATGGAGAATCAAAGGCTGCTCTCCCCATGACGTCTGGCTTTCACACTGTGACACACACACACACACACACACACACACACACACACACACACACACACACACACACACACACACACACACACACACACATATACAGTCGAAATGGACACACAGAAGCACAGATGCGTGCACGCACACACATACACACACACACGCACGCACACAGCCCTCACATATCATGACAGTTGTTGGTCGTAGCACTCTGTAGCACCTTCTACTCGGGACGTCTCATCTCGCATTCTTCAGCGTTTTTTTCTTTCCTCTCCTGGTTAAAAAGCGACTGCCCCGAAAAAGCTACTTCTCATTTTGAAAACAGCCTACAGCATGTGGCATCGATATGAGTCAGAAACATTTATTCTAGTGTCAAAATTGACCTCAAAGTGTAAAGAGGATAATTTTGGTAATAAAGTCAGTGTCGTCCAAAACAGAGATTTGCGAGATGATAGGAAAAAATGGTCTGTCACGGTTTATTTCAATCCAGCTCCAAATTTCAATGACTTAAAAACCTCAAACCAACTATAAATACTATACATTCACGTACAAATATTGAAAGCATTTAATGAGACAACTAAAAGATGTGCAATATGAAAATATTTTCCCGTGTACATTGTGTACTTTATTGACGATCCCTGACTATCCCCAAACCTAGGCTATCCAATGTCAAACCAACATTGCCACAGTCGCACACCAGCCGGCTGAAGCTAATTGGCAAAATCAGTTGGCTGGCACTAGCTAGACTAGGCGACTTCAAGACTGTTTCAAGTAATCTAGAAGGGTAGGTGACTGTGTACCATTTTGGCAGAGTTCATGTACAAACACTTGCCACGTGCGAACACACACACACACACACACACACACACACACACACACACACACACACACGAGACACCACATTAAACCAACACCTCCCCCACCCACGACAACTCTCGTTTGGCTTCAGTCATGGCCGCTGCATTTCTTAATGACCAAGCTGAAAGACGGATCCAAATCAGGAAATTCAGCCCACCTTTAAGTGGAAATAAGAGCCAATAGGGAGACAGGGTTTGGGATGAGGGGGGCGTGTCTGAGATAGAAGTGGGTGTTTTGGAGAGGTGGAGAAAAGCAGAGCTCTGCGTATGAATGTGTCTGGGTTTAGAGGTGGGTTGTTTTGTTGTGTCGGAAGGAGTGGTGCTATCTTATATCACAGTAAAGGTTTAATAATCCATACACATCCTAACACCTATCACCCGAACCCAGCAGAAACCCCTAACTGGAATTGCATCAGTCTCTCCACAACATTTAGTGAGTAAAGTGGTGTTATATACATGTATTGATACTGAAAGATAAGACCCTCAGGTGGATTCATCCATTTGTAGACTCCTCTGTCACACACACACACACACACACACACACATACACACACAAACCCTCGCTACTCCTGTTGAGTAGGCAGGTATTTCTCTTTTCATCAGTACCTCTACAAACAAGTTATTTTGCCTGCATAGCATTGGCAGGAAGCCCCGTGACAATACTGTCACCTGCAGGCAGCAGCTAGTAACTGTAGGCTATAGGTGGTTGATACTAGTGGTGGTTTATAATACTGATCATAGTGATATCAGACATGGAATGTTCCCTAAACCATATAGTGCACTACATTTGAGCCCATAAGGAACTTAGGACACGTCTCTGACATTCACACGTGTCACACATGTTTTTATCGCACTGCTTTGCATTATCTTGGCCAGGTCGCAGTTGTAAATGAGAACTTGTTCTCAACTGGTTTACCTGGTTAAATAAAGGTGAAATAAAAATAAATAAATAAATAAAATAAAAAGTTCGGTGCAATTTGAGACATAGCCACTGAATCAAATCAAATCAAATCAAATTGCATTTGTCACATGCGCCGAATACAACAGGTGTGTAGACCTTACAGTGAAATGCTTACTTACAAGCCCTTAACCGACAATGCAATTTTATGAAAGAATACCTAAAAAAAAAATACTTAAAAAAATATTAAATAAAATAAATAAAAAGTAACAAATATTTTTTTATTTATTTATTTATTTCACCTTTATTTAACCAGGTAAGCCAGTTGAGAACAGGTTCTCATTTACAACTGCGACCTGGCCAAGATAAAGCAAAGTAGTGCAATAAAAACACCACAGAGTTACATATGGGGTAAAAAAAAAAAACATAAAGTCAGAAATACAACAGAAAATATATATACAGTGTGTGCAAATGTAGCAAGTTATGGAGGTAAGGCAATAAATAGGCTATAGTGCAGAATAATTACAATAGTATTAACACTGGAATGCTAGATGTGCAAGAGATGATGTGCAAATAGAGATACTGGGGTGCAAAAGAGCAAAATAAATAACAATATAGGGATGAGGTAGTTGGGTGGGCTAATTTCAGATGGGCTGTGTACAGGTGCAGTGATCGGTAAGGTGCTCTGACAACTGATGCTTAAAGTTATTGAGGGAGATAAGAGTCTCCAGCTTCAGAGATTTTTGCAATTCGTTCCAGTCATTGGCAGCAGAGAACTGGAAGGAATGGCGGCCAAAGGAGGTGTTGGCTTTGGGAATGACCAGTGAGATATACCTGCTGGAGCGCAGACTACGGGTGGGTGCTGCTATGGTGACCAATGAGCTAAGATAAGGCGGGGATTTGCCTAGCAGTGATTTATAGATGGCCTGGAGCCAGTGGGTTTGACGACGAACATGTAGTGAGGACCAGCCAACAAGAGCGTACAGGTCACAGTGGTGGGTAGTGTATGGGGCTTTGGAGACAAAACGGATGGCACTGTGATAGACTACATCCAATTTGCTGAGTAGAGTGTTGGAGGCTATTTTGTAAATGACATCGCCGAAGTCAAGGATCGGTAGGATAGTCAGTTTTACGAGGGCATGTTTGGCAGCATGAGTGAAGGAGGCTTTGTTGCGAAATAGGAAGCCGATTCTAGATTTAACTTTGGATTGGAGATTCTTTATGTGAGTCTGGAAGTTGAGTTTACAGTCTAACCAGACACCTAGATATTTGTAGTTGTCCACATACTCTAGGTCAGACCCGTCGAGAGTGGTGATTCTAGTCGGGTGGGCGGGTGCTAGCAGCGTTCGATTGAAAAGCATGCATTTAGTTTTACTAGTGTTTAAGAGCAGTTGAAGGCTACCGAAGGATTGTTGTATGGCATTGAAGCTCGTTTGGAGGTTTGTTAACACAGTGTCCAATGAAGGGCCAGATGTATACAAAATGGTGTCGTCTGCGTAGAGGTGGATCTGAGAGTCACCAGCAGCAAGAGCGACATCATTGATATACACGGAGAAAAGTGTCGGCCCAAGAATTGAACCCTGTGGCACCCCCATAGAGACTGCCATAGGTCCAGACAACAGGCCCTCCGATTTGACACACTGAACTCTATCTGAGAAGTAGTTGGTGAACCAGGCGAGGCAGTCATTTGAGAAACCAAGGCTATTTAGTCTGCCAATAAGAATGCGGTGGTTGACAGAGTCGAAAGCCTTGGCCAGGTCGATGAAGACGGCTGCACAGTACTGTCTATTATCAATCGTGGTTATAATATCGTTTAGGACCTTGAGCGTGGCTGAAGTGCACCCGTGACCAGCTCGGAAACCGGATTGCATAGCGGAGAAGGTACGGTGGTATTCGAAATGGTCGGTGATCTGTTTGTTAACTTGGCTTTCGAATACTTTCGAAAGGCAGGGCAGGATGGATATAGGTCTGTAGCAGTTTGGATCTAGGGTGTCACCCCCTTTGAAGAGGGGGATGACTGCGGCAGCTTTCCAATCTCTGGGGATCTCGGACGTTATGAAAGAGAGGTTGAACAGACTAGTAATAGGGGTTGCGACAATTTCGGCGGCTAGTTTTAGAAAGAAAGGGTCCAGATTGTCTAGCCCAGCTGATTTGTAGGGGTCCAGATTTTGCAGCGCTTTCAAAACATCAGCTGTCTGAATTTGTGTGAAGGAGAAGCGGGGGGGGGGGCATGGGCAAGTTGCAGCAGAGGGTGCAGAGTTGGTGGCCGGGTTAGTGGTAGCCAGATGGAAAGCATGGCCAGCTGTAGCAAAATGCTTGTTGAAATTCTCGATTATTGTAGATTTATCGGTGGTGATAGTGTTTCCTAGCCTCAGTGCAGTGGGCAGCTGGGAGGAAGTGCTCTTATTCTCCATGGACTTTACAGTGTCCCAAAACTTTTTGGAGTTAGTGCTACAGGATGCAAATTTCTGTTTGAAAAAGTTAGCCTTTGCTTTCCTGACTGCTTGTGTATATTGGTTCCTAACTTCCCTGAAAAGTTGCATATCGCGGGGGCTATTTGATGCTAATGCTGTACGCCACAGGATGTTTTTGTGCTGGTCAAGGGCAGTCAAGTCTGAGGAGAACCAGGGGCTATATCGGTTCTTAGTTCTGTATTTTTTGAATGGGGCATGTTTATTTAAGATTGAGAGGAAATTACTTTTAAGGAACAACCAGGCATCCTCTACTGACGGAATGAGATCTATATCCATCCAGGATACCTGGGCCAGGTCAATTAGGAAGGCCTCCTCGCTAAAGTGTTTTAGGGAGCGTTTGACAGTGATGAGGGGTGGTCGTTTGACCGCAGACCCGTTACGGACGCAGGCAATAAGGCAGTGATCGCTGAGATCCTGGTTGAAGACAGCTGAGGTGTATTTAGAGGGTATGTTAGTCAGGATGATATCTATGAGGGTACCCATGTTTAAGGATTTAGGGTTGTACCTGGTAGGTTCGTTGATAATTTGCGTGAGGTTGAGGGCATCTAGCTTGGATTGTAGGATGGCTGGGGTATTAAGCATATCCCAATTTAGGTCACCAAGCAGTACAAACTCAGAGGATAAATGGGGGGCAATCAATTCACATATGGTATCCAGGGCACAGCTGGGGGCTGAGGGGGGTCTGTAGCAAGCGGCAACAGTGAGAGACTTATTTCTGGAAAGGTGGATTTTTAGAAGTAGAAGCTCAAACTGTTTGGGCACAGACCTGGATAGTATGATAGAGCTCTGCAGGCTATCTCTACAGTAGATTACAACTCCACCCCCTTTGGCAGTTCTATCTAGACGGAAAATGTTATAGTTGGGGATGGAAATTTCAGAATTTTTGGTGGCCTTCCTGAGCCAGGATTCAGACACTGCTAGAACATCAGGGTTGGCAGAGTGTGCTAACGCAGTGAATAACTCAAACTTAGGAAGTAGACTTCTGATATTTATGTGCAAGAAACCAAGACTTTTGCGATTACAGAAGTCATCAAATGATAGCTCCTGGGGAGTAGGAGTGATACTGGGGGCTACAGGCCCTGGGTTAGCCTCTACATCACCAGAGGAACAGAGGAGGACTAGAATAAGGATACGGCTAAAGGCTTTAAGAACTGGTCTTCTAGTGCGTTGGGTACATAGAATAAAGGGGGCAGATTTCCGGGTGTTATAGAAAAGATTCAGGGCATTATGTACAGACAAGGATATGGAAGGATATGAGTAAAGTGGAGGTAAACCTAAGCGTTGGGTAACAATGAAAGAGATAGTATCTCTAGAGGCATCAATTGAGTCGGTCTCTGAGTGTATGGGCGGAGGGACAAAGGAGCTAACTAAGGCAGGTTTAGCTAGGCTGGGGGGTCTACAGTGATATAGTACAATTAGAAATAACCGAAACAACAATAAACTAACCATGTTTGGGCTGAGGCTAAACATAAACAGGATGTAGTACCGTAAAAAGGAACAGTCCAGCAGATATCAGCTGTATAGCTGAGTTATCATAAGGTCCGGTGGTGAAGCGCTAGTGAGTAAGAGGCCACGGCTAGCGTGTGCTACGTCCGTTTTGTTGTAGCCAGCTGGTAGCGATGAATCCGGAGTTAAAGGTCCAGTGAATTCAGTGATTCCGGCGGAAAACTGATATGTTCTGGGTCGATAACGCGCTGTGCAGACTGGCCGAATATCCGGTGATCAATGTCCAGTGATTAAAAATTAATCCCGCGGAAAAAAAATCCAATATTCTGGGTGCAACACCGCTAGCTGTGGCTAATAGCAAGTAGCTAGTTCAGTAGCTAGTTCAGTTTAGTGAGTAAGAGGCCACGGATAACGTGTGCTAACGGGCCAGGGCTAGCAGATGGATGGAATCTTTGTGGTTAACGTCGTAACCACATCAGACGATTTCGTCGGCAGACCAGTCGTGTAGGATCGGCGGGGCTCCGTGTCAACACTAGGTGGTCCCGTCCGGTTGATAGAGAGGTAGATAGCCGGGAGATGGGCCTAGCTCGGGATGATTAGCCAGACCACAGCGTCCGTTTTGTTGTTGTTGTAGCCAGCTGGTAGCGATGAATCCGGTGTTAAAGGTCCAGAGAATCAGTGATTCCGGCAGAAAAACTGATATGTTCTGGGTCGATAACGCGCTGTGCAGACTGGCTGAATATCCGGTGATCAATGTCCAGTGATTAAAATTAATCCAGCGGAAAAAAATCCAATGATCTGGGTGAAACACCGCTAGCTGTGGCTAATAGCAAGTAGCTAGTTAGCTGGCTAGCTAGTTTCAACTGGAGATTCTAGATTCTAGATAAAAGGTAAGTCAATAATAGAATCCGTTCCACATTGAGTGAGGCGGGTTGCAGGAAAGTATATTTTGTAGAAGGATGAAAAGTCTGATAGGGAAATATGTACGAAAAATACAAAAAAACAGGGTATTTACAGGCTATTTACAGACACACGACAGAAACAGGACTGCACTACTTCGCCATCTTGGATCAATAATGAAAGAGCAGAAGTAAAATAACAATAGCGAGGCTATATACAGGGATGGAAATGTTTGAAATGTATTGAGGAGATGTATGTAGGTCTCTCTTTATGTAGTGTTGTGTTGTCTCTCTTGTTGTGATGTGTGTTTGGTCCTATATTTACAGTGGGGAGAACAAGTATTTGATACACTGCCGATTTTGCAGGTTTTCCTACTTACAAAGCATGTAGAGGTCTGTAATTTTTATCATAGGTACACTTCAACTGTCCAAAAATCCAGAAAATCACATTGTATGATTTTTTAAGTAATGAATTTGCATTTTATTGCATGACATAAGTATTTGATACATCAGAAAAGCAGAACTTCATATTTGGTACAGCAACCTTTGTTTGCAATTACAGAGATCATACATTTCCTGTAGGTCTTGACCAGGTTTGCACACACTGCAGCAGGGATTTTGGCCCACTCCTCCATACAGACCTTCTCCAGATCCTTCAGGTTTCGGGGCTGTCGCTGGGCAATACGGACTTTCAGCTCCCTCCAAAGATTTTCTATTGGGTTCAGGTCTAGAGTCTGGCTAGGCCACTCCAGGACCTTGAGATGCTTCTTACGGAGCCACTCCTTAGTTGCCCTGGCTGTGTGTTTCAGATCGTTGTCATGCTGGAAGACCCAGCCACGACCCATCTTCAATGCTCTTACTGGGGGAAGGAGGTAGTTGGCCAAGATCTCACGATACATGGCCCCATCCATCCTCCCCTCAATACGGTGCAGTCGTCCTGTCCCCTTTGCAGAAAAGCATCCCCAAAGAATGATGTTTCCACCTCTATGCTTCACGGTTGGGATGGTGTTCTTGGGGTTGCTCTATTTTTGTCTCATCAGACCACATGACCTTCTCCCATTCCTCCTCTGGATCATCCAGATGGTCATTGGCAAACTTCATACAGGCCTGGACATGCGCTGGCTTGAGCAGGGGGACCTTGCGTGCGCTGCAGGATTTTAATCCATGACGGCGTAGTGTGTTACTAATGGTTTTCTTTGAGACTGTGGTCCCAGCTCTCTTCAGGTCATTGACCAGGTCCTGCCGTCTAGTTCTGGGCTGATCCCTCACCTTCCTCATGATCATTGATGCCCCACGAGGTGAGATCTTGCATGGAGCCCCAGACCGAGGGTGATTGACCGTCATCTTGAACTTCTTCCATTTTCCAATAATTGCGCCAACAGTTGTTGCCTTCTCACCAAGCTGCTTGCCTATTGTCCTGTAGCCCATCCCAGCCTTGTGCAGGTCTACAATTTTATCCCTGATGTCCTTACACAGCTCTCTGGTCTTGGCCATTGTGGAGAGGTTGGAGTCTGTTTGATTGAGTGTTTGGACAGGTGTCTTTTATACAGGTACCGAGTTCAAACAGGTGCAGTTAATACAGGTAATGAGTGGAGAACAGGAGGACTTCTTAATGAAAAACGAACAGGTCTGTGAGAGCCGGAATTCTTACTGGTTGGTAGGTGATCAAATACTTATGTCATGCAATAAAATGCAAATTAATTACTTAAAAATCATACAATGTGATTTTCTGGATTTTTGTTTTAGATTCCGTCTCTCACAGTTGAAGTGTACCTATGATAAAAATTACAGACCTCTACATGCTTTGTAAGTAGGAAAACCTGCAAAATCGGCAGTGTATCAAATACTTGTTCTCCCCACTGTCAGTCAGGAAGTTAAAGCTTGGTTGCAAATGGGTCTTCCAAATGGACAATGACCCCAAGCATACTTCCAAAGTTGTGGCAAAATGGCTTAAGGACAACAAAGTCAAGGTATTGGAGTGGCCATCACAAAGCCCTGACCTCAATCCTATAGAAAATGTGTGCGCAAACTGAAAAAGCGTGTGTGAGCAAGGAGGCCTACAAACCTGATTCAGTTGCACCAGCTCTGTCAGGAGGAATGTGCCAAAATTCACCCAACTTATTGTGGGAAGCTTGTGGAAGGCTACCCAAAACATTTGACTCAAGTTAAACAATTTAAAGGAAATGCTACCAAATACTAATTGAGTGTGTGTAAACTTCTGACCCAATTGGAATGTGATGAAATAAATAAAAGCTGATATAAATCATTCTCTCTACTATTATTCTGACATTTCACATTCTTAAAATAAAGTTTTTACTGGATTAAATGTCAGGAATTGTAAAAAAAAAAAACAGAGTTTAAATGTATTTGGCAAGGTGTATGTAAACTTCCAACTTCAAATGTATATATTTTTTTAATCCCAGCCCCCGTCCCCGCAGGACGCCTTTTGCCATTTGGTAGGCCGTCATTGTAAATAAGAATTTGTTCTTCACTGACTTACCTAGTTAAATAAAGGTTAAATAAATAAAAATAAAATATGTAGTACTGTGATTGTTTTCTGATTGTCACATTGTCATTGTGACCTTGTATACTCATAAAGAAAATATTCATGTTTGTCTCATCCAGAGAAAAGGGATAATGGTGCTATTGGAGGAAGTGCATGTGCTGTTTTCCATGAATAATATGTTACGATCAAGTCAGACAGGTGCACCTTTAGTTAGTAGGGCACGGTGCTTAGTGGTGCCAGGATTGTGGGTTTGATCCCCAGCTGAGGCCACCCATATGAAAAATGGATGCTAGCAGGCATGTAACTCGCTTTGAACTATACCATCTTATAGAACTATACCGTTTTATAGAACTATACCATCTTATAGAACTATACCATCTTATAAAACTATACCATCTTATAGAACTATACCATCTTATAGAACTATACCATCTTCCATCTTCTAGAACTATACCATCTTATAGAACTATACCATCTTATAGAACTATACCATCTTATAGAACTATACCATCTTATAGAACTATACCATCTTCCATCTTATAGAACTATACCATCTTATAGAACTATACCATCTTCCATCTTATAGAACTATACCATCTTATAGAACTATACCATCTTATAGAACTATACCGTCTTATAGAACTATACCATCTTATAGAACTATACCATCTTCCATCTTCTAGAACTATACCATCTTATAGAACTATACCATCTTATAGAACTATACCATCTTATAGAACTATACCATCTTCCATCTTATAGAACTATACCATCTTATAGAACTATACCATCTTATAGAACTATACCGTCTTATAGAACTATACCATCTTATAGAAATATACCGTCTTATAGAACTATACCATCTTCCATCTTATAGAACTATACCATCTTCTAGAACTATACCATCTTCTAGAACTATACCATCTTCTAGAACTATACCATCTTATAGAACTATACTATCTTATAGAACTATACCATCTTATAGAACTATACCGTCTTATAGAACTATACCGTCTTATAGAACTATACCATCTTATAGAACTATACCATCTTAAAGAACTATACCGTCTTATAGAACTATACCATCTTCCATCTTCTAGAACTATACCATCTTATAGAACTATATCATCTTATAGAACTATACTATCTTACAGAACTATACCGTCTTATAGAACTATACCGTCTTATAGAACTATACTATCTTATAGAACTATACCATCTTATAGAACTATACCATCTTCTAGAACTATACCATCTTATAGAACTATACCATCTAATAGAACTATACCATCTTATAGAACTATACTATCTTATAGAACTATACCATCTTATAGAACTATACCATCTTATAGAACTATATCATCTTATAGAACTATACCGTCTTATAGAACTATACCATCTTATAGAACTATACCATCTTCCATCTTATAGAACTATACCATCTTATAGAACTATACCATCTTATAGAACTATACCATCTAATATAACTATACCATCTTCCTTCTTATAGAACCATACCATCTTATAGAACTATACCGTCTTATAGAACTATACCATCTTCCATGTTATAGAACTATACCGTCTTAAAGAACTATACCATCTTATAGAACTATACCATCTTATAGAACTATACCATCTTCCATCTTATAGAACTATACCATCTTATAGAACTATACAATCTTATAGAACTATACCATCTTCCATCTTATAGAACTATACCATCTTATAGAACTATACCATCTTATAGAACTATACCATCTAATATAACTATACCATCTTCCTTCTTATAGAACCATACCATCTTATAGAACTATACCGTCTTATAGAACTATACCATCTTCCATGTTATAGAACTATACCGTCTTAAAGAACTATACCATCTTATAGAACTATACCATCTTATAGAACTATACCATCTTCCATCTTATAGAACTATACCATCTTATAGAACTATACAATCTTATAGAACTATACCATCTTCCATCTTATAGAACTATACCATCTTATAGAACTATACCGTCTTATAGAACTATACCATCTTCCAACTTATAGAACTATACCATCTTATAGAACTATACCATCTTATAGAACTATACCATCTTATAGAACTATTCCGTCTTATAGAACTATACCGTCTTATAGAACTATACCATCTTATAGAACTATACCATCTTATAGAACTATACCATCTTATAGAACTATACCATCTTATAGAACTATACCATCTTCCATCTTATAGAACTATACCATCTTATAGAACTATACCATCTTCCATCTTATAGAACTATACCATCTTATAGAACTATACCATCTTATAGAACTATACCGTCTTATAGAACTATACCATCTTATAGAACTATACCATCTTCCATCTTCTAGAACTATACCATCTTATAGAACTATACCATCTTATAGAACTATACCATCTTATAGAACTATACCATCTTCCATCTTATAGAACTATACCATCTTATAGAACTATACCATCTTATAGAACTATACCGTCTTATAGAACTATACCATCTTATAGAAATATACCGTCTTATAGAACTATACCATCTTCCATCTTATAGAACTATACCATCTTCTAGAACTATACCATCTTCTAGAACTATACCATCTTCTAGAACTATACCATCTTATAGAACTATACTATCTTATAGAACTATACCATCTTATAGAACTATACCGTCTTATAGAACTATACCGTCTTATAGAACTATACCATCTTATAGAACTATACCATCTTAAAGAACTATACCGTCTTATAGAACTATACCATCTTCCATCTTCTAGAACTATACCATCTTATAGAACTATATCATCTTATAGAACTATACTATCTTACAGAACTATACCGTCTTATAGAACTATACCGTCTTATAGAACTATACTATCTTATAGAACTATACCATCTTATAGAACTATACCATCTTCTAGAACTATACCATCTTATAGAACTATACCATCTAATAGAACTATACCATCTTATAGAACTATACTATCTTATAGAACTATACCATCTTATAGAACTATACCATCTTATAGAACTATATCATCTTATAGAACTATACCGTCTTATAGAACTATACCATCTTATAGAACTATACCATCTTCCATCTTATAGAACTATACCATCTTATAGAACTATACCATCTTATAGAACTATACCATCTAATATAACTATACCATCTTCCTTCTTATAGAACCATACCATCTTATAGAACTATACCGTCTTATAGAACTATACCATCTTCCATGTTATAGAACTATACCGTCTTAAAGAACTATACCATCTTATAGAACTATACCATCTTATAGAACTATACCATCTTCCATCTTATAGAACTATACCATCTTATAGAACTATACAATCTTATAGAACTATACCATCTTCCATCTTATAGAACTATACCATCTTATAGAACTATACCATCTTATAGAACTATACCATCTAATATAACTATACCATCTTCCTTCTTATAGAACCATACCATCTTATAGAACTATACCGTCTTATAGAACTATACCATCTTCCATGTTATAGAACTATACCGTCTTAAAGAACTATACCATCTTATAGAACTATACCATCTTATAGAACTATACCATCTTCCATCTTATAGAACTATACCATCTTATAGAACTATACAATCTTATAGAACTATACCATCTTCCATCTTATAGAACTATACCATCTTATAGAACTATGCCGTCTTATAGAACTATACCATCTTCCAACTTATAGAACTATACCATCTTATAGAACTATACCATCTTATAGAACTATACCATCTTATAGAACTATTCCGTCTTATAGAACTATACCGTCTTATAGAACTATACCATCTTATAGAACTATACCATCTTATAGAACTATACCATCTTATAGAACTATACCATCTTATAGAACTATACCGTCTTATAGAACTATACCATCTTATAGAACTATACCATCTTATAGAACTATACCATCTTATAGAACTATACCATCTTATAGAACTATACCATCTTATAGAACTATACCGTCTTATAGAACTATACCATCTTATAGAACTATACCATCTTCCATCTTATAGAACTATACCATCTTATAGAACTATACCATCTTATAGAACTATACCGTCTTATAGAACTATACCATCTTCCATCTTATAGAACTATACCATCTTATAGAACTATACCGTCTTATAGAACTATACCATCTTCCAACTTATAGAACTATACCATCTTATAGAACTATACCGTCTTGTAGAACTATACCATCTTCCAACTTATAGAACTATACCATCTTATAGAACTATACCATCTTATAGAACTATACCATCTTCCATCTTATAGAACTATACCATCTTATAGAACTATACCATCTTATAGAACTATTCCATCTAATATAACTATACCATCTTCCATCTTATAGAACTATACCATCTTATAGAACTATACCGTCTTATAGAACTATACCATCTTATAGAACTATACCGTCTTATAGAACTATACCATCTTATAGAACTATACCGTCTTATAGAACTATACCGTGTTAAAGAACTCTACCATCTTATAGAACTATACCATCTTATAGAACTATACCATCTTATAGAACTATACCATCTTATAGAACTATACCATCTTCCATCTTATAGAACTATACCGTCTTATAGAACTATACCATCTTCTAGAACTCTACCATCTTCCATCTTCTAGAACTATACCGTCTTATAGAACTATACCATCTTATAGAACTATACCATCTTATAGAACTATACCGTCTTATAGAACTATACCATCTTATAGAACTATACCATCTTATATAACTATACCGTCTTATAGAACTGTACCATCTTCTAGAACTATACCATCTTCCATCTTCTAGAACTATACCGTCTTATAGAACTATACCACCTTATAGAACTATACCATCTTATAGAACTGTACCGTCTTATAGAACTATACCATCTTCCAACTTATAGAACTATACCATCTTATAGAACTATACCATCTTATAGAACTATACCATCTTATAGAACTTTACCATCTTCCATCTTATAGAACTATACCATCTTATAGAACTATACCATCTTATAGAACTATATCTTCTTATAGAACTATACCGTCTTATAGAACTATACCATCTTATAGAACTATACCATCTTCCATCTTATAGAACTATACCATCTTATAGAACTATACCATCTTATAGAACTATACCATCTAATATAACTATACCATCTTCCATCTTATAGAACCATACCATCTTATAGAACTATACCATCTTATAGAACTATACCGTCTTATAGAACTATACCATCTTCCATCTTATAGAACTATACTATCTTATAGAACCATACCATCTTCTAGAACTATACAATCTTCTAGAACTATACCATCTTCTAGAACTATACCATCTTATAGAACTATACCATCTTATAGAACTATACTATCTTATAGAACTATACCATCTTATAGAACTATACCGTCTTATAGAACTATACCGTCTTATAGAACTATACCATCTTATAGAACTATACCATCTTAAAGAACTATACCGTCTTATAGAACTATACCATCTTCCATCTTCTAGAACTATACCATCTTATAGAACTATACCATCTTATAGAACTATACTATCTTATAGAACTATACCATCTTATAGAACTATACCGTCTTATAGAACTATACTATCTTATAGAACTATACCATCTTATAGAACTATACCATCTTATAGAACTATACTATCTTATAGAACTATACCATCTTATAGAACTATACCATCTTATAGAACTATATCATCTTATAGAACTATACCGTCTTATAGAACTATACCATCTTATAGAACTATACCATCTTCCATCTTATAGAACTATACCATCTTCTAGAACTATACCATCTTCTAGAACTATACCATCTTCTAGAACTATACCATCTTCCATGTTATAGAACAATACCATCTTATAAAACTATACCATCTTATAGAACTATACCATCTTCCATCTTATAGAATTATACCATCTTATAGAACTATACCATCTTATAGAACTATACCATCTAATAGAACTATACCGTCTTATGGAACTATACCATCTTCCAACTTATAGAACTATACCATCTTATAGAACTATACCATCTTATAGAACTATACTATCTTATAGAACTATACCATCTTCTAGAACTATACCATCTTCCATCTTCTAGAACTATACAATCTTATAGAACTATAGAACTATACCATCTAGAACTATACCATCTTCGGTCTCCTGAGTGGCGCAGTGGTCTAAGGCACTGCATCGCAGTGTTAACTGTGCCACTAGAGATCCTGGTTTGAATCCAGGCTCTGTCGCAGCCGGCCGCGACCGGGAGACTCATGGGCGGCGCACAATTGGCCCAGGGTAGGGGAGGGAATGGCCGGCAGGGATGTAGCTCAGTTGATAGAGCATGGCGTTTGCAACGCCAGGGTTGTGGGTTTGATTCCCACGGGGGGCCAGTATAAAAAAAAGATGTATTCACTAACTGTAAGTCGCTCTGGATAAGAGCGTCTGCTAAATGACTAAAATGTAATGTAAATGTAACTATACCATCTTATAGAACTATACCATCTTATAGAACTATACCGTCTTATAGAACTATACCGTCTTATAGAACTATACCATCTTCCATCTTATAGAACTATACCATCTTATAGAACAATACCATCTTATAGAACTATACCATCTTATAGAACTATACCAACTAATAGAACTATACCATCTTATAGAACTATACCGTCTTATAGAACTATACCGTCTTATAGAACTATACCATCTTCCATCTTATAGAACTATACCATCTTATAGAACTCTACCATCTTATAGGACTATACCATCTTATAGAACTATACCATCTTCCATCTTATAGAACTATACCATCTTATAGAACTATACCATCTTATAGAACTATACCATCTAATATAACTATACCATCTTCCATCTTATAGAACTATACCATCTTATAGAACTATACCGTCTTATAGAACTATACCATTTTATAGAACTATACCATCCTATAGAACTATACCATCTTATAGAACTATACCATCATCCATGTTATAGAACAATACCATCTTATAAAACTATACCATCTTATAGAACTATACCATCTTCCATATTATAGAATTATACCGTCTTATAGAACTATACCATCTTATAGAACTATACCATCTAATAGAACTATACCGTCTTATGGAACTATACCATCTTCCAACTTATAGAACTATACCATCTTATAGAACTATACCATCTTATAGAACTATACTATATTATAGAACTATACCATCTTCTAGAACTATACCATCTTCCATCTTCTAGAACTATACCATCATATAGAACTATACCATCTTATAGAACTATACCATCTTATAGAACTATACCGTCTTATAGAACTATACCGTCTTATAGAACTATACCATCTTCCATTTTATAGAACAATACCATCTTATAGAACTATACCATCTTATAGAACTATACCATCTTATAGAACTATACCATCTAATAGAACTATACCATCTTATAGAACTATACCGTCTTATAGAACTATACCATCTTATAGAACTATACCATCTTCCATCTTATAGAACTATACCATCTTATAGAACTCTACCATCTTATAGAACTATTCCATCTTATAGAACTATACCATCTTCCATCTTATAGAACTATACCATCTTATAGAACTATACCATCTTATAGAACTATACCATCTTATAGAACTATAGTATCTTATAGAAGTATACCGTCTTATAGAACTATACCATCTTCTAGAACTATACCATCTTCCATCTTCTAGAACTATACCGTCTTATAGAACTATACCATCTTATAGAACTATACCATCTCATAGAACTATACCGTCTTATAGAACTATACCATCTTATATAACTATACCGTCTTATAGAACTGTACCATCTTCTAGAACTATACCATCTTCCATCTTTTAGAACTATACCATCTTATAGAACTATACCATCTTATAGAACTATACCATCTTATAGAACTATACCATCTTATAAAACTATACCATCTTATAGAACTATACCATCTTCCATATTATAGAATTATACCGTCTTATAGAACTATACCATCTTATAGAACTATACCATCTAATAGAACTATACCGTCTTATGGAACTATACCATCTTCCAACTTATAGAACTATACCATCTTATAGAACTATACCATCTTATAGAACTATACTATATTATAGAACTATACCATCTTCTAGAACTATACCATCTTCCATCTTCTAGAACTATACCATCTTATAGAACTATACCATCTTATAGAACTATACCATCTTATAGAACTATACCGTCTTATAGAACTATACCGTCTTATAGAACTATACCATCTTCCATTTTATAGAACAATACCATCTTATAGAACTATACCATCTTATAGAACTATACCATCTTATAGAACTATACCATCTAATAGAACTATACCATCTTATAGAACTATACCGTCTTATAGAACTATACCATCTTATAGAACTATACCATCTTCCATCTTATAGAACTATAACATCTTATAGAACTCTACCATCTTATAGAACTATTCCATCTTATAGAACTATACCATCTTCCATCTTATAGAACTATACCATCTTATAGAACTATACCATCTTATAGAACTATACCATCTTATAGAACTATAGTATCTTATAGAAGTATACCGTCTTATAGAACTATACCATCTTCTAGAACTATACCATCTTCCATCTTCTAGAACTATACCGTCTTATAGAACTATACCATCTTATAGAACTATACCATCTTATAGAACTATACCGTCTTATAGAACTATACCATCTTATATAACTATACCGTCTTATAGAACTGTACCATCTTCTAGAACTATACCATCTTCCATCTTTTAGAACTATACCATCTTATAGAACTATACCATCTTATAGAACTATACCATCTTATAGAACTGTACCGTCTTATAGAACTATACCATCTTCCAACTTATAGAACTATACCATCTTATAGAACTATACCATCTTATAGAACTATACCATCTTATAGAACTTTACCATCTTCCATCTTATAGAACTATACCATCTTAGAGAACTATACCATCTTATATAACTATACCATCTTATAGAACTATACTGTCTTCCATGTTATAGAACTATACCGTCTTAAAGAACTATACCATCTTATAGAACTATACCATCTTATAGAACTATACCATCTTCCATCTTATAGAACTATACCATCTTATAGAACTATACAATCTTATAGAACTATACCATCTTCCATCTTATAGAACTATACCATCTTATAGAACTATACCATCTTATAGAACTATACCATCTTATAGAACTATACCGTCTTATAGAACTATACCATCTTCCAACTTATATAACTATACCATCTTATAGAACTATACCATCTTATAGAACTATACCATCTTATAGAACTATTCCATCTTATAGAACTATACCGTCTTATAGAACTATACCATCTTATAGAACTATACCATCTTATAGAACTATACCATCTTATAGAACTATACTATCTTATAGAACTATACCATCTTATAGAACTATACCGTCTTATAGAACTATACCATCTTATAGAACTATACCATCTTCCATCTTATAGAACTATACCATCTTATAGAACTATACCATCTTATAGAACTATACCGTCTTATAGAACTATACCATCTTCCATCTTATAGAACTATACCATGTTATAGAACTATACCATCTTATAGAACTATACCATCTTCCATCTTATAGAACTATACCATCTTCCATCTTATAGAACTATACCATCTTATAGAACTATACCGTCTTATAGAACTATACCATCTTCCAACTTATAGAACTATACCATCTTATAGAACTATACCGTCTTGTAGAACTATACCATCTTCCAACTTATAGAACTATACCATCTTATAGAACTATACCATCTTATAGAACTATACCATCTTCCATCTTATAGAACTATACCATCTTATAGAACTATACCATCTTATAGAACTATTCCATCTAATATAACTATACCATCTTCCATCTTATAGAACTATACCATCTTATAGAACTATACCGTCTTATAGAACTATACCATCTTATAGAACTATACCGTCTTATAGAACTATACCATCTTATAGAACTATACCGTCTTATAGAACTATACCGTGTTAAAGAACTCTACCATCTTATAGAACTATACCATCTTATAGAACTATACCATCTTATAGAACTATACCATCTTATAGAACTATACCATCTTCCATCTTCTAGAACTATACCGTCTTATAGAACTATACCATCTTCTAGAACTCTACCATCTTCCATCTTCTAGAACTATACCGTCTTATAGAACTATACCATCTTATAGAACTATACCATCTTATAGAACTATACCGTCTTATAGAACTGTACCATCTTCTAGAACTATACCATCTTCCATCTTCTAGAACTATACCGTCTTATAGAACTATACCATCTTATAGAACTATACCATCTTATAGAACTGTACCGTCTTATAGAACTATACCATCTTCCAACTTATAGAACTATACCATCTTATAGAACTATACCATCTTATAGAACTATACCATCTTATAGAACTTTACCATCTTCCATCTTATAGAACTATACCATCTTATAGAACTATACCATCTTATAGAACTATACCATCTTATAGAACTTTACCATCTTCCATCTTATAGAACTATACCATCTTATAGAACTATACCATCTTATAGAACTATACCATCTTATAGAACTATACCGTCTTATATAACTATACCATCTTCCATGTTATAGAACTATACCGTATTAAAGAACTATACCATCTTATAGAACTATACCATCTTATAGAACTTTACAATCTTATAGAACTATACCATCTTCCATCTTATAGAACTATACCATCTTATAGAACCATACCATCTTATAGAACTATACCATCTTCCGTCTTATAGCACTATACCATCTCATAGAACTATACCATCTTATAGAACTATACCATCTTATATAACTATACCATCTTCTATCTTCTAGAACTATAGCGTCTTCTAGAACTATACCATCTTATAGAACTATACCGTCTTATAGAACTATACCATCTTATAGAACCAAACCATCTTATAGAACTATACCATCTTTTAGAACTATACCATCTTATAGAACTATAGCATCTTCCATCTTCTAGAACTATACCGTCTTCTAGAACTATACCATCTTATAGAACTATGCCATCTTATAGAACTATACCATCTTATAGAACTATACCGTCTTATATAACTATACCATCTTATAGAACTATACCATCTTCTAGAACTATAGCATCTTCCATCTTCTAGAACTATACCGTCTTCTAGAACTATACCATCTTATAGAACTATTCCATCTTATAGAACTATACCGTCTTATAGAACTATACCATCTCATAGAACTATACCATCTTATAGAACTATACCATCTTATAGAACTATACCATCTTCCATCTTCTAGAACTATACCGTCTTCTAGAAATATACCATCTCATAGAACTATACCATCTTATAGAACTATACCATCTTCTAGAACTATAGCATCTTCCATCTTCTAGAACTATACCGTCTTCTAGAACTATACCATCTCATAGAACTATACCATCTTATAGAACTATACCATCTTATAGAACTATACCATCTTCCATCTTATAGAACTATACCATCTTATAGAACTATACCATCTTATAGAACTATACCATCTTATAGAACTATACCATCTTCCATCTTATAGAACTATACCATCTTATAGAACTATACCGTCTTATAGAACTATACCATCTTCCAACTTATAGAACTATACCATCTTATAGAACTATACCATCTTATAGAACTATACAATCTTATAGAACTATTCCGTCTTATAGAACT
Organism: Coregonus ussuriensis; assembly: GCA_031479575.1. Lineage (NCBI taxonomy): Eukaryota > Metazoa > Chordata > Actinopteri > Salmoniformes > Salmonidae > Coregonus > Coregonus ussuriensis. The sequence continues at coordinate 46,605,278 of CM062503.1, read as the reverse complement.
ATACCGTCTTATAGAACTATAACATCTTATAGAACTATACCATCTTATAGAACTATACCATCTTATAGAACTATACTATCTTATAGAACTATACCATCTTATAGAACTATACCGTCTTATAGAACTATACCATCTTATAGAACTATACCATCTTCCATCTTATAGAACTATACCATCTTATAGAACTATACCATCTTATAGAACTATACCGTCTTATAGAACTATACCATCTTCCATCTTATAGAACTATACCATCTTATAGAACTATACCATCTTATAGAACTATACCATCTTCCATCTTATAGAACTATACCATCTTCCATCTTATAGAACTATACCATCTTATAGAACTATACCATCTTATAGAACTATACCATCTTCCAACTTATAGAACTATACCATCTTATAGAACTATACCGTCTTGTAGAACTATACCATCTTCCAACCTATAGAACTATACCATCTTATAGAACTATACCATCTTATAGAACTATACCATCTTCCATCTTATAGAACTATACCATCTTATAGAACTATACCATCTTATAGAACTATTCCATCTAATATAACTATACCATCTTCCATCTTATAGAACTATACCATCTTATAGAACTATACCGTCTTATAGAACTATACCATCTTATAGAACTATACCGTCTTATAGAACTATACCATCTTATAGAACTATACCGTCTTATAGAACTATACCGTGTTAAAGAACTCTACCATCTTATAGAACTATACCATCTTATAGAACTATACCATCTTATAGAACTATACCATCTTCCATCTTATAGAACTATACCATCTTATAGAACTATACCATCTTATAGAACTATACCATCTTATAGAACTATACCATCTTCCATCTTCTAGAACAATACCGTCTTATAGAACTATACCATCTTATAGAACTATACCATCTTATAGAACTATACCATCTTCTAGAACTCTACCATCTTCCATCTTCTAGAACTATACCGTCTTATAGAACTGTACCATCTTATAGAACTATACCATCTTATAGAACTATACCGTCTTATAGAACTATACCATCTTATAGAACTATACCATCTTATAGAACTATACCGTCTTATAGAACTATACCATCTTATAGAACTATACCATCTTATAGAACTATACCGTCTTATAGAACTATACCATCTTATAGAACTATACGATCTTATATAACTATACCGTCTTATAGAACTGTACCAACTTCTAGAACTATACCATCTTCCATCTTCTAGAACTATACCGTCTTATAGAACTATACCATCTTATAGAACTATACCATCTTATAGAACTATATGATCTTATATAACTATACCGTCTTATAGAACTGTACCATCTTCTAGAACTATACCATCTTCCAACTTATAGAACTATACCATCTTATAGAACTATACCATCTTATAGAACTATACCATCTTATAGAACTATACCGTCTTATATAACTATACCATCTTCCATGTTATAGAACTATACCGTATTAAAGAACTATACCATCTTATAGAACTATACCATCTTATAGAACTATACCATCTTCCATCTTATAGAACTATACCATCTTATAGAACCATACCATCTTATAGAACTATACCATCTTCCGTCTTATAGCACTATACCATCTTATAGAACTATACCATCTTATAGAACTATACCAACTCATAGAACTATACCGTCTTATAGAACTATACCATCTTCCAACTTATAGAACTATACCATCTTATAGAACTATACCATCTTATAGAACTATACCATCTTATATAACTATACCATCTTCTATCTTCTAGAACTATAGCGTCTTCTAGAACTATACCATCTTATAGAACTATACCGTCTTATAGAACTATACCATCTTATAGAACCAAACCATCTTATAGAACTATACCATCTTTTAGAACTATACCATCTTATAGAACTATAGCATCTTCCATCTTCTAGAACTATACCGTCTTCTAGAACTATACCATCTCATAGAACTATGCCATCTTATAGAACTATACCATCTTATAGAACTATACCGTCTTATAGAACTATACCATCTTATAGAACTATACCATCTTCTAGAACTATAGCATCTTCCATCTTCTAGAACTATACCGTCTTCTAGAACTATACCATCTTCTAGAACTATTCCATCTTATAGAACTATACCGTCTTATAGAACTATACCATCTTATAGAACTATACCATCTTCCATCTTCTAGAACTATATCGTCTTCTAGAATTATACCATCTCATAGAACTATACCATCTTATAGAACTATACCATCTTCTAGAACTATAGCATCTTCCATCTTCTAGAACTATACCGTCTTCTAGAACTATACCATCTCATAGAACTGTACCATCTTATAGAACTATACCATCTTATAGAACTATACCGTCTTATAGAACTATACCATCTTATAGAACTATACTATCTTATATAACTATACTATCTTATAGAACTATACCATCTTATAGAACTATACCGTCTTATAGAACTATACTGTCTTATAGAACTATACCATCTTATAGAAGTATACCATCTTATAGAACTATACCATCTTCCATCTTCTAGAACTATACCGTCTTTTAGAACTATAGCATCTTATAGAACTATACCATCTCATAGAACTATACCATCTTATAGAACTATACCATCTTATAGAACTATACCATCTTATAGAACTATACCAACTTCCATCTTCTAGAACTATACCATCTTCTAGAACTATACCATCTTATAGAACTATACCATCTTATAGAACTATACCGTCTTGTAGAACTATACGTCTTATATTTTTATTTATTTATTTTTTATTTCACCTTTATTTAACCAGGTAAACCAGTTGAGAACAAGTTCTCATTTACAACTGCGACCTGGCCAAGATAAAGCAAAGCAGTGCGATAAAAACAACAACACAGAGTTACATATGGGGTAAAACAAAACAAAGTCAAGAATACAACAGAAATACATATATATACAGTGTGTGCAAATGTAGCAAGTTATGGAGGTAAGGCAATAAATAGGCTATAGTGCAAAATAATTACAATTAGTATTAACACTGGAATGATAGGTGTGCAAGAGATGATGTGCAAATAGAGATACTGGGGTACAAATGAGCAAAATAAATAACAATATAGGGATGAGGTAGTTGGGTGGGCTAATTTCAGATGGGCTGTGTACAGGTGCAGTGATCGGTAAGGTGCTCTGACAACTGATGCTTAAAGTTAGTGAGGGAGATAAGTGTCTCCAGCTTCAGAGATTTTTGCAATTTGTTCCAGTCATTGGCAGCAGAGAACTGGAAGGAATGGCGGCAAAGGAGGTGTTGGCTTTGGGGATGACCAGTGAGATATACCTGCTGGAGCGCAGACTACGGGTGGGTGTTGCTATGGTGACCAATGAGCTAAGATAAGGCGGGGATTTGCCTAGCAGTGATTTATAGATGGCCTGGAGCCAGTGGGTTTGTCGACGAATATGTAGTGAGGACCAGCCAACAAGAGCGTACAGGTCACAGTGGTGGGTAGTATATGGGGCTTTGGAGACAAAACGGATGGCGCTGTGATAGACTACATCCAATTTGCTGAGTAGAGTGTTGGAGGCTATTTTGTAAATGACATCGCCGAAGTCAAGGATCGGTAGGATAGTCAGTTTTACGAGGGCACGTTTGGCAGCATGAGTGAAGGAGGCTTTGTTGCGAAATAGGAAACCGATTCTAGATTTAACTTTGGATTGGAGATTCTTAATGTGAGTCTGGAAGGAGAGTTTACAGTCTAACCAGACACCTAGATATTTGTAGTTGTCCACATACTCTAGGTCAGACCCGTCGAGAGTAGTGATTCTAGTCGGGTGGGCGGGTGCAAGCAGCGATTGCAAGCATGCATTTAGTTTTACTAGTGTTTAAGAGCAGTTGGAGGCTACTGAAGGAGTGTTGTATGGCAATGAAGCTCGTTTGGAGGTTTGTTAACACAGTGTCCAATGAAGGGCCAGATGTATACAAAATGGTGTCGTCTGCGTAGAGGTGGATCTGAGAGTCACCAGCAGCAAGAGCGACGTCATTGATATACACAGAGAAAAGAGTCGGCCCAAGAATTGAAACCTGTGGCACCCCCATAGAGACTGCCATAGGTCCAGACAACAGGCCCTCCGATTTGACACATTGAACTCTATCTGAGAAGTAGTTGGGGAACCAGGCGAGGCAGTCATTTGAGAAACCAAGGCTATTTAGTCTGCCAATAAGAATGCGGTGGTTGACAGAGTCGAAAGCCTTGGCCAGGTCAATGAAAACGGCTGCACAGTACTGTCTATTATCGATCGCGGTTATAATATCGTTTAGGACCTTGAGCGTGGCTGAAGTGCACCCATGACCAGCTCGGAAACCGGATTGCATAGCAGAGAAGGTACGGTGGTATTCGAAATGGTCGGTGATCTGTTTGTTGACTTGGCTTTCAAAAACTTTTGAAGGGCAGGGCAGGTTGGATATGGCTCTGTAACAGTTTGGATCTAGAGTGTCACCCCCTTTGAAGAGGGGGATGACCGCGGCAGCTTTCCAATCTCTGGGGATCTCAGACGTTACGAAAGAGAGATTGAACAGGCTAGTAATAGGGGTTACGACAATTTCGGCGGCTAGTTTTAGAAAGAAAGGGTCCAGATTGTCTAGCCCAGATGATTTGTAGGGGTCCAGATTTTGCAACTCTTTCAGAACATCAGCTGTCTGGATTTGTGTGAAGGAGAAGAACTATAGAACTATACCATCTTATAGAACTATACCATCTTATAGAACTATACCGTCTTATAGAACTATACCATCTTCTAGAACGATACCATTTTATAGAATTATACCGTCTTATAGAACTATACCGTCTTATAGAACTATACCATCTTATAGAACTATACCGTCTTATAGAAAAATACCATCTTATAGAACTATACAATCTTATAGAACTATACCATCTTCTAGAACTATACCATCTTCCATCTTCTAGAACTATACCGTCTTCTAGAACTATACCATCTTATAGAACTATACCATCTTATAGAACTATACCATCTTATAGAACTATACCATCTTATAGAACTATACCGTCTTATAGAACTATACCATCTTATAGAACTATACCATCTTCCATCTTATAGAACTATAGTATCTTATAGAACTATACCATCTTATAGAACTATACCATCTTCTAGAACGATACCATTTTATAGAATTATACCGTCTTATAGAACTATACCGTCTTATAGAACTATACCATCTTATAGAACTATACCGTCTTATAGAAAAATACCATCTTATAGAACTATACAATCTTATAGAACTATACCATCTTCTAGAACTATACCATCTTCCATCTTCTAGAACTATACCGTCTTCTAGAACTATACCATCTTATAGAACTATACCATCTTATAGAACTATACCATCTTATAGAACAATACCATCTTATAGAACTATACCGTCTTATAGAACTATATTATCTTATAGATCTATACCATCTTATAGAACTATACCATCTTATAGAACTATACCGTCTTATAGAACTATACCGTCTTATAGAACTATGCCATCTTCCATCTTATAGAACTATACCATCTTATAGAACTATACCATCTTCCATCTTATAGAACTATACCATCTTATAGAACTATACCATCTTATAGAACTATATCATTTTCAATCTTACAGAACTATACCATCTTATAGAACTATACCATCTTCCAGAACTACACCATCTCATAGAACTATACCATCTTATAGAACTACACCGTCTTATAGAACTATACCATCTTATAGAACTATACCATCTCATAGAACTATACCATCTTATAGAACTATACCATCTTATAGGCTGCATATATATAAAGCCATTATTCTCATTTAAGTAGTATGGCATTCATGATTACTGGAAAGGATTGCTGTAGCTGTGTGTGTGTGTGTGTGTGTGTGTGTGTGTGTGTGTGTGTGTGTGTGTGTGTGTGTGTGTGTGTGTGTGTGTTTGCATGCATGCGTCAGATTGACAGCAGCACTCCAGACAACACAAGGCTTTGGTAGAAATTGTTCTCGTTTCCATCTAATGGGATCTGGCGTTTAGATTGTTCAGAGAGGGGGTCTGAAATTGCACAAATATTGAAAAAATGGCTTCTCTCCTTCAGCTTCTTAAAAAAGCAATTATAGAAGCAGCACAATAGCCATTCATAGAGCATGTTAGCTTACTGGTGTCGAGGCTTTCATTTACTCAATTTGTCCCAAATGTCATTGCTGAGAGAGTTGAGTGGAGAGGAGAGGAGAAGGAGGGACAGAGAGAGAGAGAGAGAGAGAGAGAGAGAGAGAGAGAGAGAGAGAGAGGGAGAGACAGAGAGAGAGAGAGAGAGAGAGAGAGAGAGAGAGAGAGAGAGAGAGAGAGAGAGAGAGAGAGAGAGAGAGAGAGAGAGAGAGAGAGAGAGAGAGAGAGAGAGAGAGAGAGAGAGAGAGAGAGAGAGAGAGAGAGAGAGATATTCACCTATGTTGGCACCATTTTTACATTTTGAGAATTGTGTTGTCCAGACAAGACAACAAGTTCTTGCCGAACAAGAACATTGTAGACAATCCGGTACTGTCATGGCTGAGATACTATAGACAACTTTGTGTGATTGCATCATCATAGTATGTTTGCTCAAGGGCTGTCCAATGTCTCTCCCACAGTCTGTACAGATGAGGAAGTTCCACTTAAAGAAGACACTGCCAGCCAGCCAGCCATGGATCAAGGTAACCTGGAGCCTACAGACACGTAACACAGATACAGATACAGACAAATTCAAGTATCTAACACAAACACTGTCCTGCTATCCTGTAGCATACCCAGTGTGTGTTCTGTCGTGCTATCCTGTAGCATACCTGGTGTCTGTTCTGTTGTGCTATCCTGTAGCATACCCGGTGTCTGTTCTGTTGTGCTATCCTGTAGCATACCCGGTGTCTGTTCGGTGCTGCTATCCTGTAGCATACCCGGTGTCTGTTCTGTTGTGCTATCCTGTAGCATACCCGGTGTCTGTTCTGTTGTGCTATCCTGTAGCATACCCGGTGTCTGTTCTGTTGTGCTATCCTGTAGCATACCCGGTGTCTGTTCTGTTGTGCTATCCTGTAGCATACCCGGTGTCTGTTCTGTTGTGCTATCCTGTAGCATACCCGGTGTCTGTTCGGTGCTGCTATCCTGTAGCATACCCGGTGTCTGTTCTGTTGTGCTATCCTGTAGCATACCCGGTGTCTGTTCTGTTGTGCTATCCTGTAGCATACCCGGTGTCTGTTCGGTGCTGCTATCCTGTAGCATACCCGGTGTCTGTTCTGTCGTGCTATCCTGTAGCATACCCGGTGTCTGTTCTGTTGTGCTATCCTGTAGCATACCCGGTGTCTGTTCGGTGCTGCTATCCTGTAGCATACCCGGTGTCTGTTCTGTTGTGCTATCCTGTAGCATACCCGGTGTCTGTTCTGTTGTGCTATCCTGTAGCATACCCGGTGTCTGTTCTGTTGTGCTATCCTGTAGCATACCCGGTGTCTGTTCTGTCGTGCTATCCTGTAGCATACCCGGTGTCTGTTCTGTTGTGCTATCCTGTAGCATACCCGGTGTCTGTTCTGTCGTGCTATCCTGTAGCATACCCGGTGTCTGTTCTGTCCTGCTGCCCTGTAGTGTAGCAGGTACTGTTCTGTCCTTTATGGTAGAGTGGCCAGACGGAAGCCACTCCTCAGTAAAAGGCACATGACAGCCTGCTTGGAGTTTGCCAAAAGGCACCTAAAGTCTTTCAGACCATGAGAAACAAGATTCTCTGGTCTGATGAAACCAAGATTGAACTCTTTGGCCTGATTGCCAAGCGTCACGTCTGGAGGAAACCTTGCACCATCTCTACGGTGAAGCGTGGTGGTGGCTTCATTATGCTGTGGGGATGTTTTTCAGTGGCAGGGACTGGGAGACCAGTCAAGATCGAGGGAAAGATGAATGGAGCAAAGCACAGAGAGATCGTTGATGAAAAACTGCTCCAGAGCGCTCAGGACCTCAGACTGGGGCGAAGGTTCACCTTCCCACAGGACAATGACCCTAAGCACACAGCCAAGACAACACAGAAGTGGCTTCGGGACAAGCCTCTGAATGTCCTTGAGTGGCCCAGCCAGAGCCTGGACTTGAACCCTATCGAACATCTCTGGAGATACCTGAAAATAGCTGTGCAGCGACGCTCCCCATCCAACATGACAGAGCTTGAGAGAATCTGCAGAGAAGAATGGGAGAAACTCCCCAAATACAGGTGTGCCAAGCTTGTAGCATCATACTCAAGAAGACTTGAGGCTGTGATCGCTGCCAAAGGTGCTTCAACAAAGTACTGAGTAAAAGGTCTGAATACATGTAAATGTGATATTTCAGTTGTTATTTTTTTATACATTTGCTAAAATTTCTAAAAACCTGTTTTTGCTTTGTCATTATGGGGTATTGTGTGTAGATTGATGAGGGAAAAAAACAATTTAATCAATTTTAGATTAAGGCTGTAACGTAACAAAATGTGGGAAATGTCAAGGGGTCTGAATACTTTCCGAATGCATTGTATTTATGCAACATTAGTTGTGATACAAACGTTGGGCTAAATACACTACATTACCAAAAGTATGTGGACCCTGCTCATCGAACATCTCATTCCAAAATCATGGGCATTAATATGGAGTTGGTCCCCCCTTTGCTGCTATAACAGCCTCCACTATTCTGGGAAGGCTTTCCACTAGATGTTGGAACATTGCTGCGGGGACTTGCTTCCATTCAGCCGCAAGAGCATTAGTGAGGTCGGGCACTGATGTTGGGCAATTAGGCCTGGCTCGCAGTGGCCGTTCATATTCATCCCATAGGTGTTCGATGGGGTTGAGGTCAGGCCTCTGTGCAGGACAGTCAAGTTCTTCCACATCGTTCTTGACAAACCCTTTCTGCATGGACCTCGCTTTGTGCACAGGGGCATTGTCATGCTGAAACAGGAAAGGGCCTTCCCCAAACTGTTGCCACAAAGGCTTGTGTGCGGCTGCTCGGCCATGGAAACCCATTTCATGATGCTCCCGACGAACAATTCTCGTGCTGACGTTGCTTCCAGAGGCAGTTTGGAACTCAGTAGTGAGTGTTGCAACCGAAGACAGAAGATTTTTACTTCAGCACTTGGCAGTCACGTTCTGTGAGCTTGTGTGGCCTACCACTTCGCGGTTGAGCCGTTGTTGTTCCTTGACATTTCCCCTTCACAATAACAGCACTTACAGTTGACCGGGGCAGCTTTAGCAGGGCGGATATTTGACAAACTGACTTATTGTAAAAGTGGCATCCCATGACGGGGCCACGTCAGTAAGGCCATTCTACTACCAATCAAATCAAATCAAATTAAATCAAATCAAATGTTATTTGTCACATGCGCCGAATACAACAGGTGTAGGACTTACCGTGAAACGCTTTCTTACGAGCCCTTAACCAACAATGCTGTCACGCCCTGGCTCTGGGGACTGTTATATGTTGAGCCAGGGTGTGTAGGTTTCATTGTTTAGTTTTCTAGGTTTGTGTTCTAGTTTGTGTATATCTATGTTGGCCAGGGTGGTTCCCAATCAGAGGCAGCTGTAGCTTGTTGTCTCTGATTGGGAACCATACTTAGGCAGCCTGTTTGGCACTGTTATTTTGTGGGATCTTGTTCCGTAAGGTTTGTTTTGGTGTATAACCTAGGACTTCACGTATCGTTTGTTGTTTTGTTTTGATCGTGTATTCAGTACAATAAAAGATGTACGGTTATCACGCTGCGCCTTGGTCAGCTTTTCATAACGATCGTGACAAATGCAGTTTTAAGAAGAATAAGAGTTAAGAGAAATATTTACTAAATAAACTAAAGTAAAAAATTAAAGAGCAACAATAAGATAACAATAACAAGGCTATATACAGGGGTTACTAGTACTGAGTCAATGTGCGGGGGCACAGGTTAGTCGAGGTAATTGAGGTAATATGTACATTGCCAGTCAAAAGTTTGGAAACACCTACTCATTCCAGGGTTTTTCTTTATTTTTACTACTTTCTACATTGTAGAATAATAGTGAAGGCATCAAAACTATGAAATAACATATATGGAATCACGTAATAACCAAAAAAGTGTTAAACAAATCAAAATATATTTTATATATGAGATTCTTCAAAGTAGCCACCCTTTGCCTTGATGACAGCTTTGCACACTCTTGGCATTCTCTCAACCATCTTCATGAGGTAGTCACCTGGAATGCATTTCAATTAACAGGTGTGCCTTGTTAAAAGTTAATTTGAGGAATTTATTTCCTTCTTAATGCGTTTGAGCCAATCAGTTGTGTTGTGACAAGGTAGGGGTGGTATACAGAAGATAGCCCTATTTGGTAAAATACCAAGTCCATATTATGGCACGAACAGCTCAAATAAGCAAAGAGAAACGACAGTCCATCATTACTTTAAGACATGAAGGTCAGTCAATCCGGAAAATGTCTTCAAGTGCAGTCGCAAAAACCATCAAGCGCTATGTCCCCCGTAGCTCATTTGGTAGAGCATGGCGCTTGCAATGCCAGGGTTGTGGGTTCGTTTCCCACGGGGGGGGCAGTATGAAAATGTATGCACTCACGCTCTGGATAAGAGCGTCTGCTAAATGATTAAAATGTAAAATGTAATGATGAAACTGGCTCTCATGAGGACCGCCACAGGAAAGGAAGATCAAGAGTTCAAGAGTTACCTCTGCTGCAGAGGATAAGTTCATTAGAGTTACCAGCCTCAGAAATCGGCAATTAACTGCACCTCAGATTGCAGCCCAAATAAATGCTTCACAGAGTTCAAGTAACAGACACATCTCAACATCAACTGTACAGAGGAGACCGCTTGAATCAGGCCTTCATCAAATCAAATCAAATCAAATGTTATTGGCCACATGCGCAGAATACAACAGGTGCAGACATTACAGTGAAATGCTTACTTACAGCCCTTAACCAACAGTGCATTTATTTTAAATAAAAAAGTAAAATAAAACAACAACAAAAAAGTGTTGAGAAATAAATAAAATAACAGTAGGGAGGCTAGATACAGGGGGGGTACCGGTGCAGAGTCAATGTGCGGGGGCACCGGCTAGTTGAGGTAATATGTACATGTGGGTAGAGTTAAAGTGACTATGCATAAATAATTAACAGAGTAGCAGCAGCGTAAAAAGATGGGGTGGGGGGGGGGCAGTGCAAATAGTCTGGGTAGCCATGATTAGCTGTTCAGGAGTCTTATGGCTTGGGGGTAGAAGCTGTTGAGAAGTCTTTTGGACCTAGACTTGGCACTCCGGTACCGCTTGCCGTGCGGTAGCAGAGAGAACAGTCTATGACTAGGGTGGCAGGAGTCTTTGGCCATTTTTAGGGCCTTCCTCTGACACCGCCTGGTATAGAGGTCCTGGATGGCAGGAAGCTTGGCCCCAGTGATGTACTGGGCCATAAGCACTACCCTCTGTAGTTCCTTGCGGTCGGAGGCCGAGCAGTTGAAATACCAGGCGGTGAAGCAACCAGTCAGGATGCTCTCGATGGTGCAGCTGTAAAACAATGTTTGTCTATGGCGATTGCATGGCTGTGTGCTCGATTTTATACACCTGTCAGCAATGGGTGTGGCTGAAATAGCGTAATACAGTAATTTGGATGGGTGTCCACAAAACATTTGTATATATAGTGTATTTAGATTTTTTATACATTCTAAGGCTGCATGATACGACTCTAATGTTGATTTGAAAAAAAGTCACATGAAAGGCATGAGGTCTGATTTGTTTTTTTGTGCAGGCTGCACACACTTCATCAGTCTCTCATTCTCAATTTGACAAGCACTTGATAATATCCTCACCAGGCCTCGAGTTTCCCGGCGGCATCCCCCTTGTCTGGCCGCAATAGCCCCTATTGGGCTGAATATAATCATTATAATTCCCTTCTCCCGGCTGTGTGCTCCGAAGCACCTCTCATTACATTTTTACATTTTAGTCATTTAGCAGACGCTCTTATCCAGAGCGACTTACAGTTAGTGAATACATTTTTTTTTATACTGGCCCCCCATGGGAAACGAACCCACAACCCTGGCGTTGCAAACGCCATGCTCTATCAACTGAGCTACATCCCTGCCGGCCATTCCCTCCCCTACCCTGGACGACGCTGGGCCAATTGTGCGCCACCCATGAGTCTCCCGGTCGCGGCCGGCTGCGACAGAGCCTGGATTCGAACCAGGATCTCTAGTGGCACAGTTAGCACTGCGATGCAGTGCCTTAGACCACTGCGCCACTCAGGAGCAATTCACCTGGCTCTCTCAGATATCTCAATTCTTATTAGCCAACGGCTGTCACGTGATCGGGTCCTTCTCACAGCATCTAGGGTCCTTCTCACAGGCTACAAGTGAAGACAGACGCAACTGCGCGCGTCCTTATCGAATTCCGAGGTTCATATTGAAGATGTCAGCCAACAAGATGAGTAGGCCTAACGAACAGCAAAGCACTAGCCTATGTCAATCTACTATCATATTATTCCCCAAAGTTGACATATTCTATTGGTCAACTTGCCCTTCTGTGCGATAAATAAATATTCCAAACATACGCTGGGACAGTTGTGGGATGCGATAGATCCCAAATTAATACAACCACTCGCATCAAAAAACCTTTTAAAAGCAATGAGGCTGATGCAACAGATTAGATCGTTTAGCTTAAAATGTTGATAAACTATTAGGATATTTCATCACATTATAAGCGCAGCAATACTTCAAAGTCACGTGCTGCCTATGTATTCCAGTTAGGCTCTACACCGTTTGTAATGTGTGCTTAATTTTAAGAAGTTATTTGGCCACTTTAGTTGTGATACAAACCTTATCAAAACGTATAGGCGTATGGGCTAGGCTACATGAGGTGTGCAACTATGATTTGAAAAAGTCTGTTTCTTGTGCCGTTTCTTGCCTTAGGGCACGATGGAGAGAGAGAGAGATGGAGAGAGAAGAGAGGGGAGAGAGAGGGGGAGGGAGGAAGACAGAGATAAGAGAAAGAGGGATGTGATTGAGAGAGAGGGGGGGGGAGAGGGAGAGAAGGGAGGAGTAGGAGTTAGAGAGAGAGATGAAAGAGAAATAATAAACTATGCTTCACTGCAGTAAAATAGTGGGAACACAGACAGACGGACAGACATACATACATAGATACATAGATACATACAGTACATACATTATGAACACCTGCTCTTTCCATGACACAGACTGACCAGGTGAATCCAGGTGAAAGCTAGGATCCCTTATTGATGTCACCTGTTAAATCCACTTCAATCAGTGTAGATGAAGGGGAGGAGACAGGTTAAAGAAGGGCAATTGAGACATGGATTGTGTATGTGTGCATAGCCACAGGAAGTTTGGGTGCTGAGGGTGCTGCCCCTGATAAATCACAATAAAATAAAAATCCTCGTCAGCACCCCTACTTCCTGTGGCTATGCACCATCTATGGTAAAAAGGATTCCAGCAACAACATGGCTGAATGCTCAGTGTTCTCAGACGTTTTAATGAATATCTGTGATGTGTCCAGGAGAAGCAAGACAGGCAGTATGGTATGGCAGGATGCTGCTGCATGTAAGATCTCTGTAGCACTTCACTATTCACACTCTCATTAATATCACCACAGGAGTTCTTTCTTACTCCACTCTCTCTCTCTCTCTCTCTCTCGCTGTCTCTCTCTTTCTCTCTTTCTCTCCGTCTCTTTCTCTCTTTCTCTCTCTCTCTCTCTTTCTCTCTTTCTCTCCGTCTCGCTCTCTCTCTCTCTCTCTCTCTCTCTCTCTCTCTCTCTCTCTCTCTCTCTCTCTCTCTCTCTCGCTGTCTCTCTCTTTCTCTCTTTCTCTCCGTCTCTCTCTCTCTTTCTCTCTCTCTCTTTCTCTCTTTCTCTCCGTCTCTCTCTCTCTTTCTCTCTCTCTCTCTCTCTCTCTCTCTCTCTCTCTCTCTCTCTCTCTCTCTCTCTCTCTCTCTCTATCTCGCTCTCTCTGTCTCTTTCGCTCTGTCCCGCTGTCTCTGTCTCTCTCTCTGTCTATCTCTCTCTGTCTCTCTGTATCTCAATTTCAATTTCAATTTAAGGGCTTTATTGGCATGGGAAACGTATGTTAACGTTGCCAAAGCAAGTGAAATAGATAATAAACAAAAGTGAAATAAACAATAAATATTAACAGTAAACATTACACTCAGACGTTCCAAAAGAATAAAGACATTTAAAATGTCATATTATGTATATATACTATACAAATAGTTAAAGTACAAAGGGGAAAATAAATAAACATAAATATAGGTTGTATTTACAATGGTGTTTGTTCTTCACTGGTTGCCCTTTTCTTGTGGCAACAGGTCACAAATCTTGCTGCTGTGATTGCACACTGTGGTATTTCACCCAATAGATATGGGAGTTTATCAAAATTGGATTTTTCTTCAAATACTTTGTGTGTCTGTGTAATCTAAGGGAAATATGTGTCTCTAATATGGTCATATATTTGGCAGGAGGTTAGGAAGTGCAGCTCAGTTTCCACCTCATTTTGTGGGCAGTGTACACATAGCCTGTCTTCTCTTGAGAGCCAGGTCTGCCTACGGCGGCCTTTCTCAATAGCAAGGCTATGCTCACTGAGTCTGTACATAGTCTAAGATTTCCTTAATGTTGGGTCAGTCACAGTGGTCAGGTATTCTGCCACTGTGTACTCTCTGTTTATGGCCAAATAGCATTCTACTTTGCTCTGTTTATTTGTAAATTATTTCCAATATTTCAAGTAATTCAATTTCTGTTTTCTCATGATTTGGTTGGGTCTAATTGTGTTGCTGTCCTGGGGCTCTGTGGGGTATGTTTGTGTTTGTGAACAGAGCCCCAGGACCAGCTTGCTTAGGGGACTCTTATCTAAGTTCATCTCTTTGTAGGTGATGGCTTTGTTATGGAAGGTTTGGGAATCGCTTCCTTTTAGGTGGTTGTAGAATTGAACGGCTCTTTTCTGGATTTTGATAATTAGCGGGTATCGGCCTAATTCTGCATGCATTATTTGGTGTTTTACGTTGCACACTGAGGATTTCTTTTGCAAAATTCTGCATGCAGAGTCTCAATTTGGTGTTTGTCCCATTTTGTGAATTCTTGGTTGGTGAGCGGACCCCAGACCTCACAACCATAAAGTGAAATGGGTTCTTTAACTGATTCAAGTGTTTTTGCCATATCCTAATTGGTTTGTCACATTTTATGTTCCTTTTGATAGCATAGAAGGCCCTTCTTGCCTTGTCTCTCAGATCGTTCACAGCTTTGTGGAAGTTACCTGTGGCGCTGATGTTTAGGCTGAGGTATGTATCATGTTTTGTGTGCTCTAGGGCAACGGTGTCTAGATGGAATTTGTATTCGTGGTCGTGACAACTGGAACTTTTTTGGAACACCATTATTTTTGTCTTACTGAGATTTACTGCCAGGGCTCAGGTCTGACAGAATCTGTGCAGAAGATCTAGGTGCTGCTGTAGGCCCTCCTTGGTTGGGGACAGAAGCACCAGATCATCAGCAAACAGTAGACATTTGACTTCAGATTCTAGTAGGGTGAGGCCGGGTGCTGCAGACTGTTCTAGTGCCCTTGTCAATTAGTTGATATATATGTTGAAGAGGGTGGGGCTTAAGCTGCATCCCTGTCTCACCCCACAGCCCTGTGGAAAGAAATGTGTGTATTTTTTGACAATTTTAACCGCACACTTGTTGTTTGTGTACATGGATTTTATGATGTTGTATGTTTTCCCCCAACACCACAATTTGTATAACAGACCCTCATGCCGAATTGAGTCGAAAGCTTTTTTGAAAACAACAAAACATGAGAAGACTTTGCCTTTGTTTTGGTTTGCTTGTTTATCAATTAGGGTGTGCAGGGTGAATATGTGGTCTGTCATGCGGTAATTTGATAAAGAAAAGCCAATTTGACATTTGCTCAGTAAATTGTTTTCGCTGAGGAAATAAACAATTCTGCTGTTAATGATAATGCAGAGGATTTTTCCAAGGTTGCTGTTGATGCATATCCCACGGTAGTTATTGGGATCAAATTTGTCTCCACTTTTGTGGATTGGGGTGATCAGTCGTTGGTTCCAAATATTGGGAAATATGCCAGAGCTGAGGATGATGTTAAAGAGTTTAAGTATAGCCAATTGGAATTTGTGGTCTGTATATTTTATCATTTCATTTAGGACCCACACATCAACCCCACAGACATTTTTGGGTTGGAGGGTTTGTATTTTGTTCTGTAGTTCATTCAATGTAATTGGAGAATCCAGTGGGTTCTGGTAGTCTTTAATAGTTGATTCTAAGATTTTGATTTGATCATGTATATGTTTTTGCTGTTTAATCTTTGTTATGGGGCCAAAATGATGGGAGAAGTGGTTTATCCATACATCTCCGTTTTGGATAGATAACTCTTCGTGTTGTTGTTTGTTTTCCAATTTTCCCAGAAGTGGTTAGAGTCAATGGATTCTTCCATTACATTGAGCTGATTTCTGACATGCTGTTCCTTTTTCTGTAGTGTATTTCTGTATTGTTGATTCACCATAGTGAAGGCAAAGGCTCAGGTGTTCTGGGTCTCTATGTTTTTGGTTGGATAGGTTTCTCAATTTCTTTCTTAGGTTTTTGCATTCTTCATCAAACCATTTGTCATTGATGTTAATTTTCTTAGGTTGTCTGCTTGAATTGTTTAGATTTGACAGGAAGCTGAGAGGTCAAATGTACTGTTTAGGTTTTCTACTGCAAAGTTTACACCTTCACTATTACAGTGAAACATTTTGTCCAGGAAATTGTCTATAAGGGATTGAATTTGATGTTGCCTAATAGTTTTTTGGTAGATTTCCACACTACTTTCCTTCCAATTATAGCATTTCTTAATATTATTCAGTACCTTTGGCTTTGATGCTTCATGATTGAGCATAACTCTGTTCAAGTAGACTGTGATTTTGCAGTAATCTGATAGGGGTGTCAGTGAACTGACTGTAAACGCTCTAAGAGACTCTGGGTTGAGGTCAGTGATAAAGTAGTCTACAGTACTACTGCCAAGAGATGAGCTATAGGTGTACCTACCATAGGAGTCCCCTCGAAGCCTACCATTGACAATGTACATACCCAGCGTGTGACAGAGCTGCAGGAGTTGTGACCCGTTTTTGTTGGTTATGTTGTCGTAGTTGTGTCTAGGGGGGCGTATGGGGGAGGGAATGCTGTCACCTCCAGGTAGGTGTTTGTCCCCCTGTGTGCTGAGGGTGTCAGGTTGTTGTCCAGTTCTGGCATTTAGGTCGCCACAGACTAGTACATGTCCCTGGTCCTGGAAATTGTTGATCTCCCCTTCTAGGATGGAGAAGCTGTCATCGTAAAAAGTATGGGGATTATAGTGGAGGAATATAGGTAGCACACATGAGGACATGTTTCCCTGTTGAGATAATTTCCTTATTCATTTCTAGCCAGATGTAATATGTTCCTGTTTTGACTAATTTAATAGAGTGGGTTAGGTCTGCTCTATACCAAATTAGCATACCCCCCCGAGTCTCTTCCCTGTTTCACACCTGGTAGTTTGGTGGATGGGACTACCAGCTCTCTGTAACCTAGAGGGAAACCAGTGTGTCCGTCTCCTCTATACCATTTCTTATAGGATGACAACGTCTGTATTTCCAATTTCTTTGATGAAGTCTGGGTTCTTGCTCTTTAGGCCAAAGGCAGATGACCTCAGACCTTGTATATTCCAGGATGAGATAGTAAAAGCTTTGTGTTCCATAGTGTCTAGTGTTGTTTTCGTGTGGTTTAGGCCCGGACCATTACAGTAGGTGTGAGCAGAGCATGTTGAGCATCTGATACATACCTATTAGGTGGCAGGATGGGGCTTGGGCGGGTGTAATAGTGAGGGTTGGGCCTGTTGCTCTGCTCACGGCCTGGGCATATGTCCTGCTGTCATGTTGAGGCCCATGCTGCAGGGGCGGGGGGCATGGGGTGGGCAGAAGGGGCATAGGTCTGATATGGGGGGGCCTATATAGGGTGTGGCTGGTGATGCTGTGGTGTAGGTCCTTTTTGGCGTGGGGTTCTCTCAGTCCTTCAGGAGGGGGTCTTGCAGGTCTGGGCGGGGTGTCTGTTGCTCTGTTGCTCCTGTGTGAGGTGCTGGGGCTACGGTTGAGAGTGACGTCCTTCAGGGTCCTGGCAAAAGTTGGGATTGCTGCCTTGTAGAGGTGGACCTGGTCGTAAAGGCTATTGAAGTCCAGGGTGGAGTGGTGGGCCAGGTAGACATTAGGTTTTGAGGCACAGTCCTGGGAAATGCTTGCCTTCACCCGCTGTGTGGTGGCAGAGTGAAAGTATTTTCTGTGGTAGCAGGGTGGAGTTAACCACTTGTGCGTTGGGGAAAGTGGAAGAAGCTTTTTCTATCACTCCCTTGAGTGCTGTGGCCACCCTTTCCTGCTGGGCCCTCAGGTCATTTGTGCCTGTGTGAATCATGATGTGGCTGGGGGACCCTAGTCTGTCCTCTGACAGCAGCTCCAGGGCATGCCTAGTGTTTGGACACCAGAGTTGAGCCACTTTGTGTTTTGGGAAAAAGTTTGTCCTCTTGAATGTATTTACCGTTTGAGTCAATGAGGAGCACAATCTCTGGCTTTTGTGTGTCCTCAGTGGATGTGTGGGGGTTGTCAAGAGGGCTATCAGCGGAGCTGTTAGGAAGGGGGGTGGGTGGGGTCTGTTGGGTTGGTAGGTCCTGTGTTGTCTGTCCCATTGTGGTGTTGTGGTCCGGGTCTGAGGTGGGCTGTTCTAATGGCTTCTCTGGGGGAGTGTCCTGATCTCTGTCACACCTCAGCTTTCTGACCTCATCCTTCAGTGCCATGTGTGCCTCTTTAAGTTCTCTCAGACAGCCGTAGAGCAGCCAGCTCTCAGACAGCCGTCCATCTCCACCTTCTGTCCTCCGGGTCTTGTTGGGGGAGGGGGGTGTTGTTGTGCTGGTCTGTTTTGTCTGGATTGTGTGGGACTAGCTCTCTGAGCTCCATCATGTCTCCCTCCAGTTCTATGAATTTATCCCTCTCAGTGATGGAGGAGCAGTGCAGCTGTGGGACCTGGGTGTGTTCAGTGCTGGGGGGGGGGGGGGGGGGGTGACTATCCTCGTCTGCAGGACAGTTTGAAGAGGTGTGATCAGACTCACTCAGGATGGGGGAGTCGTCACAGAGAGAGAGCTTTTCCTGCTGTGCTCTGTCTTTGATCCCGTAAAAGTCCTGCTGGAACTGCATGAGGATGCCATGCACCATGACTGCCCCAGACTGGTACACGTTGACAGAGGTTCTTTCAATTTCCTCAATGTCTAGTATTCTGAGTTCCCCCCCGGGCCAATACCCTCTCTCTCTCTTGACATAGGGGTAGGGTGCTCTTATAGCACTGTGCCATGCCAGAGGATGGTCTGTGTGGAAAATTAAGTCGCTTACATTCCCCTCTTTGTAGCAGTCAGCAAATAGTGTTATTTTTTATATCCATGGGGTACTTTATTGTAATGACCTCTGCACAGGGATAAGCCATGAGGGCTTCAAATGCCTCTGCATTTGGGTGGGGGGGGGCTGTGAAACTCTCCTGCCACTTTCACACCGTGCTAATTGAAGTTGCAGCCAGTTCAGGTCAGTTCTGTCCTAGCAGCTTGGTAGCCTTATTTATTAAGCTTTATATAACACAATTACCTAGAGATTATTGTCTTTTACTTTTTGGCTTCAGAAGTAGGTTCAGACTGAACATTACTCGCTCAGTTTTGTGTTGGATGGTATTTCCAGGTTCCACTGTGTTTCTTCTGCAGGTTTTGGTTTGTTAGAAGTTTTTTTTTCTTCATAGTCCTTGGCAGTAATAGTCCATTCAGGCCATTTTGTCCAAAAACAACGTTTTAGGTATGGAATTTGGATTTGGATTGAAGGTTTTGATGTTGAGTTTATCTACATTTATCCAAGTCTAATTCAATGTTTTTGCAGAAGAACTCAGGAGCCCATGAGCTCTCTCTCTCTCTCTCTCTGTCTCTCTCTCTCTCTCTCTCTCTCTCTCTCTCTCTCTCTCTCTCTGTGTCTTCCTCTCTCTGTTTCTCTATCTCTCTTCCTTAGTGCTGAGTGATTAGTGCTTTTTGAGGTCGTTTCGGTTCAATTATTTTATTAGACATTAAATGCACTATGCATTATGTGGGTTGAATGCTGTAACAACACAGAATAAAACAACGAATAAAAGTCTCTCAGGAGTTCTCTATCTTGTTCATGTTTGAACCGATCGTTGCCCCCAGATCAAAGAGTTCGTTCTCGTAGCAGTGACAGCACAGACATGCCGCCTGAAACCCCTCAGCTAGAGGGTCGGCGTAGCCAAACACAAACTGGTGTGAGTGCGGATGCTGCCAGATAATGGCTAGAGTAGGAGTGTGTGTGTTGTAGAGAGATGGTGGCGATACAGCACCAATTCCCAGCGGCTGGTGGCTGTATTACATCCAGTCAGAGGTTCCTGCCAGTCTGTCTGGATCGCCGATGTATTTATTGGACGTGTCACTAATCCTTATGAAGGACTTCCTGGCAGAAGAGGTTACTCGACCAGTCAGCAGCCGATATGCCAGTTAAATAATTGGTGACATTTTGCTTGATTATAAATTGTTTAAGGTTAATATCAGTCGTGGGTAGGTGCTCAACATATATAATCAGTATCCTATAACGATATTTATTACCAGCGCTGTTTGGCGCGATGGTAAAACATTTAACTTTTGATTAGACGACCGGAGTTCAGATCGCAGACAGCATCATATGATTCATGAAATCTCATTCTAACCAATAATGGGGCGTGCTTATTATATATAAATTCATTGTGATTTAGTTTCCGTATCAGACTAACTTTTCTCATGATTTTGCTTGTGGAGCACACAGGCTGTCAGTTTTTCACCAGTTCACCCTACGGGCACAAGGGAGATTTGGACGAGGTGTACGGCGTCTCATCCCTGCGTGTGTAGTTTCTTCCGGAAAGCGTGCATACCCAGAAGCAAAGGCATTTACATAGGGTTTGAGTTGGAATAAAACCAGTTCATTTGGCTCGGTGGTCTAAGCCACTGCAGCACAGTGCTAGCTGTGCCACTAGAGATCCTGGTTCGAGTCCAGGCTCTGTCGCAGCCGGCCGCGACCGGGAGACCCATGGGGCGGCGCACAATTGGTCCAGCGTCGTCCAAGGTAGGGGAAGGTTTGGCCGGCAGGGATGTGGGTTTGTTTCCCACGGGGGGCCAGTATGGAAAAAATTAAAATAAATAACCATGTATGCATTCACTAACTGTAAATCGCTCTGGATAAGATCGTCTGTAAAACATTTAGTAAATCTAGCCTGCTGTAATTTATTTAAAGACATAGACCTAATGCCTGCGCCTTATGTAAAAATAGTATTAGTTAACTTGTCCACTATAACAACAGGCTCAAGCGTAACCAGATAAACTTGCTTTGAAGATAAAACTACTTTCAACGCGCACCAATCCCGTGTCCCCGTCGCTAGAGTAGTGACTTCAACTAGCTTTGGCTGCCACCTATTGGAAAGCAATGGTAACTACACTGGGCAGCTAGTTGGTAGAGTCAAAGTAGACTTGAATAATATATGCCATTTAAATCAAATATACACTCAAATATATGCCTTTATCCAAAGCGAACTGGGTGCATGGTAGTGGAAACAGATCATACAAACATGGATTACAATTTTGATATCATGGACGGTCAGTCCTTGCATCTATAGCTCTGTCTATGAATTTGAGAGTGGTTACATTTCTCCAGCCCCATCCCTCAGCTTTTTACCGAAAGAGGAGCAGGGAGACACTGTGTTATTGTTCCTACTGCCGATTGCCACTTTAAGAAGTTAAGATGCAGATTAAATATGTTACATATAAAAATGCCATAAAAATGCCATCACTCAGACAGTTAGTGAATACACAGCATCCAGCACAGCAAATAATCAATAAATCAAATGTATTTTACGAAAGCCCCTTTTTACATCAAAATAATAACCACAGTGGTTATAGAGGGTGCAACCGTTCAACACCTCAGGAGCAAATGTCAGTTGGCTTTTCATAGGTTGAGAGTCGAAACAGCAGGACCGGGACAAGGTAGCACATCCGTTGAAACGGGTAAAAATAATCTGTGTAAAAACAATTCCACTCCGATTCCCTTTATGGATGGGTGTATCTTTGAATTCGCTGTTGTATGGCCTGCTCCTTCTCCATTTTCGCAACACCAGCCCACACTCCCAAAGTGATCGATTATATATCTTGGCTCGCACTGTGATGATTGTGATTCTGAGCTTTCAGGTTCATACAGCGAGTTATGGTCTTCGCTGATCTCACTCTCCATCAGCTCCATCTGTGGCGTATAGGGGCAGGATTTGGTTGTATACTGATGGTCGTGAGCGCAATCTAGCTGGGCCCCGAGCTCTTTAGTGATGGTCCCGGTGGACCTCTTCTCCAACGCAGCACAGGAACACTCTGGCACCCAGGGGTCAGTTTGGCATGCTGTACTAACCGTTCTTTCCTGTTGGTAGAAAACAATTAAGGCATCTATTAGGCTAGTGTTATATTCAAGAATCACTGCATATACAGTTGAAGTCGGACGTTTACATACACTTAGGTTGGAGTCATTAAAACTTGTTTTTCAACCACTCCACAAATTTCTTGTTAACAAACTATAGTTTTGGCAAGTCGGTTAGGACATCTACTTTGTGCATGACACAAGTAATTTTTCCAACAATTGTTTACAGACAGATTATTTCACTTATAATTCACTGAAACACAATTCCAGTGGGTCAGAAGTTTACATACACTAAGTTGACTGTGCCTTTAAACAGCTTGGAAAATTCCAGAAAATAATGTAATGGCTTTAGAAGCTTCTGATCGGCTAATTGACATAATTTGAGTCAATTGGAGGTATACCCGTGGATGTATTTCAAGGCCTACCTTCAAACTCAGTGCCTCTTTGCTTCACATCATGGGAAAATCAAAATAACTCAGAAAAACTATTGTAGACCTCCACAAGTCTGGTTCATCTTTGGGAGCAATTTCCAAATGCCTGAAGGTACCACGTTCATCTGTACAAACAATAGTACGCAAGTATAAACACCATGGGACCACACAGCCGTCATACCGCTCAGGAAGGAGACGCGTTCTGTCTCCTAGAGATGAACGTACTTTGGTGCGAAAAGTGCAAATCAATCCCAGAACAACAGCAAAGGACCTTTATCCATAGTAAAACGAGTCCTATATCGACATAACCTGAAAGGCCGCTCAGCAAGGAAGAAGCCACTGCTCCAATACCGCCATAAAAAAGCCTGACTACGGTTTGCAACTAAACATGGGGACAAAGATCGTACTTTTTGGAGAAATGTCCTCTGGTCTGATGAAACAAAAATAGAACTGTTTGGCCATAATGACCATCGTTATGTTTGGAGGAAAAAGGGGTTTGCTTGCATGCCGGAGAACACCATCCCAACCGTGAAGCATGGGGGTGGCAGCATCATGCTGTGGGGGTGCTTTGCTGCAGGAGGGACTGGTGCACTTCACAAAATAGATGGCATCATGAGGAAGGAAAATTATGTGGCTATATTGAAGCAACATCTCAAGACATCAGTCAGGAAGTTAAAGCTTGGTCGCAAATGGGTCTTCCAAATGGACAATGACCCCAAGCATACTTCCAAAGTTGGGGCAAAATGGCTTAAGGACAACAAAGTCAAGGTATTGGAGTGGCCATCACAAAGCCCTGACCTCAATCCTATAGAAAATGTGTGGGCAGAATTGAAAAAGCGTGTGCGAGCAAGAAGGCCTACAAACCTGACTCAGTTACACCAGCTCTTTCAGGAGGAATGGGCCAAAATTCACCCAACTTATTGTGGGAAGCTTGTGGAAGGCTACTCGAAACATTTGACCCGAGTTAAACAATTTAACGGCAATGTTGCCAAATACTAATTGGGTTTATGTAAACTTCTGACCAACTGGGAATATTATTATTCTGACATTTCACATTCTTAAAATAAAGTGGGGATCCTAACTGACCTAAAACAGGGAATTTTTACTAGGATTAAATGTCAGGAATTTTAAAGAACTGAGTTTAAATGTATTTGGCTAAAGTGTGTATTTGAAATAAACAATAGCCTTAGAAATAACATGGATTTGCATGTACCACCTCTGCCTCCTGCACAGTCTCCTCCAGGATGAAAACCTTTTCAGGGATGAAGACGTCCTCCTGAAAACAAACAAAGGTTTAGTTAAGACAACTGAACCCAAATATATCAGTTGGCATTAAACAAGCTACCTGTCTTGTATGCTTTGTCAACACACACACACACACACACACACACACACACACACACACACACACACACACACACACACACACACACACACACACACACACACACACACACAGCAAATACAGGTATATTTATTTTTCAGCAAACATTAGCTATGTCAACTTCAGTCTAGCTAATCGAGGTGGAGCTAACAAAACATTACAAAAACAAATCTGTCAACAAAATGTATTACAGTACTTGACTATCTGAGGTGGAAGCTAGCTACAGTAACAGGGGCTCACGGAGAAACTGTGTTACAATTTGAGTTAATTGCTAACGTTATTTGCTGGGGGGGGGGGTGTGTTACACAAAACACTTCAGACGCAATTAGCTAGTTACCTTCAACTAAAGTTGCAACAAAGTTGTCCAGTGTCTAACACTAGCCTCGTCCACAACAAGTCATGACCGGTTAACGTTACCTCAGGCTCCACTACATTGACTCGCGTCGCCTCCTCCGTTCAGTCGCTTTTGCTTGACTCCGAAGTCAGCGATGTTGATGATGGTCGGTCGGTAACCCCTACACCATAGCCCTCAAAATGTCAAATGGAGGCGCAAGCAGAGGGCTTCAACGTAGGCCTATGACTCCTTTCCATTCAGAAACTCCCGGTTGCCGCATCGAAAGTGCCCTTCATCGTGAAGTCTGCCTCCGCGAAGTGCTGTCTGCATTTCCTGCAAGCTCGAGCTGGCACGTCCTTCCTCTTCAAGAGCCACTTCTTCAAAAGTTGTGGGGCCTTGGGCAGCCGATGGTAGTTTACTGAGGGATAATTTTTTGGAGCCAATTCCTACAGCCTGGTGGTTTACAGTTCATGTTTGAATTACTGCTTGTTGTTGCCATCACCTAACGTCGCTCTCTTCGATCCACTCTCCGCGCGAAAACTCAATACCGCACTGGCGTCAGTCATTACTATGGCAATTTAAAATGGCGCTGGCCATAGCTCAAATAAACCTTGTTGACGATCAAAATACCCTAATATAGAGACGTTTTTATGTTAAATGCACATGTTTAGTAGTGGATTGAATACATCTCTTCGCTTCGAAAAGTGTTTCCATTCCCCCTTTAAGGATAGACTCAGGAGAGAGAACAGGGAAGCCATAGTGGTGTAGCCATCAGTATTTCCTCTCAAATGCTATAGGCTGTTGGTGAGTGTCCATGTCTCTAGGCTGTTGAGTGTGTCATTGTGTCCATGTCTCTAGGCTGTTGAGTGTGTCATTGTGTCCATGTCTCTAGGCTGTTGAGTGTGTCATTGTGTCCATGTCTCTAGGCTGTTGAGTGTGTCATTGTGTCCATGTCTCTAGGCTGTTGAGTGTGTCATTGTGTCCATGTCTCTAGGCTGTTGAGTGTGTCATTGTGTCCATGTCTCTAGGCTGTTGAGTGTGTCAGTGTATCTACACTGTAAGACTTTTCTGTAATTTCAACAGTAAAACACTGTAGAATTCACTGTAAAATACCATCGATGTGTTTTACATAATTAATGCTGTAGATTGCACTGCATTATGGATAAAATGCCGAAAAATACTGTTATTAACTGTAATTGGAAGCCTCCTGTAAAAAGTACTCTAACATACTGTATCTCTTTATAGTAAGAGTTATGCCTACTGTATATTTAAATGTTCCGTTTCAGGCACCAACCTCATACAGTCGGGTGAAACGCATGAAGCTCAAACTATGAACCCCCTTACCCCAAATAGATTTGCCCCTGATTATAGATCTAGGATTGTACCCAGTCCCGATTTGAACTTCATCTCCATCTCTCTCTTTTTGTCTCTCTCTCTCCCTCAACACGCACAATATAGGTTTAGTGATGTAATGATGCTTTTCTTTGTTTACATACACTGTTAAAAATTGTGTTGTTTTTACAGTATTATACAATAAAACTAACAGCAATGTACCGTATTAACTATTTAGAGTAAATAGCCGTAAATCGCTATGCACTCTGGGTGATTTTAGGCGTAACTGGTAAATGGCGGGCGGCAGGTAGCCTAGCGGTTAAGAGCATTGGGCTTGTAACTGAAAGGTTGCTGGTTCGAATCCCCGAGCCGACTGGATGAAAAATTTGTCAATGAACCCTTGAGCAAGGCACTTAACCCTAATTGCTCTTGTAAGTCGCTCTGGATAAGAGCATCTGCTAAATGACTAAAATGGAAAAATCTGTAAATTCCAATGAAATGTTGATTTAGCAGTACTGTAAAGAAATACTGTATGCCAAATAGTACTGTAATTCCACCCCACAGAGTACAGTACCTACTATATTTTTGGAGCGCCAAAAACCTTTGGACCACTAGTGGGTGCGTGGTGTTATTGTTTTATTAACATATTTTGAGGCGTGCGTTGTAAGAGTACTGTAATATGTGGGACAGATTGGAGTAGCAGCGAGCCTCAAACCTTTAATGGTTGAGTTTTTGCCATGTCGTTGGTCTGTTTTGCCCTGTAGTCATGGCAAGTGTGGAAGACTTTTTAAGGCCCTCTAGAAGTACAAGTTATTTTAAAGACCAAATATTCATGTATATTTGATATGCGTGAAAACACATTATATAGGTGAAAACACATTACCTAGCAGCTAACCTGCTTGCACCAACCCCATGTAATGACAGTACACTACTGTAAAATACAAACCCTGCCTCCCCTCAATACCATTAATTAATAAATTACAATTACCATAAAACATATTACAGTAAGAGTATTGGTACCGTAAAAACTGATTACGGTAACATGATGTACTGTAAATGTACAGCATTATACTAGCAGCAGAGTTGAAAAGCTGAAGAACATACACACGTCCCGTAGATTTTTTTTTGGTAGGTGCTGGAGTTGTAGGTGAATTCATGGCAAATCTAAAGGAAAACGATGCACACTGCTGCTCATGGTCCTAGGTGATTTTATTATAACAATGTTTCAACCCTTCTACCTTCATCAGGCGTCCATATCCCAGGTCGGGGTGGAAGGTCCTATATATAGGGGCAGTTCTCAGTGACATCACTTCCTGAAACAGGAGGTAAACATTTATAACATAGGTTCACAATATCAACATTAAATGTATCACAATATACAGTGGTTTGCGAAAGTATTCACCCCCCTTGGCATTTTTCCTATTTTGTTGCCTTACAACCTGGAATTAAAATGGATTTTTGGGGGGTTTGTGTCATTTGATTTACACAACATGCCTACCACTTTGAAGATGCAAAATATTTTATATTGTGAAACAAACAAGAAATAAGACATAAAAACAGAAAACTTGAGCGTGCGTAACTATTCACCCCCCCACCCCCCCCCCCCCCCCCCCCCCAAAGTCAATACTTTGTAGAGCCACCTTTTGCAGCAATTACAGCTGCAAGTCTCTAGGGGTATGTCTCTATAAGCTTGGCACATCTAGCCACTGGGATTGTTGCACATTCTTCAAGGCAAAACTGCTCCAGCTCCTTCAAGTTGGATGGGTTCTGCTGGTATACAGCAATCTTTAAGTCATACCACAGATTCTCAATTGGATTGAGGTCTGGGCTTTGACATACCCCAAGAGACTTGCAGCTGTAATTGCTGCAAAAGGTGGCTCTACAAAGTATTGACTTTGGGGGGGGGGGGGGGGGGGTGAATAGTGATGCACGCTCAAGTTTTCAGTTTTTTTGTCTTATTTCTTGTTTGTTTCACAAAAAAAAATATTTTTGGCATCTTCAAAGTGGTAGTCATGTTGTGTAAATCCAATGATACAACCCCCCCCAAAAATCAATTTTAATTCCAGGTTGTAAGGCAACAAAATAGGAAAAATGCCAAGGGGGGTGAATACTTTCACAAGCCACTGTAGCTGGCAACTCTGCTGCCAGTATAATGCTTTAAGTAACAGACAAAAGTTTTACAGTGAGTTCTGTGTTCCACATGAGTTCTGAACTTTGTCTGCATTCCAAATGGAACCCTATTCCATACAGTGAGGGGGAAAAAGTATTTGATCCCCTGCTGATTTTGTACGTTTGCCCACTGACAAAGACATGATCAGTCTATAATTTTTATGGTAGGTTTATTTGAACAGTGAGAGACAGAATAACAACAACAAAAAATCCAGAAAAACGCATGTCAAAAATGTTATAAATTGATTTGCATTTTAATGAGGGAAATAAGTATTTGACCCCCGCTCAATCAGAAAGATTTCTGGCTCCAAGGTGTCTTTTATACAGGTAACGAGCTGAGATTAGGAGCACACACTTAAAGGGAGTGCTCCTAATCTCAGCTTGTTACCTGTATAAAAGACACCTGTCCACAGAAGCAATCAATCAATCAGATTCCAAACTCTCCACCATGGCCAAGACCAAAGAGCTCTCCAAGGATGTCAGGGACAAGATTGTAGACCTACACAAGGCTGGAATGGGCTACAAGACCATCGCCAAGTAGCTTGGTGAGAAGGTGACAACAGTTGGTGCGATTATTCGCAAATGGAAGAAACACAGAAGAACTGTCAATCTCCCTCGGCCTGGGGCTCCATGCAAGATCTCACCTCGTGGAGTTGCAATGATCATAAGAACGGTGAGGAATCAGTCCAGAACTACACGGGAGGATCTTGTAAATGATCTCAAGGCAGCTGGGACCATAGTCACCAAGAAAACAATTGGTAACACAGTACGCCGTGAAGGACTGAAATCCTGCAGCGCCCGCAAGTTCCCCCTGCTCAAGAAAGCACATATACAGGGCCGTCTGAAGTTTTCCAATGAACATCTGAATGATTCAGAGGAGAACTGGGTGAAAGTGTTGTGGTCAGATGAGACCAAAATCGAGCTCTTTGTCATCAACTCAACTCGCCGTGTTTGGAGGAGGAGGAATGCTGCCTATGACCCCAAGAACACCATCCCCACTGTCAAACATGGAGGTGAAAACATTATGCTTTGGGGGTGTTTTTCTGCTAAGGGGACAGAACAACTTCACCGCATCAAAGGGACGATGGACGGGGCCATGTATTGTCAAATCTTGGGTGAGAACCTCCTTCCCTCAGCCAGGGTATTGAAAATGGGTCGTGGATGGGTATTCCAGCATGACAAGTGACCCAAAACACACGGCCAAGGCAACAAAGGAGTGGCTCGAGAAGATGCACATTAAGGTCCTGGAGTGGCCTAGCCAGTCTCCAGACCTGAATCCCATAGAAAATATGTGGAGGGAGCTGAAGGTTCGAGTTGCCAAACGTCAGGCTCGAAACCTTAATGACTTGGAGAAGATCTGCAAAGAGGAGTGGGACAAAATCCCTCCTGAGATGTGTGCAAACCTGGTGGCCAACTACAAGAAATGTCTGACCTCTGTGATTGCCAACAAGGGTTTTGCCACCAAGTACTAAGTCATGTTTTGCAGAGGGGTCAAATACTTATTTCCCTCATTAAAATGCAAATCAATTTATAACATTTTGACATGCGTTTTTCTGGATTTTTTTGTTGTTATTCTGTCTCTCACTGTTCAAATAAACCTAC
>CM062503.1:46568014-46573014 GCA_031479575.1 Coregonus ussuriensis | reverse complement strand
ACAAACAATAGTACGCAAGTATAAACACCATGGGACCACACAGCCGTCATATCGCTCAGTAAGGAGACACGTTCTGTCTCCTAGAGATGAACGTACTTTGGTGCGAAAAGTGCAAATCAATCCCAGAACAACAGCAAAGGACCTTGTGAAGATGCTGGAGGAAACAGGTACAAAAGTATCTATATCCACAGTAAAACGAGTCCTATATCGACATAACCTGAAAGGCCACTCATCAAGGAAGAAGCCACTGCTCCAAAACCGCCATAAAAAAAGCCAGACTATGGTTTGCAACTGCATATGGGGACAATGATCGTAGTTTTCGGAGAAATGTCCTCTGGTCTGATGAAACAAAAATAGAACTGTTTGGCCATAATGACCATCGTTATGTTTGGAGGAAAAAGGGGATGCCTTGCATGCCGAAGAACACCATCCCAACCGTGAAGCACAGGGGTGGCAGCATCTTGCTGTGGGGGTGCTTTGCTGCAGGAGGGACTGGTGCACTTCACAAAATAGATGGCATTATGAGGAAGGAAAAGTATGTGGATATACTTGAAGCAACATCTCAAGACATCAGTCAGGAAGTTAAAGCCTGGTCGCAAATGGGTCTTCCAAATGGACAATGACCCCAAGCATACTTCCAAAGTTGTGGCAAAATGGCTTAAGGACAACAAAGTCAAGGTATTGGAGTGGCCATCACAAAGCCCTGACCTCAATCCTATAGAACATTTGTTGGCAGAACTGAAAAACCGTGTGCGAGCAAGGAGGCCTACAAACCTGACTCCGTTACACCAGCTCTTTCAGGAGGAATGGGCTAAAATTCACCCAACTTATTGTGGGAAGCTTGTGGAAGGCTACCCAAAACGTTTGACCCAAGTTAAACAATTTAAAGGCAATACTACCAAATACTAATTGAGTGTATGTAAACTTCTGACTCACTAGGAATGTGATGAAGTAAATAAAAAGCTGAAATAAATCATTCTCTCTACTGTTATTCTGATGTTTCACATTCTTAAAATAAAGTGGTGATCCTAACTGACCTAAGACAGGGAATTTTAACTAGGATAAAATGTCAGGAATTGTGAAAAACTGAGTTTAAATGTATTTGGCTAAGGTGTATGTAAACTTCCAACTTCAACTGTATATCCTCTGTTGTGGACATCAGGATGTTAATAAATATCCTCTGTTGTGGACATCAGGATGTTAATAAATATCCTCTGTAGTGGACATCAGGATGTTAATAAATATCCTCTGTAGTGGACATCAGGATGTTAATAAATATCCTCTGTAGTGGACATCAGGATGTTAATAAATATCCTCAGGATGCGCTAACTATGTTTTTTACCGTCTGTCCCCATTTACTGTAATGTAAAATGCGTAATATTTACTATCAACCGAGTCCTAATGGCCACTACAGTGCACACACAATACAAAATAAATACAATTATAATACTTTTTTTATTCCTTGTAACATGTTTTTTTGACACCCAAAACAAAATATAGAACAGAAATACCTTATTTACATAAGTATTCAGACCCATTGCAATGAGCCTCGTAATTGAGATCAGGTGCATCCTGTTTCCATTGATCATCCTCAAGATGTTTCTACAACTTGATTGGAGTCGACCTGTGGTAAATTCAATTGATTGGACATGATTTGGAAAGGCACACACCTGTCTATATAACGTCCCACAGTTGACAGTGCATGTCAGAGCAAAAACCAAGCCATGAGGTCGAAGGAATTGTCCGTAGAGCTCCGAGACAGGATTGTGTCGAGGCACAGATCTGGGGAAGGGTACCAACACATTTCTGCAACATTGAAGGTCCCCAAGAACACAGTGGCCTCCATCTCTCTTAAATGGAAGAAGTTTGGAACCACCAAGACTCTTCCTAGAGCTGGCCGCCCACCAAACTGAGCAATCGGGGGAGAAGGGCCTTGGTGAGGGAGGTGACCAAGAACCCGATGGTCACTCTGACAGAGCTCTAGAGTTCCTCTGTGGAGATGGGAGAACCTTCCAGAAGGACAACCATCTCGGCAGCACTCCACCAATCAGTTCTTTATTGTAGAGTAGGCCAGACGGAAACCATTCCTCAGTAAAAGGTACATGACAGCTTGCTTGGAGTTTGCCAAAAGGCACCAAACGACTCTCAGACCATGAGAAACAAGAGTCTCTGGTCTGATGAAACCAAGATTGAACTCTTTGGCTTGAATGCCAAGCATCAAGTCTGGAGGAAACCTGGCACCATCCCTATGGTGAAGCATGGTGGTGGCAGCATCATGCTGTGCGGATGTTTTTCAGCGGCAGGGACTGCGAGACTAGTCAGGATCGAGGCAAAGATGAACGGAGCAAAGTACAGAGAGATCCTTGATGAAGCCTGCTCCAGAGCGCTCAGGACCTCAGACTGGGGCGAAGGTTCACCTACCAACAACACAACGACCCTAAGCACACAGCCAAGACAACGCAGGAGTGGCTTTGGGACAAGTCTGCTGAATGTCCTTGAGTGGCCCAGCCAGAGCCCGACTTGAACCCGATCGAACTTCTCTGGAGACCTGAAAATAGCTGTGCAGCAATGCTCCCCATCCAACCTGACAGAGCTTGAGAGGATCTGCAGAGAGGAATGGGAGAAACTCCCCAAATACAGGTGTACCAAACTTGTAGCGTCATACCCAAGAAGACATGAGGCTGTAATCGCTGCCAAAGGTGTTTCAACAAAGTACAGAGTAAAGTGTCTGAATACTTATGTAAATGTTATATTTCCGGGTAGTTTTTTTTACACATTTGTAAAAATTTCTAAAAACCTGTTTTTGCTTTGTCATTATGGATTATTATGCATTGATTGATGAGAAAAAAACAAACAATTTAATCAATTTTAGAATAAGGCTGTAACATAACAAAATGTGTAAAAAGTCAACAGGTCTGAATACTTTCCGAAGGCACTGTATATGGGGAATAGAGTGCCATGTGGGGCAGAGACCCACACCTAATCTCTCCTCCCTATCAGACTTGGGGAAAGTTTTCAATAAAACTTGTTAAATAAAGTTAGACAGAGACCTAATGAAAACACTGACCTGAACTGAGTCTGATTTAACTAGATAGTTGTTCATGACTTGCCGATTTACCGAACTCAAGCTACAGTGTACACAGTGGGGAGGTAGGGAGAGGTTGGAGGGAGGCAGAGGGAGATAGGAGAGTGGTAGGGGGAGGTAGGGAGCGGTAGGACGGAGGCAGGGGGAGGTAGGGAGCGGTAGGACGGAGGCAGGGGGAGGTAGGGAGCGGAAGGGGGGAGGCAGGGGGAGATAGGGAGCGGTAGGACGGAGGCAGGGGGAGGTAGGGAGCGGTAGGACGGAGGCAGGGGGAGGTAGGGAGCGGTAGGACGGAGGCAGGGGGAGGTAGGGAGTGGTAGGACGGAGGCAGGGGGAGATAGGGAGCGGTAGGGGGGAGGCAGGGGGAGATAGGGAGCGGTAGGACGGAGGCAGGGGGAGGTAGGGAGCGGTAGGATGGAGGCAGGGGGAGATAGGGAGAGGTAGGAGGGAGGCAGGGGGAGGTAGGGAGCGGTAGGACGGCGGCAGGGGGAGATAGGAGAGTGGTAGGGGGGAGGCAGGGGGAGGTAGGGAGCGGTAGGACGGAGGCAGGGGGAGATAGGAGAGTGGTAGGGGGGAGGCAGGGGGAGGTAGGAGGGTGGTAGGGGGGAGGCAGGGGGAGGTAGGAGAGTGGTAGGGGGGAGGCAGGGGGAGGTAGGGAGCGGTAGGACGGAGGCAGGGGGAGATAGCAGAGTGGTAGGGGGGAGGCAGGGGGAGGTAGGGAGCGGTAGGACGGAGGCAGGGGGAGATAGGAGAGTGGTAGGGGGGAGGCAGGGGGAGGTAGGGAGCGGTAGGAAGGAGGCAGGGGGAGATAGGAGAGTGGTAGGGGGGAGGCAGGGGGAGGTAGGGAGCGGTAGGACGGAGGCAGGGGGAGATAGGAGAGTGGTAGGGGGGAGGCAGGGGGAGGTAGGGAGAGGTAGGAGGGAGGCAGGGGGAGGTAGGGAGCGGTAGGACGGAGGCAGGGGGAGATAGGAGAGTGGTAGGGGGAGGCAGGGGGAGGTAGGGAGAGGTAGGAGGGAGGCAGGGGGAGAAATGAGAGTGGTAGGGGGAGGCAGGGGGAGGTAGGGAGTGGTAGGGGGGAGGCAGGGGGAGGTAGGGAGAGGTAGGAGGGAGGCAGGGGGAGATATGAGAGTGGTAGGGGGAGGCATGGGGAGGTAGGGAGTGGTAGGGGGGAGGCAGGGGGAGGTAGGGAGCGGTAGGACGGAGGCAGGGGGAGATAGGAGAGTGGTAGGGGGGAGGCAGGGGGAGGTAGGGAGAGGTAGGAGGGAGGCAGTGGGAGATATGAGAGTGGTAGGGGGAGGCAGGGGGAGGTAGGGAGTGGTAGGGGGGAGGCAGGGGGAGGTAGGGAGAGGTTGGAGGGAGGCAGGGGGAGATATGAGAGTGGTAGGGGGAGGCAGGGGGAGGTAGGGAGAGGTTGGAGGGAGGCAGGGGGAGATATGAGAGTGGTAGGGGGAGACAGGGGGAGATAGGAGAGTGGTAGGGGGAGGCAGGGGGAGATAGGAGAGTGGTAGGGGGGAGGCAGGGGGAGATAGGAGGGTGGTAGGGGGAGGCAGGGGGAGATAGGGAGAGTAAGGAGGGAGGCAGGGGGTAGGAGGATGGTATGTGAGGCAGATCTTTCTGCTGTGATTGCACATTGTGATATTTCGCCTAAAAGATATCAGAGTTTATCAATGTTTGATTTGTTTGCACATTTTTTATGGGTCTGTGTAATCTGAGGGAAATATCTGTCTTTAATATGGTCATATATTTGGCAGGAGGTTAGGAAGTGCAGCTCAGTTTCCACCTCATTTTGTGGGCAGTGTGCACATAGCCTGTCTTCTCTTGAGAGCCAGGTCTGCCTACGGTGGCCTTTCTCAATAGCAAGGCTATGCTCACTGAGTCTATACATAGTCAAAGCTTTCCTTAAGTTTGGGTCAGTCAC
>CM062503.1:46525514-46565514 GCA_031479575.1 Coregonus ussuriensis | reverse complement strand
CATCCACACACACAGCAGGACTATAATAAGCCTCTATTTTCCCCTCTCTCTCTCCTTGATGAGAAGCATGCCAGAGAGAACATCAAAAGGCTCTGTGAATTCCGTGGTCAGTCATTGGGTGTTGGAGAATACACTACTTTTATTATCTGCTCACCTATGTCATCAAATGAAGAGAAGAAGAGAGGAGGAAAGGGCCCCTTCTCTCTCTTGTGTCTCTTGCTCCCTCCCTCCCTCCCTCCCTCCCTCCCTCCCTCCCTCCCTCCCTCCCTATCTTTCTATTTCACTCTCTCTTTCGTCTCTCTCGCTCCTCTCTCTCCCTCGCTCTCTCTCTCTCTCTCTCTCTCTCTCTCTCTCTCTCTCTCTCTCTCTCTCTCTCTCTCTCTCTCTCTCTCTCTCTCTCTCTCTCTCAATCTCTCTCTCTCTCTCAGCTCTCCCTGCTGTCTCCCTGCTCTCTCGCTCTCTCTGCCCCTCTCTCCCTCTCTCTCTCTCTCTCTCTCTCTCTCTCTCTCTCTCCTTTTCTCCCTCTCTCTCTATCGCTCTCACTCTTTCTTTTTGCTTTGAATATCATTATTTTGATCAGGCCTGTTATCCCGTCTCCTCCCCTCATATGGGCGCTGGAAATTGGCAACAGAGGAATCATCTGAAAGAGGGGATGTAATCTGTCATCCAGCAGCGATATGAGCCACCGCTGTTGAGTGTTTGAAAAGTCTGCAGGAAAATATATTGTTAGGCTTAAACAAACACAAACACACACACACCCATTGTTGGGCACTAGTGAACTACATGTAGTGGTACTAGTAATTGAACTACATATTGCAGTAGCTTGATGATCCCCAAAATGATCTGTAATTGCAATTTGTAGTCTATGAAATTTCAAATTTACATTCAAAAAATGTTCCCCAAGTAGTTAGTTTGGATGTAGTGAACTACTTTTTCAAGGTAACTTTAGTTAACCTTTCACTGCAGTGGGCTAAATCAGGGTCACACAGACTGTTTCTTGGTAGTCTTAAACAAATCTACTTTGAAACCAAAGTATACACCTCACACACATGGTTATGGGCTTAAAAAAAGAAGACACCTGTACCATGTCAGATATAGAGTTCAAATGTATTCAATTTTGAGTTTGAATCCCAATATTACACTTTATATACATCACAGAACACTGAAATATAACAAAACTGTTTGACATAGAAACACCAGATTTTCTTCGTAAAAAAAAGAAGTAATCTTTATTAATGATGAAATTATAAAAATGTTTAATAACATTCCATCCATGATGCCAAAGAGGGCGCTTTTGGTCATTGACTGCAGGAAAGGGCTACCTAAAGAGGAGCTTTAGTGTAGCTTCACATCTTCCAGTGTGAAGTAATTGGTAGCTTGGTAAACTATATTTGCAGAGTAGCTTCCCCAACACTGTACACGCACACACACACACACACACACACACACACACACACACACACACACACACACACACACACACACACACACACACACACACACACGCACACACGCACACACGCCCACGCCCACCCACCCACACACCCACACACCCCCACACCCATACCCACACCCACACACCCACACACACACACACACACACACACACGTGCTTCAACTGATGGTGATTTCTATTCCTCATTGTTCTGAAGTCTGGAAGACATAAATTCTCTAGCTCTTTGGCTTGTTATGAAACATGGAAGCATTTCATTTTCTACATAAAACAGTGTTGTTTTTGTTACTGTTAGTGCTGAGCAATTAGTGCTTTTTGAGGTCGGTTCAGTTTTGTTTCAATTATTCAAAAATATTCACGGTTTTCGATTTCGCAAAGAAAATTAGCCATTAAATGCCCTATACATTATGTTGGTTGAATGCTGAAACAACAGAGAATAAAACAATGACTAAAAGTCCCATAATGGTAGTGACTGACCATTACTGCTTATCACTTATTAACCGTCATATATTCACCTTACTTTACTTTCATAACATATTTGTTTTATTTGATGACTTTATTATTTCATTCCAAGTCATCTCAGAGCTGCTGCCTATGATGCCTGTGCTGTCTGATAAAATCACTATTTTAGTAGTTCTTCTTCGAAGTAAATTACGACATACTTTTATGACTGCTGAATACCAACTACAAATCACTTAGATCATGTATTTTCAGGTGGAGATACCTCGCAAAGCAACTGCTCTTTATCCCTCTCGCGCCTTCTCTCTTCTCTTTTCTCTTCTTTCCTCTCTCGTATCTCGTCTCTTCTCTCTCCTCTCTCTTCTCCATCTCCTCTCCTCTCTCTTCCATATCTCCTCTCCACTCCTCTCTCCTCCCAATCTCCTCTCCTCTGCTCTTATCTCCTCTCCACTCCTCTCTCCTCCCTATCTCCTCTCCTCCCACCATATTCCCTCCCCTCCTCTCCCCTGCTCTCATCTCCTCTCCACTCCTCTCTCCTTCCCATCTCCTCTCCTCTCCATCTCCTCTCGTCTCCTCTCCTCTGCTCTCATCTCCTCTTCACTCCTCTCTCTTCCCCATCTCCTCTCCACTCCTCTCTCCTCCCCATCTCCTCTCCTCTCCTCCCACCATATTCCCTCCCCTCCCCTCCTATCCCCTCCCCTCTCCCCTACCACCTCCCTCCCCTCTCCGCTCCACTCTTCTCCTCTGTCTCCCTCTCCTCCTTTCCTCTTCACTTACTGACTTCCTGTTTCACATCTTTGATTTTCCTGTCAGTCTCTCAGTCTGTCTTCCTGTCAATCTGTCTTCCCGTCAGTGTCGCTCCCTCTCATTGTGTTCAGTCATTTGGTTATAGAGAGAAAGAGAGAGAAAATAGAGGCTGATCAAGCAGGCCTGTTCTGTCTCTGATGTTTTAGTGATCCCACCACCAGCACTACTACTTTTATCTAATGGCAGTGGCTTTACTTCAGGTTCAACTGGGGACAATTACTGCTCTGAAAACCGGCAGTATTCTGCAAGAGTTCATTAAGGTTTAATAGAGAGATGTGCAGCGCCTAAATTAAAGTAAGAGTGATTTTTACTGATGGGCATTTCTCTCTGTGTGTCTGTGTGTGGGTGCATAATATTCTCTAGTCAACCCTAGTCTGCCCTTCAAACAGCACTGCACGCTGACAACATGGAGACCAAACCCATCCGTGTGACAAGAGGGAGTGGTAGAAAGAGAGGGAGAGCGCGAGAGGGGGGAGATAGGGGGAGGGATAGAGAGGGGGGAGAGAAAGCGATAGAGAGTGAGAGAGAGTGATAGAAGTGGAGCGAGAGAGAGAGAGGGGGAGAGAGGGGGAGGGATAGCGAGAGATTGCAGGAGAAAGTGTGAGAGAGCTGAAGAGAGAGATAGAGCGAGAGAAATTACGAGAAAGAGGAAGAGAGAGATAGAGCGAGAGAAAGTGTGAGAGAGAAAGATAAAAATATAATGAAAGAAAGATAGGGGGAGAGAGACTCAGGCATAAGTCAAATCCATATGCAGACAAGCAGAAAATTACCTTCTCTAACTTCCATTCATTTAGGAGACAGAAGGTAATCTGGCTTTGGGCTTCTGTTGTTCAGCAATAATTTACTGCATCACCAATGTAATGCTGAACCAGGTCATAGAGAGAGTCTCTCTTTCAGTTGATTCCTCTGTTGACATTTTTCCAAGCTAAAATGGTGGGAGGAGACGAGAGAGAGAGAGAGAGAAAGAGAGCGAGAGAGAGAGAGAGAGAGCGAGAGAATGTCCCCTGTAGCCTATCAGGGTTAGCAGACAATGACAGGACAGGTATTGACATGGATGGAAGCATGGGTAGAGATATAGCACGTGGCCACGTAGCCACGCTAAAGGGAGAATGCCTTTAGCGTTTAATGTTTAATGTTGCAGGAGCTAAGTCTTTTGTTCCTCAGATATTCCTCTCCAGACCTGGACTTCTCACAGGCTTTTATCCCACTTCTATGGGAAGAAATCGATGAGTTGGGACTATTCTGCATCCCCTTGTGTCTAGTATCCATCCATCCATGCCTCAAGTTGTGAAGGGGGCCTGTCAATATCGCAGGAGGTGAATTCCTTCAGCTCGCTTCCTTGATCTCAAAGCGTGGCCTCTGTTCCATTCTGTTCTGTTCTTCAATCCTTCATCCATCAGAGCCTATCAGTGTCTTTTCCAAATGCACCCTGTATAATGCAATATAAAATACACATTAAAAACAATATATATAGTATATATATACATATATATATATATATATATATATATATATATATATATATAAAGTATTCAGACAACTTCACTTTATCCACATTTTGTTATGTTACAGCCTTATTCTAAAATGGATTAAATTGTTGTTTCTCCTCATCAATCTACACACAATACCCCATAATGACGAAGCAAAAACAGGTTTTTAGACATTTTAGCAAATGTATTAGAAATAAAAAACGGAAATATTACATTTACATAAGTATTCAGACCCTTTACTCAGTACTTTGTTGAAGCACCTTTGGCAGCGACTACTCTTGGGTATGACGCTACAAGCTTGGCACACCTGTATTTGGGGAGTTTCTCCCATTCTTCTCTGCAGATCCTCTCAAGCTCTGTCAGTTTGGATGGGGAGCATTGCTGCACAGCTATTATCAGGTCTCTCCAGAGAAGTTTGATCGGGTTCAAGTCCAGGCTCTGACTTGTCCGGAAGCGACTCCTGCGTTGTCTTGGCTGTGTGCTTAGGGTCGTTGTCCTGTTGGAAGGTGAAACTTCGCCCCAGTCTGAGGTCCTGAGTGCTCTGGAGAAGGTTTTCATCAAGGAAAGCAGGTTTCCTCCAGATGTGACGCTTGGCATTCAGGCCAAAGAGTTCAATCTTGGTTTCATCAGACCAGATAATCTTGTTTCTCATGGTCTGACAGTCTTTAGGTGCCTTTTGGCAAACTCCAAGCGGGCTGTCATGTGCCTTTTTCTGAGGATAGGCTTCCGTCTGGCCACACTACCATAAAGGCCTGATTGCTGGAGTGCTGCAGAGATGGTTGTCCTTCTGGAAGGTTCTCCCATCTCCACAGAGGAACTCTGGAGCTCTGTCAGAGTGACCATCGGGTTCTTGGTCACCTCTCTGACCAAGGCCTTTCTCCCCGATTGCTCAGTCTAGGAAGAGTCTTGGTGGTTCCACATTTCTTCCATTTAAGAAGGATGGAGTTCACTGCGTTCTTGGGGAACTTCAATGCTGCAGAAATGTTTTGGTACCCTTCCCCAGATCTGTACCTCGACACAATCCTGTCTCTGAGCTCTACGGACAATTCCTTCGACCTCTTGGCTTGGTTTTTTGCTCTGACATGCACTGTCAACTGCGGGACCTTATATAGACAGGTCTGTGCAAGTAATAATGACTTTTCATTGACTTTTGAGTTCAATTTACTAGAAGTATTTGAGTTAAAAATGCTTTGGGGTTTACAGTGCAGGAAGAGTACTTCACCACACACACACACACACACACACACACACACACACACACACACACACACACACACACACACACACACACACACACACACACACACACACACACACACACACACACACACACACTGTGCTAGTACAGCCTACATTAGGAGGCTCCTGTGTATCCGACCCACGTCATGCTTCTCCCTCTGTCCCAGTTGGATGTCTGGGACTACACTCCCCTCAGACCGAAGGAGAGGGAAAGGGGGGAGGGAGGGACGGGAAAGGGGGGAGGGAGGGACGGGAAAGGGGGGAGGGAGGGATGGGAAAGGGGGGCGGGAGGGAGGGATGGGAGAAAGAGCAAGAGAGAGAGGGAGGAAAGAGAAGAGCGAATAATGTAATTTTTAAACAAACAGCAAATAGTTCTTCACATGCTAAAGAGAGGGAGAGGGAGAGAGTTGAGGTCTGTTTTCTGCCAGGGCAGCTTTTGGACTGATCAGTCATCCATTTGATGTGTACATTGAACAACAACACAAATGAAGAGCTGTGGCAGACTGTGGGATTCAGATATAAAAAAAATAATATGTGCAGCTGAGCAGGCATTCGCTTCCCTGAGCATAAACACTTAACAATGGTGCCCATCATAAGCACACTATTTACAAGGTACAGAACATTATGGGTACTGTAGCACATCACTGTACTTCTGTCCTAGATCAAATCAGTGTGTCTTAGTCTGACCGAGGATGAGTAACTTTGACTGTGACCTGAAGACGGGCGGCAGGTAGCTTAGTGGGTAAGAGTGTTGTGCCAGTAACCGAAAGGTCGCTGGTTCTAATCCCAAGGCCGACTAGGTGAAAAATCTGTCAATTTGCCCTTAAGCAAGGCACTTAACCCTAATTGCTCTGGATAAGAGCGTCTGCTAAATGACTAAAATGTAAATGTAATGTCCAATCAATTGCATTTACCACAGGTGGACTCCAATCAAGTTGTAGAAACATCTCAAGGATGATCAATGGAAACAGGATGCACCTTAGCAAAACATTCTAAAAACTTGTTTTCGCTTTGTCATTATGGGGTATTGTGTGTAGTGTGATGAGGAATTGTTTTAAATTAATCCATTTTAGAATAAGGCTGTAACGTAACAAAATGTTGAAAAAGTCAAGGGGTCTGAATACTTTCTGAATGTACTGTACACACACACACTCACACACATTAAAATATCAAAAACACAGTCATGCTAAGCACAAATAAAACATCACAAATCACCCAGAAAAAAACAGTTACATTTCTCCATAAATACATTTAGCAGACGCTCTTATCCAGAGCGACTTTTACTTTTTTTTTATACCCCCGTGGGAATCGAACCCACAACCCTGGCATTGCAAACGCCATGCTCTACCAACTGAGCTACATCCCTGCCAGCCATTCCCTCCCCTACCCTAGACGACGCTGGGCCAATTGTGCGCCGCCCCATTGGTCTCCCGGTCACGGCCAGCTACGACAAAGCCTGGATTAGAATCAGGATCTCTAGTGGCACTGCGATGCAGTGCCTTAGACCACTGCGCCACTCGGGAGATCTCCAATCAATACTATAAATTGCCCGAACGTCACCAGAACATCAAGATGAAGTGTATTTTTAATTTTGTTTCAGCAATACGGTGCATTAAAACTAAAAAGCAGATTTACCATAGCTCGGTGGAGACCCTCGGAACCTCTAGAGTTAACCAATCCTGTGAACGGGTTCGGCAACTCAGGTGTCTGTACTTCAACAGCAAAGTTATATAAGACAGAAGTTTATGAAGTAGGGCCTTGAAAACAAAAAGGGAGTAATGTAGAGATCTATGGGACTTTAGCGAAGTCCAGCCAACCTTTTAATACAGGATGCAGTGATGAGTATCAAAACTGTCCCCTGTAAAGAAACGAAGGGCGCTGTGGTAGACGGCATCCAAAGGGTTAAGATAAATAACATCCCCATAATCAGGAACAGATTAAAAGGTTGACTGAATAATCTGCTTCCTACTGCTTAGAGAAAGGCACCATCTGTTTCTGTAGAAAAAGCCAACTTTAAATCTTAGCTTCTTAACCAGCTCATCTATGTTTTATAAAACCACGTCAAATCCATATCAATCCAAATGCCTAAGTATTTATATGCAGGAACACGTTCGATAGGAGAATCATCTAACAATGGTGGAAAAAGTACCCAATTCTCAGACTTGAGTGAATTTAAAGATACCTTAATAGAAAAAGACTCAAGTAAAAGTGAAGTCACCCAGTAAAATACTACTTGAGTAAAAGTCTACAAGTATTTGTTTGTAAATGTAATTGCTAAAATATACTTAAG
This sequence comes from Coregonus ussuriensis, assembly GCA_031479575.1. Classification (NCBI taxonomy): domain Eukaryota; kingdom Metazoa; phylum Chordata; class Actinopteri; order Salmoniformes; family Salmonidae; genus Coregonus; species Coregonus ussuriensis. The sequence continues at coordinate 46,557,776 of CM062503.1, read as the reverse complement.
TATCAAAAGTAAAAGTATAAATTATTTCAAATTCTTTATATTAAGCAAACCAGGCGGCACCATTTTCTTGTGTTTTTTATTTACAGATAGCCAGGGGCACACTCCAACACTTCGACATCATTTACGCATGTGTGTTTAGTGAGTCCGCCAGATCAGAGGCAGTAGGGATGACCAGGGATGATCTCTTGATAAGTGCGTGAATTGGACCATTTTCCTGTCCTGCTAAGCATTCGAAATGTAACGAGTACTTTTGGGTGTCAGGGAAAATGTATGGAGTAAAAAGTACATTATTTTCTTTAGGAATGTAGTGAAGTAAAAGTAAAAGTTGTCTAAAAAATATAAATAGTAAAGTAAAGTTCAGATAACCCAAAAAACTACTTAAGTAGTACTTTAAAGTATTTTTACTTAAGTACTTTACACCACTGCCATCTAATGGCATATTATAATGAGTGAACATGTAATTCATCTGAAACATTCTTGCGAGAGTTTAAAAAACAACAAGTTTTAAATCAGCAAGGGATTCCTGCATAGCTGTAAAATCTGACTGTAGTTTTGACACTGCCAGATCAACAGTCAGCCAATAGCATAGATAATAGTATCATCCGCATATAGATGAAGTTTACAATTTTTTTACAGATTGACCAATGGTGTTTATAGAAACAGATTGACCCTGTGGTACACCTTTATGTACTTCAAGAAATTCAGACTTAACCCCATCAATCACCATGGCCTGAGTTCTGTCACTAAGATTATCATGAAACCATGAGCAGATGTCAGAGCTCAGGCCTATCGAGGACAACTTATTCAATAAAATAGCATGATCAACAGTATCAAAAGCTTTTGACAGGTGCACAAACAAAGCAGCACATTTCATTTTAGTGTCTAAAGCCTTGACAGGATCATTAACAACTGAAGTGGTTGCTGTAACAGTGCTATGCCCAGGCCTAAACCCTGATTGGTTTACATTCAAAATACATTTCTCAGATAAAAAAAAAAGAACAAAGTTGTACATTTACCAACGATTCTAGAATCTTAGCTAGACAAGGAAGCCTTGGGAAGATCACTACTACAGTGGCTCGCAAAAGTATTCACCCCCTATTTCCTATTTTGTTGCCTTACAACCTGGAATTAAAATGGATTTTGGGGGGGTTTATATCATTTGATTTACACAGCATGCCAACCACTTTGAAGATGCAAAATACTTTTTATTGTGAAACAAATAAGAAATAAGACAAAAAAACAGAAAACTTGAGCGTGCATAGCTATTCATCACCCCCCCCCCCCCCCTCCGTCCCCCCCCGCCCCTCCGTCCCAGTCTCAAATCTCTGAAAGACTGAAACATGTTTCCCTCAAGGATTTCTCTGTATTTAGCACCATCCAACATTCCTTCAATTCAAACCAGTTTCCCAGTCCCTGCCGATGAAAAACATCCCCACAGCATGCTTCACTGTGGGGATGGTGTTCTCGGGGTGATGAGAGGTGTTGGGTTTGCGCCAGACATAGCGTTTTCCTTAATGGCCAAAAAGCTCAATCTGACCAGAGTACCTTCTTCCATATGTTTGGGGAGTCTCCCACATGCCTTTTGGCGAACACCAAACGTGTTTGCTTATTTTTTTCTTTAAGCAATGTGGAGTAAAGTGTGTACGGCTTAAAGTGGTCCTATGGACAGATACTCCAATCTCCACTGTCGAGCTTTGCAGCTCCTTCAGGGTCATCTTTGGTCTCTTTGTTGCCTCTCTGATTAATGCCATCCTTGCCTGGTTTTGGTTTTGGTGTGCGGCCCTCTCTTTGCAGGTTTGTTGTGGTGCCATATTCTTTCAATTTTTTAATAATGGATTTAATGGTGCTCCGTGGGATTTTCAAAGTTTCTGATATTTTTTAATAACCCAACCCTGATCTGTACTTCTCCACAACTTTGTCCCTGACCTGTTTGGAAAGCTCCTTGGTCTTCATGGTGCCGCTTGCTTGGTGGTGCCCCTTGCTTAGTGGTGTTGCAGACTCTGGGGCCTTTCAGAACAGGACACTTTATTTAACTAATTATGTGACTTCTGAAGGTAATTGGTTGCACCAGATCTTATTTAGGGGCTTCATAGCAAAGGAGGGGAATACATATGCACGCACCACTTTTCCCTTATTTATTTGTTCGAATTTTTTTGAAACAAGTAATTTTTTTAATTTCACTTATTTTGTGTATGTCCAATACATTAAATCCAAATAAAAATCCATTCAAATTACAGGTTGTAATGCAACAAAATAGGACAAACGCCAAGGGGGATGGATACATACTTTAATAAAAAATAAATAAAAAATGTGGGTTTTTGAGCCAACAATGATGGGCACACTTAATTTGTATTTGTATTTATTATGGATCCCCATTAGCTGCTGCCAAGGCAGCTATTCTTCATGGGGTCCAGCAAAATTATGGCAGTTCATACAATTTGTTAAACATTAGAATACATTTCACAGATTTCACAACGCACTGGGGTGCCCTCTTGCCCCTACTCCATCACTAACACATATCTACAGGACAAAATCCATGTGTACGTGTATGTATAGTGCGTATGCTATCGTGTGTATGCATGTGTCTGTGCCTATGTTTGTTTTGCTTCACAGTCCCCGCTGTTCCATAATGTGTATTTTTATCTGTTTTTTAAATCTAATTTTACTGCTTGTGGAATATAGTTCCATGTAGACATGGCTCTATGTAGTACTGTTCGCCTCCCATAGTCTGTTCTGGACTTGGGGACTGTGAAGAGACCTCTTGTGGCATGTCTTGTGGGGTATGTAGTCCCCTGTAGCTCAGTTGGTAGAGCATGGCGCCTGCAACGCCAGGGTTGTGGGTTCGTTTCCCACGGGGGGGCCAGGAGGAAAGTGTATGCACTCACTAACTGTAAGTCGCTCTGGATAAGAGCGTCTGCTAAATGACTGAAATGTAATGTAAATCTATGCATGGGTGTCCGTGCTGTGCGCCAGTAGTTCAAACAGACAGCTCTGTGCATTCAACATGTCAATACCTCTCAGAAATACAAGTCTTGATGAAGTCAATCTCTCCTCCAATTTGAGCCAGGAGAGATTGACATGCATATTATTAATGCTAGCGCTCTGTGTACATCCAAGGGCCAGCCGTGTTGCCCTGTTCTGAGCCAATTGCAATTTTCCTAAGACCTTTTTTGTGGCACCTGATCACACGACTGAACAGTAGTCCAGGTGTGACAAAACTAGGGCCTGTAGGACCTGCCTTGTTGATAGTGCTGTTAAGAAGGTAGAGCAGCGCTTAATTATGGACAGACTTCTCCCCATCTTAGCTACTGTTGTATCAATATGCTTTGACCATGAGTCTACAATCCAGGGTTACTCCAAGCAGTTTATTCACCTCAACTTGCTCAATTTCTACATTATTTATTACAAGATTTAGTTGAGGTTTAGGGTTTAGTGAATGATTTGTCCCAAATACAATGCTTTTAGTTTTAAACATATTTAGGACTAACTTATTCCTTGCCACCCATTCTGAAACTAACTGCAGTTCTTTAAGTGTTGCAGTCATTTCAGTCGCTGTAGTAGCTGACGCGTATAGTGTTGAGTCATCCGCATACATAGACACACTGGCTTTACTCAAAGCCAGTGGCATGTCATTACTAAAGATTTAATTCCTGATTCTACCTGGATTATGTTGGTGAGGCTTCCATTAAAGAACACCCTCTGTGTTCTATTAGACAGGTAACTCTTTATCCACAATATAGCAGGTGGAGTAAAGCCATAACACATACATTTTTCCAGCAGCAGACTATGATCAATAATGTCAAAAGCCGCACTGAAGTCTAACAAAACAGCCCCCCCCAATCTTTTTATCATCAATTTCTCTCAGCCAATCATCAGTAATTTGTGTAAGTGCTGTGCTTGTTGAATGTCCTTCCCCATAAGCATGCTGAAAGTTTGTTGTCAATTTGTTTACTGTAAAGTAGCATTGTATCTGGTCAAACACAATCTTTTCCGAAAGTTTACTAAGGGTTGGAAACAGGCTGATTGGTCGGCTATTTGAGCCAGTAAAGGGTGCTTTACTATTCTTAGGTAGCGGAATGACTTTTGCTTCCCTCCAGGCCTGAGGGCACACACTTTCTAGTAGGCTTAAATTGAAAATATGGCAAATAGGAGTGGCAATATCGTCCACTATTATCCTCAGTAATTTTCCATCCAAGTTGTCAGACCCCAGTGGCTTGTCATTGTTGACAGACACACTCACTTTACGGAATTCAAAATTACACATTTTTTTTACATTTTGCAGACGCTCTTATCCAGAGCAACTTACAGGAGCAATTAGGGTTAAGTGCCTTGCTCAAGGGCACATCGACAGATTTTTCACCTAGTCGGCTCAGGGATTAGAACCAGCGACCTTTCGGTTACTGGCACAACGCTCTTAACCACTAAGCTACCTGCCACTAAGCTACTTGGTCAGATATACTTCGATGTGTAGTGTCAGCGTTTGTTGCTGGCAAATCTTGCCGATGAAGAAATCATTAAAGTAGTTGGAAATATCAGTGGGTTTTGTGATGAATGAGCCATCTGATTCAATGATGATGGAGCTGAGTTTGTCATTTTTCCCAAAATGTCATTTAAGGTGCTCCAAAGCTTTTGACTTTCATTCTTTATGTCATTTATCTTTGTTTCGTAGTGTATTTTCTTCTTATTTTTTTCAGTTTAGTCACATGATTTCTCAATTTGCAATAAGTTTGCCAATCGGTTGTGCAGCCAGACCTATCTGCCATACCTTTTCCTCATCCCTCTCAACCATACCATTTTTCAATTCCTCATCAATCCACTGGGATTTAACAGTTTTTACAGTCAGTTTCTTAATGGGTGCATGCTTATTAGTAACTGGAATAAGCTATTTCATAAATGTGTAAAGTGCAACGTCTGTTTGCTCCTCATTACACACCACGGACCAGAAAATATTATTTACATCAACAACATAGGAATCACTACAAAACTTATTGTATGACCTCTTATACACTATATTAGGCCCTGCCTTTGGAACTTTGGTTTTCCTAGATATGGCTACTATATTGTGATCACTACATCCGATGGATTTGGATACTGCTTTCCAAACAAATATCTGCAGCATTAGTAAAGATATGATCAATACATGTTGATGATTTCATTACTGTACTGTTTGTAAATACCCTGCTAGGTTGATTGATAACCTGAACCAGGTTGCAGGCACTGGTTACAGTTTGAAGCTTTCTCTTGAGTGGGCAGCCTGATGAAAGCCAGTCAATTTTTAAATCACTCAGAAAGTTTACCTCTCTATTGACATCACATACATTATCAAGCATTTCACACATGTTATCCAGATACAGACTGTTAGCACGTAGTGGTCTATAGCAGCTTCCCACCAGAATGGGCTTTAGGTGAGGCAGATGAACCTGCAGCCATATTACTTCAACAGTATTTAACATGAGATCCTCTCTAATCTTTACAGGAATGTGGTTCCGAATATATACAGCAACACCTCCACCATTGGCATTTCTATATTTTCTGTTAATATTATAACCTTGTATTGCTACCAGTGTATCATCAAAGGTATTATGTAAGTGAGTTTCAGAGATAGTCAGAATATGAATGTCATCTGTTGTTTTCATTGCTTTACTGGGAAGCTTAGCAGCAGTAGATGTGCTCATGTTCTTTACGTTAGTGCAGGGTGAGCTGCACACAGTGGACTTCCTCCTAGGGCACAACTAGTGCTAACAGTATAACTCTGGTTCATAGGCACATGATTACTGCGTACAATAGCTGTAGGATCAGCAGAGGCATTCAGGGCAGTTAGAGGGACATAAATTAAGTTACTTATATTGTGTCTACTGACGCCCCTGGTGTAATGTACATTTGCTGAAGCATTATGACAACTCTGCGTCACAATGGTAGTGATTCGCTGAGCTGGGCTTGGGTCATTGATAAGTCATTGTCTCAATGCAGCCTTATAATGCTGTGAAAGGATCCAGGAACCCAAATGATTTGGGTGGATCCCATCCTCCTCATAAAACGTGTTTGTTTCCAAATGCCATGATTCAGAGAGGGCACAGAGCCAGATATGATGGGTATTTTGTTAATGTCCAATTGGTCGGCTCCTGTGGATTTCTTGTTGTCTATTGCTAGCAAAGCATCCAGGACTTCTTTTTCTGTAAATAGCTTAAAAGAAAAGCTTTGACTATCAATTCTCTGATAATTCAGCAAGTTTCCCCTATCAGGATCCAGCCCAAAATCATTGTGAATAGGCTTAGAAGTTCTTTCAAAGAGATAGCCCGCTGAAATAAAATGGTGATTAAATGCATCGATGATGTCATTTTTTTTCGTAATGAGGCCAGTGTCTGAATTAATTTGTTTTGACAGAGAGGAGGAAGTAGAATCCTTCAGGGATTTGACAGTTTTCCAGAAATTAGCTGGGTTCCCATTACAATCCGAAAGAGCGGTTACATAATAATCAGATTTAGCCTTTCTGATTTTTTTTACACAATGATTCCTCAGTTGCTTAAAAGCTTGCCAGTCCGGGCCTAAGCCTGTGATCCTGGCCTTGACCCAAGCATCATCTCGTTTAAGACTTCTGACAATTCCGGAGTGTACCAGGCATTCGATCTACCTTTAACCGTTAATTTTATGAAGGGAGCATTATTATCCACAATGGTATTGAAGACATCTGCAAAAAGGCTCAAAGCTAAATCAGGTTCAGGGATAGCTGAAATATAATGAAGATCACTATCAGAGCCTTCTTCCATCAGAGCCTATCAGAGCCTAAGATCCTTCTTCCATCAGAGCCTATCAGAGCCTTCTTCCATCAGAACCTATCAGAGCCTTCTTCTATCAGAACCTATCAGATCCTTCTTCTATCAGAGCCTTCTTCCATCAGAGCCTATCAGAGCCTTGTTCTATCAGAGCCTTCTTCCATCAGAGCCTATCAGAGCCTTGTTCTATCAGAGCCTATCAGAGCCTTGTTCTATCAGAGCCTATCAGACCCAAACCTATCAGAACTAGAAGCCCCAGAGACCAGACCCCAAGATCTGTCCAGCGCTCTCTGTATTGAGGGCTTGATTTAATTGAAACACAGTTGTCTTGGAGGATGAGTTTAATTCCCCAGTCAGTGGTAAGACTCAACAGTACTTGATAGTGTTGCACAGTCACAGTTGTCTTGGAGGATTAGTTTAATTCCCCACTCAGTGGTAAGACTCAACAGTACTTGATAGTGTTGCACAGTCACAGTTGCCGGGGAGTTCGACTATCTAAATTCTGACCCAGTGCCGTTGAGGTTTAAAACAGCTGTTGAATAATGTTGCAGGAAATGTTTTTTAGCCACAGCAATAACCATTTTCCCTCTCAGTTCACTTGATGGAGTCTCTGGTGAATATCTCCAGTCCTGAGGCAGTCAGGGTTGCAGGGTGTCCTGGCTAAATTCCCAATCTGACCCTCATACCATCATGGCCACCCAATCATTCCAAACTTTCAATTGTCTCATTCATGCCCTGTCCTCCCCCCTGCCCCTCTTCCCCAGGTCATTACTGTAAAAGAGAGTGTGTTCTCAGTCAACTAACCTGGAGAAATAAGTGTATTGTTTTTAAATAACAGGGTAGCACTGCCAGCTCAATAGCACTTCATCGCCACAGAATAAGCAAATAATAAAAACTGAAACACAACTGCGTCCCAAATTGCACCCTATTCCCTTTATAGTACACTACTTTTGACCAGGGGTCCATAGAGAATAGGGTGCCATTTGGGACACACACAGAGCCATGTCAGGGTCAATGGTGCCATTGGCGTCTTTATAAATAACCTCCCTTTCTACGGTGAGGTGGAGCTGAACTGAATACATAGTGTGAATTAAAGAGGTGCTGGAATGATTACCGGGTGGTCTATAGCTAGTGTAATCTGGGATCTTTATGTGAACAGAACCGTATGTTTGTTAAAGTATCACAGATCTATTCATTAACTTATGCTCCCCAGTACAAGCCCTGGGCACTGGCCCCTTGTGTCCCTTTTGTAACACGTAATTGCAGACATTACGGCACTCGTGCAAAACAAGAGAAAAACGGGTTGCCGGGCGGACCTCGACAAGAGCTTGAACCAATAGGAACTAATGAATTGGTAAACGTGGGGAAAGCAGGATCTATTTTCATATGTAAATGTTACGAGCTTGCAGTACAAGGCCCAGGCTGGTGAAATAGCTTCGCTGAATGGAGTGGCCAAAACACTTAAAGGAGAGAAAATAAAATAGTATTTGGAGGGAAAACACTTGATGTTGCCCCAGCGTTTTAGTTCAACATTCTCTTACCTGGCTACCCAGACTCCTTGTTCCGGTCAAACGCTAAGCCACGCCCACGGACGTTAGTTTCTTCTCCTCAATGAGTCTGGATCTAAGTACCTCCCCGACCCTTCACCGAATGAGAACACATTCGGGGCCGTCTGATTGGTCCAGAAACCGATGGGTTGGGCCAGAGCCAGAACACAGGTGGGTAAAGCGGCGGTTTGAAAATGTGATACTCCGATTGGTTAGAGATGATCCAATCGCTGATGACTTTGTTTTATCCAACGCCACTCGTGCCCCTCGTCACCATCAACGACTTCAACGATCAGACTAAAGTATGTAGCCAACGACAAAGCAGCGGAAGAATTTAGTCTGAGTGGACATGCTACACTGTCTCAGCATCACTAAGCCAATCAGGGAGCATTGAGCTGTGACCCGCGCAGGATGGGGTAAGAGAGGGAGGGAAGGAGGGGGAGGAGGGGGAGGAAAAGAAGGGAGAAAAGGGGTGGAGGGAAAGGGGGAGAGAGGAGGGGAGAGAGGAGGGGAGAGAGGAGGGGAGGGGTAAAGTCTGTTCAGTAAACGCTACAACCGCCTCTCCTCCTCTCCTCTCCTCCTCTACCCTTCTCCAACTCTCCTCTCCTCCTCTACACTTCTCCTCCTCTCCTCTCCTCCTCTACCCCTCTCCTCCTCTCCTCTCCTCCTCTACCCTTCCCCTCCTCTCCTCTCCTCCTCTACCCCTCTCCCTCCGTCGGGTCTTCCTGTGAAAAGCCCAGAATCAATGTTTCTCCTTTTCTTTTGTTCCTCTGAAGAAAGGAGGAGAAGGTCGAGAAAAAAAAAGAAAAGAGGGGAGGTCAGAAAAAAGGAGAGAGAGGGTTGATGAAAGGAGAGAGAAAGGAGAGAGGCTGGTTGACAGGAGAGAGAGGGTTGATGACAGGAGAGAGAAAGCAGAGAGAGGGTTGATGAAAGGAGAGAGAGGGTTGTTGGACACTACGTGGCATTTTGCTCCCTGTGGATGTGTGTAACCTTGCAGAGAGAGAGAGAGTGTGTGGTTTCCACGGGGCTGTGGGGTGAGACAGGGATGCAGCTTAAGCCACACCCTCTTCAACATGTAAATCAACGAATTGGCGAGGGCACTAGAACAGTCTGCAGCACCCGGCCTCACCCTACTAGAATCCGAAGTCAAATGTCTACTGTTTGCTGAGGATCTGGTGCTTCTGTCCCCAACCAAGGAGGGCCTACAGCAGCACCTAGATCTTCTGCACAGATTCCGTCAGACCTGGGCCACAAATACAAATTCCATCTAGACACCGTTTCCCTAGAGCACATAGAAACTATACGTACCTCAGCCTAAACATCAGCGCCACAGGTAACTTCCACAAAGTTGTAAACGATCTGAGAGACAAGGCAAGAAGGGCCTTCTATGCCATCAAAAGGAACATAAAATTCGACATACCAATTAGGATCTGGCTAAAAATACTTGAATCAGTTAAAGAACCCATTGCCCTTTATGGTTGTGAGGTATGGGGTCCGCTCACCAACCAGTAATTCACAAAATGGGACAAACACCAAATTGAGACTCTGCATGCAGAATTCTACAAAACAATCCTCTGTGTACAACGTAAAACACCAAATAATGCATGCAGGTAACTGGGCGGTCCGGTACTGTAATGAGAAGGTAACTGGGTGGTCCAGTACTGTAATGAGAAGGAAACTGGGCGGTCCGGTACTGTAATGAGAAGGTAACTGGGCGGTCCGGTACTGTAATGAGAAGGAAACTGGGTGGTCCAGTACTGTAATGAGAAGGTAACTGGGCGGTCCGGTACTGTAATGAGAAGGTAACTGGGCGGTCCAGTACTGTAATGAGAAGGAAACTGGGCGGTCCGGTACTGTAATGAGAAGGTAACTGGGCGGTCCGGTACTGTAATGAGAAGGTAACTAGGCGGTCCAGTACTGTAATGAGAAGGTAACTGGGCGGTCCAGTACTGTAATGAGAAGGTAACTGGGCGGTCCGGTACTGTAATGAGAAGGAAACTGGGCGGTCCAGTACTGTAATGAGAAGGTAACTGGGCAGTCCGGTACTGTAATGAGAAGGTAACTGGACGGTCCGGTACTGTAATGAGAAGGTAACTGGGCGGTCCGGTACTGTAATGAGAAGGTAACTGGATGGTCCAGTACTGTAATGAGAAGGTAACTGGGCGGTCCGGTACTGTAATGAGAAGGTAACTGGATGGTCCAGTACTGTAATGAGAAGGTAACTGGGCGGTCCGGTACTGTAATGAGAAGATAACTGGAGAGGAGAGGAGAGGAGAGGAGAGGAGAGGAGAGGAGAGGAGAGGAGAGGAGAGGAGAGGAGAGGATCTACAGTGAACCCCTGCTGTGACCCCTGCTGTGACCCCTGCTGTGACCCCTGCTGCTATCTGTCATTTGAAAAGACGGACATAAAAGAGTCTCTGTATCACCACAATGTTTCTGTCCCGAACGGCACCATAGTCCCTATATAGTGCACTATCTTTGACCAGGGCCCATTGGGACGCAGCAAATATGAACACATTCCACACTTCCTAAAATAAAGCATGTAAACAATTATGTATGGTCCATAGATACAACAAATATAATACAACTACTGTATGTGTCCATGTGTGTTTATGTGAGAGTGTCTTTAAACCGATTCCTCAAGGTAAGTGAATAACTATGGAGATGACTCGGGTGACAACCTTGCTACTTTGATTATAGTGGGGAGGGAGTATTATAAAAGCTTTTGAATAGGTGTCTTGCACAGTTTCATTTTCTCCCGCCGGCTCTCTCTCTCTCTCTCTCCATCAGCACGAGACAAGGCGGTAGCTGTGATGGAATGGAACCATTGCTTCGTCCTGCCTCATCTGTCATTGTTGCTTCTCCACTCTGGCAGCAGAGATAAGGAGAGAGAGAGAGAGAGAGAGAGAGAGAGAGAGAGAGAGAGAGAGAGAGAGAGAGAGAGAGAGAGAGAGAGAGAGAGAGAGAGAGAGAGAGAGAGAGAGAGAGAGAGAGAGAGAGAGAGAGAGAGAGAGAGAGAGAGAGAGAGAGAGAGAGAGAGAGAGAGAGAGAGAACGATAGAGAGAGGACAGAGAGAGGAAGAATGAGAGACAGAGAGAAAGAGTGAGAAATCCCATTCCATAAATGCTTCTGTCTTGCCACAGTGCTGTGGATGAAAACAGTTTCCTGTTTGGAGATGCATCGTAATTCCTGTCCACTCCAAAGCCTATTACACCTCAGCCTGAGATTGCTGCTGCAGGTGTGAGGCACAAATGGCACCCTATTCCCTATGTAGTGTACTACTTTTGACCAGAGCCCTATGGCCCCTTGTCAAAGGTAATGCACTATAAATGTAATAGGGGTGTCATTTTGGAATCTATGCCAGACCAGAACGTGATGATTGAACTATCTGCAAAATCCAGGAGAACTCAGATTTAAGAAGGCAGCCGTGGAAAAAAAGATTTCCACACTACTGTGGGCTGTGGCATCCTAACATTTCTGAATGCCAGAATAATGTCAATGCTCTCTGTAGAAACCAAACTGGGTTCAACTACTATTTGAAATCATTTCAAATGCTTTATCTGTGATTGATTGATTTTGGCCGTTTTACGGGCTCCTGACCATTTGTGCTATTTTGTGATTTTTTTTGCACAGATTTTAACTTTATTTTATACACAATGTTTCCGCCATTGTTTCCTATGGCCCAAATCCCCGACACTCAAAGTAGGAGGAGATGGCGCTATAGAGGCCGGCGTGCAGGATACCTGACGAGACTACTTCGGAGAGTGGATAAATCGCCTCTACCCTCCGTTCTATTGGAGAATGTGCAACCACTGGAGAATAAACTGGATGAGCTCCATTCGAGACTATCCTACCAACGTGATCTGAAGAACTGTAATATCCTATAAATCTAGCTGGTTTTTCTATGCATTGGCAGGGCAGAACGGTGGCTTCGGGGAAACTCAGGGGAGGTGGCGTATGTCTCTTTCTTAACAACAACTGGTGTGCAATCTCTAATATTAAGGAAATATTGAGGTTCTGCTCGCCTGAGTTAGAATATCTCATGATAAGCTGCAGACCATACTATTTACCAAGAGAGTTTTCATCTATATTTTTCATAGCTGTCTATTTACCACCACAAACCGATGCTGGCACTAAGACCGCACTCAACGAGCTGTATAGGGTCATAACCCAACAAGAAAATGCTCATCAAGAAGCGGCGCTCCTAGTGGCCAGGGACTTTAATGTAGGAAAACTCAAATCCATTTTACCTTATTTCTACCAGCATGTCACATGTGCAACCAGAGGGAATAAAACTCCAGATCACCTTTACTCCACATACAGAGACGCATACAAAGCTCTCCCTCGCCCTCCATTTGGCAAATCTGACCATAACTCTATCCTCCTGATTCCTGCTTACAAGTAAAAACTCAAAAAGGAAGTACCAGTGACGCACTCAATATGGAAGTGGTCAGATGAAGCGGATGCTAAACTACAGCACTGTTTCGTTAGCACCTACTGGAATATGTTCCGGGATTCACCCGATGGCATTGAGGAGTTTATCACATCAGTCACCGACTTCATTAATAAGTGCATCGATGACGTCGTCCCCACAGTGACCGTATGTACATACCCCAACCAGAAGCCATGGATTACAGGCAACATCCGCACTGAGCTAAAGGCTAGAGGTGCCGCTTTGAAGGAGCGGGACACTAATCTGGGCGCTTATAAGAAATCCCGCTACGCCCTCTGACGAACCATCAAACAGTCAAAGCGTCAATACAGGACCAAGGTCGAATCCTACTACACCGGCTCTGACGCTCGTCAGATGTGGCAGAGTTTGCAAACTATCACAGATTGCAAAGTGAAACCCAGCCCCGAGCTGTCCAGTGACGCGAGCCTACCAGTCGAGCTACAGTGCATTTAGAAAGTATTCATACCCCTTGACATTCCACATTCTGTTGTGTTACAGCCTTAATTCAAAATGGATTAAATGGAGAGAAAAAAATCTCACCCATCTACACACAATACCCCATAATGACAAAGTGAAAACATGTTTTTTTCGCAAATGTATTGAAAAGTATTCATACCCCTGAGTCAATACTTAGAAGCACATTTAGCAGTGATTACAGCTGTGAGTCTTTCTGGGTAAGTCTCTAAGAGCTTTCCACACCTGGATTGTGCAACATTTGCCCATTATTCTTTTAAAATTCTTCAAGCTCTGTCAAATTGTTTTTTTTAAATCATTGCTAGACAACCATTTTCAGGTCTTGCCGTAGATTTGCAAGTAGATTTAAGTCAAAACTGTAACTCGGCCAGTCGGGAACATTCACTGTCTTCTTGGTAAGCAACTCCAGTGTAGATTTGGCCTTGTGTTTTAGGTTATTGTCCTGCTGGAAGGTGAATTCATCCCCCGGTGTCTGGTGGAAAGCAGATTGAACCAAGTTTTCCTCTAGGATTTTGCCTGTGCTTAGATGCATTCCTTTTTTTTTTATCCTGAAAAAACGTCCCAGTTCTTAACGATTACAAGCATACCCATAACATGATGCAGCCACCACTATGCTTGAAAATATGGAGAGTGGAACTCAGTAATGTGTTGTATTGGATTTGCCCCAAACATACACTTCGTATTCAGGAAAAACAAAATAAATGCTTTGCCACATTTTTTTTGCAGCATTATTTTAGTGCCTTCTTGCAAACAGGATGCCTGCTTTGGAATATTTTTGATTCTGTATAGGCTTCCTTCTTTTAATTCTGTCAATTAGGTTAGTATTGTGGAGTGACTACAATGTTTTTGATCCTTCCTCAGTTTTCTCCTATCGCAGCCATTAAACTCTGTAACTGGTATAAGTCACCATTGGCCTCATGGTTAAATCCCTGAGTTGTTTCCTTCCTCTCTGGCAACTGAGTTAGGAAGGACACCTGTATCTTTGTAGTGACTGGGTGTATTGATACACCTTCCAAAGTGTAATTAATAGCTTCACTATGCTCAAAGGGATATTCATGGTCTGCTTTATTCATTGTTACTCATCTACCAATAGGTGCCCTTCTTTACGAGGCATTGGAAAACCTCCCTGGTCTTCGTGGTTGAATCTGTGTTTGAAATTCACTGCTCGACTGAGGGACCTTACAGAAAATTGTATGTGTGGGGTAGAGAGATGATGTATTCATTTAAAAAAAACATGTTAAACACATTATTGCCCATGCAACTTACACTGCAATCGGAAAGTATTCAGACCACTTCCCTTTTTCCACATTTTATTACGTTACAGCCTTATTCTAAAATGTATTAAATAAATACAAAATCCTCATGAATCTACACACAATACCCCATAATGATGAAGTGAAAACAGGTTTTTAGAAAATGTTGCAAATGTATTTAAAAATAAAAAACAGAAATACCTTATTTACATAAGTGTTGGAAGGAGAACCTTCTTTTGCTGAGGAGTGGCTTCCGTCTGACCACTCTACCATAAAGGCCTGATTGGTGGAGTGCTGCAGAGATGGCTGTCCTTCTGGAAGGTTCTCCCAGCTCCACAGAGGAACTGTAGAGCTCTGTCAGAGTGACCATCATATTCTTGGTCACCTCCTTGACCAAGGCCCTTCTCCCCCGATTGCTCAGTTTGACCGGGCGGCCAGCTCTAGGAAGAGTCTGGGTGGTTCCAAACTTCTTCCAATTAAGAATGATGGAGGCCACTGTGTTCTTGAGGACCTTCAATGCTGCAGAGATGTTTTGTTACCCTTTCCCATATCTGTGCCTCGACACAATCCTGTTTCTGAGCTCTACGGACAATTCCTTTGACCTCATGGCTTTGTTTTTGCTCTGACATGCACTGTCAACTGTGGGACCTGTTTTTGCTTTGTCATTATGGGGTATTGTGTGTAGATTGATGAGGGAAAAAATATATATATTTTAGAGTAAGGCTGTAAAGTAACAAAATGTGGAAAAAGTCAAGGGGTCTGAATACTTTCCGAAGGCACGGTATATGTACATATCTACCTCAATTACCTCGTACCCCTGCACATTGACTCAGTACTGGTACCCCGTGTATATAGCCAAGTTATCATTGACTCAGTACTGGTACCTCCTGTATATAGCCAAGTTATCATTGACTCAGTACTGGTACCCCGTGTATATAGCCAAGTTATCATTGACTCAGTACTGGTACCTCCTGTATATAGCCAAGTTATCATTGACTCAGTACTGGTACCCCGTGTATATAGCTAAGTTATCATTGACTCAGTACTGGTACCCCGTGTATATAGCCAAGTTATCATTGACTCAGTACTGGTACCTCCTGTATATAGCCAAGTTATCATTGACTCAGTACTGGTACCTCCTGTATATAGCCAAGTTATCATTGACTCAGTACTGGTACCTCCTGTATATAGCCAAGTTATCATTGACTCAGTACTGGTACCTCCTGTATATAGCCAAGTTATCATTGACTCAGTACTGGTACCTCCTGTATATAGCCAAGTTATCGTTACTCATTGTGGATTTATTCTTTCTTTTTCTCTCTGCATTGTTGGGAAGTAAGTAAGCATTTCACTCTTAGCCTACACCTGTTGTTTACGAAGCGTTTGATTGAGCTTGCCTGACTTAATGAACCAATATCAAATCCCCAAAATGGCAAACACCACCCATCTGGCACGCCAGGCAGGCTAGAGCAAACACTCAAAAGTATTTTAACCATTTCAAATAGTATTTGAACCCAGGTCTGGTAGAAACAGTTTGTTGAAAATAGACGTACATGGAAAATTGTTTGGAATAATACACTCTGTTCCATCACTGCTGAGGAACTGTAATTGTTTACATGTCGAGATGCCCCGGGGGGAGACAAGTAGTTTTTTACGGCACAGTTCGTTTGGAGCCGGGGTTTGAGGAGGACAAAGAAGACAGATGGGAAGGCAGAGAAGAATTGGTTTGGGAGTGAGGGAGAGAGAGAGCGGGAGAGAGGGCCCTGTGTGACTGCTGAGAGGGAGACAAGGGGAGAGAGGGGAAGGCAGCAAGCTTTGCTTTGGGAGTGAGGGAAATGGGGGGGAAGACGGAGAGGTGAGGACGAGGGGAGCTTCCCTTCTCATGACGCCTCAGGACCACATTCTGTAATTAATTTTTCATGCGTATCTCCCTCTCTCCTCTCTCTCTCCTCTCTCTCTCCTCTCTCTCTCCTCTCTCTCCTCATATTTGTTTTGTCTCTGTTTGAAGTGGGACTCTTTAGGAAAACATTGAATTTCCAGACATGAGCCACTTTGATGCTTAAAGTACCCTCCGTTGCCTCCTAGTGAAAATGTAAATGTCAAGCCGCCAGTTAGTTAGAAGTTGGCGTTTTAATTTGTTTCTGGTGGAGGAAGGTGGGGGCGAGGCTTGACGCTGTTGCTGTTGTTGTTGTTGACTAACTTGGTGACTCACTGTCTGACTGGAGTGGAAGTGATCAGACTATAACAAGGGTTGTGTCCCTAATAGCACTCTATCCCTATTTAGTCTGACGAGAGCCAAAAGTAGTGCACTATATAGGGAATAGGGTGCTATTTCTGATTGAGACATAGACTGTCCTGACCTTTCTGTTCAAATGCCTGTATTACTTGTTACAAATAAGGAGCTACTCAGAACAGTCTGTCCACACATGTCATTGCGGTCATCGTCTAAATTACAAAAGCAATTTTATCCATTGCAAGCGAATTGTTTCCAAAGCAACCAAGTAATTTAAAGAGAACTCAGTTTGGATGATTGTTTAACTGTGTATGTTTGTGTGTTCTGTTCTCTCCCATGCAGAACCTGAAGAGAAGGAGGAAGAGGAGGAGGAAGAGGAGGAGGAAGGGGAAGAGAAGGAGGAGGAGAAGGAGAAGGAGAAGGAGATGGAGATGGAGATGGAGAAGGAGAAGAAGATGGAGAAGGAGGAGGAGAAGGAGAAGGAGATGGAGAAGAAGATAGAGAAGAAGATGGAGAAGAAAATGGAGAAGGAGAAGGAGCGAAAGATGGAGATGGAGGAGGAGGAGGAGGAGAAGGAGATGAAGATGGAGAAGGAGAAGAAGATGGAGAAGGAGGATGAGAAGGAGAAGGAGAAGGAGAAGAAGATGGAGAAGGAGAAGAAGATGGAGAAGGAGGAGGAGAAGGAGAAGAAGATGGGGGAGGAGAAGGAGGAGGAGAAGGATATGGGGGAGGAGGAGGAGGAGAAGGAGGAGAAGGAGAAGAAGATGGAGGAGGAGAAGGAGAAGGAGAAGGATAAGAAGATGGGGGAGGAGAGGGAGGAGGAGAAGGATATGGGGGAGGAGGAGGAGGAGGAGGAGAAGAAGTTGGAGAAGGAGAAGGAGAAAGACACTACTGCTAGTGAAAGTGAGTAGTTGATGTCATCTAATGATTTGTACATGTACATTTAATGTAATTTAGTTGTGTGTACATGTCACTTTACATCTCTGCCACAAGAGGTTACATAGGGAAATAAGCAAGGGGTTACACAGGGGAAGCGACAAGAGGTTACACAGGGGAAGAGTAAATAGGTTACACAGGGGAAGAGACAATAGGTTACACAGGGGAAAAGGCAAGAGGTTACACAGGGGCAGAGGAAAGTGGTTACACAGGGGAAGAGACGAAGTTACACAGGGGCAGAGGAAAGAGGTTACACAGGGGAAGAGGAAAGAGGTTACACAGGGGAAGAGGAAAGAGGTTACACAGGGGAAGAGGAAAGAGGTTACACAGGGGAAGAGACAAGAGAATCAAGACATTGTGTTAGCGAATCAACTCTTCTGTTAGTTCATAATAGTACAACAGTTGTGGGTGTATGAGCAAACTGCTCACTCAGTTGGTTAAAAGGCTTTGTGAAGACCTTGTGGAGACCTTGTGGAGACCTTGTGGAGACCTTGTGAAGACATTGTGGAGAGCAGAAGTTTAGTGCAGAGGCTCTAGAACAGTGGTTCCCATCCAGGGTTACTAGGACCCTGGGGGTGCTAGGTCTATCCATAGACGGTACTAGGACCCTGGGGGTGCTTGGTCTATCCATAGACGGTACTAGGACCCTGGGGGTGCTTGGTCTATCCAGAGAGGGTACTAGGACCCTGGGGGTGCTAGGTCTATCTATAGACGGTACTAGGACCCTGGGGGTGCTTGGTCTATCCATAGACGGTACTAGGACCCTGGGGGTGCTTGGTCTATCCATAGACGGTACTAGGACCCTGGGGGTGCTAGGTCTATCCATAGACGGTACTAGGACCCTGGGGGTGCTTGGTCTATCCATAGACGGTACTAGGACCCTGGGGGTGCTTGGTCTATCCACAGGGGTACTTGAGAAGACCCATAAGACCATAGGCCTACTGGTAAAATGCACATGAGGGGGTACTTCAGGGGTACTCCATGAATTCAGTTGGTGGTACAGTAACCAAAAAAGGTTGGGAACCACTGATGTAGGAGATACATTGCCTTGCAAAAGTATTCATCCCCCTTGGCATTTTTCCTATTATGTTGCTTTACAACCTGTAATTTAAATGGATTTTTATTTGGATTTCATGTTATGGACATACACAAAATAGTCCAAATTGGTGAAGTGAAATGAAAAAAATGACTTGTTTCAAACAATTCAGAAAAATAAACAACGGAAAAGTGGTGCGTGCATATGTATTCACCCCCTTTGCTATGAAGCACCTAAATAAGATCTGGTGCAACCAATTACCTTCAGAAGTCACATAATTAGTTAAGTAAAGTCCACCTGTGTGCAATCTAAGTGTCAAATGATCTGTCACCTGATCTCAGTATATATACACCTGTTCTGTAAAGCCCCAGAGTCTGCAACACCACTAAGCAAGGGGCACCACCAAGCAAGCGGCACCATGAAGACCAAGGAGCTCTCCAAACAGGTCAGGGACAAAGTTGTGGAGAAGTACAGATCAGGGTTGGGTTATAAAAAAAATATCAGAAACTTTGAACATCCCACAGAGCACCATTAAATCCATTATTATAAAATTAAAAGAATATGGCACCATAACAAACCTGCCAAGAGTGGGCCGCCCACCAATACTCACGGACCAGGCAAGGAGGGCATTAATCAGAGAGGCAACAAAGAGACCAAAGATAAACCTGAAGGAGCTGCAAAGCTCGACAGTGGAGATTGGAGTATCTGTCCATAGGACCACTTTAAGCCGTACACTCCACAGAGCTGGGCTTTATGGAAGAGTGGCCAGAAAAAAGCCATTGCTTAAAGAAAAAAATAAGCAAACACGTTTGGTGTTCGCCAAAAGGCATGTGGGAGACTCCCCAAACATATGGAAGAAGGTACTCTGGTCAGATGAGACTAAAATTGAGGATTTTGGCCATCAAGGAAAATGCTATGTCTGGCACAAACCCAACACCTCTCATCACCCCGAGAACACCATCCCCACAGTGGAGCATGGTGGTGGCAGCATCATGCTGTGGAGATGTTTTTCATCGGCAGGGACTGGGAAACTGGTCAGAATTGAAGGAATGATGGATAGCGCTAAATACAGAGAAATTCTTGAGGGAAACCTGTTTCAGTCTTCCAGAGATTTGAGACTGGGACGGAGGTTCACCTTCCAGCAGGACAATGACCCTAAGCATACAGCTAAAGCAACACTTGAGTGGTTTAAGGGGAAACATTTAAATGTCTTGGAATGGCCTAGTCAAAGCCGTGACCTCAATCCAATTGAGAATCTGTGGTATGACTTAAAGATTGCTATACACCAGCGGAACCCATCCAACTTGAAGGAGCTGGAGCAGTTTTGCCTTGAAGAATGGGCAAAAATCCCAGTGGCTAGATGTGCCAAGCTTATAGAGACATACCCCAAGAGACTTACAGCTGTAATTGCTGCAAAAGATGGCCTACAAAGTATTGACTTTGGGGGGGGTGAATAGTTATGCACGCTCAAGTTTTCAGTTTTTTTGTCTTATTTCTTGTTTGTTTCACAATAAAAATATCTGTCTCTCTCTCCTCTCTCTCTCTCTCTGTCTCTCTCTCCTCTCTCTCTCTCTCTGTCTCTCTCTCTCTTTCTCTCTCTACTCGTCTCCTCCTCCTTTTCTGTCTGTCTACAAGAAATAAATGCTCAGGGCGAGGGCTTGGATGGATCTGAACTAACTCCAACCAACAGCACTCAGACCAAAGGTGAGTTTGGAGGCTCTCTCTCTCTCACACACAATCAACACACACACACAATCAACACACACACACACACGCACGCACACACACAATCAACACACACACACACAATCAACACACACACAATCAACACACATGCACGCACACACACACACAATCAACACACACATACAATCAACACACACACAATCAACACACACACTCACGCACACGCACGCACACACACACACACACACACACACGCACACGCACACAGTGTTGGGGAAGCTACTCTGAAAATATAGTTTCCAAGCTACCAATTACTTCACACTGGAAGAAGTTAAGCCTCATGTCCCACTGGGCACAGACGTCAATTCGTTGGAAGACGTGGAAACAACGTTGATTCAACCAGTGTGTGACCAGTGGGGAAAGCTACCCTTAAGAAAATTATAGTTTACCAGGCTACCAATTACCTCACACTGGAAGAACTTAAGCTACACTAAAGAAAATTATAGTTTACTTAACTAAAGTTACTTTGAAAAAGTAGTTCACTACATCCAAACTATTATATGTAAATCTGAAATGTCATAGATTACAAATTGCAAGAACTGATCACTCTGATGCCAGATGTTGACAGAATGTGTAATTTAGTCTGTTAAACACAAAAAACTATGTTTCAAGTGAGAATCAGGTCTGATGCCGAAAAATAAAGGACATTCTTGCCTACTTCACCCATATATTTTATTTATATTTAAGTGTGTAGTTGTAATAGTTAGCTACATCGCTACATGGCAGAAAAGTACACTACTGAGAACACTACCAAGATTTGAATTTAGTTAAGGACAATTCCATGGTAACAGAGTGATGCTGAGACTCAGATATTTCACTCTAAAATGTATGTCAAACAAAAACCAATTATTACAAAGTCAAACAAACCATACAACTCTACGCACAAAGACTAATTTGAACAATTTCCAAAGAACATTTTATAAAAACACATTTACTTGAAAACTGTTTGGTAACAGAATGATGGTTTGTGCTGTCATTCTGTTTCCAAACTTTGCAAACTCTCCACTAAGCCACTAGTTGAATTACGCTCTTAGAAGAAACGGTTCCAAAAGGGTTCTTTGGCTGACCCAATAGGAGAACCCTTTTGGGTCCAGGTACAACCCTTTTTTGGATTCAGGTAGAACTCTTCTGGGTTCCATGTAGAACCTCTGTGTAAAGGGTCCTATATGGAACCTAAAAAGGTTCTTCAAAAGATTATCCTATTGGGACAGGTGAAGAACCCTTTTAGGTTCTAGATATAACTTTATTTTATGCCTGGCATCTATTCAGCTTCACCCTCCTTCACTCTCTCCCTCTATCCCCCTCTCCTTCTCTTCCACCATCCCCCTCTCCTTCTCTCCCTCCATCCCCCTCTCCTTCTCTCCCTCCTTCCATCCCCTCTCCTTCTCTCCCTCTATCCCCCTCTCCTTCTCTAACTCCTTCCATCCCCTCTCCTTCTCTCCCTCCATCCCCCTCTCATTCTCTTCCTCCTTCCATCCCCTCTCCTTCTCTCCCTCTATCCCCCTCTCCTTCTCTCCCTCCTTCCATCCCCTCTCCTTCTCTCCCCCATCCCCCTCTCCTTCTCTCCCTCCTTCCATCCCCTCTCCTTCTCTCCCTCCATCCCCCTCTCCTTCTCTCCCTCCTTCCATCCCCTCTCCTTCTCTCCCTCTCTCCCCCCCCCTCTCCTTCTCTCTCTCCCTCCTTCCATCCCCTCTCCTTCTCTCCCTCTATCCCCCTCTCCTTCTCTCCCTCCATCCCCCCTCCTTCTCTAGCCTCTATCCCCCTCTCCTTCTCTCCCTCCTTCCATCCCCACTCCTTCTCTCCCTCCATCCCCCTCTCCTTCTCTCCCTCCTTCCATCCCCCTCTCCTTCTCTCCCTCCTTCCATCCCCTCTCCTTCTCTCCCTCCATCCCCCTCTCCTTCTCTCCCTCCTTCCATCCCCCTCTCCTTCTCTCCCTCCATCCCCCTCTCCTTCTCTCCCTCCTTCCATCCCCTCTCCTTCTCTCCCTCCATCCCCCTCTCCTTCTCTCCCTCCTTCCATCCCCTCTCCTTCTCTCCCTCCTTCCATCCCCTCTCCTTCTCTCCCTCTATCCCCCTCTCCTTCTCTCCCTCCATCCCCCTCTCCTTCTCTCCCTCCATCCCCCTCTCCTTCTCTCCCTCCTTCCATCCCCTCTTCCTTCTCTCCCTCATCCCCCTCTCCTTCTCTCCCTCCTTCCATCCCCTCTCCTTCTCTCCCTCCATCCCCCTCTCCTTCTCTCCCTCCTTCCATCCCCTCTCCTTCTCTCTCTCTATCCCCCTCTCCTTCTCTCCCTCCATCCCCCTCTCCTTCTCTCCCTCTATCCCCCTCTCCTTCTATCCCTCCTTCCATCCCCACTCCTTCTCTCCCTCCATTCCCCTCTCCTTCTCTCCCTAAATCCCCCTCTCCATCTCTCCCTCCTTCCATCCCCTCTCCTTCTCTCCCTCCATCCCCCTCTCCTTCTCTCCCTCCATCCCCCTCTCCTTCTCTCCCTCCACCCCCCCCTCCTTCTCTCCCTCCATCCCCCTCTCCTTCTCTCCCTCCATCCCCCTCTCCTTCTCTCCCTCCATCTCCCTCTCCTTCTCTCCCTCCATCCCCCTCTCCTTCTCTCCCTCCATCCCCCTCTCCTTCTCTCCCTCCTTCCATCCCCTCTCCTTCTTCTCTCCCTCTATCCCCCTCTCCTTCTCTCCCTCCTTCCATCCCCTCTCCTTCTCTCCCCCATCCCCCTCTCCTTCTCTCCCTCCTTCCATCCCCTCTCCTTCTCTCCCTTCATCCCCCTCTCCTTCTCTCCCTCCTTCCATCCCCTCTCCTTCTCTCCCTCTCTCCCCCTCTCCTTCTCTCTCTCCCTCCTTCCATCCCCTCTCCTTCTCTCCCTCTATCCCCCTCTCCTTCTCTCCCTCCATCCCCCTCTCCTTCTCTCCCTCCTTCCATCCCCTCTCCTTCTCTCCCTCCATCCCCCTCTCCTTCTCTCCCTCCTTCCATCCCCCTCTCCTTCTCTCCCTCCATCCCCCTCTCCTTCTCTCCCTCCTTCCATCCCCTCTCCTTCTCTCCCTCCATCCCCCTCTCCTTCTCTCCCTCCTTCCATCCCCTCTCCTTCTCTCCCTCCTTCCATCCCCTCTCCTTCTCTCCCTCTATCCCCCTCTCCTTCTCTCCCTCCACCATCCCCCTCTCCTTCTCTCCCTCCATCCCCCTCTCCTTCTCTCCCTCCATCCCCCTCTCCTTCTCTCCCTCCTTCCATCCCCTCTCCTTCTCTCCCTCATCCCCCTCTCCTTCTCTCCCTCCTTCCATCCCCTCTCCTTCTCTCCCTCCATCCCCCTCTCCTTCTCTCCCTCCTTCCATCCCCTCTCCTTCTCTCTCTCTATCCCCCTCTCCTTCTCTCCCTCCATCCTCCTCTCCTTCTCTCCCTCTATCCCCCTCTCCTTCTATCCCTCCTTCCATCCCCACTCCTTCTCTCCCTCCATCCCCCTCTCCTTCTCTCCCTAAATCCCCCTCTCCATCTCTCCCTCCTTCCATCCCCTCTCCTTCTCTCCCTCCATCCCCCTCTCCTTCTCTCCCTCCATCCCCCTCTCCTTCTCTCCCTCCACCCCCCCCTCCTTCTCTCCCTCCATCCCCCTCTCCTTCTCTCCCTCCATCCCCCTCTCCTTCTCTCCCTCCATCCTCCCCCTCTCCTTCTCTCCCTCCATCCCCCTCTCCTTCTCTCCCTCCTTCCATCCCCTCTCCTTCTCTCCCTCCTTCCATCCCCTCTCCTTCTCTCCCTCCATCCCCCTCTCCTTCTCTCCCTCCATCCCCCCTCCTTCTCTCCCTCCATCCCTCACTCCATCTCTCCCTCGCTCCATCAAATCAAAATATCTGTCACATGCGCCGAATACAACAGGTGTAGACCTTATCGTGAAATGCTTACTTACAAGCCCTTAACCAACAATGCAGTTCAAGAAATAGAGTTAAGAAAATATTTACTAAAGTAAAAATAAAATAAAAAGTAACAATAACGAGGCTATATACAGGGGGTACCGGTACATGTCAATGTGCGGAGGTACAGGTTAGTCGAGGTAATTTGTACATGTAGGTAGGGGTAAAGTGACTATGCATAGATACACTCTCCTTCTTTTCCTCCCTCTCTCCCTCCTCGCTCCCTCTCTCCATCTCACCCTCTTTTCCTCTCCACACAGGCACATCCACTCCTGCATGTCTCTCTCTCTCTCTCTCTCTCTCTCTCTCTCTCTCTCTCTCTCTCTCTCTCTCTCTCTCTCTCTCTCTCTCTCTCTCTCTCTCTCTCTCATTACAGCCTTATTCTAAAAATGATTTTATTGTATTTTTTCCCCCCTCATCAATCTACACACAATACCCCATAATAACAAAGCAAAAACAGGTTTTTAGAAATGTTTGCAAAAAAAATTAAAAAAACTGGAAAATATCACATTTACATAAGTATTCAGACCCTTTACTCAGTACTTTGTTGAAGCACCTTTGGCAGCGATTACAGCTGAAATTAGGGTGATTACAGGATAAATTAGGGTTAAGTGCTTTGCACATCGACAGATTTTTCACCTAGTCGGCTCGGGGATTAGAACCAGCGACATTTCGGTTACTGGCACAACGCTCTTAACCACTAAGCTACCTGCCGCCTATGTATGACGCTACAAGCTTGGCACACCTGTATTTGGGGAGTTTCTCCCATTCTTCTCTGCAGATCCTCTCAAGCTCTGTCAGGTTGGATGGGGAGAGTCACTGCACAGCTATTTTCAGGTCTCTCCAGAGATGTTAGATCGGGTTCAAGTCCGGGCTCTGGCTGGGCCACTCAAGGACATTCAGAGACTTGTCCCGAAGCCACTCATACGTTGTCTTGGTTGTATGCTTAGGATCATTGTCCTGTTGGAAGGTGAACCTTCGTCCCAGGCAGAGGTCCTGAGTGCTCTGAAGCAGGTTTTCATCAAAGATCTCTCTGTACTTTGCTCCATTCATCTTTCCCTCGATCCTGACTAGTCTCCCAGTCCCTGCCGCTGAAAAACATCCCCACAGCATGATGCTGCCACCACCATGCTTCACCGTAGGGATGGTGCCAGGTTTCCTACAGATGTGACGCTTGGCATTCAGGCCAAATAGTTCAATCTTGGTTTCATCAGACCAGAGAATCTTCTTTCTCATGATCTGAGAGTTCTTTAGGTGCCTTTTGGCAAACTCCAAGCAGGCTGTCATTTGCCTTTTACTGAGGAGTGGCTTCCGTCTGGCCACTCTACCATAAAGGCCTGATTGGTGGAGTGCTGCAGAGATGGTTGTCCTTCTGGAAGGTTCTCCCATCTTCACAGAGGAACACTGAAGCTCTGTCAGAGTGACCATCGGGTTCTTGGTCACCTCTCTGACCAAGGCACTTCTTCCCCGATTGCTCAGTTTGGCCGGGCGGCCAGCTCTAGGAAGAGTCTTGGTGGTTCCAAACTTCTTCCATTTAAGAATGATGGAGGTCACTGTGTTCTTGGGGACCTTCAATGCTGCAGAGATTTTTTGGTACCCTTCCCCAGATTTGTGCCTCGACACAATCCTGTCTCTGAGATATACGGACAATTCCTTCGACCTCATGGCTTGGTTTTTGCTCTGACATGCACTGTCAACTGTGGGACCTTACATAGACAGGTGTGTGCCTTTCCAAATCATGTCCAATCAATTGAATTTACCACAGGTGGACTCCAATCAAGTTGTAGAAACATCTCAAGGATGATCAATGGAAACAGGATGCACCTGAGCTCAATTTCGAGTCTCATAGCAAAGGGTCTGAATACTTATGTAAATAAGGTATTTTTGGTTTTGTTTTTTTATACATTTGCAAAAATGTACAGTGAGGGAAAAGAGTATTTGATCCCCTGCTGATTTTGTTCGTTTGCCCACTGACAAAGAAATGATCAGTCTATAATTTTAATGGTAGGTTTATTTGAACAGTGAGAGACAGAATAACAAACAAAAAATCCAGAAAATGCATGTCAAAAATGTTATAAATTGATTTGCATTTTAATGAGGGAAATAAGTATTTGACCCCCTCTCAATCAGAAAGATTTCTGGCTCCCAGGTGTCTTTTATACAGTTAATGAGCTGAGATTAGGAGCACACTCTTAAAGGGAGTGCTCCTAATCTCAGTTTGTTACCTGTATAAAAGACACCTGTCCACAGAAGCAATCAATCAATCAGATTCCAAACTCTCCACCATGGCCAAGACCAAAGAGCTCTCCAAGAATGTCAGGGACAAGATTGTAGACCTACACAAGGCTGAAATGGGCTACAAGACCATCGCCAATCAGCTTGGTGAGAAGGTGACAACATTTGGTGCAATTATTCGCAAATGGAAGAAACACAAAATAACTGTCAATCTCCCTCGGCCTGGGGCTCCATGCAAGATCTCACCTTGTGGAGTTGCAATGATCATGAGAACGGTGAGGAATTAGCCCAGAACTACACGGGAGGATCTTGTCAATGATCTCAAGGCAGCTGGGACCATAGTCACCAAGAAAACAATTGGTAATACACTACGCCCTGAAGGACTGAAATCCTGCAGCGCCCGCAAGGTCCCCCTGCTCAAGAAAGCACATATACAGGCCCGTCTGAAGTTTGCCAATGAACATCTGAATGATTCAGAGGAGAACTGGGTGAAAGTGTTGTAGTCAGATGAGACCAAAATCGAGCTCTTTGGTATCAACTCAACTCGCCGTGTTTGGAGGAGGAGGAATGCTGCCTATGACCCCAAGAACACCATCCCCACTGTCAAACATGGAGGTGAAAACATTATGCTTTGGGGGTGTTTTTCTGCTAAGGGGACAGGACAACTTCACCGCATCAAAGGGACGATGGACAGGACCATGTACCGTCAAATCTTGGGTGAGAACCTCCTTCCCTCAGCCAGGGCATTGAAAATGGGTAGTGGATGGGTATTCCAGCATGACAATGACCCAAAACACACGGCCAAGGCAACAAAGGAGTGGCTCAAGAAGAAGCACATTAAGGTCCTGGAGTGGCCTAGCCAGTCTCCAGACCTTAATCCCATAGAAAATCTGTGGAGGGAGCTGAAGGTTCGAGTTGCCAAACGTCAGCCTCGAAACCTTAATGACGAGTAGATCTGCAAAGAGGAGTGGAACAAAATCCCTCCTGAGATGTGTGCAAACCTGGTGGCCGACTACAAAAAACGTTTGACCTCTGTGATTGCCAACAAGGGTTTTGCCACCAAGTACTAAGTAATGTTTTGCAGAGGGGTCAAATACTTATTTCCCTCATTAAAATGCAAATCCATTTATAACATTTTTTACATGCGTTTTTCTGGATTTTTTTTTGTTATTCTGTCTCTCACTGTTCAAATAAACCTACCATTAAAATGATAGACTGATCATGTCTTTGTCAGTGGGCAAACTTACAAAATCAGCAGGGGATCAAATACTCCTGAGTGGCGCAGTGGTCTAAGGCACTGCATCGCAGTGCTAACTGTGCCAATAGAGATCCTGGTTCGAATCCAGGCTCTGTCGCGACCGGGAGACCCATGGGCAGCGCACAATTGGCCCAGCGTCGTCCAGGGTAGGGGAGGGAATGGCCGGCAGGGATGTAGCTCAGTTGATAGAGCATGGCGTTTGCAACGCCAGGGTTGTGGGTTCGATTCCCACGGAGGGCCAGTATAAAAAATATATATATGTATTCACTAACTGTAAGTCACTCTGGATAAGAGCGTCTGCTAAATGACTAAAATGTAATACTTTTTTCCCTCACTGTATAAAATCCTGTTTTTGCTTTGTCATTATGGAGGATTGTGTGTAGATTCATGAGGGAAAAAAATAATTTAATCCATTTTAGAATAAGGCTGTAACATAACAAAATGTGGCCCAACATCATGGGGTAAATGAGGAGCAATTCAACTTCCTGGATCTTGACCAATCATGATCGCAATGTGAATAAGGTCTATTGTGCAGGCTGTGATTGTACTTCTGAAGGTCAAGCTCTGTTTCTGGAAAAGGTTGTTCTAGTTTTGCACCCTTGCGTCACCGACTTCTTCTTCTTCTTCTTCTTCTTTTTCTTCTTTTTCTTCTTTTCTGCCCTCTTTTATATTTTATTCTTTCCATCCAGATCCCACAGAGATGAAAGAATGAGCAGCAAGAGGAGGAGGGACAATCAACCAGCCAACAGTGTGAAGAATGACAGTACCTCTACACCCTCTGATACTGCAGGACCAGAGGAAAAAGAACCAGTCATCCAACATAACATAACGCATTCACCTGTTTTACTTTTTAATTACTTTGTGAATCTTTATTATAATGAAATGATGTAATCTGTCATCAATGAAATTAATTATCAATCAATCTTTATTAAGAAATCTGTCATTCATTAAATTAATCATTGATCAAAATCAAATATGTATGTAAAAACAATTAACATGTAATAGAGGACTCTAACATATCTAACTGAAGAGAGGAGTGGTGAGACACCTGTCAGTCTGTTAGATCTAACTGAAGAGAGGAGTGGTGAGACACCTGTCAGTCTGTTAGATCTAACTGAAGAGATGATTGGTGAGACACCTGGCAGTCTGTTAGATCTAACTGAAGAGATGGGTGGTGAGACACCTGGCAGTCTATTAGATCTAACTGAAGAGATGAGTGGTGAGACACCTGGCAGTCTGTTAGATCTAACTGAAGAGAGGAGTGGTGAGACACCTGGCAGTCTGTTAGATCTAACTGAAGAGATGAGTGGTGAGATACCTGGCAGTCTGTTAGATCTAACTACTACTAATAGCCATTCCCATATTAGCCATAGTGCCAGAGGACTAAACCTTCTGTTGGACTACCCTTCCAATCTACACCCTTATATTGAGAATATGAATCATATCTAAACATAATATCTCTGTTACATTCCATCTAGAACATTGTGGGAGTGTTCCATCTAACCTTACACGCCATCTAGAACATTGTGGGAGTGTTCCACCTAACCTTACATGCCATCTAGAGTCTAGAACATTGTGGGAGCGTTCCATCTAACCTTACACGCCATCTAGAGTCTAGAACATTGTGGGAGCGTTCCATCTAACCTTACATGCCATCTAGAGTCTAGAACATTGTGGGAGCGTTCCATCTAACCTTACATGCCATCTAGAGTCTAGAACATTGTGGGAGCATTCCATCTAACCTTACATGCCATCTAGAGTCTAGAACATTGTGGGAGCATTCCATCTAACCTTACATGCCATCTAGAGTCTAGAACATTGTGGGAGCATTCCATCTAACCTTACATGCCATCTAGAGTCTAGAACATTGTGGGAGCATTCCATCTAACCTTACATGCCATCTAGAGTCTAGAACATTGTGGGAGCGTGGAACTGTAAAAACACCAGAACACCACATGACACACACACAGGAGTACACCACAACATCATCAACACACATACACACATGAGTACACCACAACATCATCAACACACACACACAGGAGTACACCACAACATCATCAACACACACACACAGGAGTACACCACAACATCGTCAACACACACACACAGGAGTACACCACAACATCATCAACACACACACACAGGAGTACACCACAACATCGTCAACACACACACACAGGAGTACACCACAAAATGATCAACACACACACAGGAGTACACCACAACATCGTCAACACACACACACAGGAGTACACCACAACATCATCAACACACACACACAGGAGTACACCACAACATCGTCAACACACACACACAGGAGTACACCACAAAATGATCAACACACACACAGGAGTACACCACAACATCATCAACACACACACAGGAGTACACCACAAAATTATCAACACACACACACACAGGAGTACACCACAACATCATCAACACACACACACAGGAGTACATCACAACATCATCAACACACACACACAGGAGTACACCACAACATCATCAACACACACACACACAGGAGTACATCACAACATCATCAACACACACACGTTTCAGCTCCGATGCCTAGTCACATCGTCAGCAACGAATACCTTGATACATACGCACACACACACACACACACACAACCAGAGACACACACACACACAACCAGAGACACACACACACACACAACCAGAGACACACACACAACCAGAGACACACACACACACAACCAGAGACACACACACACACAACCAGAGACACACACACACACACACACAACCAGAGACACACACACACACAACCAGAGACACACACACACACACACACATCAAAATGACTCCCTCACCATCTCTCAGCTCCAGCTGCTTTGCTTTCATCAGTGAGATGAAGCTCTGATCATGTCTGATGTTCACATGCACACACACACACACACACACACACACACACACAGAGAGAGAGATGCACACACACACACACAGACACACACAGAAGCTCTGACAATGTCTGATGTTCAGAGAGCAGCATCTGTATCTGCAGACTAACGCTGGGTACCAAGCAGCACACTATTCCCTATGTAGTGCACTACTTTTCAACAGAGCCATTTGAGCCCTGGCCAAAAGTAGTGCACTATATAGGGAAGGGCGTGCCACTTGAGACGCAGAAAAAAACTCAGTAAAAACAGGAAATCGCTCCTTATCAGCACCGACAAACACTTTGAACTACAGAAAGTCCGGTGTCTTGTAGTCTTTCCGCAGATTGATTATGGTCCTTCTTCGTCCTTTTCTTTCCCAATGCCGGAATCTCTTAGAACTTCACAAACATGGGGCTGTGTCCTGAATGGCACCCTATTCCCTACATAGTGCCCTGTGGGCCCTGGTCAGAAGTAGTGCACTATATAGGGAATAGGGTTCCATTGAAGACACAGTCAGGCATTATAATAGTCTCCTCTCTCTCTTTTATCTTCTCATCCTCTATTAACCAGATTGTCGATAATTGTATCAAATGAATTTGCCTTATTTCTAACATATAAAAGGGTTTAAGTGCAGATGCTTGGTTGTGTATCGCTTGCAGATGTTTTGTAATTTTGAGTATTTACCCCGCGTGATGGCTGATATGTTTTGTTCTATTGATTTACTCTCTTTTAATCTCTGGGGTTTTGGAAAATGTGTTGTCCCATGTTCGCCACAATGCGTTTATTAATTATTCCTTTCAGTGGTGCCATGCTATACAGAACATCCAATGAATAACAGTAAAGTACAGTACCATGAAAACAATGAATTACTGAACGAATTACAGTTCAGTGCTACGAAATGAAAACGATGCCTTCATAATTTGGTGTTTTGCTTTGTTAAACAATAATGAGAGAACTAATAAAGTTTAAAGGGGGATGTCATGCCTCTTGTCTCTCCGTTCCATGTCTGAATATCAAGTGCACACTTCAGGAAAAAGAGAATTAGGGACCATAATTGACAGACCTGTATCTCCAGAGTAAACAGGCTGTGCCTCTAGCCTAGCCTGAGGGGTATACTATAAAACTGTATCAAGGAGTTAGTCCGCTAATTTTGATAAACCACCAGAAATAACTGCTGATTTTCTGAAAGGTAAACATATATATATATTAGGTACACCACCCCGTTCACAAAAATGAATCGCTCCTACAGACAGTGAGTCAGGTGGTCGTGGCTTGCTATATAAAGCAGGCAGACAGGCATCGAGGCATTCAGTTACTGTTCGATTGAACGTTAGAATGGTCAAAACGAGTGACCTAAGCGACTGACCGTGGTGTGATCGTTGGTGGATCCAGTATCTCAGAAACGGCCGCCCTCCTGGGCCTTTTCACACACGACAGTGTCTAGTGTTTACCGAGAACGGTGCGACAAACAAAAAAACATCCAGTCAACGGTTGTCCTGTAGGCGAA
>CM062503.1:46505514-46520514 GCA_031479575.1 Coregonus ussuriensis | reverse complement strand
AATGGTATTGTAGCGTCGCTCAACAGACGATGTGCGATGCGACGACGAACAAGGAACTTTGTTCTGGTTCGGAGATTTTTCAGAACTGATCATGTGGACCAATCACAATTTCGCAGGTGTTTGCATCTTTCGAATTTCGGAAGGGGAGGGGACATTTGACCCATAGACTTGCCTTAAACTTGCAGAGAGCTACCTCCCTGCTTCCTTCCCCTCCTAGTCCTAAAATATTTTATCCTAAACTTGCAGAGAGCAAACTCCTAGTCCCAGTGGGTGGACACAGGTCAGATTGAGCAAAAACTAAAAAAGAACACATTATTACTACAAACATATTCCTCAGCAACCCCCCTCTGTTGGCCCATCCACGACCCACCATCAAATTTCTGCCTACACCTCTGTGTGAGGCGCTCTCCAGATAATGTCCAAATAATCTCATTCATTATCATCCTAGATCAGCACTCCTACTCTGAGATGCTTTGTGGACAGGTGAGCTGGCTGCTCTCTCTCCCCTGGCCAGTTGTGAAGGGCCAGTTTACAATCCTCCTGGCCTGCTATGACCAGTGGGGCGGGGAGCCTACTGACGGAGTCAGACTGGGTTAGTCTGTGAGAGAGGGCTGTGAGATGCTAAAAGTCACCAGCAGGGAATTTGTAACAAAGTTTAGTCTGGGTGTTATCTTTTAGTATATTGCTTTTCCATTCCAGTAATGTAGTTTATTAAAATGAGTCAACTATAATGACGTGTATCTGACAGCAGTATTGATCCCTCTATATTCCTTTATGTTATTCCCCACAGAGAGGATGATGACGATTGGGAGCAAACCACACCACAGCAAGCGCCCCTGCCGGTCAAGGTCTTCAACCTCCCCTGCCAGATCCACAACCTCCCCTGCCAGATCCACAACCTCTCCTGCCAGATCCACAACCTCCTCTGCTAGATCCACAACCTCCCCTGCCAAATCCACAACCTCCCCTGCCAGATCCACAACCCCAACTGCTGTCTCTAATGCTGTCTCCACTGATGGTTCAAGCTCCACCACTCCACAAAGGCCCCACTCCTCTTCCACAACCCCCACTGCTGTCTCTAATGCTAATTTCTTGGCCATCAACAGTACTCTTCACATGAGTGAGTTTCTTGGCCATCAACAGTACTCTTCACATCAGTGAGTTTCTTGGCCATCAACAGTACTCTTCACATCAGTAAGTTTCTTGGTCATCAACAGTACTTTTCACACTTAGGTTGGAGTCATTAAAACTCGTTTTTTTCAACCCTTCCACAAATTTCTTGTTAACAAACTATAGTTTTGGCAAGTCAGTTAGGACATCTACTTTGTGCATGACACAAGTAATCTTTCCAACAATTGTTTACAAACAGATTATTTCACTTATAATTCACTGTATCACAATTCCAGTGGGTCAGAAGTTTACAGACACTAAGTTGACTGTGCCTTTAAACAGCGTGGAAAATTCCAGAAAATGATGTCATGACTTTAGAAGCTTTTGATAGACTAATTGACATCATTTGAGTCAATTGGAGGTGTTCCTGTGGATGTATTTCAAGGCCTACCTTCAAACTCAGTGCCTCTTTGCTTGACATCATGGGAAAATCAAAAGAAATCAGCAAAAACCTCAGAGAAAATATGTAGACCTCCACAAGTCTGGTTCATCCTTGGGAGCAATTTCCAAACGCCTGAAGGTACCACGTTCATCTGTACAAACAATAGTACGCAAGTATAAACCCCATGGGACCACGCAGCCGTAATACCACTCAGGAAGGAGATGCGTTCTGTCTCCTAGAAAAGTACAAATCAATCCCAGATCAACAGCAAAGGACCTTGTGAAGATGCTGGAGGAAACAGGTACAAAAGTATTTATATCCACAGTAAAACGAGTCCTATATCGACATAACCTGAAAGGCTCTCCAAAACCACCATAAAAAAAACAGACTACGGTTTGCAACTGCACATGGGGACAAATATCGTACTTTTTGGAGAAATGTCCTCTGGTCTGATGAAACAAAAATAGAACTGTTTGGCCATAATGACATCGTTATGTTTGGATGAAAAAGGGGGTGCCTTGCAAGCCGAAGAACACCATTCCAACCGTGAAGCACGGGGTGGCAGCATCTTGCTGTGGGGTTGCTTTGCTGCAGGAGGGACTGGTGCACTTCACAAAATAGATGGCATCATGAGGAAGGAGAATTATGTGGATATATTGAGGCAACATCTCAAGACAACAGTCAGGAAGTTAAAGCTTGGTCGCAAATGGGTCTTCCAAATGAACAATGACTCCTAAGCATACTTCCAAAGTTGTGGCAAAATGGCTTAAGGACAACAAAGTCAAGGTATTGGAGTGGCCATCACAAAGCCTTGACCTCAATTCTATAGAAAATGTGTGGGCAGAACTGAAAAAGCGTGTGCGAGCAAGGAAGCCTACAAACCTGACTCAGTTACACTAGCTCTGTCAGGAGGAATGGGCCAACATTCACCCAACTTATTGTGGGAAGCTTGTGGAAGGCTACCCAAAACATTTGACACAAGTTAAACAATTTAAAGGCAATGCTACCAAATACTAATTGAGTGTATGTAAACTTCTGACCCACTGGGAACATGATGAAAGAAATAAAAGCTGAAATAAATCACTCTCTACTATTATTCTGACATTTCACATTCTTAAAATAAAGTGATGATCCTAACTGACCTAAGACAGGGAATTTTTACTAGGATTAAATGTCAGGAATTGTGAAAAACTGAGTTTAAATGTATTTGGCTAAGGTGTATGTAAACTTCCGGCTTCAACTGTAGTCACCTCCACAATAAACAATCACACACAAAGACATGGGGGGCAGAGGGAACACTTATACAGGTACTGATGAGGGGATATGAACCAGGTGTGTGTAATAAACAAGACAAAACAAAATGGAATGATGAGATGAGGAGCGGCAGCGGCTAGAAGGCCGGTGACGACGAACGCCGAAGGCTGCGAGAACAAGGAGGGGAGGTAGCTTCGGAGGAAGTCGTGACAACAGCAGTGGAATTACCCCATTCAAACACTTTGGAGAGGTTGAAAGGACACTTAGATGTCCCCTGGATGTCCCCTGGATGTCCCCTGACAGGTCGATATTGTAGAAATTGTGCTTTTATAGTGACCAATAACTTTTAGGCTTATTTAATGTGTAAAAGCAGTGGAATTACCTCATTTACATACTTAGGATCCGTTAGAAAGGCTGAAGGGACACGTGGAGATGTCCCTATGTGTCACGCCCTGGCTCTGGGGACACTGTTATGTTGAGCCAGGGTGTGTAGATGTATGTTCTCTATTTCTATGTTGGCCTGAGTGACTCCCAATCAGAGGCAACGAGTGTCAGCTGTTTGCTGGTTGTCTCTGATTGGGAGCCATATTTAAACTGTCGGTTTTTCCTTTGGTTTTTGTGGGTTCTTGTTTCAAGTTGGTTGTGTTTGACCGTGTACTGTCACGTTACCGTCTTTGTTATTTTGATCGTGTTTCGCTCAATAAAGAGTATGTTTGCCTGCAACGCTGCGCCTTGGTCCTCATCTGTTCCCGACGATCGTGACACTATGACCGCACCTGACACCCCTTACTAAAACGTCTGTAAAGTTCTAGCGATTGGGTCTATCAAGTTTTTTGACTTGTTGTGGAATCCATCTGATGTGTTTCCAGCTCTTTTCATCAATAATTGACTAATAGCTTACTTTGTGTGTGCATGATCTTGTGTGATCTGAACTGTGCCATTCCTAACTATCTTCTGACCATTTCTTCATAATCTCCCTGGTGTTTTCTTTCCAATGATATACATTTTACATGTGTCCTTATCATATAACTGCTAATTAAAAGCAGTTACTTTTGGGTATGTCTATTAAGGCGGAAATCTAGAAGAAAAAAAAATATTATAAAAAAAATCTACATTTTTCCATTACATTTAAGAGCTTCTAAACTTGCAGAGAGCTACCTCCCTGCTTCCTTCCACTCCTAGTTCTAGTATATTTTCTCCTAAACTTGCAGAGAGCTACCTCCCTGCTTCCTTCCACTCCTAGTTCTAGTATATTTTCTCCTAAACTTTTGCAGAGAGCTACCTCCCTGCTTCCTTCCACTCCTAGTTCTAGTATATTTTATCCTAATCTTGGTGAGAGCTACCTCCCTGCTTCCTTCCACTCTTAGTTCTAGTATATTTTCACCTACATCTTCCCTGGAACCTAATCAAGCATCTGACACAATTATGCCAGATTTTAGTTCTGCGTTTCAGAGAGTAACAATACCCTGACAGTAAGGCCAGGATTCAATCTGATCACTCTTTGTCGGCTAAGAGCCATTTAAAATTCATTACCATTTGAGCCGACATATGCAGCGTTTACCATTAATGCGGTCTCCGCGAACACGGGAACATTGACTTTAAAAGGTGCATAAACATCCAACATCTGTAAAATAGACCCATTATTTTCCTGGTTTAAATCTGCCACGAAGTGTTTTGGCCTGCTGTATTTTTATACCAGTGTTCTGCCTCTATAAGAGCCCAGCTACTGTAGTCACCAGAGAATTGAACAGAGCTAATGGGCTTACTGTGGCATTGTGTCACTCGCTAAAGCCACATCAGCTATGCAGAGAGAGAAATGAAGGATGCTTCCAAACCTGCACTAGTATTGGTGGAATAGAACAGTAGTGTGTGTAGTACATTAGGGTGTTAGGGTGTTAGGGTTGACACACTGGCTGATGCATTCGTGACACTGGAAAATAAAAAGCTCTGTAGCTCAGCGTGATTGTTTGGTAGAGTCCTCAGAGTATCATTTGCTGTGATTGTATGGATGAGCAGTGAAGGGGCGGGGGCCAGTACTGTAGCAGCACTAACAGGCCAGTACTGCTGTTAGTGCTACTGAAAGTTGTCATCAGTCTAACTATGGTGTTCCAGAATCTGAATCTAACTATGGTGTTCCAGAATCTGAATCTAACTATGGTGTTCCAGAATCTGAATCTAACTAGGGTGTTCCAGAATCTGAATCTAACTAGGGTGTTACAGAATCTGAATCTAACTATGGCGTTCCAGAATCTGAATCTAACTAGGGTGTTCCAGAATCTGAATCTAACTATGGTGTTCCAGAATCTGAATCTAACTAGGGTGTTCCAGAATCTGAATCTAACTAGGGTGTTCCAGAATCTGAATCTAACTAGGGTGTTCCAGAATCTGAATCTAACTATGGTGTTCCAGAATCTGAATCTAACTAGGGTGTTCCAGAATCTGAATCTAACTATGGTGTTCCAGAATCTGAATCTAACTAGGGTGTTCCAGAATCTGAATCTAACTATGGTGTTCCAGAATCTGAATCTAACTATGGTGTTCCAGAATCTGAATCTAACTAGGGTGTTCCAGAATCCGAATCTAACTATGGTGTTCCAGAATCTGAATCTAACTATGGTGTTCCAGAATCTGAATCTAACTATGGTGTTCCAGAATCTGAATCTAACTATGGTGTTCCAGAATCTGAATCTAACTATGGTGTTCCAGAATCTGAATCTAACTATGGTGTTCCAGAATCTGAATCTAACTATGGTGTTCCAGAATCTGAATCTAACTATGGTGTTCCAGAATCTGAATCTAACTATGGTGTTCCAGAATCTGAATCTAACTATGGTGTTCCAGAATCTGAATCTAACTATGGTGTTCCAGAATCTGAATCACAAACAATTTACAAAGAAGTACAACAGAGCATTACCAGTAGCCTAGGTGATTACTTAATCGTGTTTGATATCGTACATTAGACAGTTTATAATGTAGTTTATAACTAGCAGGAAAACGCTGCTAGTAGAGCTGCTGAAACGTGCTTTCAGTCAGAGCACCATGGCAACTATTGTGATAACTGGAAGCACTGGGTAATAAAAGATAGCATAAAAAAGGTTTGCCAATAATGTACAGTATCTCAAACTAACTGTTCATGAGGCTGATTTTGCATTTAAAATTAGCAATAGATTGATTACTGTGCCTCCACACCATGCAGTATGTTGGATAGATGAGAGTGGGATTGGGTGTACACAGTACTTTGACTGTCTTATCTTCTCACTGTGACTAAGCGATAGCAACGTAACGGTATTGGCAACGGAAAACAAGATTGAACGGCACAGTAACCCTGAACCGAACACATTATCAAGTTAATAATTAATCAAACGGGACAGGAGAATGATCTAGTTCTCTTTGTCTGTCTTTCTCTTCTCATTAGAATCTGTCAGGCAGCATAAAACACATTTACTTTTATTTTATTTAGACAACAAATGCATCCAACCTTCGATCCTGAGGCAGCTTTTATCTATAATGTATTCTCCGTTTTTTTTAAGTGAGCTTAGTGATTCTAAAAGTCAATTTCCTTCCCATCATTTCAATAGCTTCCCTCAGCCCTTTGAAGAGGAGGGGATCCATAATGAACAGCCATCCATTTTCATCCCAATTAGAATGTTTATCTCAGTTCAGTTCACCTATGGTGTTGCTGCCTTGCCTGCCTCTTGTGTGTGGGAGGGCAATGAATGAAGGACAAATTAACACTGTATTTCAGATAAAAACAGCTCATCCATCTCTGGGATTTGGCTGCTTTGCTTTGGAGCAGTTTTTCCAATTTGTTTACGTTGTTTTAAAACAGTCCAAGTAGAGCTGGGACACTGTCGAGGGAGAGATGTGGAGTGGAGAGAGGGAGAGAGAGAGAGAGCGAGAGAGGGAGAGCGAGAGAGGGAGAGAGAGAGAGGGAGAGAGAGAGGGAGAGAGAGGGGGAGAGCGAGAGAGAGAGAGACAGACAGACAGACAGACAGACAGACAGACAGGCAGGCAGGCAGGCAGGCAGGCAGGCAGGCAGGCAGGCAGGCAGGCAGGCAGGCAGGCAGACAGACAGACAGACAGACAGACAGACAGACAGACAGACAGACAGACAGACAGACAGACAGACAGACAGACAGACAGACAGACAGACAGACAGACAGACAGAGAGAGAGCGAGAGAGACAGAGACAGAGACAGAGACAGAGACAGAGAGAGAGAGAGAGACAGAGACAGAGACAGAGACAGAGACAGAGACAGAGACAGAGAGAGAGAGAGAGAGAGAGAGAGACAGAGAGAGACAGAGACAGAGAGAGAGAGAGAGAGAGAGACAGAGAGAGAGAGAGAGAGAGAGAGAGAGAGAGAGACAGAGAGAGAGAGAGAGAGAGAGAGAGAGAGAGAGAGAGAGAGAGAGAGAGAGAGAGAGAGAGAGAGAGAGAGAGAGAGAGAGAGAGAGAGACAGAGAGAGAGAGAGAGAGAGAGAGAGACAGAGAGAGACAGAGAGAGAGAGAGAGAGAGAGAGAGAGAGAGAGAGAGAGAGAGAGAGAGAGTCCCCCACAGTAGAGAGGAACAGACAGGAGAGTGTAAAGAAAGACTCTGGATCTGCGTCCCAAATGGACCCATAAGGCTCTGGTCAAAAATAGTGCGCTATTGTAAAGGGAATAGGGTACCGTTTAGGAGCCACACAGGGTTAACACTAAGAGGTAAATTATGGGGCTGACTTACTGCTCGCTGTCACAGCTGCATGGCTTCCTAATAAACAGACTCATGTTTGATTATCAAACATGATTCAACCTTCACAGAGCCTACCGCTTACTATAACACTCTTGTACACTCTTTTATACTGTGTTGCATTGGAACGTTTGTCTTTTGTGTATCAGATTCTTGAACACTATACAGTTAGGTGTGATTGACAAACGTGATCAGCTTCAATATTTCAGATAGATTTTTGGTTTTCTATCAAACTAATTGTTTACGTCATTTATAATCCCGAATTTTTGTTAAATGTATTTTGAGACACTAGATTGTTGGACATTAAAGAAACTATTGGTTAATGTTAGATTTTTATTATTATACACATTCAGTCCTGCTGAAGCTGGCGACACTGAGGGTGAATCTGTGAAGACATCAACCGTGAAGAGTAAAGGGCATCTGTTCTTTATTACATGCAAGAACACAACCAAAAGCATCACAGGGTTGGAGGTGAACTCTGCTCTGTTAACTGCTCACCATCATCATCATCATCATCATCATCATGTTGTTAGTCTTCATCACAGTGTTGAGGTGGAACTCTGCTCTTTTGGAAAGTGTCTTCTTTGACCACTTCTCCGTTAGCTGAAGTCTACTGAAAACCCAGTCAGAGTTGAGGTGAACTCTGCTCTGTTAACTGCTCACCATCGTCATCATGTTGTCAGTCTTTCTTCAGAGGGTCGAGGTGAACACTGCTCTGTTCGAAAGACTGCTCTTTGACGACTTCACTGTTATCAGAAATCTAAATTGAATAGAATAACTTTGTAATGATGATGATGATGATCCGTCCGAAACCACCTCGACCACTGTGCCCTACTAAATTGAACCTCCTGCCGTTTAACAAAACTGGACGCCTTGTGCCTCATGACATTTGGAGAAAGACAGAAAGAACATACTCCAGTTCATGATGTCAAATGAAACAGGACGTGTAGCAGACACAACTGACCTCTATTTGGTGGAGAAAAAAAGCTTTGAACGTTTAGTTCCTTGAGGAAGAAGGTAGAGACATGTTTCTTCGTGAAAGTCATTTCCTTGTGTAACACGTTAAGGTCCTTTTTTGTCCAAAAACTTTACTTTGGTAATCTTTCTGATGTTTAGTTTTCTTCAGTCCTATGGGCTCCCGTTAAAAGTAGTGCACTATATAGGGAATAGGGTGCCATTTTGGGACGCACAAAAAAACGCAGAGCATCATTACCTGAATAGTCTTCCCATTACGTGAGAGGTCAAAGCTTTTAGCTCCAGCAAACACCCATTTTCGTTTCAACTATCTCTAGTAGCGCAATAAAAAGGGCTGTTCTTATCACCATCACCCAATGTCCTGATGAATAAAGCAAAATAAGACTTTAACATGTAAATAACGAAACGTCTTTTAACTACCCTGCACTAATCACCCAAAGATACTTTAGATAAGACAGAGAGGAAGAGTCCCTGTGTTGCTGTTTCCAATTAGTGACACACACACACACACACACACACACACACTCTCCCCAAGTCATTAACGTTTCCTCGTGTTGATTTTCCAACTGACAGTTAAGAACCTGAACGCCTTAATGAAGGAAAATGAAAAGCAACAGCTCTGAAAAGCTTTCGGCAATTAAATGTGACATTAATAAATGCATTAGCCTTACTTGTGTTAAAGCTTTATTATTGTGGCAACTTGGTGGAACAGAACTGCATATCAATCAATCAATCAATTTTATTTTATATAGCCCTTCTTACATCAGCTAATATCTCGAAGTGCTGTACAGAAACCCAGCCTAAAACCCCAAACAGCTAGTAATGCAGGTGTAGAAGCACGGTGGCTAGGAAAAACTCCCTAGAAAGGCGAAAACCTAGGAAGAAACCTAGAGAGGAACCAGGCTATGAGGGGTGGCCAGTCCTCTTCTGGCTGTGCCGGGTAAAGATTATAACAGAACCATGCCAAGATGTTCAAAAATGTTCATAAGTGACAAGCATGGTCAAATAATAATCAGGAATAAATCTCAGTTGGCTTTTCATAGCCGATCATTAAGAGTTGAAAACAGCAGGTCTGGGACAGGTAGGGGTTCCATAACCGCAGGCAGAACAGTTGAAACTGGAATAGCAGCAAGGCCAGGCGGACTGGGGACAGCAAGGAGTCACCACGGCCGGTAGTCCCGACGTATGGTCCTAGGGCTCAGGTCTCTCAGTTGGCTTTTCATAGCCGATCATTAAGAGTTGAAAACAGCAGGTCTGGGACAGGTAGGGGTTTCGTAACCGCAGGCAGAACAGTTGAAACTGGAATAGCAGCAAGGCCAGGCGGACTGGGGACAGCAAGGTGTCATCATGCCCGGTAGTCCTGACGTATGGTCCTAGGGCTCAGGTTCTCAGAGAGAAAGAGAGAACGAGAGAATTAGAGAGAGCATACTTAAATTCACACAGGACACTGGATAAGACAGGAGAAGTACTCCAGGTATAACCAACTAACCCCAGCCCCCCGACACATAAACTACTGCAGCATAAATACTGGAGGCTGAGACAGGAGCGGTCCGGAGACACTGTGGCCCCATCTGAAGAAACCCCCGGACAGGGCCAAACAGGAAGGATATAACCCCACCCACTCTGCCAAAGCACAGCCCCCGCACCACTAGAGGGATATCCTCAACCACCAACTTACAATCCTGAGACAAGGCCGAGTATAGCCCACAGAGGTCTCCACCACAGCACAAACCAAGGGGGGGCGCCAACCCAGACAGGAAGATCACGTCAGTAACTCAACCCACTCAAGTGACGCACCCCTCCCAGGGACGGCATGAAAGAGCACCAGCAAGCCAGTGACTCAGCCCCTGCAACAGGGTTAGAGGCAGAGAACCCCAGTGGAGAGGGGAACCGGCCTGGCAGAGACAGCAAGGGCTGTTCGTTGCTCCAGAGCCTTTCCGTTCACCTTCACACTCCTGGGCCAGACTACACTCAATCATATGACCTACTGAAGAGATAAGTCTTCAGTAAAGACTTAAAGGTTGAGACCGAGTCTGCGTCTCTCACATGGGTAGGCAGACTGTTCCATAAAAATGGAGATCTATAGGAGAAAGCCCTGCCTCCCGCTGTTTGCTTAGAAATTCTAGGGACAATTAGGAGGCCTGCGTCTTGTGACCGTAGCGTACGTATTGGTATGTACGGCAGGACCAACTCGGAAAGATAGGTAGGAGCAAGCCCATGTAACGCTTTATAGGTTAACAGTAAAACCTTGAAATCAGCCCTTGCCTTAACAGGAAGCCAGTGTAGGGAAGCTAGCACTGGAGTAATATGATCAAATTTCTTGGTTCTAGTCAGGATTCTAAATGACATAGGCTAAATAATTCTGGCTTCCTGTTTTTTTAAAATAAACAAGAAGCACTAACACTCGCATTTGGTATTCACACTCCTTGGATTTTTTCATATTTTGTTGTGTGACAAAGTGGGATTGAAACGGATTTAGTTGTGATTTTGAAACGGACTTAGTTGTGATTTTGAAATGGACTTAGTCGTGATTTTGAAACAGACTTAGTTGTGATTTTTTTTTCCATTGATCTGCACAAAATACTCCATAATGTGGAAGTGAAAAGAAAATTCTACAAATGTTAACAAATGAATACAAATGTAATAACTAAAATATAGTTGTTGCAAAAGTATTCACCCCTTTTGTTTAGGCAAGCCTAAATTAGTTCAGGAGTCAAATTTGACTTAACAAATCACATAATAAGTTACATGGACTCACTCTGTTTGAAATGACATGGGTTGACACGATTTTTTGAATGACTACCCCTTCCCCATACATACAACATCTGTAAGGTCCCTCAGTCAAGTATTGAATTTCAAGCCCAGATTCAACTACAAAGACCAGGGATCTTTCTGAAAGCCTCATAAAGAAGGGGAGTGATTGGTCGATGGGT
Organism: Coregonus ussuriensis; assembly: GCA_031479575.1. NCBI lineage: Eukaryota > Metazoa > Chordata > Actinopteri > Salmoniformes > Salmonidae > Coregonus > Coregonus ussuriensis. Next base: position 46,509,070 of record CM062503.1, on the reverse strand, counting down.
ACCAATAACAAATCTGTAGTGCTGAGCGATAGGTGCTTTTTGAGGTCAGGTTCGCTTTTATTGTATTTTTTATAATCACAGTTTTTCGATTTTGGTTTAGATCTTTTTTTTTTTTACATTATGCATTATTTTAGAGCTTTTTATTTGAAATTCCAAAGCCAAATATTGAGAAGATTCAATTGGCTAAACATTGAAAACATTCCATTGTCTCTAACAACAGAGAATAAAGCAATTCAATCGATCAATCACATTTATTTATAAAGCCCTTTTTACATCAGCAGATGTCGCAAAGTGCTATACAGAAACCCAGCCTAAAACCCCAAACAGCAAGCAATGCAGATGTAGAAGCACGGTGGCTAGGAAACACTCCCTTGAAAGGCAGGAACCTAGGAAGAAACCTAGAGAGGAACCAGGCTCTGAGGGGTGGCCAGTCCCCTTCTGGCTGTGCCGGGTGGAGATTATAAGAGTACATGGCCATTTAAGGCCAGATTGTTCTTCAAGATGTTCAAACGTTCATAGATGACCAGCAGGGTCAAATAATAATCCCAGTGGTTGTAGAGGTTGCAACAGGTCAGCACCTCAGGAGTAAATGTCACTTGGCTTTTCATAGCCGAGCATTCAGAGGTCGAGACAGCAGGTGCGGTAAAGAGAGAGAGAGAGAGTCGAAAACAGCAGGTCCGGGACAAAGTAGAACATCAGGGTCAGGGTTCCATAGCCGCAGTCAGAACAGTTGAAATTGGAGCAGCAGCACGACCAGGTGGACTGGGGTCAGCCAGGAGTCATCAGGCCAGGTAGTCCTGAAGGCATGGCCCTAGGGCCTCGAGATGATAGTGACTGCCCATTACTGCCTATCACTTATTAACTATCATTTATTTAATACTTGACTTAAATAAAATATTTTATTTGTGTATATATATATATATTTTTTAATGACTTTATTTCATCATGTCATCTCTGCTCAGGCAGTAGCAGCCAGACAACCATTTAACGTTATCTCTGCACTCCCCAACGAGCCAAGCTCTTCGTCCCACTGTTTGTTCTTGATTTAATGTCTCTCGTGCTTGATAGGATTTCTCTCCAGAGAAACGGCAAGTTGAGCCCACAAAAAACCTGAACTAAATGGAATTCAAGAAATTGAACCGACGTCGGTCAATGTTTTATTTAATAATCGGGAAATCGGTTATTTGCTAAGAACCACAAATCAGACATTGAATATATATTTAAGCATGGTCATGTTAATAATGATGCTCTGGATGATGTATTAAACCTCCCAGTCACTACAACGATACAGTCGTCCTTCCTAACTCAGTTGCCGGAGAGGAAGGAAACCGCTCAGGGATTTCACCATTGGTGACTTAAAAACAGTTACAGAGTTTAATGGCTGTGATGGGAGAAAACTGAGGATGGATCAACAACATTGACTCCACAATCATGACCTAAACGACAGAGTGAAAAGAAGAATAAAAATATACAGAATATTCCAAAACATGTATCATGCACTAATCAAGGAACTAAAGAAATACTGGGAAAAAACACGGCAAAGAACAAACTTTTTGTCCTGAATTCAAAGCATTATGTTCGGGGGAAAATCCAACACATCACTGAGTAAATGACTTCTTATTTTCAAGCGTGGCGGCTGCATTTACATTTTAGTCATTTAGCAGACACTCTTATCCAGAGTGGCTTACAGGAGCAATTAGGGGTTAAGTGCCTTACTCAAGGATACATCAACATAATTTTCCCCTAGGGGATTTGAACCAGCAACCTTTCAGGTACTGACCCAACATTCTTTACCACTAGGGTAGCTTGACATCGGCAAAGACTGGGGAGTTTTTCAGGATAAAAATAAATGGGAAAAAAATAAGACATTAAATATCCTTTGAGTGTGGTGAAGTTTTTAATTACACTTTGGATAGTGTATCAACCTAATTGTCAGAGTGAAAAGAAGGATGCCTGTACATAATACAAATATTCCAAAACATTCATCCTGTTTGCAACAAGGAACTAAAGTAATACTTCAAAAAATGTGGCAAAGCAATTCACTTTTTGTCCTGAATACAAAGTGTTATGTTTGGGGCAAATCCAACACAACACATTACTGAGTACCACTCTCCATATTTTCAAGCATAAAGGTGGCTGCATCATGTTATGGGTATGCTTGTAATCGTTAAGGACTGGGGAGTTTTTCAGGATTAAAAATAAATGGAATGGAGCTAACCACAGGCAAAATCCTAGAGGAAAACCTGGTTCAGTCTGCTTTATACCAGACACTGGGAGAGGAATTCACTTTTCAGCAGGACAATAACCTACAACACAAATCTACACTGGAGTTGCTTTCCAAGAAGACAATGAATGTTCCTGAGTTGCCAAGTTACAGTTTTGTCTTAAATCTGCTTGAAAATTGCTGTCTCGCCATGATCCCCAATACCTTGACAGAGCTTGAAGAATTTAGAAAAGAATAATGGGCAAATGTTGCACAATCCAGGTGTAGAAAGCTCTTAGAGACTTACCCAAAAAGACTCACAGCTGTAATCACAGCCAAAGGTGTTTCTAACATGTATTGACTCATGGGGTGAATACTTATCTAATCAATTTCACTTTGACAGTAAAGAGTATTTTATGTAGATCAATGACAAAAAAAAGAACAATTAATTTAATTTTGTAACACAGCAAAATGTTTTTACAAATCCAAGGGGGTGAATACTTATGATATCCGCTGTATGTGGTTGTCTCATCTACTGTAAGATGAATGCACTAGCTGTAAGATGCTCACCAAACCGGCTCCGTGCGTGCGTATAACGCCATCGCGTTGATTTGGTCTATCCCCACCGGACGCGTTGATGACACGCAGGTTAAAATACCAAAACTAACTGTGAACCAACTATATTAATTTGGGGACAGGTCAAAACACACATGAAACATTCATGGACATTTAACTAGCTTGCTGTTGCTAGGTAATTTGCCCTCAGAGATAAACATTGGGTTGTTATTTTACCTGAAATGCACAAGGCCCTCTTTTTTTTTGTTGGACCTTTGTAGAATTTTGACCGATGTTGAGTCGTACAGAATCGTGTGTTCTCTACTCCGGCAATTAATCCACAGATAAAAAGGGGAAACATATTTTCGTTTTTCTCCTTGTTCATTCTTCATCTTCTTCTGTGGATTTTCTATGGCAGTTGGCAACCAACTTTAAGGTGCATTACCACCACTAAATGGACTGGATCACCAATCACCACGTGGGTATGTGCTCCTAAAAACCAATGAGGAGATGGGAGAGGCGGGACTTTGCTTGTAACGCATCTAAAATAGAACCAAGTTCTATTTTAGCGCTTGGCTACGCAGACACGCGCGAGCAGTTTTGATGTAATTATTGAATAACATGTATGCGTACATTTATTTTACAACGCTCGCGCACATAACGTGGGCGGTGTGGTTAGCATGTAAGTCGCTCTGGATAAAAGCGTCTGCTAAATGACTAAAATGTCAAATGTTCAGTATGGGTTTCGGCAAGAAAACAGAAAATGGTAGCCTGTTAGCCCAATCTGCTGCTGGGACC
>CM062503.1:46495514-46498014 GCA_031479575.1 Coregonus ussuriensis | reverse complement strand
GGGAGCGGAGGGTAGTAGGGGGGAGCGGAGGGTAGTAGGGGGGAGCGGAGGGTAATAGGGGGGAGCGGAGTGGTATTAGGGGAGAGCGGAGGGTAGTAGGGGGGAGCGGAGGGTAGTAGGGGGGAGCGGAGGGTAGTAGGGGGGAGCGGAGGGTAGTAGGGGGGAGCGGAGTGGTATTAGGGGGGAGCGGAGTGGTATTAGGGGAGAGCGGAGGGTAGTAGGGGGGAGAGCGGAGGGTAGTAGGGGAGAGCGGAGGGTAGTAGGGGGGAGCGGAGTGGTATTAGGGGGGAGCGGAGTGGTATTAGAGGAGAGCGGAGGGTAGTAGGGGGGAGAGCGGAGGGTAGTAGGGGAGAGCGGAGGGTAGTAGGGGGGGAGCGGGAGTGGTATTAGGGGAGAGCGGAGGGTAGTAGGGGGGAGAGCGGAGGGTAGTAGGGGTGAGCGGAGGGTAGTAGGGGGGAGAGCGGAGGGTAGTAGGGGGGAGCGGAGGGTAGTAGGGGGAGCGGAGGGTAGTAGGGGGGAGCGGAGTGGTATTAGGGGAGAGCGGAGGGTAGTAGGGGGGAGAGCGGAGGGTAGTAGGGGAGAGCGGAGGGTAGTAGGGGGGGAGAGCGGAGGGTAGTAGGGGGGAGCGGAGGGTAGTAGGGGGAGCGGAGGGGTAGTAGGGGGGGAGCGGAGTGGTATTAGGGGAGAGCGGAGGGTAGTAGGGGGGAGAGCGGAGGGTAGTAGGGGGGAGAGCGGAGGGTAGTAGGGGGGGGAGAGCGCAGGTTAGTAGGGGGGAGAGCGGAGGTTAGTAGGGGGGAGAGCGGAGGGTAGTAGGGGGAGAGCGGAGGGTAGTAGGGGAGAGCGGAGGGTAGTAGGGGGGAGAGCGGAGGGTAGTAGGGGAGAGCGGAGGGTAGTAGGGGAGAGCGGAGGGTAGTAGGGGGGGAGAGCGGAGGGTAGTAGGGGGAGCGGAGGGTAGTAGGGGGAGCGGAGGGTAGTAGGGGGGGAGCGGAGGGTAGTAGGGGGGAGCGGAGGGTAGTAGGGGGGAGCGGAGGGTAGTAGGGGGGAGCGGAGTGGTAGTAGGGGAGAGCGGAGGGTAGTAGGGGGGGAGCGGGGGGAGTAGTAGGGGGGAGCGGAGGGTAGTAGGGGAGAGCGGAGGGTAGTAGGGGGAGAGCGGAGGGTAGTAGGGGGAGCGGGGGAGTAGTAGGGGGAGCGGAGGGTAGTAGGGTGGAGCGGTGAGTAGTAGGGGGGAGCGAGAGAGTAGTAGGGGGGAGCGGAAGTAGTAGGGGGAGCGGAAGGTAGTAGGGGGGAGCGGAAGGTAGTAGGGGGGAGGGGTTGGTAGTAGGGGGGAGTGGGGGGGAGAGGGTTGGTAGCAGGGTGGGAGTGGGGGAGTAGTAGGGGGGAGTGGAGGGTAAGTAGGGCGATGAGCGGAGCGGTAAGTAGGTGGGGATGCGTGAGAGGTGTAGGTAGGAAGCGAGCGGAGGGTAGTAGGGGGGTGAGCGCGGAGGGTTTAGTACGGGGGGGAGCGGAGGAGTAGTAGGGGGGAGCGGAGTGGTTATTAGGGGGGAGGCGGAGTTGGGTATTAGGGGGGAGAGCGGGGATAGTAGGTGGGGAGAGCGGAGGTAGTAGGGGAGAGCGGAGGTAGTGGGGGGAGCGGAGTGGTATTAGGGGGGAGCGGAGTGGTTATCTAGGGAAGAGGCGCGGAGGGTAGTTAGGGGGGAGATGCGGAGGGTAGGTAGGGGAGAGCGGAGGGTTAGTAGGGGGGGAGCGGTAGTGGTATTAGGGGAGAGCGGAGGTAGTATGGGGGAGAGCGGGAGGGTTAGTAGGGGGTGTGAGCGGAGGGTAGTAGGGGGGTGCGGAGTTGGTATTAGGGGGAGAGCGGAGGGTAGTAGGGGGGGAGAGCGGAGGGTAGTAGGGGAGAGCGGAGGGTAGTAGGGGGGGGAGAGCGGAGGGTAGTAGGGGGGAGAGCGGAGGTTGTAGGGGGGAGAGCGGAGGGTAGTAGGGGGGAGAGCGGAGGGTAGTAGGGGAGAGCGGGTGGGTTAGTGGGGGGAGCGGAGTGGTATTAGGGGGGGAGCGGAGTGGTATTAGGGGGAGAGCGGAGGGGTAGTAGGGGGGAGAGCGGAGGGTAGTAGGGGAGAGCGGAGGGTAGTAGGGGGGAACGGGTAGTGGTATTAGGGGAGAGCGGAGGGTAAGTATGGGGGAGAGCGGAGGGTAGTAGGGGGGGAGAGCGGAGGGTAGTAGGGGGGAGCGGAGGGTAGTAGGGGGAGCGGAGGGTAAGTAGGGGAGGAGCGGAGTGGTATTAGGGGAGAGCGGAGGGTAGTAGGGGGGAGAGCGGAGGGTAGTAGGGAGAGCGGAGGGGAGGCGAGGGTAGTAGGGGAGGGAGCGGAGGGTAGTAGGGGGAGGGGATAGTAGGTTGCAGCGGAGGTGGTTAGGGGGGAAAGGTATCAGTAGGGGGTAGAGCGGAGGGTAGTAGGGGGAGGTAGCGGAGGGTAGTAGGGGGGATGCGGAGGGTAGTAGGGGGGAG
>CM062503.1:46114426-46495014 GCA_031479575.1 Coregonus ussuriensis | reverse complement strand
CCCCTCTCACCTCTACCCCTCTCCCCTTCTCCCTCTCTCCCTTCTCCACCTCTCCCCCTCTCCCCCTCTCACCTCTCCCCCTCTCCCCTTCTCCCTTCACCCTTCTCCACCTCTCCCCCTCTCACCTCTCCACCTCTCCCCTTCTCCCTCTCTCCCTTCTCCACCTCTCCCTTCTCCACCTCTCCCCCTCTCCCCTTCTCCCTCTCTCCCTTCTCCACCTCTCCCCCTCTCACCTCTCCCCCTCTCCCCCTCTCCACCTCTCCCTCTCTCCCTTCTCCACCTCTCCCCATCTTCGCTCTCATAAGAGCTGACACAAAGTACCATAAAAGCACCAGCTGCATCCCAAATGGCACCCTATTCCCTACAGGGCCTATATAGTGAACTTCTTTTGACAAGGGCCCATAGGGCATGGGGTGCCATTTGGATGCAGCCACAAATAAGAGGACTGTAATATCATAACAGATAAATATATGTCTCCACAGAGCGTAAATTCTGTTACATGTCATTCATGAGCCTTTGTTGTTATTGATCAGTTTTTCTTTACAACCAGGCAGATGTTTGTGTTTGTGAGAGAAGAGAGAGAGAGAGAGAGAGAGAGAGAGAGAAAGAGAGGAAGAGAGAGAGAGAAAGAGAGGAAGAGAGAGAGAGAGAGAGAGAGAGAGAGAGAGAGAGAGAGAGAGAGGAAGAGAGAGACAGAGAGAGAGAGAGGACGAGCGGGGGGGGGGGGGGGGGGTAAAGGGATAGGATGTTGGATGTCGCCACGGATTACTGCTGCCCCCTACTGGTCTGGAACCTAACAGTAAACCAAGTAAGAGTGAAGATTTCTGTGTGATATAGACCCAGTTAACATTCTGATAACCATGTTTTCCTTAGAGCTTGGTGAGAGCGTGGTTGTCCTATGGTTATTTTTGCATCAACCTTCCAACAACTTTCTGGGAATGGTGCAGGATAGTTGCTCGGCTTTGGAATGTTCTCAGCACATTTAAGGAACTTTTCCTAAAAGTTCAAACATGGTTGAATTAAATTTCAATTTTGGTAATGTTCTAAATCAAATCAAATCAAATTGTATCTGTCACATGCGCCGAATACAACAGGTGTAGACCTTACAGTGAAATGCTTACTTAGAAGCCCTTAACCAACAATGCAGTTTTAAGAATACCAACAGAAAAATCACAAACAAATACAATATAAAATAATACGAATTAAAAGTAAAAAATAATTAAAGAGCAGCAGTAAAATAACAATAGCGAGGCTATATACAGGGGGTACCGGTACAGAGTCAATGTGCGGGGGCACCGGTTAGTCGAGGTAATTGAGGTAATATGTACATGTAGGTAGAGTTATTAAAGTGACTTTGCATAGATAATAAACAGAGAGTAGCAGCAGCGTAAAAGGGGGGGGGGGGGGGGGGGGGGGGGGGGGGGGGTCAATGCTAATAGTCTGGGAAGCCATTTGATTTGATGTTCAGGAGTCTTATGGCTTGGGGGTAGAAGCTGTTTAGAAGCCTCTTGGACCTAGACTTGGCGGCCAGGTCTCTGACCTCCTCCCTATAGGCTGTCTCGTCATTGTCGGTGATCAGGCCTACCACTGTTGTGTCATCGGCAAACTTAATGATGGTGTTGGAGTCGTGCCTGGCCATGCAGTCATGGGTGAACAGGGAGTACAGGAGGGGACTGAGCACGCACCCCTGAGGGGCCCCCGTGTTGAGGATCAGCGTGGCGGATGTGTTGTTACCTACCCTTACCACCTGGGGGCGGCCAGTCAGGAAGTCCAGGATCCAGTTGCAGAGGGAGGTGTTTAGTCCCAGGGTCCTTATCTTAGTGATGACCTTTGGGGGTACTATGGTGTTGAACACTGAGCTGTAGTCAATGAATAGCATTCTCACGTAGGTGTTCCTTTTGTCCAGGTGTGAAAGGGCAGTGTGGAGCGCAATAGAGATAGCATCAACTGTGGATCTGATGGGGCGGTATGCAAATTGGAGTGGGTCTAGGGTTTCTGGGATAATGGTGTTGATGTGAGCCATGACCAGCCTTTCAAAGCACTTCATGGCTACAGACGTGAGTGCTACGGGTCGGTAGTCATTTAGGAAGGTTATCTTAGTGTTCTTAGGGCACAGGGACTATGATGGTCTGCTTGAAACATGTTGGTATTACAGACTCAGACAGGGAGAGGATGAAGATGTCAGTGAAGACACTTGCCAGTTGGTCAGCGCATGCTCGGAGTACACGTCTTGGTAATCCGTCTGCCCTGCGGCCTTGTGAATGTTGGCCTGTTTAAAGGTCTTACTCACATCGGCTATGGAGAGCGTGATCACACAGTCGTCCAGAACAGCTGATGCTCTCATGCATGTTTCAGTGTTACTTGCCTCGAAGCGAGCATAGAAGTAATTTAGCTCGTCTGGTAGGCTTGTGTCACTGGGCAGCTCGCGGCTGTGCTTCCCTTTGTAGTCTGTAATAGTTTTCAAGCCCTGCCACATCCGACGAGCGTCGGCGCCGGTGTAGTACGATTCAATCTTAGTCCTGTATTGACTCTTTGCCTGTTTGATGGTTCGTCGGAGGGCATAGCGGGATTTCTTATAAGCTTCCAGGTTAGAGTCCCGGTCCTTGAAAGCGGCAGCTCTACCCTTTAGCTCAGTGCGGATGTTGCCTGTAATCCATGGTTTCTGGTTGGGGTATGTACGTACAGTCACTGTGGGGACGACGTCATCGATGCACTTATTGATGAAGCCATTGACTGATGTGGTGTACTCCTCAATGCCATCGGAAGAATCCCGGAACATATTCCAGTCTGTGCTAGCAAAACAGTCCTGTATCTTAGCATCTGCTTCATCTGACCACTTTTATATTGACGGAGTCACTGGTGCTTCCTGCTTTAGTTTTTGCTTGTAAGAAGGAATCAGGAGGATAGAGTTATGGTCAGATTTGCCAAATGGAAGGCGAGGGAGAGCTTTGTACTCGTGTCTGTGTGTGGAGTAAAGGTGGTCTAGAGTTTTTTTTCCCTCTGGTTGCACATTTAACATGCTGGTAGAAATGAGGTAAAACAGATTTAAGTTTCCCTGGATTAAAGTCCCCGGCCACTAGGAGCGCCGCCTCTGGATGAGCATTTTCCTGTTTGCTTATGGCCGTATACAGTTCATTGAGTGAGGTCTTAGCGCCAGCATCGGTTTGTGGTGGTAAATATACAGCTACGAAGGATATAGATGAAAATTCTCTCGGTAGATAGTGTGGTCTACAGCTTATCATGAGATACTCTACCTCAGGTGAGCAAAACCTTGAGACTTCCTTAGATATCGTGCACCAGCTGTTATTTACAAATATACACTGACCGCCACCCCTTGTCTTACCAGAGGCTGCCGTTCTATCCTGCCGATACAGTGTATAACCCGCCAGCTGTATGTTGTTCATGTCTTTGTTAAGCCACGACTCTGTGAAACATAAGATATTACAGTTTATAATGTCCCGTTGGTAGGATATACGTGCCTGTAGTTTGTCTGCTTTATTATCAAGCAATTGTAAATTGGCCAATAGTATTGATGGCAAAGGCAGATTAGTCACTCGTCACCGGCTCCTTACCAAGCACCCCGATCTCCTTCCGCGATATCTCCTTTTCTTTCTACTGCGAATGACAGGGATGAGGGCCCTGTCGGGTGTCTGGAGCAAATCCCTCTCGTCCGACTCATTAAAGAAAAAATATTTGTCCAGTTCAAGGTGAGTAATCACTGTTCTGATGTCCAGAAGCTCTTTTCGGTCATAAGAGATGGTAACAGCAACATTATGTACAAAATAAGTTACAAACAATGCGAAAAAACACAAAAAATAGCACAGTTGGTTAAGACTCCATAAAACGGCAGCCATCCACTCCGGCGCCATCTTCAATGGAATGTTCTTCAACTGTTTTGACATTTGGGAATGTCCTAAAATAGTTCAGAGAGTGCAAAGAACGTTCTTCTGTGGGAATTTCAGTACTTCAGCATAACGTTTCCTACAGGTTTCCTCATGGTTCTATTTAAAGACGTTCTTACATTGTTCTGAGAACGTTAAGAAAACGTTCCATAAAAACCACAAGAAAACTTTAAAGCCGTAAAGAGAATGTTCTAAGAATGCTATTTACCACTGGGTATGGTAAGTGTGGAAAGCGACCTGTTGAAGTCGATAAATGACAAATTGGGCATACTAGAATTGGTCAGTAAAGACGTAAAAGAGTTGAAAGCGAGTCTTCAAATGAGTGACGAAAAAGCTTTGGTAATGGAGAAAGAAACCAAATAATTAAAAGTGACAGTCTCTAAAATGGAAACGGACGTTAGGGAACTAAAAAAGGAGAACAATCTTCTGAGAGAAGCCTTACTAGACATCCAAACTAGATCGATGAGGGAAAATCTAGTACTTACGGGTATTCAGGAAAAGGAGGGAGAAATAACAGAGAATATTATGAAGGACTTCCTGCATACAGCTCTACAAATCCCACTCGAGGCTGTCGATAAAATCCAACTCGAACGTGTACATCGTTTCGGAAAAAGAGGACAAAAATATGAGCGCCCAATCGTTGCCAAATTTGCTTTTTTTAAGGATAAAGCTATGGTGAAAAGCCTAGGAAAAAGACTTGCTGGCACGAAAATAGGCATGAATGATCAGTTCCCGAGGGAGATTGTAGAAAGGCGCAAAGTTCTGTATCCAATCTTCAAGGAAAACAGATTAAAAGGGAAACGTGTTGCAGTAGTGGTGGATAAATTATATATTGACAACCAAATGTTCAGAGACACAAAGACTACTCCATGGCTATTCTAAAAGTTGTAATAGAGGAGTCAAATATTGGAGCACCTGATACTAGCAATGATAGGGATTGTAATATTAAATAACATTTATAGTAAGTATAGTATTTTATAAAAGGATAAAACGATATAACAAGCAGAATAATACATCTTTAAATACAAATAATTAGAACATGGCTTTTTTGGCGGGAGGTTGTTGTTTTGGCAGATGGTTGTTGTGGTTGGTCCTGTGTTCTCTCTGGCGTCCTTTTCCCCTTGCGGCAGATGTGCATGCGGGTGCGTTTGCACGCTCGGCCCATTTCTTCCGCAGTCAACCATGTGGTGTGCATTTTTGTGTTTGAAAAGGTGCGGCGTTAAGTGAGTGAGAGGGGAAATGGTTGCATATCCCAGAGCCGACCGGGGGTCTATGAGCAGGGGTAGTGAGAGAGAGCTTTCAATTTTGTGTAGATGAGGGATATACATTTTTAAATATAGTATACATCTAATCTAATTTTTCATTGTCCTATCATGATGGAAAGATCCCTAACCCTATAACCTGGACACCCACCTGAGCGACCCTTACACCAAAGAGAAGTTCCCATCTCTTTTATGGACCTGCTGTGAATATGTAGCCTAAACAGAGAAATAAATGCGGTCAGAGACCTACTTGAGCAGCACCGCCCCCTCAAGATTCTGAGCCTGCCTGGCAGGGTTGGTCCTACAAAGCCAGAGCCCCCTGATGGGAGAGCATAATATACAAGGAAATTCTCAAAGCTGCTAATGAGAACCTTGACGACCTTTTACCTAGCCGGTGGGGATTCCGGTGGGGTACGCCCACCCAGGTAGTGGCAGTGCTGGCAACACTGGCTGCAGTAACCCATGGGGAGGGGGTCACACTCGGAAAATCAGAGAGGGGGTTTATCATTGTGGCCCAGGTGGCACAAAATAATCAAAGGTCTGACCGCATGGAGATGCTTGGGAAAATGGTTACAACAGGGGATCAGAGTGTTTGTGTCTCAGGTGAAGAGGGTGGATCTGATCTCCATCACCTAGGACTTGACATAGATTAAGTAGATTAATCAAATCTCACATTGTTATCAATTTCTGCTCAAACTGCATGCTTTCTCAATCAGCTTTAACTGTATGTGCACTCGTAAATCAAGTTATTTCTCGAGTTGGGCTCTGGGATATAACAGCCGTTGAGTATCTGATTTTATGGTGGATTGTGGAGGAGGAGGGTTGAGTGTGTTGGAGTATGTGAGTATGTGCGTGTGTGCTTGTCTGGCGTCTGTTGTGGGGGGGTGGGGATGTTGGAGGGGAGGGTATGGGATGGACCACGGGAATTATTTGCTAGGATAATAATTGCTTGTCAATGAATTAAATGTAATACAATGGCAATCCGGGTTATATGTTAGAATCCTACGCGTGAACTGCCGACATTATTACGCATATTAATTGATAATGATGGAAAATAGGATATGCATAATTTTTAAAAATAGTTATATATATATATATATATATATAATATATATATAGAGAGAGAGAGAGAGAGAGAGAGAGAGAGAGAGAGAGAGAGAGAGAGAGAGAGAGAGAGAGAGAGAGAGAGAGAGAGAGAGAGAGAGAGAGAGGTGAAAGCATTGGAAATGCTTTTTGGCGGTTAATCTGCTTCTGTTTTGTGGGTGGCACTGTGTGCTGTTTTCGATGGATGGGTCCTGGCCTCTCGGGGCCTTAGGGATACGGAGAGACGTGGGTGGGATGCTGATCACTGGGATGACGGCTCAACTTGGGATGAGGAGGGGCTTTAGCGGGGGAATTAGTGGAGAACAATTGAAGGGTTACTCCGTAGCAATGCAAATATCACGGTACAGCTATATGGACACTCAATCATTACGCTATTTTTTTTGGTAAATTTACAAACATATATAATGAAAAATAGACTTGAAACGTGTATCTCATTATGGTGTATGGTGAAATAAGTATAGCCAGTTATAATTGTAATGGCTTAGCTGATAATAACAAAAGAAGAACAATATTTACATGGCTCAAAGAAAAGGAATATAATATCTATTGTATACAGGAAACTCATTCAACAATTCGAGATGAAGTAGCGTGGAAAAAAGAATGGGGGGGGGGGGGGGGGGGATATACTTCTCCCATGGGCAAAGAAATTCAAAAGGGGTGATGATATTAATTAATAGTAATTTCGATCCGAATGTGCAAATTGTCCAAATAGATACGCAAGGTAGATGGATTATTTTAAATATATTATTGGACCATAAACAGATATGGCTCATTAACCTTTATTGACCAAATAATGATGATCCACAATTCTTTGACAATATATATAATAAATTATCAAGCCTGCAAGCAACTCAAGACAATATTATTATGGTGGGGGATTATAATACTGTTTTAAATAGCTCAATGGACCGTAAAGGAAATCACACCACAAACAATCACCCACATGCTCTTAAGGAAATTGTGAATGTCATGGATACATTAGAACTAGTAGATATATGGAGGCTTAAATATACTGATCTAGTGAGATATACATGGCGGAGACTGAATCAAGCTAGTCGTCTTGACTTCTTTCTTATCTCATTCTCGTTGGCACCAAAAGTAATGCGGTCGGACCATCATATAATAGGCATATACATTACTCTTACTGATTTTCCACGTGGGCGAGGATATTGGAAATTTAATCAAAGCCTATTGGATGATAATTTATTTATAATTAGAACAAAGGAATTTATAACTGACTTTTTCCAACATAACATAGGTACAGCGAATCCCCTTATTGTATGGGACACCTTTAAATGTGCCTTTAGAGGCCATGCAATTCAGTACTCATCTCGAAAACAAAAGCAATTTAGGTCAAAAGAGTTTATACTAAGAAAGGAAATAGAAAGTCTAACAGAACAGATAGATGGCAATAAAAACTGTAACATAGAGGCTCAGAATAAATTAGAGGAAAAACAAAAAGAAATGGAGAAACTTATTCAAGAAAGATCAAGTGTAATATATTTAAAAAATAAAGCAAACTGGATGGAATATGGGGAAAAATTCACAAAATTATTTTTTAATCTTCAACATAGGAATGCTACCAAAAATAACTTTATGAAACTGGTTAATTGACGGAGTCACCCATAATTCACCAAATGATATTTTGAAGGAAGAAACAAAGTACTTTAAGCATATGTTTTCTTTTCAGTCGCCTCCATCTCCTCTAACTGATGCTAATTGTAGAGATTTTTTTTCTATTGATAATGTCAAATTAACAGCCACACAGAAAGACTCATGTGAAGGTGAAATTACAGAGGAGGAACTTCTGGATGCAATTAAAGACTTTAAGTCCGGGAAAACTCCAGGGTTGGATGGCATACCAGTCGAGGTATACCAAACCTTTTTTGATATACTAAGAGGACCGTTATTAGCATGTTTTAACCACTCCTATGTAACGAACTCCTGAGTGGCGCAGTGGTCTAAGGCACTGCATCGCAGTGCTAACTGTGGCACTAGATCCTGGTTCGAATCCAGGCTCTGTCGCAGCCGGCCGCGACCGGGAGACTCATGGGCGGTGCACAATTGGCCCAGCGTCGTCCAGGGTAGGGGAGGGAATGGCCGGCAGGGATGTAGCTCAGTTGATAGAGCATGGCGTTTGCAACGCCAGGGTTGTGGGTTCGATTCCCACGGGGGGCCAGTATAAAAAAAATATGTGTTCACTAACTGTAAGTCGCTCTGGATAAGAGCGTCTGCTAAATGACTAAAATGTAATGTAAATGTAAATGGTAGATTATCTGACACTCAAGCAGAAGGTCTGATCTCATTATTACTGAAACAGGACACAAGTGGAAAATATAAAGATCCAGTCCATTTACAAAATTGGAGGCTCCTTACACTTCAGTGTTGTGATGCAAAAATCCTAGCAAAATGTATAGCGCATAGAATTAAAAAGGTATTGTCGGATATTATTCATTCTAATCAGACAGGTTTTTTACATGGAAGATACATTGGAGATAATATAAGGCAAGTATTGGAAACAATAGAACACTATGGAAAATATGGGAAACCAGGCCTGCTATTCATAGCAGACTTCGAAAATGCATTTGATAAAGTTCGACTGGGGTTTATATATAAATGCCTGGAGCATTTCAATTTTGGAGAATCTCTTATAAAATGGGTCAAAATCATGTATAGTAACCCTAAGTGTAAAATAGTAAATAATGGCTATTTCTCAGAAAGTTTTAAACTGTCAAGAGGAGTGAAACAAGGTTGTTCACTATCGGCATATCTATTTATTGTGGCCATCGAGATGTTAGCTGTTAAAATCAGATCCAATAATAATATCAGAGGATTAGAAATACAGGGCTTAAAAACAAAGGTGTCATTGTACGCTGATGATTCATGTTTTCTTTTAAATCCACAACTAGAATCCCTCCACAGCCTCATAGAGGATCTAGATACATTTTCTAACCTCTCTGGATTACAACCAAATTATGACAAATGTCCTATATTACGTATTGGATCACTAAAAAATACAATTTTTACATTACCATGTAGTTTAACAATAAAATGGTCTGATGGTGATGTGGATATACTCGGAATACATATCCCAAAGGAAATAAATGATCTCACTTCAATAAATTTTAATAGAAAGTTAGCAAAAATAGATAAGATCTTACTACCATGGAAAGGAAAATACCTGTCAATTTGTGGAAAAATCACCCTGATTAACTCTTTAGTATTATCCCAGTTTACCTATTTGCTTATGGTCTTGCCGACGCCTAGCGAACAGTTTTTTAAATTATATGAGAAAAAAATATTCTATTTTATTTGGAACGGCAAGCCAGACAAAATTAAAAGAGCATATTTATATAATGAATATGAATTCGGAGGACAGAAATTATTAAATATTAAAGAATTAGACCTATCACTAAAAGCTTCAGTCATACATAAGTAAGATTGTCTCACCCAATGTTCAAGAAAGGCCTTTTTCCCTTTATTCAGATTACAACCTCTCACTTTCAGTTATTTGAAAAGGAAATAATCTCCCAAATGTCACTATTTCTAAAACAAGCCATAGAAAGTTGGTTGCAATTTCAATTTAATCCTACAGAAACGACAGAACAAATAATGCAACAAATATTGTGGTTAAATTCAAATATACTAATTGACAAAAAACCTTTATTTTTTGACAGAATGTTTAAAAAAGGTATAATCTTCGTAAATGATATCATCGGTAGGACTGGTGGAGTTAGGTCGCACATGCAGCTAACAAAAACATATGGAAATGTCTGCTCTACCCAAAATTACAACCAAATAATTGCAGCCTTACCGCAAAAGTGGAAGAGGAAAGTGGAAGGGGGAGAAAGTAAGGAACTTGTCTGTCGGCCTTGCATTAAAGAACATATTTGGTTAAGGAAAACTGTGATAAATAAAAAAGTATATCAGTTTCACTTAAGGACCAAAGGATTGACAGCCGTCCCATATAGATTGCAAAATAGTTGGGAAGAGATCTTTGACGTACCGATCCCATGGCATAGTGTTTATGAACTGACACGCAAAACGACACCGGATTCAAAAATTAGAATCTTTCAATTTAAATTATTATATAAAATTCTTGCTACCAATAGAATGTTATTTATATGGGGGACACAATCTTCCCAGCTCTGCATATTTTGCTGTGAAGAGACAGAATCATTAGATCATTTGTTTTGGTTCTGTCCATTTGTAGCTTGTTTTTGGACACAGGTCCAGGAATGGCTAAAGGATTGCAATATTTACCTGGAACTAACCTTGCAGATAGCAGTACTGGGTGATCTGAAAAGTCATAGTCAATCAATGAATAATATAATAATACTTTTAGCAAAAATGTTTATTTTTAATTCACAATCTGTAGAGGCAATGAGAATAGAAAGGTTCAGAACTTTTGTAAAACATCACAGTACGGTTGAAATATATGTGGCAAATAGAAATCCTATATGGATGGTGTTAAGAGATAGATGGGAGGTATTGAATAGAGTTGAATGATGGGACTAATAACAAATAACAACAAATAATAACAAAGATATCTAATAATGTAAGCATACTGTGTCCATAATAAGTATATAGGTTGTATGTTGGGAGCTTTTGGGAAAGAGCACAGTTAGAAAGATATGGCATATAGAAGCAGACCGGATGGACATCATGAAAATGATCGGAGAGGTTGAGAGTAGAAGAAGTTCAGGAGCAATTTTTATATATATATATATATATATATATAATAGAATTATTGTAAAATTAACTCTGTCCATAAGGTGTAGATAGTAATTATAGACCGGAAGTAGAGGCCTGGGCATTGTTGTTCACTAATTTACACCAAGTAGGGAAAGGATGGTGGGGTTGAAAAGTAATAAAGGGGAGTATATACAGTGGGGAGAACAAGTATTTGATACACTGCCGATTTTGCAGGTTTTCCTACTTACAAAGCATGTAGAGGTCTGTAATTTTTATCATAGGTACACTTCTACTGTGAGAGACGGAATCTAAAACAAAAATCCAGAAAATCACATTGTATGATTTTTAAGTTATTCATTTGCATATTATTGCATGACATAAGTATTTGATACATCAGAAAAGCAGTTTTTGGTACAGAAACCTGTGTTTGCAATTACAGAGAACATATGTATCCTGTAGGTCTTGACCAGGTTTGCACACACTGCAGCAGGGATTTTGGCCCACTCCTCCATACAGACCTTCTCCAGATCCTTCAGGTTTCGGGGCTGTCGCTGGGCAATACGGACTTTCAGCTCCCTCCAAAGATTTTCTATTGGGTTCAGGTCTGGAGACTGGCTAGGCCACTCCAGGACCTTGAGATGCTTCTTACGGAGCCACTCCTTAGTTGCCCTGGCTGTGTGTTTCGGGTTGTTGTCATGCTGGAAGACCCAGCCACGACCCATCTTCAATGCTCTTACTAAGGGAAGGAGGTTGTTGGCCAAGATCTCGCGATACATGGCCCCATCCATCCTCCCCTCAATACGGTGCAGTTGTCCTGTCCCCTTTGCAGAAAAGCATCCCCAAAGAATGATGTTTCCACCTCCATGCTTCACGGTTGGGATGGTGTTCTTTGGGTTGTACTCATCCTTCTTCTTCCCCCAAACACGGCGAGTGGAGTTTAGACCAAAAAGCTATATTTTTGTCTCAT
Organism: Coregonus ussuriensis; assembly: GCA_031479575.1. Taxonomy (NCBI): domain Eukaryota; kingdom Metazoa; phylum Chordata; class Actinopteri; order Salmoniformes; family Salmonidae; genus Coregonus; species Coregonus ussuriensis. The sequence goes on along the minus strand of CM062503.1, from coordinate 46,483,084 downwards.
GAGACCACATGACCTTCTCCCATTCCTCCTCTGGATCATCCAGATGGTCATTGGCAAACTTCAGATGGGCCTGGACATGCGCTGGCTTGAGCAGGGGGACCTTGCGTGCGCTGCAGGATTTTAATCCATGACGGCGTAGTGTGTTACTAATGGTTTTCTTTGAGACTGTGGTCCCAGCTCTCTTCAGGTCATTGACCAGGTCCTGCCGTGTAGTTCTGGGCTGATCCCTCACCTTCCTCATGATCATTGATGCCCCACGAGGTGAGATCTTGCATGGAGCCCCAGACCGAGGTTGATTGACCGTCATCTTGAACTTCTTCCATTTTCTAATAATTGCGCCAACAGTTGTTGCCTCTCACCAAGCTGCTTGCCTATTGTCCTGTAGCCCATCCCAGCCTTGTGCAGGTCTACAATTTTATCCCTGATGTCCTTACACAGCTCTCTGGTCTTGGCCATTGTGGAGAGGTTGGAGTCTGTTTGATTGAGTGTGTGGACAGGTGTCTTTTATACAGGTAACGAGTTCAAACAGGTGCAGTTAATACAGGTAATGAGTGGAGAACAGGAGGGCTTCTTAAAGAAAAACTAACAGGTCTGTGAGAGCCGGAATTCTTACTGGTTGGTAGGTGATCAAATACTTATGTCATGCAATAAAATGCAAATTAATTACTTAAAAATCATACAATGTGATTTTCTGGATTTTTGTTTTAGATTCCGTCTCTCACAGTTGAAGTGTACCTATGATAAAAATTACAGACCTCTACATGCTTTGTAAGTAGGAAAACCTGCAAAATCGGCAGTGTATCAAATACTTGTTCTCCCCACTGTATATAAAAAAATATTTTAAAAAACATGGGGGATTGGAAGCGATGCAGACAATTACATTGATAGAAGATACAATCTATCTGCAATATTAAGCTGATCCATTCCCCCCGAAAAAAAAATTAAAAAAAAATAAGAATGCTATTTAAAAACATATACATTCCGTTCTCAACAAAACTCTCTATCCTCATTTTACATTACATTTTAGTCATTTAGCAGACGCTCTTATCCAGAGCGACCCACAGTTTGTGAGTGCATACATTACTTTTATTTATTCATACTGGCCCACCGTGGGAATCGAACCCACAACACTGGCGTTGCAAACGCCATGCTCTACCAACTGAGCTACATCCCTGCCGGCCATTCCCTCCCCTACCCTGGGCCAATTGTGCGCCACCCCATGGGTCTCACGATCGCGGCCGGCTACGACAGAGCCTGGATTCAAACCAGGATCTCTAGTGGCACAGCTAGCACTGCAATGCAGTGCCTTAGACCACTGCGCCACTCGGGAGAGTGAACATCTTGTTAAGTGTGTTCAGGTGTGTCGGCCGCGCCCACTAATTGGCCACACTTGATCTTAATGAGTGTTTATTTCCTTTGAAATGGGTCGGTTCAAATATACTAAAATTAACACATTTGTATGAGTTTAAAAAAAGATGGCATCCTAGCTCCATCCTGGTGGTGCAGTGGACTAATTCCATGGATAGAGAACAGAAGATCATAGGTCTAATCTCACTGACGCTGTGCCACAATAGAATATGAATGTGTTTGCATGATTAATGCTTAAGCAAATGCATTTCCATGTGTCCTATCTGTGCTTGGAGTTCAAAACGTATTAAAACATGTTGTCAGAACATTATTTAATTACCTTCAAATAAACTATAATTTCCGTTCTCAGAACGTTAATAAAACCTCCCAGGAAAACTTTCAGGGAACCATAGTAAAACATTCTTAGAACCTCCCAGCAACCTAAAAATGTACGTTCCCAAAACAGGTGACATTTTTCACTTCGGTTCTCAGAACGTTTAAAAAAACTTTCAGTTTTACTGGTCAGGAAAAGAATGGCTTCGTTCCCAGAACCCAATGGTAAACCCAAAAAAAACGGACGTTCCCACAGCTTCCAAGAAACCAAATGTGCTAGCTGGGTAGTGAGTGTCTGCTAATGGAGCACAACTCTTGTGTGTGGAGGCCTACACTAACTATTGCACGGGAAAGAACACAGAGAGGAGGATAACTGCCATCATCACTGGATGTGCTACTTCTGTGCGGATTCTCCATATGTATATTCAGACCTATATTCCCATCCCTGTGCATGCTCCCTGGGGCAGTTTGTGTGGGGATAACCGGAGGGACCGTAACAGTCTGTCCCCAGGGGAGCTGAGAAATTGCAGGTAAACTAGCACCGAGAAACAAAATCATATCACCCTGAATTTACATAAACAGTCTTCAAATTATACCCTATTCCCCATGTAGTGCACTACTTTTGATAAGGGCCCATAGTGCGCTATATAAGGAATAGGGTGCCATTTTTTACTTAGGGGACCAGCGCTGTGGAGGATTAGAATTGGGTCCTGACAGATAATTTAGCACTTAAACACACTCCCAGGAGAGGCTCAAATTGCCCCAGCCACAGTGCCTCGTCGGTGGGTAGATCTCGGTGGGGCGGAGGGTAAGTACCAGGGGAGCTCTTTCTGAGGAGAGGAGCTGTTAACAGGCCTGCGGAGAGAGAGAGAGAGAGAGAGAGAGAGAGAGAGAGAGAGAGAGAGAGAGAGAGAGAGAGAGAGAGAGAGAGAGAGAGAGAGAGAGAGAGAGAGAGAGAGAGAGAGAGAGAGACACTTTGCTACCTGTCTGCTCCCTCCACTCAGAGAAGAGGGACTATAGGCCCAATCAAACATCCAAAATGGCACCTGGAGCACTATCAGTACCAATTACATGGAAATAGAACAGAGCTGGGGCTGAGGTAAATGGAGCTAGGCCATGCTAGGCCATAGATACTGGGAATGATGACTGAGTGAGGTAAATGGAGCTAGGCCATAGATACTGGGAATGATGACTGAGTGAGGTAAATGGAGCTAGGCCATAGACACTGGGAATGATGACTGAGTGGTAGTAGGGCTCAGGCTGAGAATAAGATGAGGGCTGAGATCTTGAGGATGGGGTATATGGACACTGGATATATATATATATATATATATATATATATATATATATATAATGTACATTATGTATATATAATGTAAGTAATGATGGAGAACTTAACCTTTTTCCCCTGTTGTAAATGGAAGATGCACGTACGCGCACACAGACACACACAGAGACACACACAGAGACACACACAGAGACACACACAGAGACACAGAGAGACACACATAGAGACACACACAGAGACACACACACAGAGACACACACAGAGACACACACACAGAGACACATACAGAGACACACACAGACACACACACAGAGACACACATAGAGAGACACAAACAGAGACACACACAGAGACACACACAGAGACACACACACAGACAACAGAGACACACACAGAGACACACACAGAGAGACACAAACAGAGACACACAGAGAGACACACAAAGAGACACACACAGAGAGACACACACAGAGACACGCAAACAGACACACATACAGAGACACACACAGAGACACACACAGAGACACACAAACAGACACACACACAGACACACATACAGAGACACACATACAGCGACACACACAAAGACACACACACTGACAGACACACAGAGACACACACACAGACACACACACAGAGACACACAAACAGACACAGACACACATGCAGAGACACATACAGAGACACACAGAGAGACACAAACAGAGACACACACAGAGACACACACAGAGAAACACACAAAGAGACACACACACAGACACAAAGAGACACAAACAGAGACACACACACAGAGACACACAGAGACACACAAACAGACACACACACAGACAGACATACAGAGAGACACACAGAGACACACACACAGAGACAAACACAGAGACACACACAGAGACACACACAGAGACACATACAGAGACACATACAGACACACACAAACACACACACAGAGACACACACAGAGACACACACAGAGACACATACAGAAACACACAGATAACCAAACAGATACACACACAGAGACACAAACAGACACAAACACAGACACACATACAGAGACACACACACACACAGACACACACACACAGAGACACACAGAGACAAACACAGATACACACACATACAGACACAGAGACAAACACAGAGACACACAGAGGCACACAGATACACACAGACACAGACACACACACACAGAGACACACAGAGACACACACAGAGAAACACAGAGACACACACAGAGACAAACACAGACACACACAGATACACACACACAGAGACACATACACACAGAGACACACAGAGACACACACAGAGAGACACAGACACACACACAGACACACATACAGAGACACACACAAAGACACACACAGAGACACATACAGAGACACACACAGAGACACACACAGGGACACACACAGAGACACACACACAGAGACATACAGAGACACACACAGACACAAATACAGAGATACACACAGAGAGACACACACACAAAGAAACACAGAGACACACAAACAGACACACACACAGAGACACACACACACAGGCACACACAGAGACACACACAGAGACACACACAGAGACACACACAGAGACACACACAGAGAAACATACAGAGACACACACAGAGACACACACAAAGACACACACAGAGACAAATACAGAGATACACACAGAGAGACACACACACAAAGAAACACAGAGACACACAAACAGACACACACACAGAGACACACACACACAGGCACACACAGAGACACACACAGAGACACACACAGAGAAACATACAGAGACACACACAGAGACACACACAAAGACACACACAGACACACACAGAGACACACACACAGAGACACACAAACAGATACACACACACACACACAGAGACACACAGAGACACACAGAGACACACAGAGACACACAGAGACCCACAGAGACACACTGACACACACACAGAGACACACATACAGACACACAGAGAGACACACACAGATACACACAGAGACACACAGATACACACAGAGAGACACACAGATACACACAGAGACACACAGAGACACACAGAGACACACAGAGACACACAGAGACACACATAGATACACACAGAGACACACAGATACACACAGAGACACACACAGATACACACAGATACACACAGATACACACAGAGAGACACACAGATACACACAGAGACACACAGAGACACACAGAGACACACAGAGACACACAGACACACAGAGACACACAGAGACACACACAGATACACACAGATACACACAGATACACACAGAGAGACACACAGATACACACAGATACACACAGATACACACAGACACACAGAGACACACAGAGACACTAAATGGATGGTAGGAAGAGCATGATGAAGAATATCAACTTGGAGAGGAGTTCGTATGGTTGGGAGAGGTAATATAGTGGCCGAGAAAGAGAGTGTGTGTGTGTGAACTGGTCTGGGAACAGTTTTATACCACTATCTCCATTTCATCTGTACAGCCACTTTCTACCATCTATCCTCATTTATTAAGTCAAATGACACCGCTGGTCCTGCTCACACTGCCCTACTCTATGCTTTGACTTCTTTCTCCCCTCTCTCTCCAGATGAAATCTAGCGACTTGTGACGGCCGGCCGCCCAACAACCTGCCCGCTTGACCCCATCCCCTCCTCTCTTCTCCAGACCATTTCTGGAGACCTTCTCCCTTACCTCACCTCGCTCATCAACTCATCCTTGACCGCTGGCTATGTCCCTTCCGTCTTCAAGAGAGCGAGAGTTGCACTCCTCCTCAAAAAACCTACACTCGATCCCTCCGATGTCAACAACTACAGACCAGTATCCCTTCTTTCTTTTCTCTCCAAAACTCTTGAGCGTGCCGTCTCTAGCCAACTCTCCTGCTATCTCTCTCAGAATGACCATACCAAGATAGCATAGCAGTGCGGTCGTGTTCTCTTGTGTGTCCATGTAAATAGCCTGTTTATTGTATTTTTTTTTGTATTTTACGTATATATTTCCCTATCACACTTTTCATCCTTCTACTAAATATACTTTCCTGCAACCCGCCTCACTCAATGTGGAACGGATTCTATTATTTACTCACCTTTATCTAGAATCTCCAGTTGAAACTAGCCAGCCATCTAACTAGCTAACTAGCTACTTGCTATTAGCCATCGTTAGCGGTTTTCACCCAGAACATCGGATTTTCTGCCGGAATAACTGAATCACTGGACCTTAACACCGGATCTAGCTAGCCGCAACCGAATGGATGTCGAATGGATGTTGCTGTAGGCTAATCACCACTGCCCCCATAGCACCAGTTAGCCTTGAGCCTTGAGCTAGCCCCGGCTATCTACCTCTCTGTCTACCGGACGGGAGTAGCCAGCTAACCAGCTAACTAGCTACTTGCTATTAGCCACCGTTAGCGGCTTTTTCTCCATTGTCCGTGGCCTGCACTACCTACCAGCCAGCTCTAGCCTGGACTATTATCGGCCAGTCTGCACTGTCTGCACAGCGAGTTATCGACCCAGAACCTATCGGATTTTCTGCCGGAATCACTGAATCACTGGACCTTTAACACTGGATAATCGCAACTAGCTAGCTGCAACAAAATGAACGTTGTTGTTGGCTAATCAGCCTTGAGCTAGCCTTAAGTGAAGCACAGCTCCTGGCTATCTACCTCTCTGTTACCGGACGGGACCTCCTAGAGTCGACACGGAGCCCTGCCGATCCATCACGACTGGTCTGCCGACGTAATCGTCTGTGGTTTCAACAGGCTTCCCGTTGCGACGACCACGAAGATCCATATGCTAGCCCCGGCCCGCTAGCACACGCAAACTACAACCGTGCTTCCTGCTCGCTGTGCTGAAGGACCAATTTGAAATGCTCTCGGACTCACATATTGCTGTTCACTGGACCTTATGATCACTCAGCTGCACAGCTGATGCCTGCTGGACTGTTCCTTTACACGGTACCCTGTCCTGTTTATGCTGTTTAGCCTCAACCCAAACTTTATCGACATTACCAGTTGTTGTCTTAGCTCTCTCTAATAACACCTGTGATTGCTTTATGCCTCTCTCCCATGTCAATATGCCTTGCCTATTGCTGTTCCAGTTAGTTCTTATTATACAAGTTCACTGTAGAACCCCAAGTCCCTCTCAAACTGCCTCAAATAGTTCCTTTGTTCCACCCCACATACACGCCGAGACCGGCTCAATCGGTGCCTCCAGTGATGCTATATCTTTCATTGTTACCCAATGCTTAGGTTTACCTCCACTGTACTCATATTCTTCCATATCCTTGTCTGTACATAATGCCCTGAATCTTTTTTACAACGCCCAGAAATCTGCCCCCTTTATTCTCTGTACCCAACGCACTAGAAGACCAGTTCTTAAAGCCTTTAGCCATATCCTTATTCTAGTCCTCCTCTGTTCCTCTGGTGATGTAGAGGCTAACCCAGGCCCTGCAGCCCCCAGTATCACTCCTACTCCCCAGGAGCTATCATTTGTTGACTTCTGTAACCGTAAAAGCCTTGGTTTACTGCACGTTAACATCAGAAGTCTCCTTCCTAAGTTAGAGTTATTCACTGCATTAGCACACTCCGCCAACCCTGATGTTCTAGCAGTGTCTGAATCCTGGTTTAGGAAGGCCACCAAAAATTCTGAAATGTTCATCCCCAACTACAACATTTTCCGTCTAGATAGAACTGCCAAAGGAGGTGGAGTTGCAATCTACTGTAGCGATAGCCTGCAGAGCTCTATCATACTATCCAGGTCTGTGCCCAAACAGTTTGAGCTTCTACTTCAAGAAATCCACCTTTCCAGAAATAAGTCTCTCACTGTTGCCGCTTGCTACAGACCCCCCTCAGCCCCCAGCTGTGCCCTGGACACCATATGTGAATTGATTGCCCCCCATTTATCCTCAGAGTTCGTACTGCTTGGTGACCTAAATTGGGATATGCTTAATACCCCGGCCATCCTACAATCTAAACTAGATGCCCTCAATCTCACACAAATTATCAACGAACCTACCAGGTACAACCCTAAATCTGTAAACATGGGTACCCTCATTGATATCATCCTGACTAACTTACCCTCTAAATACACCTCCGCTGTCTTCAACTAGGATCTCAGCGATCACTGCCTTATTGCCTGCGTCTGTAACGGGTCCGCGGTCAAACGACCACCCCTCATCACTGTCAAACGCTCCCTAAAACACTTTAGCGAGCAGGCCTTCCTAATTGACCTGGCCCAGGTATCCTGGATGGATATAGATCTCATTCCGTCAGTACAGGATGCCTGGTTGTTCTTTAAAAGTAATTTCCTCTCAATCTTAAATAAACATGCCCCATTCAACAAATACAGAACTAAGAACAGATATAGCCCCTGGTTCTCCTCAGACTTGACTGCCCTTGACCAGCACAAAAACATCCTGTGGCGTATCTGTTCTACAATAATCGAGAATTTCAACAAGCATTTTGCTACGGCTGGCCATGCTTTCCACCTGGATACCACTACCCCGGCCACCAGCTCTGCACCCTCCGCTGCAACTTGCCCATGCCCCCCCCACTTCTCCTTAACACAAATTCAGACAGCTGCTGTTCTGAAAGAGCTGCAAAATCTGAACCCCTACAAATCATCTGGGCTAGACAATCTGGACCCTTTCTTTCTAAAACTAGCCGCCGAAATTGTCGCAACCCCTATTACTAGCCTGTTCAACCTCTCTTTCGTAACGTCTGAGATCCCCAGAGATTGGAAAGCTGCCGCGGTCATCCCCCTCTTCAAAGGGGGTGACACTCTAGATCCAAACTGTTACAGACCTATATCCATCCTGCCCTGCCTTTCGAAATTTTTGAAAGCCAAGTTAACAAACAGATCACCGACCATTTCGAATCCCACCGTACCTTCTCCGCTATGCAATCCGGTTTCCGAGCTGGTCATGGGTGCACCTCAGCCACGCTCAAGGTCCTAAACGATATTATAACCGCGATCGATAATAGACAGTACTGTGCAGCCGTCTTCATCGACCTGGCCAAGGCTTTCGACTCTTTTGTCAACCACCGCATTCTTGTTGGCAGACTAAATAGCCTTGGTTTCTCAAATGACTGCCTCGCCTGGTTCACCAACTACTTCTCAGATAGAGTTCAATGTGTCAAATCGGAGGGCCTGTTGTCTGGACCTATGGCAGTCTCTATGTGGGTGCCACAGGGTTCAATTCTTGGGCCGACTCTTTTCTCCGTGTATATCAATGATGTCGCTCTTGCTGCTGGTGACTCTCAGATCCACCTCTACGCAGACGACACCATTTTGTATACATCTGGCCCTTCATTGGACACTGTGTTAACAAACCTCCAAACGAGCTTCAATGCCATACAACACTCCTTCAGTAGCCTCCAACTGCTCTTAAACACTAGTAAAACTAAATGCATGCTCTTCAATCGAACGCTGCTGGCACCCGCCCACCCGACTAGAATCACTACTCTCGACGGGTCTGACCTAGAGTATGTGGACAACTACAAATACCTAGGTGTCTGGTTAGACTGTAAACTCTCCTTCCAGACTCACATTAAGAATCTCCAATCCAAAGTTAAATCTAGAATCGGCTTCCTATTTCGCAACAAAGCCTCCTTCACTCATGCTGCCAAACATGCCCTCGTAAAACTGACTATCCTACCGATCCTTGACTTCGGCGATGTCATTTACAAAATAGCCTCCAACACTCTACTCAGCAAATTGGATGTAGTCTATCAGAGTGCCATCCGTTTGTCACCAAAGCCCCATATACTACCCACCACTGTGACCTGTACGCTCTTGTTGGCTGGTCCTCACTACATATTCGTCGCCAAACCCACTGGCTCCAGGCCATCTATAAATCACTGCTAGGCAAATCCCAGCCTTATCTTAGCTCATTGGTCACCATAGCAACACCCACCCGTAGTATGCGCTCCAGCAGGTATATCTCACTGGTCATCCCCAAAGCCAACACCTCCTTTGGCCGCCATTCCTTCCAGTTCTCTGCTGCCAATGACTGGAACGAATTGCAAAAATCTCTGAAGCTGGAGACACTTATCTCCCTCACTAACTTGAAACATCAGTTGTCAGAGCACCTTACCGATCACTGCACCTGTTCACAGCCCATCTGAAATTAGCCCACCCAACTACCTCATCCCCATATTGTTATTTATTTTGCTCATTTGCACCCCAGTATCTCTATTTGCACATCATCTCTTGCACATCTATCATTCCAGTGTTAATACTAATTGTAATAATTTTGCACTATAGCCTATTTATTGCCTTACCTCCATAACTTGCTACATTTGCACACACTGTATATATATTTTCTGTTGTATTTTCGACTTTATGTTTTGTTTTACGCCATATGTAACTCTGTGTTGTTGTTTTTATCGCACTGCTTTGCTTTATTATGGCCAAGTCGCAGTTGTAAATGAGAACTTGTTCTCAACTGGCTTACCTGATTAAATAAAGGTGAAATAAAAAAATTTTGGGATCCTGTCAAGGCGTGCTGTAGGTGCAGTGGCGGAATCAAACGCAGGACGCAGTCGGATAATCCAACAGACTTGTATTAAGCCGAAACACGGCAAACGGACAACACTTGCCCGAAGGCGAAATACGCACGAAGGCGAAAAAGAAACAAAACAGCGCACAAACAGGTGCGTAAACTCCAGCGCAGTGGAGAGAAGCTCAACCGAGCGAAAACACGTCTGACACAATCAATAATACACAACACCTGACAAACACAACGGGAACTAAATAGGACACTAATGACACTAAATGAAAACAGGTGTGACAACACTCAGACAAAAGCAAACGAACATGAAACATACAACGGTGGCAGCTAGTATTCCGGAGACAACGAACGCCGAAGCCTGCCCGAACAAGGGAGAGAGGCAGCCTCGGCCGAAACCGTGACAGTACCCCCCCCTTGACGCGCGGCTCCAGACGTGCGCTGACTCCGGCCTCAGGGACGACCCAGAGGACGCGGAGCCGGGCGCGTCGGGTGCCCATGATGGAATTCCGTCAGGAGAGACGGGTCCAAAATGTCTCTCCTCGGCACCCAGCACCGCTCCTCCGGACCGTACCCCTCCCACTCCACTAGATACTGGAGACCCCCCATCCGACGTCTCGAATCCAAGATGGACCTCACGGAGTACGCCGGTGCCCCCTCGATGTCCAATGGGGGCGGAGGAGTCTCCCTGATCTCACTGTCTTGGAGTGGGCCAGCTACCACCGGCCTGAGAAGGGACACATGGAACGAGGGGTTAATACTTTTATATTCAACAGGTAGCTGTAATTTATAACACACCTCGTTCAACCTTCCCAGGACTTTAAATGGCCCTACAAACCGCCGACCCAGTTTCCGACAGGGCAGGCGGAGGGGCAGGTTCCTGGTAGAGAGCCAGACTCGATCACCAGGTGCGGACACCGGTCCCTCACTGCGGTGGAGATCAGCGCTCGCCTTATGACGTCGGAGGGCCCGCTGCAGGTGGACGTGTGCAGCGTTCCATGTCTCCTCCGAGCGCCTCGCCCACTCATCCACCGCAGGAGCCTCGATCTGGCTCTGCTGCCAGGGTGCCAGAACCGGCTGGTAACCTAACACACATTGGAAAGGGGTTAGGTTAGTGGAGGAATGGCGTAGGGAATTCTGGGCCATTTCGGCCCAGGGAACGTACCTTGCCCACTCCTCCGGCCGGTCCTGGCAGTATGTTCTAAGAAACCTGCCCACATCCTGGTTTACACGTTCCACCTGCCCATTACTCTCCGGGTGGTAACCCGAGGTGAGGCTCACCGAGACTCCCAACCGCTCCATAAAGGCCCTCCAGACTCTGGAGGTAAATTGGGGACCCCGATCAGACACAATATCCTCGGGTACCCCGTAGTGCCGGAACACATGGGTGAATAGGGCTTCGGCAGTTTGCAGGGCGGTAGGAAGGCCCGGCATGGGGAGCAAACGACAGGCCTTAGAAAACCGGTCCACAACGACCAGTATAGTGGTATTCCCCTGTGAAGGAGGAAGGTCAGTAAGGAAATCCACCGAGAGGTGGGACCATGGTCGTTGTGGCACGGGCAGGGGTAGTAGCTTACCCCTAGGCAGATGTCTAGGCGCCTTACACTGGGCGCACACCGAGCAGGAGGAAACATAAACCCTCACATCCCTTGCCAACGTGGGCCACCAGTACTTGGCACTAAGACAGTGCACTGTCCGGCCGATACCCGGATGTCCAGAGGAGGGTGACGTGTGAGCCCAATAGATCAATCGATCCCGAACCTCGAGCGGAACGTACTTCCGACCCTCCGGGCACTGTGGTGGACTAGGGTCGGTGCGTAACGCCCGCTCGAGTTCAGCATCGACCTCCCACACTACCGGTGCCACCAGACACGACTCCGGCAGTATGGGAGTGGGCTCCACGGACCTCTCCTCCATGTCATACCGCCGAGACAGCGCATCTGCCTTACCATTCTGTGACCCAGGGATGTACGTGATCTTAAAAGTAAACCTGGTCAAGAACATATTCCATCTTGCCTGGCGAGGGTTCAACCTCCTCGCTGCCCGGATGTACTCCAGGTTACGGTGGTCCGTCAAAATGAGGAAAGGGTGTTGAGCCCCCTCAAGCCAGTGCCTCCACACCTTTAGGGCCTGTACCACGGCTAACAGCTCCCTGTCCCCTACGTCATAGTTCCGCTCCGCCGGACTGAGCTTCTTAGAATAAAAGGCACAGGGGCGGAGTTTAGGTGGCGCGCCAGACCGTTGTGAAAGCACGGCTCCTAGACCGGCCTCTGACGCGTCCACCTCTACCTGGAACGGCAAAGAGGGATCCGGATGCGCCAGCACCGGGGCCGAGGTAAACAGGTCCTTCAGCCTCCCAAACGCCCTGTCCGCCTCGGCCGACCACTGCAGACGCACCGGACCCCCCTTCAAAAGAGACGTGATGGGAGCTGCCACCTGTCCAAAACCTCGGATAAACCTCCGGTAGTAATTCGCAAACCCCAAAAACTGCTGCACCTCCTTCACAGTGGTTGGTGTTTGCCAATTACGCACGGCCGACACCCGGTCTACCTCCATCTTCACCCCTGACGCAGACAACTGATACCCCAAAAAGGAGACCGACTCCTGGAAAAACAGACACTTCTCTGCCTTCACATACAGGTCGTGCTCCACCAGCCTCCGCAACACTCTACGCACCAGGGCCACATGCTCGACACGGGTAGGCGAGTACACGAGAATGTCATCAATGTACACAACCACCCCCTGCCCCTGCATGTCCCTGAAGATCTCATCCACGAATGATTGGAAAACTGACGGAGCGTTCATCAACCCGTATGGCATGACCAGATACTCGTAATGGCCCGAGGTGGTACTAAAGGCTGTCTTCCATTCATCACCCTCCCTGATGCGCACCAAGTTGTACGCGCTCCTGAGATCTAATTTCGTGAAGAAACGCGCCCCATGCAACGACTCAGTCATGGTCGCAATCAGCGGGAGTGGATAACTGTACTTCACCGTAATCTGATTGAGACCACGGTAATCGATGCACGGGCGCAAACCACCATCCTTTTTCTTCACAAAAAAGAAACTCGAGGACGCAGGGGAAGTGGAAGGCCGTATGTATCCTTGTCTCAGAGATTCTTCTATGTAAGTCTCCATAGCTTTCTTCTCCTCCTGAGACAGAGGATACACATGGCTCCGTGGGAGCGCAGCTCCTGCCTGGAGGTCTATCGCACAATCTCCCCTGCCTATGGGGCGGCAACCTGCGTCGCCCTCGCCTTACTAAACGCAATAGCCAAATCCCCATACTCAGGGGGAACGTGCAATGCGGGCACCTGGTTTGGACTCTCCACCGAGGTAGCCCCTACGGAAACGCCCAAACATCTACCCACACACTGAGCAGACCACTCCATCAGAGCCCTCTCCTGCCACGAAATGGATGGGTTATGTGTACTCAACCAGGGCATGCCCAGCACCACCGGATACGCAGGAGAGTCAATCAGAAATAGCTGAATCATCTCCTGATGACCCCCCTGCGCACACATCCTAAGTGGCGCCGTGACCTCCCTGATCAAGCCCGTACCCAACGGACGGCTATCTAGGGCATGAACGGGGAAAGGAACATCAACAGGAAGAAGGGGAATCCCTAACGCTAAACAAAACTTTTTATCAATAAAATTCCAAGCCGCGCCTGAATCTACCAGCGCCTTATGCTGGGAATGAGGTGCTACCTGTGGAAAACGCACAGGCATACAAAAATGTGCAACAGAGAGCTCTGGGTGAGTGGGGCGCCTACTCACCTGGAGGGAATCCCCAGTGCGGGACCTGTCGTCCTCTCCCCTAGGAGGCCATCCCCAGCACCTAGCCGCGGTGTGTCCTCCCCGACCACAGTTGGTGCAAGGGATGGACCCCCTAGTAAGCCGACCCCTCCTCTCTCTAGCGCCAGCGCCCCCGAGCTCCATGGGGAACGGCTCGGAAGCGCTGGAGGGTGAAATGGACGGACCCCCCTCGGAACGCCCGCGGGTAGCTAGCAGGTTATCCAGCCTGATGGACATGTCGACCAACTGGTCGAACGTGAGGCTGGTGTCCCTACAGGCCAGCTCCCGACGGACGTCCTCTCGTAGACTACACCTGTAGTGATCGACGAGGGCCCGATCATTCCACCCTGCATCTGCCGCTAGAGTACGGAATTCGAGGGCGAACTCCTGAGCACTCCTCCTCCCCTGCCGGAGGAAGACCAGACGCTCCCCCGCCGCTTTCCCCTCCGGGGGATGGTCAAACACCGCCTTGAAGCGGCGGGAGAACTCGTTGTACGTTATGGTGTCCGCGTCGATCCTCCTCCACTCCGCGTTGGCCCATTCCAACGCCTTCCCGGACAGGCAGGAGATCAGGGCGGACACGCTCTCATGTCCCGAGGGCGCCGGATGCACGGTGGCCAGGTACAGCTCCACCTGGAGAAGGAAACCCTGGCACCCGGCCGCGGTCCCATCGTAAGGCCTCGGGAGCGAGAGTCGGACTCCTCAGGGGTTCTGGTGCGGGAATAGGCTGACTGGCCGATGGTGCTGGCACGGAGGGTGGCGGTGGAGGCGTCCCCCAGCCTCGGATGGTGGTGATCACCTCCTGCAGTGCGGTCCCCATCTGCAGGATCTGGTCCCCTTGCTCCCGAACCCTGTCCTCCAGAGTCGCCTGGGCTGCTGCGGCTCCTGCTGATTCCATTGTGGTGTATTATTCTGTCAAGGCGTGCTGTAGGTGCAGTGGCGGAATCAAACACAGGACGCAGACGGATAATCCAACAGACTTGTATTAAGCCGAAACACGGCAAACGGACAACACTTGCCCGAAGGCGAAATACGCACGAAGGCGAAAAAGAAACAAAACAGCGCACAAACAGGTGCGTAAACTCCAGCGCAGTGGAGAGAAGCTCAACCGAGCGAAAACACGTCTGACACAATCAATAATACACAACACCTGACAAACACAACGGGAACTAAATAGGACACTAATGACACTAAATGAAAACAGGTGTGACAACACTCAGACAAAAGCAAACGAACATGAAACATACAACGGTGGCAGCTAGTATTCCGGAGACAACGAACGCCGAAGCCTGCCCGAACAAGGGAGAGAGGCAGCCTCGGCCGAAACCGTGACAGATCCAAACCAGTCAGGTTTCAAGACTGGTCATTCAACTGAAACTGCTCTTCTCTGTGTCACGGAGGCTCTCCGCACTGCTAAAGCTAACTCTCTCTCCTCTGCTCTTATCCTTCTAGACCTGTCTGCTGCCTTTGATACTGTGAACCATCAGATCCTCCTCTCCACCCTCTCCGAGTTGGGCATCTCCGGCGCTGCTCACTCTTGGATTGCGTCCTACCTGACAGGTCGCTCCAACCAGGTGGCGTGGCGAGAATCTGTCTCCGCACCACGTGCTCTCACCACTGGTGTCCCCCAGGGCTCAGTTCTAGGCCCTCTCCTATTCTCTCTATACACCAAGTCACTTGGCTCTGTCATATCCTCACATGGTCTCTCCTATCATTGCTACGCAGACGACACACAATTAATTTTCTCCTTTCCCCCTTCTGATAACCAGGTGGCGAATCGCATCTCTGCATATCTGGCAGACATATCAGTGTGGATGTCGGATCACCACCTCAAGCTGAACCTCGGCAAGACGGAGCTGCTCTTCCTCCCGGGGAAGGACTGTCCGCTCCATGATCTCACCATCACGGTTGACAACTCCATTGTGCCCTCCTCCCAGAGTGCAAAGAACCTTGGCGTGACACTGGATAACACCCTGTCGTTCTCCGCTAACATCAAAGCGGTGACCCAATCCTGCAGGTTCATGCTCTACAACATTCGTAGAGTACGACCCTACCTTACACAGAAAGCGGCACAGGTCCTAATCCAGGCACTTGTCATCTCCCGTCTGGATTACTACAACTCGCTGTTGGCTGGGCTCCCTGCCTGTGCCATTAAACCCCTACAACTTATCCAGAACGCTGCAGCCCGTCTGGTGTTCAACCTTCCCAAGTTCTCTCATGTCACCCCGCTCCTCCACACACTCCACTGGCTTCCAGTTGAAGCTCGCATCTACTACAAAACCATGGTGCTTGCCTACGGAGCTGTGAGGGGAACGGCACCTCCTTACCTTCAGGCTCTGATCAGACCCTACACCCAAACGAGGGCACTACGTTCATCCACCTCTGGCCTGCTGGCCCCCCTACCTCTACCGAAGCACAGTTCCCGCTCAGCCCAGTCAAAGCTATTCGCTGCTCTGGCACCCCAATGGTGGAACAAGCTCCCTCACGACGCTAGGACAGCGGAGTCACTCACCACCTTCCGGAGACACTTGAAACCCTACCTCTTTAAGGAATACCTGGAATAATCTAACAGTAATCCTTCTACACCCCCCCTCCCCCAGTGGTGGTTGTCCCACTGGCTATCCTAAGTTGAATGCACCAATTTGTAAGTCGCTCTGGATAAGAGCATCTGCTAAATGACTTAAATGTTAAATGTTAAATGTAGTATGGTTTGGTTCAAAATGATATAGCAAGGTGCAGGCCAACAGAACAACTGACTAGTCTTAACATTGTGGGAGGAAACCTGTCTGTCTAGCGAGACTAACAACGTACAAAGAATACATTTACTGAAACAAGAGCAACACACTGAGCTCAGCCTGTTAGAAACAGGAGACCTTCACTGATGGCTCTGAGACGTCTATACACTGAGCTCAGCTGTTAGGAACAGGAGACCTACACTGATGGCTCTGAGACGTCTATACACTGAGCTCAGCCTGTTAGAAACAGGAGACCTACACTGATGGCTCTGAGACGTCTATACACTGAGCTCAGCCTGTTAGAAACAGGAGACCTACACTGATGGCTCTGAGACGTCTATACACTGAGCTCAGCCTGTTAGAAACAGGAGACCTACACAACCATGTATGGCTCAGTGTTTAGCTGTCCATACAGAATGTCCTCTATACATCCCTACACCACATTCTTCCTCTCCTCCTCTCCCATAGCAGGCTGTTGAAGAGCATAATGGATTATAAATGCTTTAGGCCTCAGAAGACAGCCCTGCTCTGCCTTCTGCTCTGCTCTGCTCTGCCCTGCCGGCCCTCCTCTCCTCTCCTCTGCCCTGCCGGCCCTCCTCTCCTCTCCGCTCTTCTGCACTCCTCTCGTCTCGTCTCGTCTCGTCTCGTCTCCTCTCCTCTCCTCTCCTCTCTTCTACTCTCCTCTCCTCTGCTCTCCTCTGCTCCCCTCTCCTCTCCTCTGCCCTGCCAGCACTGATGTAAATTGGCCTCAATGCTTTCTAAGGATGTTTCATTATGTTAATGCACCAGCCTCCATCCCTCCATCCCTCCACGCTGTGCCCTTTCAGCCTATCTATGTGTAAACACTATTATTCCACTTGGCTTCTATTCTGCCTGAGTCCCAAAAGAAAATGACCTTGTTATGAAAATGAAATGGACATTTAATGGACTCTTTTCTTAAATGTTATCTGAATAATGGACTACACCCAGTTTCCACTCAAATAAAACTTTTCCCACATAGAAATATGCATAGTTTAGTTTTTCAAAAACATTTCTGTAATAACCTCAAGAAAACATGAATAAATGTTTATATTTCAGTCTGCTGATACCTAGAACACTTAGTGATAGCACATTATAATCCCCAGACATCACAGAGCCTTCAGAGTGGTGGCAGACATGGCAGAGCCGCTGGGGCTTCAGAGTGGTGGCAAACATGGCAGAGCCGCTGGGGCTTCAGAGTGGTGGCAAACATGGCAGAGCCGCTGGGGCTTCAGAGTGGTGGCAAACATGGCAGAGCCACTGGGGCTTCAGAGTGGTGGCAAACATGGCAGAGCCACTGGGGCTTCAGAGTGGTGGCAAACATGGCAGAGCCACTGGGGCTTCAGAGTGGTGGCAGACATGGCAGAGCCACTGGGGCTTCAGAGTGGTGGCAAACATGGCAGAGCCGCTGGGGCTTCAGAGTGGTGGCAAACATGGCAGAGCCGCTGGGCCTTCAGAGTGGTGGCAGACATGGCAGAGCCGCTGGGGCTTCAGAGTGGTGGCAAACATGGCAGAGCCACTGGGGCTTCAGAGTGGTGGCAAACATGGCAGAGCCACTGGGGCTTCAGAGTGGTGGCAAACATGGCAGAGCCACTGGGGCTTCAGAGTGGTGGCAGACATGGCAGAGCCACTGGGGCTTCAGAGTGGTGGCAAACATGGCAGAGCCACTGGGGCTTCAGAGTGGTGGCAAACATGGCAGAGCCGCTGGGGCTTCAGAGTGGTGGCAAACATGGCAGAGCCACTGGGGCTTCAGAGTGGTGGCAAACATGGCAGAGACACTGGGGCTTCAGAGTGGTGGCAGACATGGCAGAGCCGCTGGGGCTTCAGAGTGGTGGCAGACATGGCAGAGACACTGGGGCTTCAGAGTGGTGGCAGACATGGCAGAGACACTGGGGCTTCAGAGTGGTGGCAGACATGGCAGAGCCGCTGGGGCTTCAGAGTGGTGGCAAACATGGCAGAGCCGCTGGGGCTTCAGAGTGGTGGCAAACATGGCAGAGCCACTGGGGCTTCAGAGTGGTGGCAAACATGGCAGAGACACTGGGGCTTCAGAGTGGTGGCAGACATGGCAGAGCCGCTGGGGCTTCAGAGTGGTGGCAGACATGGCAGAGCCGCTGGGGCTTCAGAGTGGTGGCAGACATGGCAGAGACACTGGGGCTTCAGAGTGGTGGCAGACATGGCAGAGACACTGGGGCTTCAGAGTGGTGGCAGACATGACAGTAGTCTCTTAAGGACTCTCTCACGCATGCATGCATGCACACAAGCACACGCAAACACACACACGTGTGCGTACACGTGCGCACACACACACACACTGTATCTCAAGTCTCTGCTGGGTAACTCCAGCCAGTCTCAGTGAGACTCAACAGATGGTCTAACGGAAGGCTGCTCTGCTCCACCACGTCCCCCCGGGGCAGCAGTCAAATGGAGCCAGTGAAATCTGTCACAAACCATGGTGGCAAATGTCTTGCAGTTCCTACAAAATGCTAATTCAACTCATGCGAGGTCCAAAAAAAACGAGGAGGGGTGGAGGGAGGGTGGTCGCAGGGTTGGAGGGGACTCGGAATGCATTCCAATTTAGAAATGGCACTGTGTGACAAAACCATCCTTCTAAAAAGGGCATTGAAATTTCTCTGGCCCGAGGACAGACAGACACAAATGAGCAGAGCTCTGAGAGGGATGTGGTGGTGGTGGTGTGACATTCACCTCAGAGACTAAACCCCGACACATTCCATCAGAATAAAAAACCCTGCTCTGTTGCCTCACACTGGGTTCATTAGAGAAGAGTGAACCGATGAAGCTAAAGTAAAGCGAGAGAGAGAGAGAGAGAGAGAGAGAGAGAGAGAGAGAGAGAGAGAGAGAGAGAGAGAGAGAGAGAGAGAGAGAGAGAGAGAGAGGAGAGAGAGAGAGAGAGAGAAATATATTGTGTGCACGTGTTTTCAGAGGGCTCAGAGAGGCTTTCTATACCACTGGTAGACTATCAAACTTAAAGTGTGCCCTTGCCATAAAGGCTCAATCAACAAAGACAGAAATCCATTGAATGTTCCGGTTTTTGGCTCCTCATCTGTCAACATACACAATGGCTCCCAAAACAACATTATAGCGGTTGCAACGCCAAGATAACGGAACCACCCGTATGAAAATGTGTGCACGTATGACTGTAAGTCGCTTTGGAAAAGAGTGTCTACTGAATGGCATATGTTATATTATCACACTTATTATTTTGTTATATACATATATATATAGCGGTTTTCCACCTAGGTACTGAACTGTACCGTATCTGAGCTGGTGTGGGTGGGTTAGTTTTTTCTATTACATTTGTTTGGCTTCGGTTTCGTGAGGGCCAAAAGTGACCAGTCTGGTACCCGAAAAACATCTGGTTCGCTTGCAAAGCGTACTGAGGGGTGGGGTTTTCGGCCGTCATCATCATCACAACAACAACAATGTTCCAATACGATCATATTTGCAACTGAAATATAGAGCTAGCTAATATTTCAGATACAACGACAAGATACAAAAACTTCAAAACTGGAGAGTGATATATCTCAATGCTGGACTCTACACTGCAATTGGCCAGTAAATTACTGTAATTTATTTTACAGTACAGCTACTGTAATCCATTTTACGGTACCAACATTTTTACTGGAATCGGATTTATAGTACCAAGTCAGTTACTGTAATCTAATTTACAGTACCAATTGCAAGCATATTACTTTTATTAACCAGTGACATATTACATATTGCAAGTTTTCATTTTTATATTTACATTTTGGTCATTTAGCAGGCACTCTTGTCCTTAGCAACTTACAGTCGGTGCATTCAACCAAGGTTGATGAAAAAAAATACATCACAGTCCATAGCAAGTAAAAATGTTTCTGTAACCGTTACTGAAAATGTTGTTGTAGTTATGGATACACTGATCTTCAAAATAATTGCAAATACAAGATATATCTCTGACTGTCTATTTTACTGTAGTTACAAGGGATTGGAGCAAGCAGGTTGGCATTTCTATATTACAGCATATTAATAAATATTTTGTGTTGTATACCACCTTCACTTCTAGAGGCCTAAACAAAGGCTTCTAAACTGGCAGCGATTACAGGGTAAAACAGATCAGATGGATATGGTTAAATATTCAACCATTAAAGGTTTGAGACTGCCACTCTGATCTGTTCCCTACACATTTACTCGTTTGGGAACTACATCCAAATCTCATTTAAATTGGTACAGCACTCACACTAACGGGTGCAACAAATATAGCCACTTACAAGGCACGCCTTAAAATATGTTAATTAGCCAGTGATTCTTTCCCCTCCCACAATACTTTTCCACAATGCATTTACAGTATGCCTCATTAAATATACAGCAAAAAACAGCACTTTATTGTTGGATTGTATTGAAAAACTATTCAGAAACTGCTAATAGTGAATATGTCATAATAAATGACAGCGTACCAACTGATATTTGGTGTTTTATGTCACTTGCACTTTAGGCCTTAACAAAGGCTTCTGAACTGGCAGTGACTACAGGGCAAAGCAGACCAAAAGAACATGGCTAGCCACTCAACCATTAAAGGTTTGAGACTTGCTGCCACTCTGATTTGTCCCCTATAGTGTATAAAATGAAATTGTTAGGGAACCACTACCAGATAATAATAATATAATATAATATGCCACTTCGCAGACGCTTTTATCCAAAGCGACTTACAGTCATGCGTGCATACATTTTTGTGTATGGGTGGTCCCGGGGATCGAACCCACTACCTTGGCGTTACAAGCGCCGTGCTCTACCAGCTGAGCTACAGAGGACCAGATATCAGTTATACTGAACAAAAATGTGTTGGAACCATGTTTCATGAGCTGAAATAAAAGATCCCAGAAGTGTTCCATAATTTACATTTTATGAGACACTCTTATCCAGAGCAACTTACAGTTAGTGAGTGCATACATTTTCATGCTGTTCCTCCATGGGAATTGAACCCACAACCCTGGCGTTGCAAGCACCATGCTCTACCAACTGAGCTACACAGGACTACATCCCTGTCAGTGAGCATTTCTCCTTTGTCAAAATAATCCATCCACCTGACAGGTGTGGCATATCAAGAAGCTGATTAAACGGCATGATCATTACACAGGTGCACCTTGTGCTGGGGACAATAAAAGGCCACTCTAAAATGAGCAGTTTTGTCACACAACACAACGACACAGATTTCTCAAGATTTGAGGGAACATGCAATTGGCATGCTGACTGCAGGAATGTCCACCAGAGCTGTTGCCAAATAATTAAATGTTAATTTCTCTACCATAAGCCGCCTCCAATGTCATTTCAGAGATTTTGGCAGTACGTCCAACCGGCCTCACATCTGCAGACCAAGTGTAACCACGCCAGCCCAGGACCTCCACATTCGGCTTCTTCACCTGCTGGATTGTCTGAAACCAGCCAACTGGACAGCTGATGAAAACTGTGGGTGCAAACTGCCAGAAAAACCATCTCAGGGAAACTAATCTGCGTGCTCGTTAATCCTCACAAGGGTCTTGACCTGACTGCAGTTCGGCGTCGTAACCGACTTCAGTGGGCAAATGCTCACCTTTGAAGGCCACTGGCACGCTGAAGAAGTGTTCTCTTCACAGATGAATCCCGGTTTCAACTGTACCAGGCAGATGGCAGACAGCTTGTATGGTGCCGTGTGGGCGAGCGGTTTGCTGAACAGAGTGCCCCATGGTGGCGGTGGGGTTATGGTATGGGCAGGCATAAGCTATGGACAACAAACACAATTGTATTTTATCGATGGCAATTTGAATGTAAAGAGATACCGTGACAGTATCCTGAGGCCCATTGTCGTGCCATTCATCCGCTGTCATCACCTCATGTTTCAGCATGATAATGCACGGCCCCATGTCACAAGGATCTGTACACAATTCCTGGAAGCTGAACATGTCCCAGTTCTTCCATGGCCTGCATACTCACCTGACATGTTACCCATTGAGCATGTTTGGGATGCTCTGGAGCAACGTGTACGACAGCTTGTTCCAGTTCCCGTCAATATCCAGCAACTTCGTTCAGCCATTGACAAGGAGACAAAGGACGAAAAATGCTTCTACTGCATCGGACAGTTTGTTGTTGTTTTCGCCAGTGATGAGCTAATCGCTCTGTGTTTACATTCTGGTCTGAATCGTTGCCTAGTTACGCTTCCACATTTATCATCTGCAGCAGCATTCTAGTACAGTGGGGAAAAAAAGTATTTAGTCAGCCACCAATTGTGCAATTTCTCCCACTTAAAAAGATGAGAGAGGCCTGTAATTTTCATCATAGGTACACGTCAACTATGACAGACAAATTGAGGGAAAAAAATCCTGAAAATCACATTGTAGGATTTTTAATGAATTTATTTGCAAATTATGGTGGAAAATAAGTATTTGGTCACCTACAAACAAGCAAGATTTCTGGCTCTCACAGACCTGTAACTTCTTCTTTAAGAGGCTCCTCTGTCCTCCACTCGTTACCTGTATTAATGGCACCTGTTTGAACTTGTTATCAGTATAAAAGACACCTGTCCACAACCTCAAACAGTCACACTCCAAACTCCACTATGGCCAAGACCAAAGAGCTGTCAAAGGACACCAGAAACAAAATTGTAGACCTGCACCAGGCTGGGAAGACTGAATCTGCAATAGGTAAGCAGCTTGGTTTGAAGAAATCAACTGTAGGAGCAATTATTAGGAAATGGAAGACATACAAGACCACTGATAATCTCCCTCGATCTGGGACTCCACGCAAGATCTCACCCCGTGGGGTCAAAATGATCACAAGAACGGTGAGCAAAAATCCCAGAACCACACAGGGGGACCTAGTGAATTACCTGCAGAGAGCTGGGACCAAAGTAACAAAGCCTACCATCAGTAACACACTACGCCGCCAGGGACTCAAATCCTGCAGTGCAAGACGTGTCCCCCTGCTTAAGCCAGTACATGTCCAGGCCCGTCTGAAGTTTGCTAGAGTGCATTTGGATGATCCAGAAGAGAATTGGGAGAATGTCATATGGTCAGATGAAACCAAAATAGAACTTTTTGGTAAAAACTCAACTCGTCGTGTTTGGAGGACAAATAATGCTGAGTTGCATCCAAAGAACACCATACCTACTGTGAAGCATGGGGGTGGAAACATCATGCTTTGGGGCTGTTTTTCTGCAAAGGGACCAGGACAACTGATCCGTGTAAAGGAAAGAATGAATGGGGCCATGTATCTTGAGATTTTGAGTGAAAACCTCCTTCCATCAGCAAGGGCATTGAAGATGAAACGTGGCTGAGTCTTTCAGCATGACAATGATCCCAAACACACCGCCCGGGCAACGAAGGAGTGGCTTCATAAGAAGCATTTCAAGGTCCTGGAGTGGCCTAGCCAGTCTCCAGATCTCAACCCCATAGAAAATCTTTGGAGGGAGTTGAAAGTCCGTGTTGCCCAGCGACAGCCCCAAAACATCACTGCTCTAGAGGAGATCTGCATGGAGGAATGGGCCAAAATACCAGCAACAGTGTGTGAAAACCTTGTGAAGACTTACAGAAAACGTTTGACCTGTGTCATTGCCAACAAAGGGTATATAACAAAGTATTGAGAAACTTTTGTTATTCACCAAATACTTATTTTCCACCTTAATTTGCAAATAAATTCATAAAAAATCCTACAATGTGATTTTCTGGATTTTTTTCTTCTCATTTTGTCTGTCAAAGTTGACGTGTACCTATGATGAAAATTACAGGCCTCTCTCATCTTTTTAAGTGGGAGAACTTGCACAATTGGTGGCTGACTAAATACTTTTTTTCCCCACTGTATATGCAACGACATTCAGACCTACATCTGTTCATTTTTAAATGGAAAACCAAAATGAGCAGAATCAGAACAGAACCGAACCCATAACAAATGAACCAGTAGCCTATTGTACGGTTCAGTACCCAGGTGGAAAAATGCTAATAGAAAAATGCTAATAAGCTACCGATTATACTCTTGTTTGTATTCTGTTTGTACTCTTTGTAGTCACAAATTAGCAAAGTTTTTTCAACGCAACAGTTCATAGATGAATCCTGAATAAGAACAAAGGAAGGAAGCCACAAATTAACCAAGTGTAAATGTGATAACACGGCAGAGCAAACACACACAAACACTTAGTCTTCTCCTGACACACTGACACACACATTCACTCAGACACAAATTTTGTGCAACTCTGACGCTCCTTCTGTGTTAAAGGAGAACCCACCACTGAAAAACAGAACAAAGAATACAGCTATTGTACTGTAGATAAACATAACCAGACTGAAAACTAGGGACAGATAAACCCAAACCATACAGTAAGCGTTAGACACAGACTTCTCATCTTTGTATCTGTCCCATTATGGCGTCTGTGACCGCATGAGCAGTGCCATTAGCTAGGTTTCCATCCAATTGTCGACAAATTTTCATGTGAATACTCTAAAACCTGCATAAAAACACAGAGTAGGCATTTTGAATTCAGTAGTGGAAAAAGTACCCAATCTCATACTGTTATGTGGGCAGCTTGTCTCTCCCTTTTCTGTTTCCCTTCCTCCTTGTTTTGTCCCCTCTTTGTCTGTTGTATCTGTATGTGTGTTTGTCCCCATTATGTTGGTGCGTCTGCCGGTGTGTGTCTGGAGTGGATCGGGGGGCGTGCTCAGGATCTGCCTCTCCTGTGCAGCTGCGGGTTGTTTCCAGTGATTCCTGCCTACGCAGCTGCATCCTATTCTCTCATCAACCTGCACTACTAATTCCTGGGCATGGCTCTCCACCGGCGCCAGATCGTTGTTCTTACTAGAGCGGTAACTTGGCTCACCAGTAGAGTTAAATTGTCTTTGTCTTCAGCCTGGCTCTTTACTCTCCTTAACCTGTCGCTTGTTTTGTCTTCAGTTCAGACATACCTCCCAACCTGCCTGCCTGCCTGCCTCAGCCTCTCCTTCCTCCGGAGCCGACTAGCCCACTCTGTTCCTTTTCTTCAGTTGTTTTTGGACTAAGACAAATTGAACTTTTATTAAAATAATTTTTGTTTCTTCCACTCCCTTAGTCATGTTTTGTTTCTCTGAGTGCTGGGTTTAACCATAGCGTAACAGAACGATCTGGCCATGGACCCAACAGAGAAACAGCACGGGGCAGACAAAGACAGCTTCCAACAAGCTATCCAGGCTCAAGGAACGTTGCTAGGACAGCATGACCAATTGATTCGGACTCTTTTGGAAAATAATCATCAACTGCTGAACCAGGTGACTCAGTTAACAACACAAGTCTCTAAATTGTCTGTTATCAGTTCTCCATCTCTCTCTGACCCCCAGTTTGATGCACCCCAAGTTGTTTCCTCGGACATTATGCAGGCTTCGTTCCATCGGGAACCCCCTGTCACGTCGCCTGAACCGTTCAATGGAGAATTGGACAAGTGCCAGGGATTTTTGCTTCAGTGTGACTTGATTTTTCGGCAGAGACCACTGTTGTTTTCTACTGATTCCTCTAAGGTACATTATGTTCTGGGGCTGTTAAGAGGGATAGCTCTGGTTTGGGCTGAGGCTGTGTGCTCAAATCAAACTTTGACTGGATTGACTTTTGCTGATTTTTCTGCTAAATTGAAGACTGTTTTTGACCATCCTGACCATGTGGGTAATTCCTCCAAGATACTTTTTAATTTGAGGCAGGGTTCTAACAGTGTGGCTGAGTATTCTATTGAGTTCTGGACTTTGGCAGCTTCTTGTTCCTGATCCCATCCCGAGCACAGAGGAGGAACCAATGCAAGTGGGTCGAGCTCGACTACCTCCAGCAGAGCGGCAACGGCGCCTCCAGGCGGGTGAGTGCCTGTACTGTGGAGACGCCACACACATTCTGGCTACATGCCCTAAGCGACCAAAAGACAAGGCTCGCTCATAACGGTGGGTCTACTTGCGAGCCCAGAGTTAGATCCTGAACCCATCATTCCCCGATTACAAGTACCTGTAACCTTACGTTTCCAGAGTCATTCCCTGCCACTCTCAGCTCTCATAGACTCAGGTGCAGAAGACAACTTTATTAGCCACCAGTTCGTTACACAAGCTCGTATCCCCGTGGAGCCACTACCTACCCCCATTCGAGTCACAGCCCTTGATGGGCGCCTCCTCGCAGAGATAACTCATCAAACCACCCCCGTTTCCCTAGTGATTTCTGGCAATCATTGTGAAAGCATTCAGTTAAGAGTTATGTCTGACTCAGCTACCCCCCTAATCCTTGGCTTCCCCTGGTTGGCTCTTCACAACCCACAAATTGATTGGACACGTCACACCATTCTCAGTTGGAGCACTAACTGCCATTCAGAGTGCCTTAGGTCAGCGGTTCCCCCCACTAAGTGTAACCCAACTCATCCCTCAGCTCCTCCCGATCTGTCTTCTGTCCCCAAAGAGTACCATGACTTAGCTGAGGTTTTCAGTAAGGACAAGGCTCTGTCTCTACCACCACATAGGCCTTATGATTGCCCTATTGAACTGCTTCCTGGTGCTCCCTTGCCCTCTAGTCGCTTATACAATCTGTCCCGACCGGAAAGAGAGGCAATGGAGCAGTATATTGGTGATTCTCTGGCCTCGGGCATAATCCGTCCCTCGTCGTCTCCTTTGGGTGCAGGTTTCTTTTTCGTTGAAAAGAAAGACAAGTCGTTACGCCCCTGTATCGATTTCAGGGGTTTAAACAACATAACTGTTAAAAACAAGTATCCCCTTCCACTCATCAACTCAGCTTTTGAACCTCTGCATGGCGCCACAGTTTTCTCCAAGCTCGACCTCAGGAACGCTTATCACCTTGTCAGAATCCGAAAGGGAGATGAGTGGAAAACCGCTTTCAACACTCCACTGGGGCATTTTGAGTATTTGGTCATGCCCTTTGGGCTCTCAAACGCCCCTGCTGTATTCCAAGCCATGGTGAACGATGTTCTTAGGGATTTTTTGAACCGTTTTGTCTTTGTATACCTGGATGATATTCTTGTTTTTTCCAAGTCACCCGAGGAGCATGAGTCACACGTCCATCAAGTCCTTCAACGGCTCTTGGAGAATAAGCTGTACGTCAAAGCAGAAAAGTGTGAGTTCCACAAACAGTCTACATCGTTCCTTGGTTTCATCATTGAGAGCGGGCAGGTGAAGGCGGACCCCGAGAAGATCCGGGCAGTGACGGAATGGCCCACACCCACCACCCGTAAGCAACTTCAACGATTTTTGGGCTTTGCTAACTTCTACCGTAGATTCATTAAGGGTTTTAGTAAAGTGGTGGCACCCCTTACTAGACTCACATCCCCAAAAGTCCCTTTTCTGTGGTCCCCTGAGACGGAGCAGGCGGTAGGGGTTTTGAAGGAACTGTTTTCCACCTCCCCCGTGTTGATACACCCCAATACCTCTCTGCAGTTTATTGTGGAGGTGGACGCGTCTGACTCAGGTGTGGGAGCAGTCCTCTCCCAGCGCTCCCCCACTGACCAAAAGCTTCACCCCTGTGCTTTTTTCTCCAATAAATTGTCACCCACAGAACGGAATTACGACGTTGGAAACCGGGAACTGCTGGCGGTCAAGCTAGCACTGGAAGAATGGCGGCACTGGCTGGATGGAGATGAACTGCCGTTTGTGGTCTGTACAGACCACAAAAACTTGGCTTACATTTTTTTTACATTTTTAGTCATTTAGCAGACGCTCTTATCCAGAGCGACTTACAGTTAGCACATACATTATTTTATCGAACCCACAACCCTGGCGTTGCAAACGCCATGCTCTACCAACTGAGCTACATCCCCTGCCGGCCATTCCCTCCCCTACATCCAAGCCACTAAGAGACTCAACTCACGCCAAGCCAGATGGGCCCTGTTTTTTAGTAGGTTTAACTTTATTCTAACATACAGACCGGGGTCAAGAAATGTTAAACCAGATGCTTTGTCCCGCCAGTTTGCTGACCCTTCGGAGACCAGCGAGCCTGAGGCAGTCCTACCTTCCTCATGCGTCGTGGCGGCAGTACAGTGGGAGATCGAGTCTCTTGTGAAGACTGCACTTGCCACGGTCCCGGGACCGGGTGATGGACCTCCCAACCTACTCTTTGTTCCCGAGACGGTCCGGTCTCAGGTGTTGCAGTGGATTCACACCTCCCGTTTTGCTGGTCACCCTGGGATGAGACGCACGTTGACGCTGCTTAAGAGACATTTTTGGTGGCCTTCAATGGAAACTGACGGTCAGGCTTTTGTGGCAGCCTGTTCAACCTGTGCTCGGGGCAAAGCCTCCCATCAGTCCCCTTAGGGGCTGCTGCTACCTCTCCCAGTTCCCAGCCGTCCCTGGTCCCACATAGCCATGGATTTTGTCACCGGCCTACCCAAGTCTGAAGGTAATGATACTATACTTACCATTGTGGACAGATTCTCTAAATCTGTTCACTATATAGCATTACCAAAATTACCGTCTGCCAGTGAGACAGCGGACCTCCTAGTCCAACATATATTCCGTCCCCATGGAATACCTGTGGACATCGTATCTGATAGAGGCCCACAGTTTACTTCCCGTGTTTGGAAGGTTTTCTGTTCTGCTTTGGGTGCTTCCGTTAGTCTGTCCTCAGGGTTTCATCCCCAGACCAACGGTCAAACAGAAAGAGCCAATCAAGACCTCGAAGCAACCCTTCGTTGTGTGGCTGCTCAACATCCATCATCCTGGACCAAACATCTGCCTTGGATAGAGTACGCCCACAACTCCCTCACCACCTCTGCCACCGGCCTTTCACCGTTCGAAGTAACCATGGGTTATCAACCCCCTCTGTTTCCTGCTCAGGAGAAGGAATTGGCTGTTCCTTCGGTTCAGGAGAACCTCCGCCGCTGCCAGAGAGTGTGGAGCGACGCTCGGGAAGCGTTGCTTCGGACCACCAACAGGAACAAGACGACAGCGGATAGGAGCAGGACTCCTGCACCTGTGTTTCATCCTGGTCAAGAAGTTTGGCTGTCATCAAAGAACGTACCTCTTCGTACCAAATCACGCAAGCTGTCTCCTCGGTACCTGGGTCCGTTTGTGGTGGAGTCCATCGTTAACCCCGCTGCGGTTCGTTTGAAGTTGCCTTCAGCCATGAAGATACACCCTACTTTCCACGTCTCCCAACTGAAACCTGTGTCCTCCAGCCTTTTGTGTCCGCCGGCAGATCCACCTCCACCTGTTCGCCTCATTGACGACCATCCGGCCTACACCGTCAGTAGGCTCCTGGACTCTCGGAGGCGGGGTAGGGGTCTCCAATACCTAGTCGATTGGGAAGGTTATGGACCAGAGGAGAGGTCTTGGGTCCCTAAGCGTTTTGTGTTGGATCCTCAGCTGATCACGGACTTCCATCACGACAACCCTGACAGGCCTGGTGGGTCGCCAGGTGGCGACCATTGAGGGGGGGGGTACTGTTATGTGGGCAGCTTGTCTCTCCCTTTTCTGTTTCCCTTCCTCCTTGTTTTGTCCCCTCTTTGTCTGTTGTATGTGTGTTTGTCCCCATTATGTTGGTGCGTCTGCCGGTGTGTGTCTGGAGTGGATCGGGGGGGCGTGCTCAGGATCTGCCTCTCCTGTGCAGCTGCGGGTTGTTTCCAGTGATTCCTGCCTACGCAGCTGCATCCTATTCTCTCATCAACCTGCACTACTAATTCTTGGGCATGGCTCTCCACCGGCGCCAGATCGTTGTTCTTACTAGAGCGGTAACTTGGCTCACCAGTAGAGTTAAATTGTCTTTGTCTTCAGCCTGGCTCTTTACTCTCCTTAACCTGTCGCTTGTTTTGTCTTCAGTTCAGACATACCTCCCAACCTGCCTGCCTGCCTGCCTCAGCCTCTCCTTCCTCCGGAGCCGACTAGCCCACTCTTTTCCTTTTCTTCAGTTGTTTTTGGACTAAGACAAATTGAACTTTTATTAAAATAATTGTTGTTTCTTCCACTCCCTTAGTCGTGTTTTGTTTCTCTGAGTGCTGGGTTTAACCATAGCGTAACACATACTTGAGTAAAAGTAAAGATACCGTAATAGAAAATGACTCAAGTAAAAGTGAAAGTCACCCAGTAAAATACTACTTGAGTAAAAGTCTAAAAGTATTTGGTTTTAAATATACTTACGTTTTAAAAGTAAATGGAATTGCTAAAATATATTTAAGTATCAAAAGTAGAAGTACAAGTATAAATCATTTCAAATTCCTTATACAGTGGGGAGAACAAGTATTTGATACACTGCCGATTTGATACACTGCAAAATCGGCAGTGTATCAAATACTTGTTCTCCCCACAGTTTTTTTTTATTTACAGATAGCCAGGGGCACACTCCAACACTCAGACATAATTTACAAACTAAGCATTTGTGTTTAGTGAGTCCGCCAGATAAGAGGCAGTAGGGACGACCAGGGATGTTCTCTTGATAAGTGTGTGAATTAGACAATTGTCCTGTCCTGCTAAGCATTCAAAATGTGAAAATGTATGGAGTAAAAAGTACATAATTGTCTTTAGGAATGTAGTGAAGTAATAATAATAATAATTGGTCATTTAGCAGACGCTCTTATCCAGAGCGACTTACAGGAGCAATTAGGGTTAAGTGCCTTGCTCAAGGGCACATCGACAGATTTTTCACCTAGTCGGCTCGGGGATTAGAACCAGCGACCTTTCGGTTACTGGCACAACGCTCTTAACCACTAAGCTACCTGCCGCCCCGTAAAAGTAAAAGTAAAAGTTGTCAAAAATATAAATAGTAAAGTACAGATACCCCAAAATACTACTTAAGTAGTACTTTAAAGTATTTTTACTTAAGTACTTTACACCACTGCTAATGCCTATGCTAAGAGTGAGTGTCCCAAATGGCACCCTAACCCTATCCACTACCTTTGACCAGAGCCTCTAAAGAGTGTCTCCTATATGGGCGGGTTTCTCCATCCCCTTCTCCGGCCGTTGTATTGGGCAGTTCAATGGTGAGAAATGACTCAGTCCCTGGAGCAAAAACTTTGTGCACAATTACAGGACATTAATATGCTGCTCCCAAACATTTTAAACCTGCATCAGGAAATTTAGTATATCATAGTTCATATGGGATTAAATTACATTATGAAGGGCAGCTCAGAACAGCTGAAAATGGATTTTAAAGAACTGATTGGGTCTCTGCTTGACACCAACAAACACCCCATAATATCTGACCCTGTGCCCTCCCTAAATCATGGCATTGAACGTTTCAGCAGACTTTTAGCCCTCCATAACTGGCTATGAGACTATTGCAGCTCTGTGGGTGTAACATTTATTGACAATTTTGATACAAAGCTAGTTTTATAAGGAGGATGGGATCCACCCGAATCATTTGGTTTCCTGGATTCTTTCACAGCATTATAAGGCTGTGTTGAGACAATGACTTAACAACGACCCAAGCCCAGCTAAGTTAATCACTACCATTGTGTCACTGAGTTGTCATAATGCTTCAGCAAATGTACATTATACCAGGGGCATCAGTAGACACAATATAAGTAACCTAATTTATTGTATCTCCCTCTAACGGCCCTGAATGCCTCTGCTGATCCTACAGCTATTGTATGCAGTAATCATGTGCCTATAAACCAGAGATATACAGCTAGCACTGAGGTGTGCCCTAGTAGGATGTCTACTGTGTGCAGCTCATCCTGCCCTAACATAAATAATATGAGCATGTCTACTTCTGCTAAGCTTCCCAGTAAAGCAATGAAAACAAGCAAGCATCCCAGAAAAGTGCTACAAACATTCAGCTGTGCTAACATAATTGCAAAAGGGTTTTCTAATGATCAATTAGCCTTTTAAAATGATAAACTTGGATTAGCAAACACAACGTGCCATTGGAACACAGGACTGATGGTTGCTGATAATGGGCCTCTGTACGCCTATGTAGATATTCCATTAAAAATCAGCCATTTCCAGCTACAATAGCCATTTACAACATTAACAATATCTACACAGTATTTCTGATCAATTTGATGTTATTTTGATGGACGAAAAAATTGCTTTTCTTTCGAAAATTCAAGGACATTTCTAAGTGACCCCAAACCTTTGAACGGTAGTGTATGTGTTATGGCTTTACACCCCCTGCTATATTGTGGATAAAGAGTTACCTGTCTAACAGAACACAGATGGTGTTCTTTAATGGAAGCCTCTCCAACATAATCCAGGTAGAATCAGGAATTCCCCAGGGCAGCTGTCTAGGCCCCTTACTTTTTTCAATCTTTACTAATGACAGGCCACTGGCCTTGAGTAAAGCCAGTGTGTCTATGTATGAGGATGACTCAACACTATACACGTCAGCTACTAAAGCGAGTGAAATCACTGCAACGCTTAACAAAGAGCTGCAGTTAGTTTCAGAATGGGTGGCAAGGATTAAGTTAGTCCTAAATATTTCAAAAACTAAAAGCATTGTATTTGAAACAAATACTTCAATAAACCCTAAACCTCAACTAAATCTTGTAATAAATAATGTGGAAATTGAGCAAGTTGAGGAGACTAAACTGCTTTGAGTAACCCTGGATTGTAAACTGTCATGGTCAAAACATATTGATACAACAGTAGCTACAATGGGGAGAAGTATGTCCATTATTAAGCGCTGCTCTACCTTTTTAACAGCACTATCAATAAGGCAAGTCCTACATGCCCTAGTTTTGGTGCCACAAAGATGGACCATGGAAAATTACAACTGGCTCAGAACAGGGCAGCGCGGCTGGCCCTTAAATGTACACGGAGAGCTAACATTATACAGTGGCTTGCGAAAGTATTAACCCCCTTCGCATTTTTCCTATTTTGTTGCCTTACAACCTGGAATTAAAATAGATTTTTTTGGGGTTTGTATCATTTGATTTACACAACATGCCTACCACTTTGAAGATGCAAAATATGTTTTATTGTGAAACAATAACAAGAACCCCCCCCCCCAATTACAGCTGCAAGTCTCTTGGGGTATGTCTCTATAAGCTTGACACATCTAGCCACTGGGGTTTTTGCCCATTCTTCAAGGCAAAACTGCTCCAGCTCCTTCAAGTTGGATGGGTTCCGAAGTTGTACAGAAATCTTTAAGTCATACCACAGATTCTCAATTGGATTGAGGTCTGGGCTGTGAATAGACCATTCCAAGACATGTAAATGTTTCCCCTTAAACCACTCGAGTGTTGTTTTAGCAGTGTGCTTAGGGTCATTGTCCTGCTGGAAGGTGAACCTCCGTCCCAGTCTCAAATCTCTGGAAGACAGGTTTCCCTCAAGAATTTCCCTGTATTTAGTGCCATCCATCATTCCTTCAATTCTGACCAGTTTCCCAGTCCCTGCCAATGAAAAACAGCCCCACAGCATGATGGTGTTCTCGGGGTGATGAGATGTGTTGGGTTTGCGTGTTGGGTTTCCGCCAGACATAGCGTTTTCCTTGATGGCCAAAAAGCTTAATTTTAGTCTCATCTGACCAGAGTACCTTCTTCCATATGTTTGGGGAGTCTCCCACATGCCTTTTGGCGAACACCAAACGTGTTTGTTAATTTTTTTCTTTAAGCAATGGCTTTTTTCTGCCCACTCTTCCGTAAAGCCCAGCTCTGTGGAGTGTACAGCTTAAAGTGGTCCTATGGACAGATACTTCAATCTCCGCTGTCGAGCTTTGCAGCTCCTTATCTTTGGTCTCTTTGTTGCCTCTCTGATTAATGCCCTCCTGCCTGGTCCGTGAGTTTTGGTGGGCGGCCCTCTCTTGGCAAATTTGTTGTGGTGCCATATTCTTTCCATTTTTTTATAATGGATTTAATGGTGCTCCGTGGGATGTTCAAAGTTTCTGATATTTTTTTATAACCCAACCCTGATCTGTAGTTTTCCACAACTTTGTCCCTGACCTGTTTGGAGAGCTCCTTGGTCTTCATGGCGCCGCTTGCTTGGTGGTGCCCCTTGCTTAGTGGTGTTGCAGACTGTGGGGCCTTTCAGAACAGGTGTATATATACTGAGATAATGTGACAGATCATGTGACCAGGGGCGGTGTGTTCAATAGGGCGATATGGGCGACGCACTGCCAAACGGGAAAAGGAAGGGATTTTTTTTCTAATCAATTATATCACGGCAACAGTAGTTATCAGTGTTCTAATCTGATCTGACTGCCACTAAATGTCAAATCAGGCTAAAGTCGTGCTTCAAATGGCCCCGCCCGTTTTTGGGGCGATTTCAGTCATGTTGAAAATCGCCAGAAGTCTGTCATAGACTCCCATGTAAAATCTATTTTTTTCAAATTTCAAAGCTTTCAATACAATCTCTATGGGTGTCTGTGGGCTTGCTCTATGGGTGTCTGTGGGCTTGCACACGTCATACGTGACGTAACCATGAACGTAACTAAGAAAATAGCGGCTAGCAGCGTCTCTGTTGCGACCTGCAGTGTGGCGTTATCTTATGTTTTTAATTTGTACACTTAGTGGCGTTATTTTATGTTTTTAATTTGTACACTTAGTTTACAAACATTCTGCCAACCGTGGATTTCCAGTGGTGGGTTTTGGACTGATCTTGTTGATCGTGTACATACCCGCTACGAACGGACTAAATAATGAAAACGCTGCTGGCAGCGGAATCCAATACAGCTGGGAGACTTGGCTGGATGACAGAGTCCCGGACAGAGAAGTGGAGCCGGCCGGCTTCACCCTGGTCAGAGCGGACCGCGATCTGACACAGTCACAGGGAAAATCGATCCTGGTAAGAGAGCGACTCTGTACCCCCGACATTGAACTGCTTTCTGTGTCACTGCGACCTTACTATCTGCCCCGTGAGTTCCCCCAATTGTTTGTTACCGTTGTGTACTGTTGATAATCACAAGTTTACTGGAGAACTGAGACCAAGTAGAGACTTTGGACAGGGTGGATATGGTATAATAAAGGCAGTTTATTCAGAGGTAAAGATATCTGGAATCGCGTGCACGGACTCGTTCGTCAAACTCTTAGGGAGCTATCTGAAGAGAGCCCCGAAAACATTGTGTGCAGACATTTTATACAATAAATGATGTAGGTTGAATCTAGTAGTTCTGATCTTCTGATTGGTCCTGATGAGTTGGGTGAGGTCCCCTCCACTGTTGCATTGGCTCTGAGTCGGGTTCTCTGTCTTCAAATGTTCAGCCTAAAGAGAGGGGATTTTTGTGTGTGTGTGTGTGTGTGTGTTTAACAGTGATGATGTGTGTGTGTGTGTGTAGTGATGTGTGTGTTATCAGTGATGATGTGTGTGTGTGTGTGTGTGTGTGTGTGTGTCCTCAGAGCAAGAACTCGTGAGTTGGAAGAACTGAGAGACCTATGGCGTGGGTGTTGTCCTTGGCCACCTGCTGACAAGGCTGACAAGATAGGACTCTTTTGTCCATTGTTATAGGATAGGAACAGCATTGATTGAAAACAAACGCCCAACACAAAATGGGTCATGCACAAGATTTTAGTCAGACCAAGCTATAACATTATATATTTACTACGACAGTACATTCAACCAAAAGCTAATATAACAAAGGCATCAGAGATTATTTATAATCTGTCACAGAAACTGGAATCCATCTCCCCAGATCAGTCAATAAATGCTTCTGGTATTGACTTATATGCTGCCCCTGTCTTCATGTTGTTGCTGGACATATCTTTTTTAAAATGTGTGTAGGTCACCTAAATCATCAGAAAAATTGCCCCTCCTGAGAATTTTTTCAGGAGCCGCCACTGCATGTGACACTTAGATTGCACACAGGTGGACTTTATTTAACTAATTATGTGACTTCTGAATGTAATTGGTTGCACCAGATCTTATTTACGGGCTTCATGGCAAAGGGGGTGAATACATATGCACGCACCACTTTTCCATTATTTATTCTTTATATATAATTTTTTGAAACAAGTAATTTTTTTTATTTCAGTTCACCAATTTCGACTATTTTGTGTATGTCCATTACATGAAATCCAAATAAAAATCAATTTAAATTACAGGTTGTAATGCAACAAAATAGGAAAAACGCCAAGGGGGATGAATACTTTTGCAAGGCACTGTACATGTAAATCTCTAGTGGCTCAAAGTGGAGGACAGATTAACTTCATCACTGCTTGTCTTTGTAAGAAGTGTTGACAGGGCTGAATGCACCGAGGTGTCTGTTTAAACTACCAGCTCGGACACCCATGCATACCCCACAAGACATGCCACCAAAGGTCTCTTCACAATCCCCAAGTCAAAAACAGACTATAGGAGGCGCACAGTACTACATAGAGCCATGGCTACATGGAACTCTATTCCACATCAGGTAACTGATCCAAGCAGTAGAATCACATTTTTTAAAAACAGGTACAAATACACCTTATGGAACAGCGTGGACTGTGACGAGACACAGACAGGCACAGGCACATGATAAGACACGCACTCTACACACACGTACACATGGATGTTGTATTGTAAATATGTGATAGTGAAGCAGTGGCCTGAGGGAACACACTAAAGGTATTGGGTAAAGTGATATGAAATGTAATGTCATGTCATATTTTAAACTCTATATAACTGCCTTAATGTTGCTGGACCCCAGGAAGCGTAGCTGCTGCCTTGACAGCAGCTAATGGGGATCCTTAATAAATACAAATACAGTATACACAGTAGGGTATTATTTGCTATACATCCAGTGTAACCTAAACCCTGACCCCTACCGTTCTGCCATCCATTACAGCAACTAATAATGACACACAGAACACATACAGAGGACAGGGGGACGGGGACAATGGAAAAAGGAACAGGGGACAGGGGACAGGGGACAATGAAAAGGGAACAGGGGACAGGAGGCAATGGAAAAGGGGACAGGGGACAATGAAAAGGGAACAGGGGACAGGGGACAATGGAAAAGGGAACAGGGGACAGGGGACAATGAAAAGGGAACAGGGGACAGGGGACAATGAAAAGGGAACAGGGGACAATGAAAAGGGAACAGGGGACAGGGGACAATGGAAAAGGGAACAGGGAACAGGGGACAGGGGACAATGAAAAGGGAACAGGGGACAGGGGACAATGAAAAGGGAACAGGGGACAATGAAAAGGGAACAGGGGACAGGGGACAATGAAATGGGAACAGGGGACAATGAAAAGGCAACAGGGGACAGGGGACAATGGAAAAGGGAACAGGGAACAGGGGACAGGGGACAATGACAAGGGGACAGGGGACAGGGGACAATGGAAAGGGAACAGGGGACAATGGAAAAGGGGACAGGGGACAATGAAAAGGGAACAGGGGACAGGGGACAATGGAAAAGGGGACAGGGGACAGGGGACAATGAAAAGGGAACAGGGAACAATGGAAAGGGAACAGGGGACAGGGGACAATGGAAAAGGGGACAGGGGACAATGAAAAGGGAACAGGGGACAGGGGACAATGGAAAAGGGAACAGGGGACAGGTGACAATGGAAAAAGGAAACAGGGGACAGGGGACAATGGAAAGGGAACAGGGGACAATGGAAAAGGGGACAGGGCACAATGGAAAAAGAGAACAGGGGACAGGGGACAATGGAAAGGGAACAGGGGACAGGGGACAATGGAAAGGGAACAGGGGACAGGGGACAATGGAAAAAGGGAACAGGGGACAGGGGACAATGGAAAGGGAACAGGGGACAATGGAAAGGGAACAGGGGACAATGGAAAAGGGGACAGGGAACAATGGAAAAAGGGACGGGGACATCGGACAGGGGGACAGAACTGGGGACATCAGACAGGGGGACAGGACTGCGGACAGGGACATCGGGCAGGGGGACAGGACTGAGGACAGGGGACATCGGGCAGGGGGACAGGACTGGGGAATCGGACAGGGGGACAGGACTGGGGACAGGGGGGCAGGGGAAACATACAGAGGACAGGGGACAGGATGACATCTACTAAAGAAACAGATTGTGACCTAACTGTGTGATCAGGGGTGTATTCATTCCGCCGATTCTGTTGAAAAACCTTTCTTACAGGTTAAACATACCTGAATTTGTCCAATAGAAACTCTCGTTTGCAACTGTTGGACTAACGATTACACCCTAGTTCAGCTAGATGCAGACAAGAGTGTGCAAGGCGGTATTGAATGTGTCAATGTCTGTCACTTTGATTACTCAAATATCTCTCAACCTGTGCACCTACATTGTAAACTTTCATTAATAGGCTAGGTTGTAGCAACCTCATGATGGGTATAGGGAAAATTAGATGATCATGTAGTAGCCGAAACCTATTGATGTTACATTGAACTGGGTGAATAGAATATGAATGACAGTCATCCAATATGCTGTAATAGAAATAAGGCCATGCTCATAAAAATAATCGTCCTCCCTCATCTTAAACGGCACCGACCGCCACTAGTGTGTATAAAGATGACATCTAGATGGTTATCAATATTAGTTATTTATTGTGTAGGCTGCTATCCTACTTGAAATAAAATGTGAGAGAAAAAATATCGATTCGTCGTGCAAAATGGTCTTTAGTGGCAATACAACTGGCCAATTAGCTGATTCGCTTTCCATACACCCACGCCTTTCGACACACCCACTCACCCATACTCTGGTCACAATATTGGGCTTCAGCTACCCCATACTCTGGTCACAATATTGGGCTTCAGCTACCCATACTCTGGTCACAATATTGGGCTTCAGCTACCCATACTCTGGTCACAATATTGGGCTTCAGCTACCCATACTCTGGTCACAATATTGGGCTTCAGCTACCCATACTCTGGTCACAATATTGGGCTTCAGCTACCCATACTCTGGTCACAATATTGGGCTTCAGCTACCCATACTCTGGTCACAATATTGGGCTTCAGCTACCCATACTCTGGTCACAATATTGGGCTTCAGCTACCCATACTCTGGTCACAATATTGGGCTTCAGCTACCCATACTCTGGTCACAATATTGGGCTTCAGCTACCCATACTCTAGTCACAATATTGGGCTTCAGCTACCCCATACTCTGGTGGCGCGGTGCCAATGGTGCCACTCAGCCGAAGCAGAGAAAATAGGATGCTGCTCTATTTTTCCAAGCAGTGCTTTCGATTTTGACCAATCACAGTAGCCTAAGAGGTGATATGTCAGCAGGTACATCCAACAGTAGGAGCAGCTAACAGAGCCCCACAGTGGACGTGTCATAATACCCATAAAACCTGGTGGTCAAACAGGGAAATGGTTCCAATCTTTTTCCCACAGGGGATTTTAGAAACACTTCAAATAAAGGCTGTGTTTCATGTAGACTAACCCTGGCATGACGTTTTGATAACCATGTAAATCTCGCTCGGACAAGGTGACTTTTA
Source organism: Coregonus ussuriensis (assembly GCA_031479575.1). Lineage (NCBI taxonomy): Eukaryota > Metazoa > Chordata > Actinopteri > Salmoniformes > Salmonidae > Coregonus > Coregonus ussuriensis. Next base: position 46,442,781 of record CM062503.1, on the reverse strand, counting down.
TCAATATATTTGACTCTATTTACTGTCAGATTTGAAAACGCTAAAAGCATTAAAGTAGACGTCGTACAAAACTACAAATCCCTGCAAGCTCCTGCATGTCATTGTGGTGTCCCGTCTGCTGTTGGTGGCTATTGCTGTCAACAAAGAGTCCGCTTAGGCTGCACTGTGATTAGAGGCTTTTATTAATATCACACGTTTACAGCATAGGTTACAGACCCGCGGTGTCTGGAGAAGCACCTTCCCAAATTAATCTGAATGCTTCTGACCCCTCCTTTGTCTAGCTCCTACTTATAAACAATGGCAAAAATGGGTTGCTCCCTTTTTCGTCCAATCACCTATCCCCCCTGTCTACAACACACTTCCTGTCTGTTGTATGTGGCGTTACACTAAAACATTCCCTCTTGATACTAAAATCAACGTCCTCTCCGGTTCCACTTAAAACATTAACAACGTCATAATCTTCATATACGATATTCCCCCCTTCGAGACTAAACAGTCTCGAAAACAAACAGAATAGGATTATGACAAGTGACAATTTATCTTATTGAGTATTTTTAACCTTAAACCAAAAAACATTCTTCTCTAGAGTGTATATACCTTTCTATGAAATATTAATAACTGTTTATGAAGTGTGAATACATTACTATGAAATATGAACAAATCTTTATGGAGTGTGAGAGCGAAAAACTGTCCGGCAACCTTCGTTCCAAATCCATCCATCCATCAATCAAGACAGTAAAATTCTCTCACGGTCCCTCTGCCCCAGGCAACCACCTAGATACTCCAGATAAACTCATAAACCATGTAAATGCATTTGAAATTATGATGCAATTAAATACACATGTAAGCCCCTGCAAACAAAATACTATCCAAAAATGTCCACGCTCAGGCTGGTCAACCCATTGGACCCTACAGTGGACCTCTCCCTGCCTAGACTCCCTGTCCCTAAGCATCAACGAAATAAACAAAAACATCTAAGATCCCCACATGTATTCAATAACATCAAATATCATTCTACAAAAATTAATACGTAAGAGTATGACACAAATTATGTATTACACATGAAATATTTCATTGCAGACACTGGAATGTAGTCCACTACACTTCATCTCCCCGTAGTCTCGACTTCCAATGGATTGTTGATGATGAAATGGGAACCTTTCCACACCCTCCTTGTTTCATCTCCTCCAGTCATTGTCCTTTCACATTGTCCCTTCATATTGTCCTTGTTTGAGTATTTCAATCTCCACATATTCCCCCAAATGCTTCTGGAAGAAAAGAAAAGACCAAACAGTATCTTTTGCAAAACAACACTTTCAAATTAAACATCAATATCAACTAAGAATATAAAAATGATATATAAATGATGTATGAATCACATTATCCTCTTCCCCCCCTTTGATTCATAAAATCATACTAAAAATCACACTAATATAAAAAAAAAAAAATTGAAACATGATCAAATAATCAAAAAGGATATTTATCCAGTAGTACTCCATCCAGACCCCCTTGTCCATCTTCGTCCAGATCAGGAACAGTCAACAACGGCATCTGAGTGTTGTCTCCAGGCATCACAACACCAACCCATCTTAATATCATAGCTTTCGCAAAGGTCAGTAACAAAGTACAAAAGCAAAACATCACACACAACGCTATCAGAGCTGCAACTCAAATCTGAACCATCACTGCTCCTATTGGGCCTACCTGATCTTGCAACCAAGACTTCGCTGACCATCCAGCTCCCTCAGATCTCCCAAACGCATCCCTTATATTCTTCAACGTATCTATAACACTCGTGATATTATCGGAACTATCTGGACTCAAAGTATAACTAATATTATCAATATGATGTTCCCAAATGTTACACCATACCATGGAAAAAGTCCCCCCTTCTCTCTTGGACTCATCCTTCAATGATAGGCTTGAAGACTATGACATGTCTTTTTCATCCTATTTCCAACCCTAGATTTATCTGTGTCCGGTGCTACCCCTCTTTTAATAGTAGAAACCTCATATGGAAGCTTCAACGTTGACATGTAACAACATCCTGTCCATCCATAGGGTAAGAATATATATGCTTTATCACCACAAACCCTCAAAATATCTCTAAAATTCCCCATAGTCACATTGTCAGGCAAAAGCTAATCTTTTAACCATCAAAGTCCTGCTCTTCTTACTAACTGGAACATAAAAAGTTACATTATATTTCTCATTACTACCCTTAAGGTCATGCATACCCAAAGTTATCATATAATCATCACAATCTGATATTCCCATAAACCTACCCCTTACATCATATGTTTTATTAGAACAAAAACAACTTTTAGCCCTCAATGGTTTCACCTCCAATACTTCAGGATTCGCTGTTACCTGATTTTACTTCCCATCTAACAAATTCCCATAGGGTAATTCATTTAACCAAGAACATCTAAAACCTAGGCTTAAACAAATGTTCTGACAACGACATTATTTTATCTGTTACTGACTGTTGCTGATACCACAGTCATGACAAAGCATAAGATTGACACACACTTGATAGCGGTTGAACCCCACGTGTCTGGTGCTGGAATTCTCAACAGACATGGACCCTCAAGATTCCTCACTGATATTACAGAATGAATTAACCGCTGGAACCAAAGATTCCTACCTTCCCATCTCTAATTTTCACAACAGAAGAATCAAACTACATGCATTTAGTTTCTCTCTTCCCTAACGAGCGGTACTGATCAGATACCTCTCCTTGTCTGTCATCAAAATCAAAGACCTCATCCTGTACCTCCATGATAGTATCCTTCACTATTTCAGATGAATCTATATTGTTCTCTACTACTATCTGCTCTCCTATTTTAACCCTATTCGTACTATCATTGACAGCACTCTCTAGCCGTAACATAAACCCCTGAGTCCTTCTTGCTACCCCCTTTAATTTCAGAAAAGTTGTTGTCGGTGTCATACTTCCTACATTTGCTATTGCCATCGTATCATTAATCCCTTCCAAAGTTACCATTAAAGTAGTTGATTTAGTTGATGTATTAACCTTAATTATTTCTAGTGGGAAAGCTACCGATATCCTATGTGTATTATTTACTGTTGGAGTGGCTACTGTAATAATATACTTCTCCTGACCTCCTTTGGTGACTGCGGAAGCTTCAACAGATTTCACATTTTCCATTATAAGCGTCACTTTACAAATTACATAGCCTTTTAACCAATAATTCTTAACCGGAACAAATTTTAATGCTTGCACTAGATAAGTACACATATATTCTCCCTGATCTAGATAAGTACACATATATTCTCCCTGATCTTTTCCTGTAACATTACGCAAAATAAGTGAACAGTCACTCATAACTCTCTTCCACTTCATATTGTTGTACAAACTATACCTCCTTTGACTAGGTGCAACAGCTTCTACTCCTGGTCCTGATAACAATACTTCTTCTCCCTAATTATCTCTCCATGTGGGAGGAACGTCCCAATCCTAACCCTAATAAGTCTTTTTCCTCTAAAATTGGTGCTGGAGCTATTGGTTCCCTTATACTCAAATGCGATATATTTATGGCTTTAATAACTATCAATGTTGAAAGAGTTAAATTGCTTCTCACTGTTGTTTTAATAGACTGACGTGTTAATGTCCTTATTGTTACTTCATCTAGTTTTCCCAAAGCTTTGAACTCTTTGCTTGTACTTCCATCTATCACCACTAGTGTCAAATGACGTAAATGTAACTTACATTCACTCTCTCTTCCTACTCTAAACCCTAACTTTCAAACTTTTGATTATAAAAAATACACCTACAATTACCTTGATCTTCCTACTCTAAAGTGTCCTTCACCATTGTTCTCTCTCTTACTACTAACTTTGAAACTTAGCTTACTGTCTTAGAGTTCCTTCAACCTAGTTCTCCTAACTTATTTTAATCTAATCTTTTCTCCTAACCTTTAAAAACCTTTTCCACTGATTTATTCACAAAATCCCTTTACCACCAATTTTTAGAATATGTGATGACTTCTTTACACACAGACTTGGCAAACGACTAAACACCTTTTAGCCTAGCCTGAAATCTCTTGGTGTAAGAATGTAACCCAGAATAACAGTTACCCCTTTTAACTTTATTTTTCAGACAGATTGTCTAATAGGCAGTCTAATAGATTATCATCCTTCCTATGATATTATCTTTTTAAGCAAATATGATTCCCAAAAACCCTACCTTTTAAAATCTTCTACCAGACAGCCGTCTAGTGTACATCTTATTGTACAGTTCAATTTACACAATGCATCTCTTTCCAACAATGCAATAGGTATATGTTCTAATATTAGTATGTCTGTTTTAATTTCTCCTTGATTTTTATAGCAGAGCTCAATTGGTTCCTTAAGAGTAATTAGCTGTTTTACTACCTCAAATCCCTATCCTAATTAGTTAATTTTACATAGTGAGATGTTTAACCTCTTTAGGCTCAACACATATAAAAGCTTTTCCCACTATTCACCATCTCTTCTCATAGTCCTCTGTTTTTACTTCAATTGTTAGATATTTTCTCTTCTTCTCTAATCGGTGCTATCAGCTGACACCCCCCTTCGTACCTTCTAGGCACTCTAGAATCCTTAGGGTTCACCTGGAGAACAGGTGATCTTGACTGGCCCCTGTATCTTCCTTAAAAATGTTCTCTGTTGTTTCCTCCTGACGCATTGCAGTCACAGGTACAGTGACCAATCTGTCCACAATTATAACCGTCTTCTGGAGATTGCTGGAAGTGTAGCTGAAATCTTCCTCCTCCTTCTAAGTCTTCTCGTCCTCTTCCTCTCCAATTCTGTGTCTGTCCAGAAACTGGCTGTGGATATGGATCACCTGGTACCCGCCCTTGGTGGCTGGTACAATTGCATTTGATATTGTTCAGTTGAAGCTGTAACAGTGATTGTTGATTTGGTTCACTCTGATTCTTCATAACCAAAGCTTCTCTTCTCCTTCTCCACCAGTTGTATGATTGAGTTTTTTGAGAGCTTCTTCATCCTGTTCTTTCTTGCTGTTGACATATCAGGATTCTTCAAAAGCTTATATTCTAAGTTCTGTCCTCGAAATATCATCTTCCATCATCTTCTTACTTTTCTTCAGCTTCTTGGCCTCAATGTATTCTTCTCCTCCAATTCTTGGGATCCTTTTCTCAGCAGTTTTTCTTCCTTAGAAATGTTCTCTTCTTGAGTTGTTCATCCAGTTGTGTTACTTCTTCTATTTCTTCTGTGCCAGTCCTTGTAGGACAAACTCCTTTTGAATACACAGCACCTTTAGTCTCCTCTTTATCGCTGTCTTCATCTGAACTCGAATCTCTAGTATCCTTCTTTCCTCTCTTGCCAACTTCCTTCTGATCACAGAGTCATATCCACCCATGATCTCTTCTCAATCACTCTGATCTTCATCTTCATCATCTTCTTCCTTAACCTCACTCTTCTCTTCCAGACATCTCATTTTCTTCCTTCTGGAGTTTTGGATTCATCTTTCTGGTCGTTTCTGCTTGTCCTCTATCTATTATTCATCTTCATCTCTGATGCAACAATCACCCTCCTGGATGATCCCTGGAAGCTGAGGATAAACATCCCTAAGCTCTACTTCCTTCTCATAAGGTGGGTGTCTTTTTGCTGAATCCGTATGTGAGAAAGGTGTACTAACTTCTGCCATTAGTTTTCCTGTCACCTTCTCTATACCTTTGTTTATCTTATCGCTGGAATCTTTTATCAGTTTTTGCTTGAGAATGAAGGGCAACTTTTGTTTCATTTGCCGGATAACCTAACACTTTTATATTCCTTTATTGTGAATTTTTTTTTTTTATAAATCAACAAAAATATGACTATGAAATAATTCAATTAAAATGTCTATTCAAAAACCATTTCAAATTCAAATAAAAAATCTATTAAAAAATCTATTAAAAATTATGAATAATTAAAACCAATTTTTTATTTCTACATCCTATGTCACCAATTTATCAATTAGTGGTGGCTATCTTACCACAACCCATCAAATGCAAGTAGTCAACTTCAGACTACAATACCCATAAACAAAGCCTGTAACCCTACCATTACTACAATTCCCATAAACCCCCTTGCTCTATAGGCACCTAATTATCTTTATTTTACAGAATAATGTCAGTCCTTGATTCCCAACACAACTGTAATTAACCCCAGTGATGCACAGAGCCTCCCAAATGCAATTTTTAATGAATCAGTATTTTGCCAAGCCTATGTGAAATTGTCATAACATCAAACATCCTGTAGGGGAAGATTTTGTGAACAGACCAGTACCAAAACCTTGACTCGATCCTCTGTCGCGTCACGTGACGTGTACGTCAGCACCCCCTCTCTTTCTCTCTCCATTGTTCCTCTCATATGACAAAAGAACAGAGACACAGGAAAAGATTTTAGTAGTTAATGCAATACTGAGTTACTTCAACCATATTCAATATTCCTTCGTTCACATTCGCGCTAAGACTTAACTCAGGACTAAATAGATCGCTCAAAAACATTTTTATTTTATTTTAATCCGTCATTTAATTTAATTCATTATAATCCATTAACATATATCTAATTTATAAATTCACTACATCCCAACAAATAGTTTCATTTTCGAACAACAGTCACTTTAACGATTTAGAAGATTCGTGTCCAAATACCTCTTGTCTGTGGCTATTTCTCCCCCTGCAGTGTAACCCCACAGAAATATGACCCTTTACCCACAATCCCGTGTTGTAGTTTTAGCAAATCACCTCGTGTCGTAGTTTTAGCACCGTAAAATCAAGTGCATGCGCAAATCAATTTAACAATACGATTGCCACACAATAGAACGCCAGCGTTCTACCTCAGTTCTCTATTTTACACTTATAGTCAGACAATTACACATAACAGAGCTCACATTTGCGTAGAACTCTGAATTCCACCCACACACAAACACATTTAAGAGGCTTATCTCATCGCAATGAGACCTCTAAGGACACGTTAGCATGTAGCACGCAACACAATTAGCATTTAGCCTTAGCCTTTAGCATTAGCCGCTATGTACAATGTGGCATGAACCACAATCCAGCATTTAGCATTAACATTAGCCTTAGCCTTTAGCTAACTGTGGCCTACCACGCCCTAAGTAACCCTGCATTGTGCCTAAATCATTGTCCATTTATCCCCTGCTAACTTTATGCTGCCGTAAGTTATGGATATTATATATGAGCGGTTACCCCATGCAAATACCCCGTCGACTACAAGATGAGAATAACTTACAATATAACCGTCCACCTCATAGTTCCTAGAACTAACCTGAAACACCGAATGCATAATCAGGATTTATGGCCCATCCCTATATGATGGCCCCCTTAACCTGGGGTCTTTATCAGATTCACAATGCCCTAATGTATGCATATCTGCCTTAATTGTACACCTACCAATACTTAATTCCTACCGTTTTATGCTCTAAAATTCCAATTATCTGCCGTTTACCAATGGAACCACATTTTAGAATATTATTACAGACTCCTAGTCGACCACAATAGCGCCACATCAACAACGACCCAAGTACTTTTAACTGTACACCTTCAATGCCCTCTCATGAATCAGCGGAATAACCAATGCCCACATTTTGTGAGTAATCTCACCTTTAAAGCCGGCTTGGGCAGTAGTCAACTCGCGACTCAGGAAGGGAACCAAGAACGATGCAATCAGAATCTCAGCGGAGCATCCATTTGTGGTGTCCCGTCTGCTGCTGGTGGCTATTGCTGTCAACAAAGAGTCCGCTTAGGCTGCACTGTGATTAGAGGCTTTTATTAATATCACACGTTTACAGCATAAGTTACAGACCCGCGGTGTCTGGAGAAGCACCTTCCCAAATTAATCTGAATGCTTCTGACCCCTCCTTTGTCTAGCTCCTACTTATAAACAATGGCAAAAATGGGTTGCTCCCTTTTTCGTCCAATCACCTATCCCCCCTGTCTACAACACACTTCCTGTCTGTTGTATGTGGCGTTACACTAAAACATTCCCTCTTGATACTAAAATCAACGTCCTCTCCGGTTCCACTTAAAACATTAACAACGTCATAATCTTCATATACGATATCATCTCTGGTGGATACCTTTGCTAACAGTTATTGTGTCAATTTTAAAACTTGCTCAAGACAGTTCACAGAATTGTCCATTTAAAGAAATGTAGCCTATTTATTAATTACTACATTTATCTAACATTAGATAGTTAATCCAGAGATTATTACCTTTGCCTCGATTCGGCAGTCTCGTTCATATTATCATGGCATTTGTAGTTTTTTTGGGGGGGTGGGGGGTAAATACAAGTGAATATATTGATAACTCACGTTGTCCTGGAGAGATTTACATGGTTATCAAAGCATCACGCCAGGGTAAGCCTACACAAACCACAGCCCTTTTTTTAAAAGTGTTTCTAAAATGAATTGTGGAAAAAACGATTGGAACCATTTCCCTGTTTGACCGCTAGGTTTTATGGGTATTATAACTCATACTGTAGTACTCTACTTGCCCACTCTAGCTAGCTAACACTATCAGTTTACAATAGTCACGTTTAACAATAAAACTAATTGCGTTCTATTCCAATCATTTCTGTTGCATTTTTATGAATGCTTATGGTGTTGTAGCGATTTTTTTTCACAAGTCGATAATGTTTATTTTGTTGCTATGGTCACCGACAGTTGTCGCATAGACTGTGGGCTGTCGCCCTCGTGTGAAGGCACTAGCCGCTTTGACTAGAGGTACGAGTCGTGTACTCGGCGGGGTGCTCAGCGATATTCCGCTGGCTGTCTGAAAAGTGATCAAGGTGAGGTGAAGTCTAATTCAGAGCGGAAGGACCTTTCTCTGTGTTTTCAATTAAGACTCCACTTTCGCCTCATCTACCAGAGGACAGACTCTCATCTATATTAACAACCCCTTTTAGGACCTGTAAAAAGATTTGTAATACATTACTCCCCCTCCAATGTGGCTTTAGAACTTAGAAATGAGCCAGTGGCGAAGAATGAAACCATAATCTTTAATCTTTCCCAAACACATTGTTGGAGCTTGGAGTAACCATCAACATTTGGTTATGATTTATTTTTTCTTCTCATCCTTTTGTGTTTGATACATTGTGCACTATACCGTATAAGGAATAGGGTGCAATTTGGGACACGCTCCTTCTCCCCTTCAGACTAGGAGCAGAGAGAAGAAACCAGGAGAAGAGAGGAGAGGAGAACGGAGGAGAGGAGAGGAAAGGAGATTAGAACGGAGGAGAGGAGAGGAGAGCGAGGAAAGAGAGGAGAGGAGAACGGAGGAGAGGAGAACGGAGGAGAGGAGAGGAGAACGGAGGAGAGGAGAGGAGAGGAGAGGAGAAGGGAGGAGAGGAGAGGAGAGGAGAGGAGAAGGGAGGAGAGGAGAGGAGAGCGAGGAAAGAGAGGAGAGGAGAGGAGAGGAGAGGAGAACGGAGGAGAGGAGAGGAGAGGAGAACGGAGGAGAGGAGAGGAGAGCGAGGAAAGAGAGGAGAGGAGAACGGAGGAGAGGAGAGCAGAGATGAGAGCGAGGAAAGAGAGGAAAGGAGAGAGGAAGAGAGAGGAGAAGAGTAGAAATGAGGAGAGAGCGGAGAGAGAGAATAAAAGAGGACTGATTGCACTCTGCTGCTGCTGGGCATGAAATGTATCAGACTGGAGGGGAGCAGTCAGCGCTGACCTCAGACTGTGAGAGTGTGTACTTAATCAGTCTGTCTGTCAGCCTTTCCGCTTCTCATTGAGTTTGACCTCAAATTCCTCTCAGCAATGGAACGATGATGATCAACTGTTAAACAAGCATCGTCATCAGTTTTTATTGAGTAAAAAAGGCCTATCCATCAGTGCAGTGCAATGTTAACTGGAAAGGCCAGGGAAATCCATTGGGTATAGGGTGGGTTCAATAGGAGTTATAGAGGTTCACCTTGACCTCAGCGCTTAGAGAGGTAGGGGTGTGGGTGTGGTGTTGAGCTAAGAGTAGAATACTGATTTAACCTAGGTCCTTCAGACTGGCAAGGCTGGGTCCTGAAGGACAAGGAGGCAAGCTACTGACAGAGACACAACATAGGCTGCGTTTAGACAGGCAGACCAATTCGGATCTTTAATGCAGCCATAGAGACAGATACACACAGAGAGCAAGAGTCACTTGGGTCTCTCCTATCATTGCTACGCAGACGACACACAACTAATCTTCTCCTTTCCCCCTTCTGATAACCAGGTGGCGAATCGCATCTCTGCATGTCTGGCAGACATATCAGTGTGGATGACGGATCACCACCTCAAGCTGAACCTCAGCAAGACGGAGCTGCTCTTCCTCCCGGGGAAGGACTGCCCGTTCCATGATCTCGCCATCACGGTTGACAACTCCGTTGTGTCCTCCTCCCAGAGTGCGAAGAACCTTGGCGTGACCCTGGACAACACCCTGTCGTTCTCCGCTAACATCAAGGCGGTGACCCGATCCTGTAGGTTCATGCTCTACAACATTCGGAGAGTACGACCCTGCCTTACACAGGAAGCGGCACAGGTCCTAATCCAGGCACTTGTCATCTCCCGTCTGGATTACTGCAACTCGCTGTTGGCTGGGCTCCCTGCCTGTGCCATTAAACCCCTACAACTCATCCAGAATGCCGCAGCCCGTCTGGTGTTCAACCTTCCCAAGTTCTCTCACGTCACCCCGCTCCTCCACACACTCCACTGGCTTCCAGTTGAAGCTCGCATCTGCTACAAGACTATGGTGCTTGCCTACGGAGCTGCGAGGGGAACGGCACCTCCGTACCTTCAGGTTCTGATCAGTCCCTACACCCAAACGAGGGCATTGCGTTCATCCACCTCTGGCCTGCTGGCCCCCCTACCTCTGCGGAAGCACAGTTCCCGCTCAGCCCAGTCAAAACGGTTCGCTGCTCTGGCACCCCAATGGTGGAACAAGCTCACTCACGACACCAGGACAGCGGAGTCACTCACCACCTTCCGGAGACACTTGAAACCCCACCTCTTTAAGGAATACCTGGGATAGGATAAAGTAATCCTTCTACCCCCCCTTACCCCACCCCACAAAAAAAAATAACATATTGTAAAGTGGTTATCCCACTGGCTCTAAGGTGAATGCACCAATTTGTAAGTCGCTCTGGATAAGAGCGTCTGCTAAATGACGTAAATGTAAAATGTAAATGTAAGAGAGAGGGAGAGAGCGCAAGAAAGAGCGCGAGGGAATAATCAGAAGGAATGAGCATTCTGAAGTTTCAATCCTTCACAGAAGATAGTCTACTATAAACAATACTGACAAAAAAACAAAAGAGAAGTTGTATTACTTTTATTACTTTAGAAACCTAAACAAAAAAACTGCTTTTCCACCTGCAGCATTGTAAACATGATCATTTTAATGTTTATTTTTAAAGACACAAGTGTCTAAAAACTACAAAGTCAGGCAAATTTTCCACAAATAATTAATTATTAGATTGCATGACATTATTTGCCGTAAAATAATTTTTTTATTGTTTACATATGTCCATAAAACACAAACATTTAAATATTTGAGGTATAACACTGGTCTTTCGTGTGGTCAAAAGGCTTACCCTGCAATTATTTGGACACTTTGCATACCTATCCTTAAAAATGGCCTATATTCAGTAGAATCAAGTGTCCCTCTACAGTGTAAACAAAAACAACATGAACAGCGAATGAAAAAAACAAACAAACAATAACACAGCATGTAAAACAGGAGACAAAAGAAAAGTGCATTTCAGAAAGACTCAAATTAACGTGGAAAATGGGATGTGAAAATTCCATAGAAATCAGTGCATGGAAACATTGAACAAAATTTTAACATATCATCAATATATTCATATACCCTATGGGCCTGATTCCTGGACACAGATTAACCCGAGTCCTGGACGAAAGTTGCAGTATAAAGAGATTGTCTTTTGAGCATGCTTTTAAGTCCATGACTAATCTTAGTCTGTGTTCGGGAAACTGGCCCTAAATACTTTCATAGTAGAGATATTCTCCATCTTGTTGTTTTGAGATGCACTGTTTTGCATCTTTGACTACCACTCAGTGAGCAAACATACACCTTGACGTCACCTCAGTGAGCGAACATACACCTTGACGTCACCTCAGTGAGCGAACATACACCTTGACGTCACCTCAGTGCGAGTTAGGTACCAGTTCTTCTGTTCAGTCCGGTGCTGTCTAAGCTATAGATCATTGTGGTCTGTCCAGTCCTTGATCAGTGACCATTCAGACGTTTGACAAGTGATTAATCAGACAGGCGGCCTCCGACGAGCAGCTGAAATGTAATTTCCACACTTCAGCCTCCTGCAGCTGCTGCGGAGCACATGGATTAGAGGACAGGACGGCGGCGCCGGCGGCTCCGGCTCCCCGTCCGACCTTCCTTACAGCAGCAGCGCCTCTTCTGTCAGGGTGTCCTCTAGGCCTGTCCCACCTCTCTCCCCTGGTCCTCCGAGATAGGATGATGTCCAGTCTGGTTGCCCCACCTAAGACCACAATCAAAATACGTTAAACTTATTTTTTTGGTGTTCAAAATAAAAAAGAAAGCACACTCTTATATATGCTCCAAATAATTTAATTGGTAAACCTAAACACGTTTTTAGTGTTTTTCCTTGATGATTTTAAAAAATGGACTGCATCGACATGTGGTTAAAAAACTGTTTTATTGACAGATAAATGAAATGAAATACCTTCATTCCCGGCCTCATCTCGGACCATCAAACAGCGGATGTCAGAACGGCACCGGAGGGCCACCCCCTGGAACTGGGCATGGCGGGACAGCAGGGGGAGGTGGCGCGGAGCTGGGCGGAACACTGCATTCTCCTGCATGAAGGGATGGATGAATGAATGAATCTTGGACAAATTTGAAAGTGTGAGTGAGTGCATGGCATCTTCCTGCATAAATGAAGGAATGTGTTCATTTATTATTGAAATGTATTTGATCATGTACCTGCACCAGTCCCAGGTGTGTGTCTGTGAGGAGGAGCTGGGACCAGGGGTCAGGTCTGGGGTCAGGGGTCGTTGTCACACCAACGCTAGTGTAGAGCAGCACTCTGATCTCTCCCAGACTAGGCTTCTCTCTGAAAAGACAGACAAACATTTGAGTTTTATTTTACGTCTTCAGCTCTTATCTGCACACTGACTTCCTTTCCCTGAAATAGACAAAATATAGAGCTATAATATGAGCCATCCTTTCAAGACCAACAAACACTACTACAATACTACTACAACAACAACAACAACAATACTACGAATACAATACTACTACTACTACCTGTCCATGTTGCCATGCAGTAGATACACCAGGTCAGCTAGGGTCTTGTGGAACTGACCAGACAGCCTGAGCCCAGCACCCAACAGCAGGTCAGGTACCTGGGCCTTCCAGTTCAGTGACAGCTCCATCAGGTCCTCCTTCAGGAGGGGGTGCTGTGCCACTCGCTGGTCCCCAGGGGAGACCACCCCTAGCAGGGTGAGGGTGAGGGACTGGGTGAAGGTCTGGCTGTGGGGTGTGGAGGTACAGCAGAGGGTGCAATTGAAGCTTTGATCAAAAATGTTTCTCTCTTATTCAAGTAGCATGTCTTAGTAGCAGGTTGACGTTTATTGTCATGAATCTGGAGGCAGAACTGAGAGATTTCTGCTAGATAGGCCAGCTGCAAAGTCAGAATTTGATAAAAATTCATGAAAAGAAAAATGAGCTTTTCGGTGTTAATTTAAAGTGGAACTGACAGCCTTTTCACTACCTTGCAGATATGAAACAAAATAGACAATCATAATATCAGTCAAAAATATCAAATTCCCAGTTTTGCTTCAAAACCAACTTTATAAAGAGGTTTTAAAAATAGGTTCTATTTGACAAAAAATTCCAAGACGCACAGTAAGACATTGTTGGCAGAATAGATGGAGGCAGATAAATGCATGATTCATATAATTCACCAATACATTTCTTTGTAGTCCAAATAAATATTGCCATCAGGTTGTAAATCAGAGCTGGCCTGGTACATCTTCCACCCATTCAGGATGCACCGTTTCAGTTTCAATATTAATGCCCATGATTTTAGAATGAGATGTTCGAGGAGCAGGTGTCCACATACTTTTGGTGATGTAGTGTATGTGGACATTATAAAAAAGGGACATCTTTTTCGAATAGAACAATGGCCAGTTTGGGTTGCATGTTTTTTTTTGTAAAAACAAAAAATAGGATGTGTCTGGCCCGCGAATTCGTTGTGTTTTTTTCAATATTGAGTTTGACAACCCTGGGCTAGCGTATCTATTAATGTACTTGCTATTTATTTAGCAAGCTAAAAACACGGAGTCTAACATTAGCTAGCTAGCTGCTGTGAGGATGTCATGTCATTGTAGGAGTGGGTGAGTGACCAACTTTTCCTCCATATAGTTTTCGGTGGCTACAGCTAGATACAGGTGTCATTTGGTTAGCTAGCAAGAAATGTGAATAGCTTTGCTAGATAGCTATGCTGAATGACTTATCCACAGTTAGCATATCTCTTAGTTGTCAATCAAATGTATTTGGCATCGATCAAATGGGCGGGCAGGCAAGGCAAGTTCCCATTCAGTTGTCAAAACGTGGGTTGGGAGAAGCATGCATTGCCAGGCAAGCTGCAGAAGGGCGAGCAGGTACTTGTCCCCATTGTTTATCAGTGCAATTTTGACGGCCAACTAGCTGAAAAAGTTTGAGGCCTCGTTAGATTTTAGCTCATCTCGCTCTGGCTAGCATTAGTTGTTGATCTTGTTTTTTATGTGCATAGGCAACTGAGTGAGAGATAGCCTACCGTTTCATGGTTGTTTGATCAATAGGACTGAAGTTCCCAAATGTAAAAGGACTCCCATGGTATTTATTTATTTATATCTATATATATATATTTGCAGAAATCCAGTCGGGTGTATTTTGTGGCTTTTGTCAAATGCGTTCTAATTATTTAAATTTGCGCTGTTGCTACTGCTTGTATACACACAGACCAGTTCAAAGTTAATGATGGCAGGCCCGTGTGGCAAATGGCTTATTTGCATAGTGTAGCTCTGACTGGCTATGGCGCACCGTTCTGCGTAGACTCCGGTCTTGGACAAGACAGATGTTTTTATTAGGTTTTATTTACTGCAGTGTCTATTAATTGTCCAAATGCACATCTGTTTTTCCTCTATATTGATATAGAATGTTCACAAAAGGCCTTACTATACGTCATTCCCAAACATTCTAAGAATTGATGAAAACGTGAAAATGACTATATCTAAGTGCTCGCTTGTCAGAAAATGTAAAAAATAAATAAAATAAAAAGTGACATTCTTCCTGAGGGTGAATATCAGTGGAGGCTCATAATAATGGCCGGAACAGAGCAATGGTATCAAACATCTGGAAACCATGTGTTTGATGTATTTGATACCATTCCACTGATTCAGCTCCAGTCACTACCCCGAGCCCGTTTCCCCAGTCACTACCCCGAGCCCGTTTCCCCAGTCACTACCACGAGCCCGTTTCCCCAGTCACTACCCCGAGCCCGTTTCCCCAGTCACTACCACGAGCCCGTTTCCCCAGTCACTACCACGAGCCCGTTTCCCCAGTCACTACCCCGAGCCCGTTTCCCCAGTCACTACCCCGAGCCCGTTTCCCCAGTCACTACCCCGAGCCCGTTTCCCCAGTCACTACCACGAGCCCGTTTCCCCAGTCACTACCCCGAGCCCGTTTCCCCAGTCACTACCCCGAGCCCATTTCCCCAGTCACTACCACGAGCCCGTTTCCCCAGTCACTACCCCGAGCCCGTTTCCCCAGTCACTACCCCGAGCCCGTTTCCCCAGTCACTACCCCGAGCCCGTTTCCCCAGTCACTACCCCGAGCCCGTTTCCCCAGTCACTACCCCGAGCCCGTTTCCCCAGTCACTACCCCGAGCCCATTTCCCCAGGTAAGCTGCCACCAACCTCTTGTGACGTATTGGAACAGATTTTGATAAGATTTCATGTTGCTAAAACGCTGTCAGTTCCACTTTAACGTCAGGGTTAGGCATTAGGGTTAGCTGTGTGGTTAAGGTTAGGGTTAGGCATTAGGGTTAGCTGTGTGGTTAAGGTTAGGTTGAAAATCAGATTTTATGACTTTGTGGCTATGCCAGCTAGTGACCACTCTGTGCAGAGTTGCCTCCATGGCAAGATTCAGGACAATAAATGCAACCCCGTGTCTTAGTAGACCACACGAAGACATGACCTACTTTACAACCTACTTGTATTCAAGTAATAGCCTACTTTAAAAATATATATATATAATAATAATGTGCGACTGATTGGCGATCGATCGCGATCAACTGTTGTCTCCAAGCACCTTTTCATCTGTGTACTCTAGGCTAGAGGATAAGACTGGAGCACTGTGGTCCTCTCCTTTACCTGTGGGTGTAGAGAGTGAGGACACTCTCCTCACTGGAGGCCGTGAGGCGTAGGCTCTGACCGCCAAAACCCACCTAGACCGATGGATATATAGATAGGAAAACCTAGATGATGGTGATAATACTGATGATAATGATGAGGATAAATATATTTAATAAAAGAAAATAGGTACATTATTTAAAATTGGCAGAACAATAACATATATTTTATTTATTTGTTGGCCTACCTGGATCTCCTTGATCTGCAGCAGCGGAAGGTGATGGAACACTGTCAGAGGCATAGTCTGATCGGGCGTGTCGGGGTCAAGGGTCAGGGCGTAGAGGCAGGACTCCAACAGGAGAACGAGGGAAGGGTGTGGGCGGGGCTGGCTGCAGTTGGCCACGCCCAGCCAGCAGAGAGCCAGTAGTCTCTGAGAGGTGAAGACAGAGGGGAGGACGGATTGGAGACAGCCCAGGAGGGTGGACACGGGAAGGGACTGGAGTTTAACCAGAGCCACTGGGAACTCCACCAGTCTCTGAGAGAAAGAGCGAGAAATGGTTCATTTTACTAAAGCAACATCGAAGGCTGAATTATTTGATACACTTTGTACATTTTATAATATGCAGAAGAAACACACCTGGTAATATACCTGGACACCCTCAGTCCTCTGCCCAGAAACAGAGCTGTTCTCTGGACCTGCGGACCTGGCGTTGTCCCCCTGCTCTGGAGGGGACTGTGGCTTGCTGCCGTTGGCTCCATCGATGACACACTGTGGGTCCTCCTCTATCTGGTCCTCTGGTGACCACAGCTCCTCCTTGGTTATACTCTGTTCCTCTGACGTAGATAGAGCATCCTCTCTGCCCTCCGGCACCGGTGTCCACTCCAGTTTTCTGATGAGATTCTGTTCCCCTGTTCTCCAATCCACTTCTTTACCTGTGATCTGTTTATGTGGGAACTCAATGGCATTCTGGGCTGGGTACAGGCTTGTTGCTGGGCTGAGGACAGTATTGTGGGTTGTAAGGTTCATTTTTGGTGCTGTGTTGAGGTCAATAGCTCTCTGCTGTATTCCAGTTGACTCCACTGGCTGAAGATCCTGAGTGAGCGCAATGGGAATGCTCCTGAAGTCTTGAGTTAGCGCTGTGTTTAAGTGTTGCACCAATGGCAGCTCACTGGCCATAGAGAACACCTGACTGTCTTTAACATAGGAGAACATGTGACTCTCTCTGACAAATGAGAAGACCTGGCTGTCTTTGACCATTGACAGCACCCGATTCTCCTTCACCATGGAGACAACCTGACTTGACCAGCTGGAGCTGGCTCCTCCCCAGGCTCCAGGCTGCAGACTTCCAGCCCTTCCTCTAGCTCCAGGCTGTAGAACTCCTGTGCTGTCCCAGACCTGCTGCAGGACTCTCGGGGGGGAGCTGCGCAAGAGACGCCCCGCGTCCGGGAACATCCAGGAGACCCCCCTGCTGACCAGAGAACCCCTCCCAGAGACAGAGCCCTCTTCCCCCGGAGAGTCTAGCACCTGCTCCCCCCCAAGCCCAGATATATGGGACACCCTTCTAACCAGACCACCCACCCCAGAGGCAGAGAACTGGCTCTCCTCATGCGCCTCCTCCTCACCCCTAGACACCCTGCTAACCAGAGAACCCAGCCTAAAGCTAAAGCCCTGCTGAACCTCCTCCTCCCTCCTAGCCCCAGCCTGGGTGTCCTCCACCTCTTCCTCCACGTATTTCTCCACCGTGGTCCTGGATCGATTCATCACGCCACGACTGAACTGGCCCTCCAAGGCCGCTAGCGATAGGCCACGTACAGCCTGGCTGCGTCTGTGTCTGTCCAGCCGAGAGGCAGTGTGTTCTGTCTGGTTGTGGGTCTGTGTGTTGAGCTGGGACAGAGAGGCAGTGCGTTCTGTCTGGTTGTGGGTCTGTGTGTTGAGCTGGGACAGAGAGGCAGTGTGTTCTGTCTGGTTGTGGGTCTGTGTGTTGAGCTGGGACAGAGAGGCAGTGTGTTCTGTCTGGTTGTGGGTCTGTGTGTTGAGCTGGGACAGAGAGGCAGTGTGTTCTGTCTGGTTGTGGGTCTGTGTGTTGAGCTGGGACAGAGAGGCAGTGTGTTCTGTCTGGTTGTGGGTCTGTGTGTTGAGCTGGGACAGAGAGGCAGTGTGTTCTGTCTGGTTGTGGGTCTGTGTGTTGAGCTGGGACAGAGAGCCAGTGTGTGTGTCAAACCGAGAGGGAGAGGTCTGTGTGTATGTTGAGCTGCTGCTGGCCAGTGGGAGGTGGGCGTGGTGAGTTCCTTCTTCCGTCCCTCCGTCTTTTCTCTGCAGGTGGGATACAACAGTCCCTAATGAGGTCCCTGCAGGGCCACCGTAGCGGGCTCCGGCCCTGTACAGTCCCCCGCTGCAGCCATCAGAAGAGAGGCCTGACAGGTCACCTGGGCTCTTGTTAGCAGTACATCCACCAGCCTGCTGGACCAGGAGGACAGGTGTCTGCTGAAGGGCCTGGTCCCTGTCCCCAGGCAAGGCCTCCTCACCCCCATAAAATCCTCTCTCTTCCCTCTCTCTAGGCAGAGGTAGCGCTCCCTCCCGTCGACTCTCAGACACCACCACCCCAGTTCCTGATTGATGAGGTGAGTCCCATTTCTTCCCTTCTTCCTGCTCCTCCACTCCCTCATCCTCCACTCCCTCATCCTCCTCTCCCTCATCCTCCTCTCCCTCTCCCTCATCCTCCTCTCCCTCTCCCTCATCCTCCTCTCCCTCATCCTCCTCTCCCTCATCCTCCTCTCCCTCTCCCTCATCCTCCTCTCCCTCTCCCTCATCCTCCTCTCCCTCTCCCTCATCCTCCTCTCCCTCTCCCTCTCCCTCATCCTCCTCTCCCTCTCCCTCATCCTCCTCTCCCTCTCCCTCATCCTCCTCTCCCTCATCCTCCTCTCCCTCTCCCTCATCCTCCTCTCCCTCTCCCTCATCCTCCTCTCCCTCTCCCTCATCCTCCTCTCCCTCTCCCTCATCCTCCTCTCCCTCTCCCTCATCCTCCTCTCCCTCTCCCTCATCCTCCTCTCCCTCTCCCTCATCCTCCTCTCCCTCTCCCTCATCCTCCTCTCCCTCTCCCTCATCCTCCTCTCCCTCTCCCTCTACCCCCTCCACTCTCTCATCCAGGCAGTCCTGTCCCCAGGCTGTGGGAGTGGAGTTGGGAGTGAGAGCGGTAGGAGGAGAACCCGTCTGGTTGACTGGGGAGCCCCTGCCCCTCTTCTGGCGCTCCCCATCAGCAGTCCTGCAGGGCCCCTCACGGCCCTCACCACAGCTCCACCTGTTTACCCCAGCCTGCTGAGGGGATCCAGACTGCAGATGCTGAGTGGCTCCGGCTCCAATCTGCAGCGGTAGAGTAGCTCCAGAGCTTCCAGCATAACAAGCTGAAGGATGAAGAGAGACAGGAGCCTCTATAGGCCTCTGTCTGAGTGAGAGAGGGAGAGAGAGAGAGACAGGAGCCTCTATAGGCCTCTGTCTGAGTGAGAGAGGGAGAGCGAGAGAGACAGGAGCCTCTATAGGCCTCTGTCTGAGTGAGAGAGGGAGAGCGAGAGAGACAGGAGCCTCTATAGGCATGGCCTCTGTCTGAGTGAGAGAGGGAGAGAGAGAAAAAAACATGATAAATCACTTCTGTTTGTTTCAACTTCAAAGTCATTCCTCATGTAACCAGGGAGCCTGTCTATTGTTAGGCCAAGAAACAATTAACAAAAATGCATATTTGAAGAGTAAAAGGGCTGATAAAAAAGCCATAGTTAACCCACATTGTTAATTCAAAAAGAACTCAGCCATTGCATTGCCAACCTTGTTTTCTTCTGTATAAATAACATGCATCAAATTAACAAGCCAATGGAGTGAGTGAGGAAGGAGAGCGACACACACACAGAGAGAGAGAGAGAGAGAGAGAGAGAGAGAGAGAGAGAGAGAGAGAGAGAGAGAGAAAGACACTAACGTCTTGAAGTGCTCTGTGTACAACATGATTTCACAAAACGTTAGTTGTTTTCTCTGAGGAGGGCTCTGAAAACCCTGCATTAAGGTAATAGGTTTGAAATATTAAACTAAGAAAACAAGCCAAGGGAACAGGCATTTCATGCTCCATAAAAGTCTGTATTAAGCCTTGTGTGAGTGTGCGTGCCCAAAAGAAAACATCTGCACACTAAGATACAATATGGAATGCATGCCCAATACATTCCTTTATTGTAAGTGGTATGCCAAGTGTGGATAGTGGATTACACTCACACACACACACAGTGCATTCGGAAAGTATCGAGACCCCTTGACTTTTTCCACATTCTGTTACGTTACAGCCTTATTCTAAAGTGGATGAAATCATTTTTTTCCTTCATCAATCTACACACACTACCCCATAATGACAAAGCGAAAAAAAAGGGCCAAGTAGCGTCATACCCAAGAAGACTCGAGCATTTAATCGCTGCCAAAGGTACTTCAACAAAGTACTGAGCAAAGGGTACGTATGTAAATGTTTTATATTTAAGTTGATTTATTTGCAAACATTTCTAAAAACATGTTTTTGCTTTGTCATTATGGGGTAGTGTGTGTAGATTGATGAGGGGGACAAAAATAATTTCATCCACTTTAGAATGAGGCTGTAACGTAACAGAATGCGTAAAAAGGGGTCTGAATACTTTCCGAATGCACTGTGTACACACACAACTTAATATAGATACATTAACTTAAAAACTATATTTCACCTTCATGTTTAACTTTCTTTTGAAAAACAGTAGGTGAGAATTGGCCCCAATGTTGGCTAGTAAAAGTTTCCCCCATCCACTTGCACAGTATCCATTCATATGAGTGGATGTATATGTATCTGCATACAGGTCTGCACGCAACGTACGTACTGTTACCGTACAGGAAGAAGAGAGCACAGAGCTCACTGTACAGGAAGAAGAGAGCACAGAGCTCACCGTACAGGAAGAAGAGAGCACAGAGCTCACCGTACAGGAAGAAGAGAGCACAGAGCTCACCGTACAGGAAGAAGAGAGCACAGAGCTCCTCTGTTGTCGAATGTCTCCATTCTCTCCTGCTACAGCTAGCATATCCATCCTGTTGGTGAGGCAGCGGTTAAAACCAGAGGATTTAAATAATACATTTGTTATTTTATCAGTGACAACAAAAACATTTACTCATTTTAATTATATATTTAGGGTGCCTCCCAAATGGTACCCTACCCCCTATATAGTCCACTACTTTTGATCAGAGTCCTGTGGTGCCATTTGGGATGTACCCTAAGACGATGGGAACGGAGGCGCAGAGCAGTTGGGTTTATATTCAAATAACCTGCAGGTATCTTCTCTTTTTTCAAAAGCTAATTTTAAATGATTAGCCTTGGTGTGACACATCAGAACTGTCTACAGGGTAAAATACAAGACTGCAAAAATAATTGGGCCCCCCTTCACAAAAACGTCACACACACACACTACACACTAATACATTTAGCCCTAGCTAAGTCTGCTGTCAGATCTTCTTGAGCTGTATATTTGTGTTCTCCCATCCCCCCCCCCCCCCCCCCCTTGAGCACCCTAGGATAAAGTGTGTGTCCCAAATGGCACCCTAGTTCCTATATAGTGCACTCCTTTTGACCAGGGCCCTAAAGGGAACAGGGTGGCATTTGGGACACAGCCCCAGTCCTTCAAATCTACACAGCCATTTTGTTTCATTTAGCAGCAAGTTGAGTGTCTGCTGATCTTTATCCAGACATTGGGGCCGTTTGTTATTCATAGCTGTTTGGCATCTAATAGTGTGCATGTCAGTCTGATCCTTAAAACAAAATGGCAGGCCAACTGATGCTAACACCACATACTCACAGTCGCACGGAAAGGGCTTCAGACTTTTGACCGTGCAAACCTATATTTCATTTCAGAATTGGTTAAAATTGGGTTAAGGTTTTGGCTGATCAGAAAAGTCTGTATAGCCATTCCCCATTCATACTGCCCCGTTAATAACCACCTGTCTAAAACGGAAAGTCAACTGAGAAGTTGTTGCCACACTAGACCATTGTGTCCAAAACTACAAGTGGCAAAGCGTTGACGTTGCCTTTTCTCTCAGTCTGTTAGCAGTGAGGAGGCTTTCAGAGGAGGGAGACTGTCGGCTAAAAATGGCCATTAAAAAGGTGTGTGGGACGGGTCATATATTAACAGTCTGTGCTGCTACTCCTGGGCTGAACAGAACAGAACCATCTAGTCAGAGATAGTCTTGGACAGGTCAAGCTAACGGGGTCAAGGCGCTGTCTAAAAAGGAGAGGCCACTGATCACAGTCTCTCTCTCTGACCATCGTCTATCCTTAAAGGGAATCAGCAGTTGCTACATCCATTTTTGGACTTTCAAATTAATGATATGTACCCATTGATTCTTGAAGAATATAGCTCAACTGTCGTACCCCATAAGAACCTAAAATATCAGCTTGTAAACAAACACTGTATAGCCTCAAAACATGGTGGAAACTATACCTTTGATATCATGGATGGTCAGTCCTTGCATCCATAGCTCTGTCTATGCATTTGAGAGTGATTAGGTATGGTTATACATTTACATAAATGGGACCTGGAGGAAAATCATGTGGTTCAGTCAGTGGGAGAGTTTAGTCATTTCTTTTCAATCTAGTCCAGGGGAGGGTCATGTAATTTTTTAATTGATGATATGTCAACATTTCTCAGTGTTTTAGAATTAGTTGCTTATTAAGATCGAGAGATATCAAATCAAATGATCCATAGCCTATGGCTGTAGGACGTGCATGCATGGAGAAGCACAGAGCATAGTTATATTTCGAAGAAAATAAAATGTACTTCCTTCACGAGTCTTTTGAGCTGCTGGGATGTTGTAAATAAAACTAGGCTGCATTAACCACTGCAATGTATATTCCAACCCTGAGCCCCTGACCTGCTCTGCTCTTGCTGATCAAAAGCTTTTTTTGTACTGCCTAACCAATGGCTGTGCTGTGTAGGCCTACAGCCTACAGAGGCAGTTCAGGAGGTGAGTCAAAGGCTTATATATAGTGCGCGCGGACTAGCCTATATGTTCTGTTCAGTTTGGGGCCGATTCATCATGTTTAAATGTACGCCTTTTAAGACTTACCTCGTGCAGGGACGTAACGCGCTCTATGGGTGTGGCTACCTTGCGCACACTGAATAAGTGTCATTCTGATAACCCTCCTATCCTACTTGCTGGCCAACAGATTTTTCTCGTGGAGTTTTCATTCAATAAGGTTTTCAGGACATTTATCTGAAGCCATCCCTTTAAATACCGTGTACCTTTTAGTTTGAATTTTGTCCACAGACTAGAATATAATCGAGAGAACGGGTTCAGAATATTAGAGACCATCTAAATACATGCATTTTCATCTCTGTTTCAACACCAAATTGGGAGATTTAAAAAAAATACTCTGATCTTTAGATTATTTAGGGTTAGGAAAGTATTTCTAAATCATAAAAACAGGTTTGGGAGAGCCTTTACACACTAAATATATTGATAAATAAAAAAGATGCAGTGGTTTGATTCATCCTGAAAGTTGTCATATTCAAGTTCAAGCCATGACATATTGGAAGGTGAGAAAAGTGTACAATAGCGGTTGACCAATAGTCCTATAAATAACCTATTCCTCACTAATGACAACGGTCCAGTAATCGTGAACTGCACCGCCAGGCTCCAGGTTTAAAACTGCTACGTGTGGTCTGAGTTCCATAAATGATTCAAATAGGATACATGTCCCAAGTTATTGCACAACGTTAGCCTAACATGATCCACTATTGCTAGCAACCCTCAGGGACAACTACGCAGAAGTGACAAGAGGAAGGAAAGGTAAACGGAATGGAATGATGTAAAATATAGGCTACAAATTTGAAGGAAACGAACACTAAAGTGACAGTTATAAATGTATGTGGGTATTACTGACGGCTAATATTTAACATCATAGAAATGGTTTAAAAAGAAAAGCCTGGGCATATAATTAAAACATTGTATAGGTCATTAATAAACTCAGTAGGTTCGGCACTACAAAAGCCTATAGCTTGGGTCTCCAAATTATGAGGACAATTAATATTGAATAAAAAGGCACAGCTATTTATAGCCTACTTCACTGTGGAAAAGGGGCCACAATAAGTCATGATGATATGATTTTCAGTTTGCTTCCATACGACTGGTTATCTATAATAATAATAATAATAATAATAATAATAATAATAAGCCATTTAGCAGACGCTTTTATCCAAAGCGACTTACAGTCATGTGCGCATACATTTTTACGTATGGGTGGTCCCGGGGATCGAACCCACTACCCTGGCGTTACAAGCGCCATGCTCTACCAATTGAGCTACAGAGGACCTCCTACTAAAACAAATGCTATGTGTATTTACAATCCCCTTCTCCAAATGGATTGATTACTCATTTACCTAGCTCTTAATTTACAAATGACTGTGTCTGGAGAATGGTGTTATTTCTTTAGGAAATAGTCAATATTTTTCCACTTAAAACCGACAGGTGCACAACCTTATTCCTGGTTTCCTCACGCCTAAAACTCACCTGGGATGGAAAAGCATTGCCTTGGACAGGTCCTCTGTAGGCTTGGAGAGGTCCGTCATGGACAGGCTGGAGAGAAGGCCACTCTGGGAGAAAACATAAGATACACATTACACACACACACACACCTTTCGCTAACCAAAAACTGGACGTTGCGAACATCAGTAATCCCACCAATGGTCTCATGCACATATTGGAAACTAGGCTCCACATGGATGAGGGATCGAACATGCTGTTCCTGATCAAAACGCTTGTAGTCTTTCCAAAGTGGGCATGGGCAATTATAACTCACTCAACATATTACATATTATTTTATTACCTTTTTTTACCTGTTGTGCTCTTAATTTCTCTACTTATTGTCCATTGATACACTTAGATACTTGACATGTATTCTGTTGAGGAAAATCTGCAGGGTAAGCATTTCACTGTACCATTTACACTCACTGTATATTTTGCACGTGACAAACTTTGACTTGATTTTATTTAAACATCTTTATTTCATGCCCAAATAAAAATGTATACAGGACCCCCCCAAAAAACAATTGTTTTTTCTTACAACAAAATGTTATAACCCAATTTCAAATTACAATGAAAAAACATGTCCACAACACAAATTAATATGAAAAAATGAGTAGAAACTCTTGCAGCCAAATATCAACATATATTTTTTAAGCTGAGAAGGAGTAGCAGTAGTGTTTAAAGGCTGAGTACCTTTTCTGGTTAAAAGGTAGACTTTGGGCACAAACATTTTTCCATCTCCACCCCTTTCTCAATTTTCAAACAGAAATGTAGTGTGCTTTTGGTGGTCATGCGTGCCACGACCGACGTAGCTAGTTCGTTAGCTAAGCTAGCCACTTTAGCTAGCCACCAACTCCTCCAGTATGTATTGGTATGACATAGCTAGTTCGTTAGCAAAGCTAGCCACCAACTCCTCCAGTATGTGTTCACCAGTTATACAGTTTTAAAAAACGTCATTTTTGTGTTTTTGCCCAAAGTCGACCTTTAACATCAGCAATTCTTCCTAAATGGTACCCTATTCCCTTTATAGTGCACTACTTTTGACCAGGGACCATTTGGAACGCAACCCACATACAAATTAAATATACTGTACACCCCCCCCCCCCAAAAAAAAGGACTTAACAGCCTTGATCTGTTCCATTAGCTGCTGAACCTGCCTCAGTAAATGTATGGTGGCGTCTCAAATGACGCCCTATGCCCTTTATAGTGCCCTATTGGGCCCTGGTCAAAAGAAGTGCACTATAAAAGAGAATAGGGTGTCATTTGGGACGCATAAAAAAATAAGAGACTGCTACTATTACAGAGCCTGGAGTTTTTCCCCGACTGTTCCTCAAGGAAGCAGTTTGGTAACACTTCACTGGAAGCCTGCAGGTATTAGGCAGTTATAACACTATATTAAGCATATGACTTCCCTTTTATAAATGTCATATAAAATCATCTCATAATGATCCTGTCTAAATACCAGACATTATTCTGAGAGGATTACAGGACTCATTAATAGACATAAATAAATATTTGTTGATAACGAGCTATGAAGAAGGGCTGTGTGTGTGTGTGTGTGTGTGTGTGTGTGTGTGTGTGTGTACAGGAGAAGGCTTGGAGGAAGTGGAAGATGGAAAATGCATTTCTTTGAAGAGAGCCATCTGTGTGTTGTTTCTGGTTTGGTAGGAAGAGTTTAACAGACGGCACAGCAATAATTATGACTCCGAGATAAGGAATTGAAAATGACTTTAATTTACACAAACTGCAGAGCTGTACAGAGTTAGAAAAAGTAAACTTGAGCAGCAATCACAAGCTAAGTGATCTATACATGTTGGGTTACGTTCTGGGCTGGAGTGTTCTCTGGTCCGGGAGTAAGAGTTGGTTGCGTTGAAAGGGCTGGTTTCCTGGACACGCGTTATTAAAAACTAGTCCTGGACTAAAGAGGATGTTCAATGTAAATTGAAAGTGCTTTTTAGTCAAAGGCTTAGTCTTTGTCCAGGAAACTGACCCTAAAGAGAATAAAAGTGGCTTTGCAAGCTAATTCCATCCAACAGTTGCCAACCACTATTGAGTGTCACTCCCAACAACAATAGTATCATCTTACAACCCAGTTAGCTCGCACCCTAATAAGGATATTCCATCACGTACTCATTCTAAGAGTAACACAAGTGCCCCCCCCCAAGCTATCTTGGCACGCAGACCTTCTGGCACCCACCAGTGACAGAAATAACTACATGGAATGTCCACATCCTCTCAATCCCATGCAGCTCATAAGATCAAAAGACATTAACAAATACTGTATAAAAAATACGTTATATCAGGGGTTTTAGAGTTAGGGTTAGTGGGAGTGGCTGTGCTGTGGTTTACCTTGCGTTGCTCTCGGAGCTGGGCAGCCTCTTTAGGATGGTTGAAACGGAACATAGTCCCTCTCCCTAGCTGGATGACAGCACCTGAAACCAGCCAGACACAAACATGCTATAGAAACTTGATCAAAGTGAATGGAACAGCCGTTACGCAGTGAAAAAAAAAGTTATACATTGAGTGTCGGTTTCCTGGACACAGACCAAACCTAGTCCTTGACTAAAGAGAATCTCCATTGAAATAGCTTTTTAGTTCAGGACAAGGCTTGATCTGAGTCTGGGAAACCGGCCCTGAAAGTTGGGAGTGCTGTGGCAGTGGATGGTTGGTAATTGGACCAGTCTATTAAAAGCATTAATTGTTGATAAAGCGTGTTCAGTTTTAGTGTGAGGCACACAACACATCTCTCCCAAATGTTAAGATTAAAGTGCTGCCTCTTCACCTCTTCTCGTGGCATGACTGACTGCTGGCTACCTCAAGAGTAATTCAGGATTACCATTTGCACTCTCGAGTGGCTGTGAACCACTCTCCTCTCATCCCCTCCACAGGCCAGATGCCATTTCTCTTACAGAACATTTTGGAGGGCTACAGGCCCTGGACAAAGCCCCAGACAAAGCTCTAGGCCTCTCCATTGAAATTGGCAGATGGTGGTGATAGCAGAGCGGGGTCTGAAGTGGAGACCAGAATCAACCTTTACAGAGCATAAGGAATAGAACCAGCCAGGCAGGCAGAGAGCTGAAGAGAGAACTTTAGCCCCGTAGAAAACCCCATTATTCAGTTCGCTCTGCCAGGCTTGGGCTGTCTGGGAACTCCTCCCACTATAGCCTTGCTTCCTCCAACCCGACCTGGCTTGGCTCGGAGAGATAAAAACGGTAGAGAAAGAGAGAGAGAGAGCGTCTCACATCCCTACCACATCTCCTTTACAGCCATTGCATCTTAACCGATATCCCCTTCTGAAGCGGCTGCATCTTAACCGATATCCCCTTCTGAAGCGGCTGCATCTTAAGCGATATCCCCTTCTGAAGCGGCTGCATCTTAACCGATATCCCCTTCTGAAGCGGCAGCATCTTAACCGATATCCCCTTCTGAAGCGGCTGCATCTTAACCGATATCCCCTTCTGAAGCGGCTGCATCTTAACCGATATCCCCTTCTGAAGCGGCAGCATCTTAACCGATATCCCCTTCTGAAGCGGCAGCATCTTAACCGATATCCCCTTCTGAAGCAGCTGCATCTTAACCAATATCCCCTTCTGAAGCAGCTGCATCTCAGGCCATTTTCTACAGAACAAATGATAGTAATTCCTGCTCCTGTTGCAGCTGAAATCTATCACCCACCGGCCTCAGGTGCTTTGTCACTCGTCAAAAGCCATTAATAGAAGCAAGATTAGTATTTGCTGCACAGAAAGAAGAGCGAGAGGGAGGGAGAGAGAGGTAGAATGGAGAGAATGAGATAGGAGACCTGGAGAAAATCTCTTGATGTGGTTTATCTGAGTGTGAGGCTGATAGCTATATAAGCCCTAATTTCAGCCTCTATTCCATAGCTTTACAAAGCATCCCAGAGTTGTTGTAGCCTATTACTTCCGGTAAATCAGCCAGCCGGGGTCTGGACGAAAGCCAATCATGTCAGAGAGATTGAGTACTTCATGGCAATGCATTCACTTAACCTCGGCAAAGGAGTGAGAATTTAGTAAAACTTTTCAGTTGTATTTGTCAAGTTGCCTGAATGTTCAGAGCAGAGCCAGGTCGTGTTGTCAAGTTGCCTGAAAGTTCAGAGCAGAGCCAGGTCGTGTAGTCAAGTCTTAATGGAGGAAGGGGAAGGATGACGTCTCCATGGGTGGATGACGTCTCCATGGGTGGATGACGTCTCCATGGGTGGATGAGCAGCCGCTAGAGGTTTAGCATGTCTTCCACATCCACACAGACTCATTATCCTGCACAGTCTCCTAACACACACGGATCATTACCGCACACGGATCATTACCGCACACGGATCATTACCCTGTGTGAGCTCGCAGGGCAGCGTTGTCTCCAGTTGGTTAACAGTGCACAGCGCCCCCGTCTTGGGGATCAGGGTCACAACTCCGTCACAGTTCTCAAACACACAATGTTCCTCCTGCAGACCAGCACCATGGAGCACTGCATGGTGGGAGACAGGATTAGGGGTCAGAGTTCAAAGACAGTGTTTCTCCTTCAGACAAAGATGTTCTATTATATTGACAAGATAGTCGAGTGACCGCTCTGACAATGGAAGTTGTTGTCCCAAAGGTGGGAAGGCATGCGGTCTGCTTATCGTGGACAGATTTTGAAGGGAGTAAACCCTCTCGCTTTGCCTTGTCCTCTATGCTGCAGACCAGCACCATGGAGCACTGCATGGTGGGAGACAGGGTTTTTCTTTCTAGAAGGGATACAGCTTTTGTCAAAAATTGACTTTTCGTAGCAGGTTAGGAGAACTAAACTAGCAGGTAGGAGGAGTAGGTTAAGGTTTGGAAAAGGGTTATCTAAAATGACCGGGAGACCGGGTTAGGGGTCAGAGTTCAAAGACAGTGTTCCTCCTGCAGACCAGCACCTTGGAGAACAGCCTGGAAGTAAGGGAGGGAAGCGAGCAGAGATTGAGTTTAAGGGGGTCAGTTTGAGCGAGGCTCAGAATTACTTATCTTGATCACATAATGAACAGTCGGACTGCAATGTAGTCCAAGTCAAAGACAGAGGGAGACGAGTGCCTAAAAGCTCAGTCTCCGGAACAACATACTAAAATTCACATGAACCCCAAGCAGAAGCCCACAGCAGATATCCCTTCCTCACCAATATCCTGATTGGACGGCGCCTCGGGTCGACCCACCAGCGTCCTGCCTTCCTGCAAATCAGATCACAAGGCCAATGTTATTAAGTCTGCCAGGTAGTAAGCCGATTTCCTTATGGGAGAATCCAATCTAAGGTATGCGTCCCAAATGGCACCCTATTCACTATATGGTGCACTAGTATGGGCACTGGTAAAAACTAGTGCACTATAGAGGGAATAGGGTGCCATGTGGAACGTAGCGTAAGTGACCAGTAATATGGATTTAGCAGTAGTTTTAGAACAAGGTGCCATATTGGCTCGTACAAAAGACACATTGAGAATGTACAGTGCATTCGGAAAGTATTCAGGCCACTTCGCTTTTTCCACTTTGTTACATTACAGCCTTACTCTAAAAATGGATCAAATATAAATCTCAATCTATACACAATACCCCATAATGACAAAGCAAAAACAGATCTAGAAATATATATATATATATATATAACGAATACCTTATTTACATAAGTATTCAGACCCTTTGCTATGATACTCGAAATTGAGCTCAGGTGCATCCTTTTTCCACTGATTATCTTTGAGATGTTTCTATAACTTGATTGGAGTCCACCTGTGGTAAATTCAATTGATTGGACATGATTTGGAAAGGCACACATCTGTCTATATATGGTCCCACAGTTGACATTGCACGTCAGAGCAACTCCTCAGGCACATAACAGCCCGCTTGGAATTTGCCAAAAAGGCACCTAAAGGACTCTCAGACCATGATGAAACCAAGATTGAACTCTTTGGCCTGAATGCCAAGTGTCACGTCTGGAGGAAACCTGGCACCATCCATACGGTGAAGCATGGTGGTGGCAGCATCATACTGTGGGGATGTTTTTCAGTGGCAGGGACTGGGAGACTAGTCAGGATCGAGGGAAAGATGAACGGAGCAAAGTACAGAGAGATCCTTGATGAAAACCTGCTCCAGAGCGCTCAGGACCTCAGACTGGGGCGAGGGTTCACCTTCCAACAGGACAACAACCCTAAACACACAGCCAAGACAATGGAGGAGTGGCTTCGGGACAAGTCTCTGAGTGTCCTTGAGTGGCCCAGCCAGAGCCTGGACTTGAAGCCGATCAAACATCTCTGGAGAGACCTGAAAATAGCTGTGCAGCAACGCTCCCCATCCAACCTGACAGAGCTTGAGATGATCTGCAGAGAAGAATGGGAGAAACTCCCCAAATACAGGTATGCCAAGCTTTTAGCGTCATACCCAAGAAGACTCGAGGCTGCCAAAGGTGCTTCAACAAAGTACTGAGTAAAAGGGTCTGAAAACGTATGTAAATGTTTTTAAACAATAAGTTAAAGATACATAAAAATAAATTAATACATTTCTAAAAACCTGTTTTTGCCTTGTCATTAAGGGGTATTGTGTGTAGATTGATGGGGGGGGGACAATTGAATCCATTTTAGAATAAGGCTGTAACGTAACAAACATTTGGAAAAAGTGAAGGGGTCTGAATACTTTCCGAATGCACTGTATATCATACACAGAGTATACCAAAAATGAGGAACATCTTCCATTATAAACTGACTGTATATAGTACGCTTACTTTACCATGTTCTTTTTTTCCTATCTGGTGTGTTTCTGTTCTACCTTGTTATTTGGCGGCAGGTAGCTTAGGGGTTAAGAGCGTTGTGCCCATAACCGAAAGGTTGCTGGTTCTAATCCCCGAGCCGACTTAGGTGAAAAATCTGTCGATGTGCCCTTGAGCAAGGCACTTAACCCTAATTGCTCCTGTAAGTCGCTCTGGATAAGAGTGTCTGCTAAATGACTAAAATGTAAATGTAATGTAATTATTTGTAGTATTACAGTGGGGGGAAAAAAGTATTTAGTCAGCCACCAATTGTGCAAGTTCTCCCACTTAAAAAGATGAGAGAGGCCTGTAATTTTCATCATAGGTACATGTCAACTATGACAGACAAATTGAGAAGAAAAAAAATCCAGAAAATCACATTGTAGGATTTTTTATGAATTTATTTGCAAATTATGGTGGAAAATAAGTATTTGGTCACCTACAAACAAGCAAGATTTCTGGCTCTCACAGACCTGTAACTTCTTCTTTAAGAGGCTCCTCTGTCCTCCACTCGTTACCTGAATTAATGGCACCTGTTTGAACTTGTTATCAGTATAAAAGACACCTGTCCACAACCTCAAACAGTCACACTCCAAACTCCACTATGGCAAGACCAAAGAGCTGTCAAAGGACACCAGAAACAAAATTGTAGACCTGCACCAGGCTGGGAAGACTGAATCTGCAATAGGTAAGCAGCTTGGTTTGAAGAAATCAACTGTGGGAGCAATTATTAGGAAATGGAAGACATACAAGACCACTGATAATCTCCCTCGATCTGGGGCTCCACGCAAAACCCCCCCCCGTGGGGTCAAAATGATCACAAGAACGGTGAGCAAAAATCCCAGAACCACACGGGGGGACCTAGTGAATGACCTGCAGAGAGCTGGGACCAAAGTAACAAAGCCTACCATCAGTAACACACTACGCCGCCAGGGACAAATCCTGCAGTGCCAGACGTGTCCCCCTGCTTAAGCCAGTACATGTCCAGGCCCGTCTGAAGTTTGCTAGAGTGCATTTGGATGATCCAGAAGAGGATTGGGAGAATGTCATATGGTCAGATGAAACCAAAATAGAACTTTTTGGTAAAAACTCAACTCGTCGTGTTTGGAGGACAAAGAATGCTGAGTTGCATCCAAAGAACACCATACCTACTGTGAAGCATGGGGGTGTAAAAATCATGCTTTGGGGCTGTTGTTCTGCAAAGGGACCAGGACGACTGATCCGTGTAAAGGAAAGAATGAATGGGGCCATGTATCGTGAGATTGTGAGTGAAAACCTCCTTCCATCAGCAAGGGCATTGAAGATGAAACGTGGCTGGGTCTTTCAGCATGACAATGATCCCAAACACACCGCCCGGGCAACGAAGGAGTGGCTTCGTAAGAAGCATTTCAAGGTCCTGGAGTGGCCTAGCCAGTCTCCAGATCAACCCCATAGAAAATCTTTGGAGGGAGTTGAAAGTCTGTGTTGCCCAGCGACAGCCCCAAAACATCACTGCTCTAGAGGAGATCTGCATGGAGGAATGGGCCAAAATACCAGCAACAGTGTGTGAAAACCTTGTGAAGGCTTACAGAAAACGTTTGACCTGTGTCATTGCCAACAAAGGGTATATAACAAAGTATTGAGAAACTTTTGTTATTGACCAAATACTTATTTTCCACCATAATTTGCAAATAAATTCATAGAAAATCCTACAATGTGATTTTCTGGAATTTTTTTTCTCATTTTGTCTGTCATAGTTGACGTGTACCTATGATGAAAATTACAGGCCTCTCATCTTTTTAAGTGGGAGAACTTGCACAATTGGTGGCTGACTAAATACTTTTTTTCCCCCACTGTAAATTGTTACTGATTACTGCATTGTTGGGTTTAGAGCTTGCAAGAAAGGCATTAACTTGAAACCTTCCTAATATTGAGTTGCAACCCCCCTTTTGCCCTCAGAACAGCCTCAATTCGTCGCGTTCCACAGGGATGCTGGCCCGTGTTGACTCCAACGCTTCCCACAGTTGTGTCAAGTTGGCTGGATGTCCTTCGGGTGGTTGACCATTCTCGATACACACAGGAAACTGTTGAGCATGAAAATCCCCAGCAGCGTTGCAGTTCTTGACACAAACCGGTGCGCCTGGCACCTACTACCGTACCCCGTTCAAAGGCATTTCAATATTTTTTAATTGGCCATTCACCCTCTGAATGGCACACATACACAATCCATGTCTCAATTGTCTCGAGGCTTAAAAATCCTTCTTTAACCTGTCTCCTCCCCTTCATCTACACTGATTGTAGTGGATTTAACAAGTGACATCAATAAGGGATCATAGCTTTCACCTGGATTCTCCTGGTCAGTCTGTCATGGAAAAAGTTCCTAATGTTTTGTACACTCCGTGTATATTGTCTATGCATGTTTGCATGTATGGTTCTCTGGGCCTTACTCACTTTTAAATGATAGAGAATAATGCCTGTGCTGAGAAGATCACCATCGATGCCGATTAGGTGAGGTAGTTCTGAGTCCAACACTACACCGATACCCTCTTCCCTCAGAGCTACAGTCTCTTCCTATACAACAGACACAGAACAGGGTTAGTACTAATATTATGATGACAACAACAGGTGTAAGTCCAGCGCTACAGTGATACCCTCTTCCCTCAGAGCTACAGTCTCTTCCTATAGAACACACACTAACATTAACAGACACAGTAACAGATAGTGACAGACAGACAGTAATAGATAGACAGAGACACAGTAACAGACAGACAGAGTAACAGACAGAGTAACAGATACAGACAGAGTAACAGAGAGTAACAGATACAGACAGACAGTAACAGACATACACAGTAATAGACAGTGTAACAGACAGTGTAACAGACACAGTAACAGACACAGTAACAGACAGTAAAAGACACTAACTCCTTTACCCTCAGAGCTACAGTACCATCCCTCCAACCGTACACAACAGGGGACAAACAGAGCGGAAACAGAATAGTGAAGTGCTACAGAACAATATCATCTCCATATAGCATAGCTCCTAGGCTAGCGAAGTCTGGGCCACAATAATACCCACAAGGAACCGCTGACAGTCAGACGTTTAATAGCACAACAGCAGAAAAGTCAATTCTTTATGAGTTCTGGCTCTTCCTCGCCCCAGGGCTAGGCAGAATAATAGCAAATCTCCAACTATGTCTGTGTCCCAAATGGCACCCTATTCAGCGCAATACTTTTAACCAGAGTCCTATGGGTCCGTGTCAAATAGTAGTGCTTTATGAAGGGACTAGGGTGTCATTTGGGACGCTCCAACCTTGTATCGCCGTGGTAGCCGGAGACTGGCTAACGGCTAGGGAGGGACTATAAATCACTGAGATTCCCATGGCGACGTGTTCAACTGTACACAGTGTTTCAGCAAGCGGATCCCTCCACCGGCATCAAAGCACACAAAGGAACTACGCACCATTGGTTTAAGATTTAAACTATGCCGCCTACGGAAGGAACACTCAGAATCAGTGTGTTTGTGTGTGTGTTGTGTGTGTGTGTGTGTGTGTGTGTGTGTGTGTGTGTGTGTGTGTGTGCGTGCGTGCGTGTGTCAGCCTGGGGGAATAGAGTCAACTTTTCACAGACAAGAGACAAATTTAAAAGGAAAAAAATCCACCCAAAACCACTCTGTGTTAAATAACACTAATATCTGAAAGCAATATGTTTAGTGAACAAATGTTTAATTTTAGCGTTTTAATAAGTTTGGTAGCAACATGTGAAAATCGTTGTAGAAATCTGTTGCAGCTCAAGTCGACTACAAAATCCACAATGCAATGCTCTCTCTATGGGCTGGCTGGCTGGCTAGCAAACGTGCCTAGTTAGCTGTAAAATCGCACTATCAATTTAGGAGTCTACAATCTCACCATGTTCAACCTGCAGATCGATGTGCCTCAGAGTGGAGTTTCACATTCGCAATGGCACTATGCAATGAACCCTGGATTGAAGAGGCAGACTAATAGGAGAAATGTGCTATACCCTCTGTTAAATTACACATTTCTAGAGGTAGGAATATCTATCAAATATGCTCAATCGAGAGAATACAAACCTCCCAAATTATGACATCGGCCAGTATTGAAATCTGACATGGACAGTATGATAGACGATTTTCGCAAATCTAAAAGTTGTATTCCTATTAAAACGTCCAGTTGAGAGCGGCTTTATCGCAACACCACACCGCCCAAATGTCTGCCTGCTTGGACGCCAATAACTCTCCTTTAAGACAATAGTCATTAGACCTACTAGATCTCCACAGGGACACAGCATACTGTAGGTCAGTGGTTCTCAACCTGGGGTACTGGTAACCCTGGGGGTACCCGGCTTCTCATCCTGGGGTACTGGTAACCCTGGGGGTACCCGGCTTATCCACAAAAGGGGCTACTTGGGAAGGTCTAGTGATGATTTCCACGAGGGGTTACTTACGGGTGCTTTCAGTAACATGTCGAGAACCACAACAGTAAAGTGAATGCTGTTACTCTGACCCTCCAAAAGACCATTCACCTCTTCTACATCAATATAAAAAGTGACGTTGCCCTTCCTCAACCCTCCTCCTCTTCATCGTCATACAACAACAAGTGATCAAGGTTTTCCTCTGATGCTCTGTGATCAAATTATCTTGCAATGCTATGCTTTCCTGAGGAAAGGTTGAAGGATCGGGTGAATATGAATCATTATGAAAACACAATTTCATGGTTGTATTCTGGATAATTTTCCCCCTCTGAATTTATTTATTTATTCACACACAGAAACATCCATGTCAAACAGTGACTAATAGAATGGTTTTTGATGTCCATATTTCACATACGAGTCTGATTAATGCTGCCCTATAGTGCATCTGCGTCTGTATATACATTCAGTAGCAGTGAAAAGTTTGGACACCTACTCATTCAAGGGTTTTTCTTAATTTTTTACATTGTAGAATAATAGTGAAGACATCAAAACTATGAAATAATACATATGGAATCATGTAGTAACCAAAAAAAAAACAAATCAAAATATATTTTATATTTGAGATTCTTCAAAGTAGCCACCCTTTGCCTTGATGACAGCTTTGCACACCCTTGGCATTCTCTCAACCAGCTTCACATGGAATGCTTTCCAACAATCTTGAAGGAGTTCCCACATATGCTGAGCACTTTTCCTTCACTCTGCGGTCTGAATCCCAAACCATCTCAATTGGGTTGAGGTCGGGTGATTGTGGAGGCCAGGTCATCTGATGCAGCACTCCACCACTCGCCTTCTTGGTCAAATAGCCCTTACACAGCCTAAAATATATTTTGATTTGTTTAACACTTTTTTGGTTACTACATGATTCCATGTGTGTTATTTCATAGTTTTGATGTCTTCACTATTATTCCACAATGTAGAAAATAGTAAAAATATAGAAAAACCCTGGAGTGAGTAGGTGTGTCCAAACTTTTGACTGCTAAATGACTAAAATGTAAATGGTACTGTGTGTGTGTGTGTGTGTGTGTGTGTAATGAATGCTGCCCTAGAGTGCTGACATTCACATTACAGGCAGTCACACCCCCACGTTAGCCTTTGGTCGGATCATAAACTCAAAAGTCAGCCTCAAATCAATGTCCAGAAATCCCAGCTAAATATTTATTTATTGCAATTTCAGGTTCCTGCCCCTCAGAAGAGGAGGGAGCGATAAGAGCCAGAATAAATTGATTAGATCTGTGGAAGACATTATAAAGTACAGAGCAACAGCATGACTATAGCATGATTACATTTCCGTCTCTGAGCTGTCTGTTCTATCCACCAGGCTGTCTGTTCTATCCACCAGGCTGTCTGTTCTATCCACCAGGCTGTCTGTTCTATCCACCAGGCTGTCTGTTCTATCCACCAGGCTGTCTGTTCTATCCACCAGGCTGTCTGTTCTATCCACCAGGCTGTCTGTTCTATCCACCAGGCTGTCTGTTCTATCCACCAGGCTGTCTGTTCTATCCACCAGGCTGTCTGTTCTATCCACCAGGCTGTCTGTTCTATCCACCAGGCTGTCTGTTCTATCCACCAGGCTGTCTGTTCTATCCACCAGGCTGTCTGTTCTATCCACCAGGCTGTCTTCATTGCCCAACAGTACTTGAGCTGGGCTAAAGTGAGGAAACTGTCCTGAGAGGGGGAGTCGCACAGCCACGTGTGTGTGTGTGTGTGTTTGTTTATAGTACATATGGGGGGAGGAGTGAGAGAAAAATCCCCTGATGAAGAGGGAGAAGCATCAACTGACTTGACTGTGTGCATCTCATCTCCCTGTCCTGTCTCAGTGAAGTGACACAGTGCATTCATCTGCCAGGCTCCTCTCTTCACCTCTAATGAAGTCTGTGAAGGATCCCTTTGATTAACTACATATCTGGGGAGACACACTTCCCTGAGACAGGCTGGGTACATGAGATTCTCTCTCATTCCTCGTCAGAGTCCAGGGCCAGGCCATGCAGCATAATGCCACACACTACTAGACCACTACTAGGCCACTACTAAGCCACTACTAAGCCACTACTAGGCCACTACTAGGCCACTACTAGGCCACTACTAGGCCACTACTAGGCCACTACTAAGCCACTACTAAGCCACTACTAGGCCACTACTAAACCACTACTAGGCCACTACTAGGCCACTACTAGGCCACTACTAAGCCAATACTAGGCCACTACTAGGCCATTAGAACAGCTAATCATGGCTACCCAGACTATTTGCACTGCCCCCCCACCCCATCTTTTTACGCTGCTGCTACTCTGTTAATTATTTATGCATAGTCACTTTAACTCTGCCCACATGTACATATTACCTCAACTAGCCGGTGCCCCCACACATTGACTCTGCACCGGTACCCCCCCTGTATATAGCCTCCCTACTGTTATTTTATTTTACTTCTGCTCTTTTTTTCTCTCAACACTTTTTTGTTTTATTCTACTTTTTTATTAAAAATAAATGCACTGTTGGTTAAGGGGTGTAAGTAAGCATTTCACTGTAATGTCTGCACCTGTTGTATTCGGCGCATGTGGCCAATACAATTTGATTTGATTTGATTTACTAAGCCACTACTAGGCCACTACTAGGCCACTACTAGGCCACTACTAGGCCACTACTAGGCCACTACTAGGCCACTACTAGGCCACTACTAGGCCAGTGTGTTTTTTCCTCTCCATCCCTTAATTGAGGCAAGTGGTGGATATCATCTTTGAGGCAGGAGGTGGATATCATCTTTGAGGCAGGTGGTGGATATCATCTTTGAGGCAGGTGGTGGATATCATCTTTGAGGCAGGTGGTGGATATCATCTTTGAGGCAGGTGGTGGATATCATCTTTGAGGCAGGTGGTGGATATCATCTTTGAGGCAGGTGGTGGATATCATCTTTGAGGCAGGTGGTGGATATCATCTTTGAGGCAGGTGGTGGATATCATCTTTGAGGCAGGTGGTGGATATCATCTTTGAGGCAGGTGGTGGATATCATCTTTGAGGCAGGTGGTGGATATCATCTTTGAGGCAGGTGGTGGATATCATCTTTGAGGCAGGTGGTGGATATCATCTTTGAGGCAGGTGGTGGATATCATCTTTGAGGCAGGTGGTGGATATCATCTTTTGGGCAGGCTTGGACGGACGGACACACATGCCTTGTCTATTGATCAGGCTTGGGCAGCCCATAATATTTCCCCCAACTGCAGATGATGGCTTGAATGCATTTGTGAGTACCTCCACTCAGAGAGATTGTTTCCCCCTACTTTACTTTGCATAAAGTAAAGTAACTCCAATGCAAGGCCAGCCAGCCCACAACCTGTCCATGAGAGTGCTGATGAGTCTCTCTATCAATCTGAGAGCTCTGATGAGTCTATCAATCTGAGAGCTCTGATGAGTCTATCAATCTGAGAGCTCTGATGAGTCTATCAATCTGAGAGCTCTGATGAGTCTATCAATCGGAGAGCTCTGATGAGTCTATCAATCGGAGAGCTCTGATGAGTCTATCAATCGGAGAGCTCTGATGAGTCTATCAATCGGAGAGCTCTGATGAGTCTATCAATCGGAGAGCTCTGATGAGTCTATCCATCTGAGAGCTCTGATGAGTCTATCAATCTGAGAGCTCTGATGAGTCTATCAATCTGAGAGCTCTGATGAGTCTATCAATCGGAGAGCTCTGATGAGTCTATCAATCTGAGAGCTCTGATGAGTCTATCAATCGGAGAGCTCTGATGAGTCTATCAATCTGAGAGCCTATGGTAACTTAGGTGGGGATATCTCTTCAAATAAATGTACATTCAGTTCACCTATCACAGATCTATGCATTATTGGGATTTATAACTGGGAGTTACGAAATGCTTGAAGCTTTGAGGGCAGACATTGGACACTCGACTGCTTATTGATTTTCATTACGAGTCATGGAAAGGGAATCGAGTCACGGGAATCAAGTCACGGGAATCAAGTCACGGGAATCAAGTCACGGGAATCGAGTCACGGGAATCAAGTCACGGAAAGTCGTCAAGTTGTCTTAAAAAAAAACTACATAGAACTTTATCACTCAGTTCCTCAGTCCAAGATCTGGTTTTGCCATCATGTCAACGCCTTGTTTGTTTTGCATGACAAGGAGAGGCACGATGGCACAAAACCCACTGGTACCCAGGCTGTTGCGGTCCCAGTTACAGAGATACTACTGTTCTATCTATATGCTTACAGATATGTGGAGGTCCTCTAGAACATAATAATAATAATAATAATAATAATAATAATAATAATAATAATAATATGCCATTTAGCAGACGCTTTTATCCAAAGCGACTTACAGTCATGTGTGCATACATTTTTACGTATGGGTGGTCCCGGGGATCGAACCCACTACCCTGGCGTTACAAGCGCCGTGCTCTACCAGCTGAGCTACAGAGGACCAAAAGGTCATATTGGGTCGCCAGACACTCAAAGAGTTTTCCCTCCTTTACTTACCAGTACTTATCTTACTTTACTTATTCAACATATCAAACTAAAACTCCACTGTAGGAATGCCAATCACCTGTGCAGCTCACCGGTCTGCCCACCTCACCTACAGAAGCCCACACTGAAGAAACATCAAAACCCTCACAGCAGCAGCACAACAACAGGTCTGGGGGAAGTCTCCAAAGACATTGGAATGAAGCTCATAAAACTATGCATTACTGGGATTTACTGTGGACTTGCTTGAAGATGAGGGCTCAAACGCATTAGCAACTTGATTGCTTATTGATTTCCATTGCGAGTCACAAAAAGTGAGTCGAGTCGTAGTCAAGCCACTTTGAGCTCCATCTCTCATGTAAAAGGTCATCTCAAATGATATATTAAGGTCTAAGTGCTGACAGGGTAAATACTAAGGTCATGGAACCCATTCATGATGATGACTAAAGACAACGGAGGAGGAACAGGAGACACTGTGGGGATGTCCCAAATTACACCATATGGACCATGGGACTGTTTCTGGTCAAAAGCCAGAGAGAGAGAGAAAAGAAACAGACGAGGATTCATCCAACCAGAGAAACAGACGAGGATTCATCCAACCAGAGAAACAGACGAGGATTCATCCAACCAGAGAAACAGACGAGGATTCATCCAACCAGAGAAACAGACGAGGATTCATCCAACCAGAGAAACAGACGAGGATTCATCCAACCAGAGAAACAGACGAGGATTCATCCAACCAGAGAAACAGACGAGGATTCATCCAACCAAAGAAACAGACAAGGATTCATCCAACCAAAGAAACAGACCCCATTCTGCACTGGGTCTAACCAAAACAAACACCTAGTTTATCTTTCCACAAAATCAAGAGGGCAAAGCTCCACATATTTAATCTTCCAAAAGTGTGTCCCAAATGGTACCCTATTCCCTATATAGTGCTCTACTTTAGACCAGAGTAGTGCACTACAGGGGTGTACTCACTAGAAACAAAACAAAACCGGGAAGGAACTAACTGAATTTGCCCAATATAAACTCTAATTTTCGTTCCAGAACATTTGCCATTTGGAGTAAATGGTTTCTGTTGCAAAAATGTTCTGGACTAATGATTACACCCCAGGTTTGCATTAATCTCTTTCCAAAATGAAAACAAATGAGTGGGTACATCCTGCAGTCTTCCCTCTTGTGTGTGTGTGTCTGTGAGTGAAAGGATAAGGCAGGCAGCCTCCCTGGGCCCCTGCAGGTGTGTGTGTGTGTGTGTGTGTCTGTGAGTGAAAGGATAAGGCAGGCAGCCTCCCTGGGCCCCTGCAGGTGTGTGTGTGTGTGTGTGTCTGTGAGTGAAAGGATAAGGCAGGCAGCCTCCCTGGGCCCCTGCAGGTGTGTGTGTGTGTGTGTCTGTGAGTGAAAGGATAAGGCAGGCAGCCTCCCTGGGCCCCTGCAGGTGTGTGTGTGTGTGTGTCTGTGAGTGAAAGGATAAGGCAGGCAGCCTCCCTGGGCCCCTGCAGGTGTGTGTGTGTGTGTGTCTGTGAGTGAAAGGATAAGGCAGGCAGCCTCCCTGGGCTCCTGCAGGAGAGATCATTCAGGTATCTTTCCTCTACCTTTCTCCCTCCTCCTCTCTCTAAGAGGCTGCTCTTCAACCCATCTCAAATTAATTACCTTACCCACGTGCCCTGCAACCAAATCTCGGCTACGTCCCAAATAGCATCCTATTCCTTATTTAGTGCACTACTTTTGACCAGGGTCAATAAGGCTATGGTCAAAAGTAGTGCCATAATCCCTAGTCGTGCACTAAATGAGGAATCGGGAGCCATTAGCATTGTAAATCTTCCTTCCTGTTTACACTGCCCTCACTTTCAATTGGACGGTGAGGCGTGGGCCCCTCACAGCCTAAGCGGCGGCAATTTAGTTTCCCTTTCAGGGAGAAGAGAAGCAGCTCTGATCAACCGAAGAAACCCCTAGCTTCACTCACACTCCAAGTATGGGGACAACTAGCATGGACAAGAAAGCGACAGAGGACTGCAACTGCAGGAAATGTGCTTCATTTGGCCTAAAAATAGAATATAACTTTATTGTCCATCCAGTACTGATGGGGGGAAAAAAATCGACACAGTTAACATTTCACAATATTATTTTGTACGATATTATATCGATACTTTGACTCTAAGTATCGATTTGTAAATTAGTTTTTATCATCACGTCTGCACCGTCGCCAAAACTCTGGAGGTTTCAACCTATAGCTTGTTCTCCATCTCTTAAATAATAGTGAGCCAACATGAGAGCAAGCACTTTTATTTCCATGACTGATCAAAACTCATTCTCTCATGCTTTCGTCTCTCTGTAGCAGTGAGCAATATTTTCAAAATCACACAATATCGAATCGCAATACATACAGAATCGTGACAAATCGCAATACATATCGTATCGGCATGTAAGTATTATGATAATATCGTATGGTGGAGGGCCCTTAGGCAATTCCCAGCCCTACCATCCAGGATGGACATTTCTTTGGCATCACCTTACAAGAATGACACAGGATCACATCCACATCATGTCAAAGGTCACAGCTAAGAGTAGTAGATCTGACTGGCTAGCTGATGGTTCTTTTCATCCAATCACACTCAATTATTCCAGAGATGGAGAAAAGGTGAACAGCATTGTTGATAAGGCCGTCTGAAATCTGAAACAGGAGGAAGCCGAATGGATTTGCCTTTCTCTATTCTAAAAACAGACACAGTCTAGTTCTCACACACACAGCCAGATGCTGCCTGCCTGCACACACACACACACACACACACACACACACACACACACACAGACTAGCCTCTAATATGTCCCTTGCATTCACCACAGTACCCCTAGCTCTATGCCTGGCTCTACCATTCGTCATCTTGTACAGAATGCAAATGTAGCAGAAGACAAAATGTCAAATCCATAAAGCCGTTCATCAAAACACTTGGAGTTATGCCGTCAGTGTGCCACCTGCTTGCCAGGACAGTGGCCAATTTAGCCCGGGTGTCACGGGGCATTCCGATTCCTAACTGAACGAGAAACGCGGCCAGGCTTCGTTGTGTTGCCTCCATTTCCCCTCGGCTCTGTCCCCAGCTCGCCTGTAGAGATCGACCAGGTATTCGTCTGACTCCCTTTATAGTGCACTACTTTTAACCAGAATTGGTACCCTATTCCATTATAGTGCACTACTTTTAACCAGAATTGGTACCCTATTCCATTATAGTGCACTACTTTTAACCAGAATTGGTACCCTATTCCATTATAGTGCACTACTTTTAACCAGAATTGGTACCCTATTCCATTATAGTGCACTACTTTTAACCAGAATTGGTACCCCTATTCCATTATAGTGCACTACTTTTAACCAGAATTGGTACCCCTATTCCATTATAGTGCACAACGTTTGACCAAGGGCCCAGTTGCCATTTCAGAAGCACAGAGTCATCCTTCAACATAGGGCTGGGAATTGCCAGGGACCTCACGATACGATATTATCATGATACTTAGGTGTCGATACAATACGTATTGCGATTCTCACGATTCTATATGAATAGTGATTTGATAGTGTGATTTTATTGCGATTCGATGTTCCAAACATATTGCTCACCGTATGTCTGATGCAGAGGGACGAGAGAGAGTCATGAGAAAACACGTTTTAAAATCAGTCATGGAAATAAAACTGCTGAAAAAACGAATTGGCTCCCAATTTAAAAAGATGGAGCATAAGCTATGAAGGAAAAATACTGGAGTATTGGGTGCAGGTACAGTCAGCTAGTGCAAAAATAATTGCGATATTTAGCTGTATAGATGTTTTGCCCGCATCAATACTTTGAACATGTGATCTGAGATTTACTACATGGCTGGATGAATGAACACGGAGGGACGGACTGACGGACGGTAGCATAATGAACACGGAGGGACGGACTGACGGACGGTAGCATA
The DNA here is from genome assembly GCA_031479575.1 of Coregonus ussuriensis. NCBI lineage: Eukaryota > Metazoa > Chordata > Actinopteri > Salmoniformes > Salmonidae > Coregonus > Coregonus ussuriensis. The sequence continues at coordinate 46,398,190 of CM062503.1, read as the reverse complement.
ATGAACACGGAGGGACGGACTGAAGGACGGTAGCATAATGAACAGAGTCATATGTAGCTAATTAAAGACCTCTTAACTAGATATCAGCAGGGACTGGTAATTACCTACAGGGTCCAGTTCAGTGGGGTGCAAACATTTTTAAAAGATTTTGAAAATTTAAATGAAACTTAAAAAAAAAAAGTGAGTCAAGTAACCACTGCATAGCCTTGTGTTAACATTAAGAGTAAAACTCCAAACTGTTGCCAATGCCAACCAGCTAAAGATGTTGCGTCACTCATCATCTTCCTCCCAGCTGTCTGTCTTCGCTCGTCGCTAAAGTCTGGGCTGGCGGACTAAAAGCGTGAAGGAGGACATTCTCTCACTCTCTTCTACACACTGAGGAGCCATATGGTATGGAGAGGGAGTGATTAGGCATGTCTGATGCGTTTCCCCTGCCCTCTTCTCCATCACTCTCTCCATCTCTCTCGCGCGCCTCTCCCAGTGTCAGATGTTGACTTCAGGACCATTTAAGCAGCTCTAATGCCAGTTGGATGCCATTCTAATCTAAATAGCTGGAAAATTAAATAGCAACGCCAGGTTGACTCTTCTTCCATTACCCTCATCCCTCTACGGTCCCTGAGGCGGAGCACGAGGTTCAGCAGAGCAACAGTGACACCCGCTGGTAGGATATGGGAACTGCAAGCACCCGTTAACATGGGAACGGAAGGAGGATAGAGCGGGGGGGGGGACTTAGGGAAGACAGAAACTACATGCCAACGTTTGCTGAAGATGACAAATGTAATATCGGCATAGCCTATATCGGAATGTTGGTTACTGTTTTGGAAACTGGTAACTGGAATGCAGGAAAACCTGCAATTCTAACTCCATATATGGCTGCTATATAACCATTTATAAGTATTCCAGCATGCATCTTCCAATACTGTAGGAAGTTAAAATGCAACTTTGACACCAACCCCTAACTTAACACTCACCACATCTAACAACCTGCTTGGTCCTCGTGGTGAGTAAGCTAACAGAGCCAATCGCAGGGCCGATGGGTAGATTACAAAGCGGACATGGACGAGCATGTGTTAATAATATATCAGGTGACCAGAGTGGCTTTAGTGCAGCTATAGTCATAACACAGTCCTGAAAACTCCTCCAAAACAAAGTTTACTTGGCAAAATAATAAACCACAACTTTCATTTCCAAAACAATTTGGTTCTTCTTTCCAATCAACATTATTCCATTCATAAAATCACCATAATCAGTTCCACGACAGAAAATAAGAACAAAAAAGCTGAAAACTAAATGTTCATTACTGGAAAACTAGAAACTACTCCACCAAAGTCTACATCAAGTGATTATCCTCCATTAAAACGGAATATCAACCAACTAATTTATACTGTACAAAAATATAAACGCAGCATGCAAACAATTTAAAAGATTTTACTGAGTTACAGTTCATATAAGGAAATCAGTCAATTGAAATAAATTCATTAGGCCCTAATCTATGGATTTCACATGACTGGACAGGGGCGCAACCATGGGTGGGCCTGGGAGGGCATAGGCCCACCCACTTGGGAGCCAGGCCCAGCCAATCGGAATGAGTTTTTCCCCAACAAAAGGGCTACATTACAGACAGAAATTCCCCCCCACCAACGATCCCGAAGGTGAAGAAGATGGATGTGGAGGTCCTGGGCTGGAGTGGTTACTCACGGGCTGCGGTTGTGAGGCCGGATGGACGTACTGTACTGCCAAATTCTCTAAAACGTCGTTGGAGGCGGCTTATGGTAGAGAAATTAACATTCCATTTTCTGCCAACAGCTCTGGTGGACATTCCTGCAGTCAGCATGCCAATTGCAAGCTTACTCAAAACTTGAGACATCTGTGGTATTGTGTGACAAAACTGCACATTTTAGAGTGGCCCTTTTATTGTAGAGAACCAGTAAAAGACTATTCCCTGTGGGCTCTGGTCAAAAGTAGTGCACTATAAAGGGAATAGAGTACTATTTGGGATGCATCCTAAAAAGATAAATAGTGCTAATTTATGTCCTGAGGCCTTCTGACGGATCTGTGGAACTGGACATACGGACAGATGGAGCCCAAAGCTCAGACCTCAGACTGACACTGACACAGCCATCTGTTGGGCCGATCTACTGGGAGAGGTGTGTGTGTGTGTGTGTGTGTGTGTGTGTGTGTACACGTGTCTGAGAAAGTGTGAGAGATAATAACACATGGAGGAGAGGAGCTGGAAGAGAAATAAACCCTGCCTGAACTATTATGCATGAGTGGTTTACATTTCTAGCAGAGTTCTTACTCTTCACAAAGTTACTGACATTCCAGTGCCCAGGACTCTAACACAGAAAATGAGGACGTGATATTATCAGCTATCTAGTGGAGAGCCTTTGTTACAGACCAGCGATGTGGATGAGTGAGTGACTACCAATGTTGTACGTAGGTTTTAGATCCATAACATTAAGAGAGATATATGACTGAGATTATAGCATACCTTGAGAATGTTCTGGGTCTCCCCCCACTTGTTGGTCCACTCCTTGGTCAGCCCTAACACCTGTTGGAGAGGACAGAGAGAACAGAGAGGTGGTCAGCCCTAACACCTGTTGGAGAGAACAGAGGGGTGGTCAGCCCTAACACCTGTTGGAGAGGACAGAGAGAACAGAGGGGTGGTCAGCCCTAACACCTGTTGGAGAGGACAGAGGGGTGGTCAGCCCTAACACCTGTTGGAGAGAACAGAGAGAACAGAGGGGTGGTCAGCCCTAACACCTGTTGGAGAGGACATAGAGGACAGAGGGGTGGTCAGCCCTAACACCTGTTGGAGAAGACATAGAGGACAGAGGGGTGGTCAGCCCTAACACCTGTTGGAGAAGACAGAGGGGTGGTCAGCCCTAACACCTGTTGGAGAGGACAGAGGGGTGGTCAGCCCTAACACCTGTTGGAGAAGACATAGAGGACAGAGGGGTGGTCAGCCCTAACACCTGTTGGAGAGGACAGAGAGAACAGAGGGGTGGTCAGCCCTAACACCTGTTGGAGAAGACATAGAGGACAGAGGGGTGGTCAGCCCTAACACCTGTTGGAGAAGACATAGAGAACAGAGGGGTGGTCAGCCCTAACACCTGTTGGAGAGGACAGAGAGAACAGAGGGGTGGTCAGCCCTAACACCTGTTGGAGAAGACATAGAGAACAGAGGGGTGGTCAGCCCTAACACCTGTTGGAGAGGACAGAGAGAACAGAGGGGTATACTTCAAAGCAGGACCAATGAGTTAACCAGCTAACTTTGATAACCAGAAATAACTGTTGATTTTATGGTTTATTAAGAAAGTTGTGACAATTAGACCACTCCCATTTCAAGCGTATCTTTAGTTTTTTTTAAAATAGTTACTTCAGAACGTTTAGGCGAGTTTGCTGGCTAACTCCTTGATCTTGCTTTGTAGCATACTCCTCTGATCTGACAAGTCCCAACACATTTACAAACAACGGTTCATATTTGCAGAGAAACACATGCAGGTAACTGCCAAAATAATGGGAAACACTTGAGTAAATGAGGGATACCAAGTACATTGAAAGCAGGTGCTTCCACACAGGTGTGGTTCCTGAGTTAATTAAGCAATTAACATCCCATCGTGATTAGGGTCATGTATAGAAATGCTGGGCAGGCCATTATTTTGGCTACCATGGCTATGCCCCCATAGGATGACAATGCCCCCATCCACAGGGTACAAGTGGTCAATGAATGGTATGATGAACATGAAAACTAGGTAAACCATGTACCACGGCCGTCTCAGTCACCAGACCTCAACCCAATTTAACACTTATGGGAGATTCTGAGGCAGCGTTTTCCACCACCATCAAGAAAACATCAAATTATGTAATTTCTTGTGGAAGAACGGTGTCTCATCCCTCCAATAGAGTTCCAGACACTTGTAGAATCTATGCCGAGGTGCATTGAAGCTGTTCTGGCTCGTGGAGGCCCAATTCCCTATTAAGACACTATGTTGGAGTTTCCTTCATTGTGGCAGTTACCTGTATATTCCACTAGGCAGACAGTTTTATCCAAAGCCACTTACTATAGGCTACAGTGAACGCATGCATCTTTAGTATGTGTGTGTGATGATCGTAGCAGGAATAGAACCCAAGACCTTGGAGTTACGCTCTGAACAACAGACACATGTCAAGCCATGAACCTACAAGAGTCCACTCACCTTGGCCTCATTCTTGTGAAGTTTCTCCTCCACCTTCAGAGAGAGATCCTGAGGAGAAGGAGGCCATTTTACACACTTGTACATGTGTAAAAGAAAACGTTTGTAAAAAAGGGCTAATATAATTGGTGTGTGAAATTAGTTTTTTTTTTTGCATATACCAACTCCCCGAGACACCCTCGGTGAGTGGGTTCACGGCCTGCCATTATCAACGGCAACCCTGGAGCAATTAAGTTAAGTGCCTTGCTCAAGTGCACAGAGATTCTTTCACTTTGTCAGCTCTGGGATTCGAACTAGTGACCTTTCGGTTATTACCCCCACCCCCACCCACCTGGTTGTTCTTCTCCACCAGTCCTCTCAGCCTAGCGATCTCCTCCTGCAGTTCTCTGATGACTCTAACACTGCTGTCCTCGTTGACTGTGGGCTTGTTGACGATGTTCTTAGCTCGGTTAGCGTAGCTCAGCGTGCTCAGCGTCTCACCGTAGTTGACATCAGCAGGAGGAAGAGCTGAGTGGGAAGACGGACACACAGGTGTGGGGTGGATCTCTTACTAAAGACAGATCAATCAATCAGCTGTATGGAAAATCAGCAGTTGTGCTAAACGACAATACCAAAGGGAATATCAACACTAACTGTAAGTCATTTTGGATGAGCGCAACATAGCTTCAGTGTGTAAATCAGCTAGAAAGATGTGTCGGCATCAAGTAATTGTCTCTGGCTCCTCCCAGTTAGGGGGGAGTGGTGAGCTCTACAGCAGTAATTGTCTCTGGCCCCTCCCAGTTAGGGGGAGGAGTGATGAGCTCTACAGCAGTAATTGTCTCTGGCCCCTCCCAGTTAGGGGGAGGAGTGATGAGCTCTACAGCAGTAATTGTCTCTGGCCCCTCCCAGTTAGGGGGAGGAGTGATGAGCTCTACAGCAGTAATTGTCTCTGGCCCCTCCCAGTTAGGGGGAGGAGTGATGAGCTCTACAGCAGTAATTGTCTCTGGCCCCTCCCAGTTAGGGGGAGGAGTGATGAGCTCTACAGCAGTAATTGTCTCTGGCCCCTCCCAGTTAGGGGGAGTTATGAGCTCTACAGCAGTAATTGTCTCTGGCCCCTCCCAGTTAGGGGGAGGAGTGATGAGCTCTACAGCAGTAATTGTCTCTGGCCCCTCCCAGTTAGGGGGAGGAGTGATGAGCTCTACAGCAGTAATTGTCTCTGGCCCCTCCCAGTTAGGGGGGAGTTATGAGCTCTACAGCAGTAATTGTCTCTGGCCCCTCCCAGTTAGGGGGAGGAGTGATGAGCTCTACAGCAGTAATTGTCTCTGGCCCCTCCCAGTTAGGGGGAGGAGTGATGAGCTCTACAGCAGTAATTGTCTCTGGCCCCTCCCAGTTAAGGGGAGTGATGAGCTCTACAGCAGTAATTGTCTCTGGCCCCTCCCAGTTAGGGGGAGGAGTGATGAGCTCTACAGCAGTAATTGTCTCTGGCCCCTCCCAGTTAGGGGGAGGAGTGATGAGCTCTACAGCAGTAATTGTCTCTGGCCCCTCCCAGTTAGGGGGAGGAGTGATGAGCTCTACAGCAGTAATTGTCTCTGGCCCCTCCCAGTTAGGGGGAGTTATGAGCTCTACAGCAGTAATTGTCTCTGGCCCCTCCCAGTTAGGGGGAGGAGTGATGAGCTCTACAGCAGTAATTGTCTCTGGCCCCTCCCAGTTAGGGGGAGGAGTGATGAGCTCTACAGCAGTAATTGTCTCTGGCCCCTCCCAGTTAGGGGGGAGTTATGAGCTCTACAGCAGTAATTGTCTCTGGCCACTCCCAGTTAGGGGGAGGAGTGATGAGCTCTACAGCAGTAATTGTCTCTGGCCCCTCCCAGTTAGGGGGAGGAGTGATGAGCTCTACAGCAGTAATTGTCTCTGGCCCCTCCCAGTTAGGGGGAGTGATGAGCTCTACAGCAGTAATTGTCTCTGGCCCCTCCCAGTTAGGGGGGAGTGATGAGCTCTACAGCAGTAATTGTCTCTGGCCCCTCCCAGTTAGGGGGAGGAGTGATGAGCTCTACAGCAGTAATTGTCTCTGGCCCCTCCCAGTTAGGGGGAGGAGTGATGAGCTCTACAGCAGTAATTGTCTCTGGCCCCTCCCAGTTAGGGGGAGGAGTGATGAGCTCTACAGCAGTAATTGTCTCTGGCCCCTCCCAGTTAGGGGGAGTTATGAGCTCTACAGCAGTAATTGTCTCTGGCCCCTCCCAGTTAGGGGGAGGAGTGATGAGCTCTACAGCAGTAATTGTCTCTGGCCCCTCCCAGTTAGGGGGAGGAGTGATGAGCTCTACAGCAGTAATTGTCTCTGGCCCCTCCCAGTTAGGGGGGAGTTATGAGCTCTACAGCAGTAATTGTCTCTGGCCACTCCCAGTTAGGGGGAGGAGTGATGAGCTCTACAGCAGTAATTGTCTCTGGCCCCTCCCAGTTAGGGGGAGGAGTGATGAGCTCTACAGCAGTAATTGTCTCTGGCCCCTCCCAGTTAGGGGGAGTGATGAGCTCTACAGCAGTAATTGTCTCTGGCCCCTCCCAGTTAGGGGGAGTGATGAGCTCTACAGCAGTAATTGTCTCTGGCCCCTCCCAGTTAGGGGGAGGAGTGATGAGCTCTACAGCAGTAATTGTCTCTGGCCCCTCCCAGTTAGGGGGAGGAGTGATGAGCTCTACAGCAGTAATTGTCTCTGGCCCCTCCCAGTTAGGGGAAGTGATGAGCTCTACAGCAGAGTCTCAACTCAATCGCTGGTCGAAAACTGTTTTCTTCCCCTCCCAAAATATAGAATTTGTAGATAATTGGCCCTCTTTCTGGGACTCACCCACAAACAGGACCAAGCCTGGCCTGCTGAGGAGTGACGGACTCCATCCTAGCTGGAGGGGTGCTACAGGACCAAGCCTGGCCTGCTGAGGAGTGACGGACTCCATCCTAGCTGGAGGGGGGCTACAGGACCAAGCCTGGCCTGCTGAGGAGTGATGGACTCCATCCTAGCTGGAGGGGTGCTACAGGACCAAGCCTGGCCTGCTGAGGAGTGACAGACTCCATCCTAGCTGGAGGGGTGCTACAGGACCAAGCCTGGCCTGCTGAGGAGTGATGGACTCCATCCTAGCTGGAGGGGGGCTACAGGACCAAGCCTGGCCTGCTGAGGAGTGATGGACTCTATCCTAGATGGAGGGGTGTTACAGGACCAAGCCTGGCCTGCTGAGGAGTGATGGACCCATCCTAGCTGGAGGGGTGCTACAGGACCAAGCCTGGCCTGCTGAGGAGTGATGGACTCTATCCTAGATGGAGGGGTGTTACAGGACCAAGCCTGGCCTGCTGAGGAGTGATGGACCCATCCTAGCTGGAGGGGTGCTACAGGACCAAGCCTGGCCTGCTGAGGAGTGATGGACTCCATCCTAGATGGAGGGGTGCTACAGGACCAAGCCTGGCCTGCTGAGGAGTGATGGACTCCATCCTAGCTGGAGGGGTGCTACAGGACCAAGCCTGGCCTGCTGAGGAGTGATGGACTCCATCCTAGATGGAGGGGTGCTCTCATTTTATCTACCAACATAGACAGGGCTCTAACTCCTCTAGCTCCACAATGAGACAGGGTGCAGGCCAGGCAGCAGGCTGTTAGCCAGCCTGCCAGCTTAGTGGAGTCTGCCACTAGCACAGTCAGGGTAGTCAGCTCAGCTATCCCCATTGAGACCGTGTCTGTGCCTCGATCTAGGTTGAGCAAAACAAAACATGGCGGTGTTCGCCTTAGCAATCTCACTGGAATAAAGACCTCCTCCATTCCTGTCATTATTGAAAGAGATTGTGATATCTCACATCTCAAAATAGGGTTACTTAATGTTAGATCCCTCACTTCCAAGGCAGTCATAGTCAATGAACTAATCACTGATCATAATCTTGATGTGATTGGCCTGACTGAAACATGGCTCAAGCCTGATGAATTGACTGTGTTAAATGAGGCCTCTCCTCCTGGTTACACTAGTGACCATACCATATCCCACGGAGGTGTTGCTAACATTTATAGGCAGAGTTCATCTCAGCCTATGCTACTCCTACTGCTCTCTCCTCATCTGACCATGTGTTCTCGCATACCCCGAGAGCATCTGGTCAGCGGGGCGGTGGCACAGGAATCCTCATCTCTCCCAAGTGGACATTCTCTCTTTCTCCCCTGACCCATCTGTCTATCTCCTCATTTGAATTCCATGCAGGTCACAGTCACTAGCCCATTCAAGCTTAACATCCTTATCATTTATCACCCTCCAGGTTCCCTTGGAGAGTTCATCAATGAGCTTGACGCCTTGATAAGTTCCTTTCCTGAGGATGGCTCATCCCTCACAGTTCTGGGTGACTTTAACCTCCCTACGTCTGCCTTTGACTCATTTCTCTCTGCCTCCTTCTTTCCACTCCTCTCCTCTTTTGACCTTACCCTCTCACCGTCTCCCCCTACTCACAAGGCAGGCAATACGCTTGACCTCATCTTTACTAGATGCTGTTCTTCTACTAATCTCACTGCAACTCCCCTCCATGTCTCCGACCACTACTTTGTATCCTTTTCTCTCTCGCTCTCCTCCAACACTACTCACTCTGCCCCTACACAAATGGTAATGCGCCGTCGCAACCTTCGCTCTCTCTCTCCCTCTACTCTCTCCTCTTCCATCCTATCATCTCTTCCCTCTGCTCAATCCTTCTCCCTCCAATCTCCTGATTCTGCCTCCTCAACTCTCCTCTCCTCCCTTTCTGCATCTTTTGACTCTCCATGTCCCCTATCCTCCCGGCCGGCTCAGTCCTCCCCTCCTGCTCCGTGGCTTGACGACTCATTGCAAGCTCACAGAACAGGGCGGCTCACTCTTGGATTGCGTCCTACCTCACAGGTCGCTCCTACCAGGTGGCGTGGCGAGAATCTGTCTCCGCACCACGTGCTCTCACCACTGGTGTCCCCCAGGGCTCAGTTCTAGGCCCTCTCCTATTCTGTCTATACACCAAGTCACTTGGCTCTGTCATATCCTCACATGGTCTCTCCTATCATTGCTACGCAGACAACACACAATTAAATCTTCTCCTTTCCCCCTTCTGATAACCAGGTGGCGAATCGCATCTCTGCATGTCTGGTGGATATATCAGTGTGGATGACGGATCACCACCTCAAGCTGAACCTCGGCAAGACGGAGCTGCTCTTCCACCCGGGGAAGGACTACCCGCTCCATGATCTCGCCATCACGGTTGACAACTCTGTTATGTCCTCCTCCCAGAGTGCAAAGAACCTTGGCGTGACCCTGGACAACACCCTGTCGTTCTCCGCTAACATCAAAGCGGTGACCCGATCCTGTAGGTTCATGCTCTACAACATTCGCAGAGTACGACCCTGCCTTACACAGGAAGCAGCACAGGTCCTAATCCAGGCACTTGTCATCTCCCGTCTGGATTACTGCAACTCGCTGTTGGCTGGGCTCCCTGCCTGTGCCATTAAACCCCTACAACTCATCCAGAACGATGCAGCCCGTCTGGTGTTCAACCTTCCCAAGTTCTCTCACGTCACCCCGCTCCTCCACACACTCCACTGGCTTCCAGTTGAAGCACGCATCTGCTACAAGATCATGGTGCTTGCCTACGGAGCTGCGAGGGGAACGGCACCTCCGTACCTTCAGGCTCTGATCAGTCCCTACATCCACCTCTGGCCTGCTGGCCCCCCTACCTCTGCGGAAGCACAGTTCCCGCTCAGCCCAGTCAAAATTGTTCGCTGCTCTGGCACCCCAATGGTGGAACAAGCTCCCCCACGACGCCAGGACAACGGAGTCACTCACCACCTTCCGGAGACACTTGAAACCCCACCTCTTTAAGGAATACCTGGGATAGGATAAAGTAATCCTTCTACCCCCCCTTACCCCCCCACCAAAAAAATACAAATAAAAAAATATCATCATAAAAGGGGAATGCCCCAATTCCTACGTCGCTCTGGATAGGAGCATCTGCTAAATGACGAAAATGTAAATGTTAAATTTATGACAGCAAATTTCACAAAAAAAAGAAAATAATGCGTTTTCGTCTTTCGAGCTTCTAATCATAAAATCTATGCAGCCTACTCAATCACTTTTTATAGCTACTGTTAACAGGCCTCCTGGGCCATATACAAACTTCCTCACTGAGTTCCTATAGGACCTTGGAGTCATGGCAGATAATATATTCTAATTTTTGGTGACTTTAATATTCACATGGAAAAGTCCACAGACCCACTCCAAAAGGCTTTTGGAGCCATCATCAACTCAGTGGGTTTTGTCCAAAAATATCTCCGGACCTACTCATTGCCACAGTCATACCCTGGATCTAGTTTTGTCCCGTGGAATAAATATTGTGGATCTAAATGTTTTTCCTCATAATCCTGGACTATCGGACCACCATCTTATTGCTTTTGCAATCGCAACAAATAATCTTCTCAGACCCCAACCAAGGATCATCAAAAGCCGTGCTATAAATTCTCTGACAACCCAAAGATTCCTAGATGCCCTTCCAGACTCACTCCACCTACCCAAGGACGTTGGAGTACAAAAATCAGTTAACCACCTACAGTTGAAGTCGGAAGTTTACATACACTTCGGTTGGAGTCATTAAAACAACCACTCCACAAATGTCTTGTTAACAAACTATAGTTTTGGCAAGTCGGTTAGGACATCTACTTTGTGCATGTGCTGGGGTTCTTTGCTGCAGGAGGGACTGGTGCACATCACAAAATAGATGGCATCATGAGGAAGGAAAATTATGTGGATATATTGAAGCAACATCTCAAGACATCAGTCAGGAAGTTAAAGCTTGGTCGCAGATGGGTCTTCCAAATGGACAATGACCCCAAGCATACTTCCAAAGTTGTAGCAAAATGGCTTAAGGTCAACAAAGTCAAGGTATTGGAGTGGCCATCACAAATCCCTGACCTCAATCCTATAGAACATTTGTGGGCAGATCTGAAAAAGCGTGTGCGAGCAAGGAGGCCTACAAACCTGACTCAGTTACACCAGCTCTGTCAGGAGGAATGGGACAAAATTCACCCAACTTATTGTGGGAAGCTTGTGGAAGGCAACCCGAAACGTTTGACCCAAGTTAAACAATTTAAAAGGCAATGCTACCAAATACTAATTGAGTGTATGTAAACTTCTGATCCACTGGGAATGTGATGAAAGAAATAAAAGCTGAAATAAATCACTCTGTACTATTATTCTGACATTTCACATTCTTAAAATAAAGTGGTGATCCTAACTGACCTAAGACAGGGAATAATTTACTAGGATTAAATGTCAGGAATTGTGAAAAACAGAGTTTACATGTATTTGTGTAACGTGTATGTAAACTTCAGACTTGAACTGATATACAGTGGGGAGAACAAGTATTTGATACACTGCCGATTTTGCAGGTTTTCCTACTTACAAAGCATGTAGAGGTCTGTAATTTTTATCATAGGTACACTTCAACTGTGAGAGACGGAATCTAAAACAAAAATCCTGAAAATCACATTGTATGATTTAAGTAATTAATTTGCATTTTATTGCATGACATAAGTATTTGATACATCAGAAAAGCAGAACTTAATATTTGGTACAGAAACCTTTGTTTGCAATTACAGAGATCATACGTTTCCTGTAGGTCTTGACCAGGTTTGCACACACTGCAGCACGGATTTTGGCCCACTCCTCCATACAGACCTTCTCCATATCCTTCAGGTTTCGGGGCTGTCGCTGGGCAATACGGACTTTCAGCTCCCTCCAAAGATGTTCTATTGGGTTCAGGTCTGGAGACTGGCTAGGCCACTCCAGGACCTTGAGATGCTTCTTACGGAGCCACTCCTTAGTTGCCCTGGCTGTGTGTTTCGGGTCGTTGTCATGCTGGAAGACCCAGCCACGACCCATCTTCAATGCTCTTACTGAGGGAAGGAGGTTGTTGGCCAAGATCTCGCGATACGGTGCAGTCGTCCTGTCCCCTTTGCAGAAAAACATCCCCAAAGAATGATGTTTCCACCTCCATGGTTCACGGTTGGGATGGTGTTCTTGGGGTTGTACTCACCCTTCTTCTTCCTCCAAACACGGCGAGTGGAGTTTAGACCAAAAAGCTCTATTTTTGTCTCATCAGACCACATGACCTTCTCCCATTCCTCCTCTGGATCATCCAGATGGTCATTGGCAAACTTCAGACGGGCCTGGACATGCGCTGGCTTGAGCAGGGGGACCTTGCGTGCGCTGCAGGATTTTAATCCATGACGGCGTAGTGTGTTACTAATGGTTTTCTTTGAGACTGTGGTCCCAGCTCTCTTCAGGTCATTGACCAGGTCCGGCCGTGTAGTTCTCGGCTGATCCCTCACCTTCCTCATGATCATTGATGCCCCACGAGGTGAGATCTTGCATGGAGCCCCAGACCAAGGGTGATTGACCGTCATCTTGAACTTCTTCCATTTTCTAATAATTGCGCCAACAGTTGTTGCCTTCTCACCAAGCTACTTGCCCATTGTCCTGTAGCCCATCCCAGCCTTGTGCAGGTCTACAATGTTATCCCTGATGTCCTTACACAGCTCTCTGGTCTTGGCCATTGTGGAGAGGTTGGAGTCTGTTTGATTGAGTGTGTGGACAGGTGTCTTTTATACAGGTAACGAGTTCAAACAGGTGCAGTTAATACAGGTAATGAGTGGAGAACAGGAGGGCTTTTTTTGTTGTTATTCTGTCTCTCACTGTTGAAATAAACCTACCATTAAAATTATAGACTGATCATGTCTTTGTCAGTGGTCAAACGTACAAAATCAGCAGGGGATCAAATAGTTTTTTCCCCTCACTAATATTACACTTACACACACACACACACACACACACACACACACACACACACACACACACACACACACACACACACACACACACACACACACACACACACACACACACACACACACACACACACACACACACACACACACACACACACACACACACACACACACACAGTGGGGGAAAAAATTATTTAGTCAGCCACCAATTGTGCAAGTTCTCCCACTTAAAAAGATGAGAGAGGCCTGTAATTTTCATCATAGGTACATGTCAACTATGACAGACACAATGAGAAAAAAAAAATCCAGAAAATCACATTGCAGGATTTTTCATGAATTTATTTGCAAATTATGGTGAAAAATAAGTATTTGGTCAATAACAAAAGTTACTCAATACTTTGTTATATACACCCTTTGTTGGCAATGACACAGGTCAAACGTTTTCTGTAAGTCTTCACAAGGTTTTCACACACTGTTGCTGGTATTTTGGCCCATTCCTCCATGCAGATCTCCTCTAGAGCAGTGATGTTTTGGGGCTGTCGCTGGGCAACACAGACTTTCAACTCCCTCCAAAGATTTTCTATGGGGTTGAGATCTGGAGACTGGCTAGGCCACTCCAGGACCTTGAAATGCTTCTTACGAAGCCACTCCTTCGTTGCCCGGGCGGTGTGTTTGGGATCATTGTCATGCTGAAAGACCCAGCCACGTTTCATCTTCAATGCCCTTGCTGATGGAAGGAGGTTTTCACTCAAAATCTCACGATACATGGCCCCATTCATTCCTTCCTTTACACGGATCAGTCGTCCTGGTCCCTTTGCAGAAAAACAGCCCCAAAGCATGATGTTTCCACCCCCATGCTTCACAGTAGGTATGGTGTTCTTTGGATGCAACTCAGCATTCTTTGTCCTCCAAACATGACGAGTTGAGTTTTTACCAAAAAGTTATATTTTGGTTTCATCTGACCATATGACATTCTCCCAATCCTCTTCTGGATCATCCAAATGCACTCTAGCAAACTTCAGACGGGCCTGGACATGTACTGGCTTAAGCAGGGGGACACGTCTGGCACAGCAGGATTTGAGTCCCTGGCGGCGTAGTGTGTTACTGATGGTAGGCTTTGTTACTTTGGTACCAGCTCTCTGCAGGTCATTCACTAGGTCCCCCCGTGTGGTTCTGGGATTTTTGCTCACCGTTCTTGTGATCATTTTGACCCCACGGGGTGAGATCTTGCGTGGAGCCCCAGATCGAGGGAGATTATCAGTGGTCTTGTATGTCTTCCATTTCCTAATAATTGCTCCCACAGTTGATTTCTTCAAACCAAGCTGCTTACCTATTGCAGATTCAGTCTTCCCAGCCTGGTGCAGGTCTACAATTTTGTTTCTGGTGTCCTTTGACAGCTCTTTGGTCTTGGCCATAGTGGAGTTTGGAGTGTGACTGTTTGAGGTTGTGGACAGGTGTCTTTTATACTGATAACAAGTTCAAACAGGTGCCAGTAATACAGGTAACGAGTGGAGGACAGAGGAGCCTCTTAAAGAAGAAGTTACAGGTCTGTGAGAGCCAGAAATCTTGCTTGTTTGTAGGTGACCAAATACTTATTTTCCACCATAATTTGCAAATAAATTCATTAAAAATCCTACAATGTGATTTTCTGGAATTTTTTTCTCAATTTGTCTGTCATAGTTGACGTGTACCTATGATGAAAATTACAGGCCTCTCTCATCTTTTTAAGTGGGAGAACTTGCACAATCGGTGGCTGACTAAATACTTTTTTTCCCCACTGTATACACACATGCATATGTATGTCGCAACCCTGACTTTGAATACCACAGAATAAGATCAACCATACTTGCTACCATGATGGTCTTGGAGTTTCCCCCCAGGCTGTCTTTCAGGAGCCAGGTCAGAACAGAGTCTCTGTAGGGGATAAACAGCTGCTTCTTCCTTTTCCCTGTGTGGGAGCCCCCTCCTCCTCCTGTTACACATATATTAGCTAGGAGAGAACACACAGAGAAGAGACAGAGACACAGAGAGACATAGACAGAGAGAGACAGAGACACAGAGAGACATAGACAGACAGAGACACAGAGAGACATAGACATAGACAGAGAGAGACAGAGACACAGAGAGACATAGACAGAGAGAGACAGAGACAGCGAGAGAGACAGAGACAGAGAGAGACAGAGACAGAGAGAGACAGAGACAGGTCAAAACAGCGTCTTCTTCCTCTTGCCCGTGGTCTGGGACTGAAACCTTCACCTCCACTCCCTGAAAACCCACTTACATCTGCTAAGAGGGCAGACAGACACACACACACGTCAGGCAGGAAGGCAGACAGACACACAAACACATCAGCTAAGAGGGCAGACAGACACACAAACACATCAGCTAAGAGGGCAGACAGACACACACACAAATAAGTAAACACACCACCAGACAAAACACTGAAACAGGAAATGGAACATTCCACAATAACATCTTCCAAAACAACTACAAAAGCATAAAATAACTTGTTTCATGCCACAAAACTGACCAGATAGAAACGCAATCATAAATACTTAGTATTGTGGTTCTCAGTAGTATAGCTACCGCTTGGTGGACTGATTCAAAATGTATCCTGGTACAGAGTTTAATTGGTGTTACTAATAGCCTGAGTTGTCGTGTCATGGTTGGCATTAGACGTGGTGTGTGTGTGTGTGTACTAAGCATCATTTACCCAGAGCAGAGATGACACTACCCAGTGTGACCAGGGACTTGTTGACGTTGGCTCCTTCCTTCAGTTTGGCACCGGTGGCATGTGTGGCATCAGCCCTCTCACTGCCCGCCAAGTCTACCAGGTGGATCTTACTCACCGTCTCACACGGCAGCTCTGCATCGAAACGAGCCTGGGGACGAGACGGACACACAGACACAGAGCTGTTAACCTCGGGATGGATGGATGGATGGATGGATGGATGGATGGCTGGCGAGCAAAGGAGGGAGGGAGACACGGACAAATCGACGCTGTGCTCCTTAACATGTATAGCTGGATGTGGCTCGAAGCAAAACATTTCTAAATCATAATCCAGGACAGATTTAGTCAATAAGAAGTTGACTAATTAGTGCTCGAGGGCTGGTCTTTGGTTGCACCCTAAGGCTAGAAAATACTTATTACTTAACTTCAACAAAGTCAAAAAAGGGTCAACCACACACACACACACACACACCAAACAAGTAAAAACTGACATGAACACATGGTGTGGTCCTGTGTGGTTCAGTTGATACGATCATAAAGCAAAGTTGTGGATTCACTCAGTAATACAAATACAAAATAAATATGACTCAATGTACTGCAAGTCATTTTGCATAAAATAGTCTTCTAAGTGGCATGTATTGTTATATTATGAAAATCGACATAGTGAACACTTGGGTCACTAGCAGTTTGTGTGTGTGTACCTGTGTGAAGTTGATGGTGAAGATGGCGTGCGAGCGGCTGCTAACGTCATTCATGCCCGTGCTCGCCGCGATGCGTTTGGCGTTCCCAGCATGCATTAGCTCCTCTATATCAGCGTAGTTCTGAACCAGGCGCGTCAACAGGTCTGACAGGGTGAGAGAATGCCAAGAGTGTGCAAAGCTGTCAAGGCAAAGGGTGGCTACTTTGAAGAATCTAAAATATATTTTGATTTAACACTTTTTTTGGTTACTACATGATTCCATATGTATTATTTCATAGTTTTGATGTCTTCACTATTATTCTAGTGTGGAAAATAGTAAAAAATTAAAGAAAAACCCTTGAATGAGTAGGTGTGTCCAACCTTTTGATAGGTACTGTATATAAAGTGTAATTTTTATATTTTTATGAATATCACTAGAAAACAACAGAACCAACATACATACAGTATTAACAGAGGAGAATATATTCTTTCTAATGATGCCAACTTTATAATATTGAGCAAATTACACTCATTGGTTTTGACAAAGCACCCTCGAATAGGCTACCAGTACGGCAAGTGGCGTTGGCTGCTGCTAACCGTAGTTTAACCAGCTAAACAGCTGCTCTTAGCGAACATGTGTTCACTGTGTTAGAGTTTACAACTTCCGCTTCCAATTATAACGTGGGGAGGTCAAAATAATGAAAACCTACACTGAACAAAAAATGTAAAACGCAACAATTTCAAAAAATTGTACCGAGTTACAGTTCATACGAGGAAATCAGTCAATTGAAATGAATTCATTAGGCCCTAGTCTATGGATTACACGACTGGGAATACAGATATATGAGTCTGCTGGTCACAGATACCTTTAAAAGAAATGTAGGGGCGTAGATCAGAGAACCGGTCAGTATCTGTTGTTGTGACCACCATTTTCCTCATGCAGCGCAACACATCTCCTTCGCATATAGTTGATCAGGCTGTTGATTGTGGCCTGTGGAATGTTGTCTCACTCCTCTTCTATGGCTGTGTGATGTTGCTGGATATTGGTGGGAACTGGAACACGCTGTCATACGCGTCGATCCAGAGCATCCCAAACATGCTCAATGGGTGACATGCCTGGCTATGGAAGAACTGGGACATTTTCAGCTTCCAGGAATTGTGTACAGATCCTTGCAACATGAGGTGATGGCGGCGGATAAATTGCACGACAATGGGCCTCAGGATCTCGTCAAGGTATCTCTGTGCCATTGATCAAATTCAATTGTGTTCGTTGTCCGTAGCTTACGCCTGCCCATACCATAACCACACCATGGGGCACTCTGCACGCAACGTTGACATCAGCAAACCACTCGCTCACACGATGCCATACACGCTGTCTGCCATGTACAGTTGAAAACGGGATTCATCCGTGATAAAATGCACACTTTTCCAGCATGCCAGTTCCCATCGAAGGTGAGCATTTTCCCACTGAAGTCAGATACGACGCCGAACTGTAGTCAGGTCGAGACCCTGGTGAGGACGACGAGCACGTAAAGAGCTTCCCTGAGACGGTTTCTGACAATTTGTGCAGAAATTCTTCGGTTGTGCAAAACCCACAGTTTCATCAGCTGTCCGGGTGGCTGGTCTCAGACGATGCCGCAGGTGAAGAAGCTGGATGTGGAGGTCCTGGGCTGGCGCGGTTACACGTGGTCTGCGGTTGTGAGGCCGGTTGGACGTACTGCCAAATTTTCCAAAACAACGTTGGGAGGCAATTTATGGTAGAGAAATGAACATTAAATTATCTGGCAACAGCTCTGGTGGACATTCCTGCAGTCAGCATGTAAATTGCACGCTCCCTCAAAACTTGAGACATCTGTGGTATTGTGTGAGAAAACTGCATATTTTACAGTGGCCTTTTATTGTCCCCAGCACAAGGTGTACCTGTGTAATGATCATGCTGTTTAATCAGCTTCTTGATATGCCACACCTGTCAGGTAGATGGATTATCTTGGCAAAGGAGAAATGCTCACTAACAGGGATGTAAACACATTTGTGCACAAAACTTGATAAGCTTTTTGTGCGTCTGGAACATTTCTGAGATCTTTTATTTCAGCTCATGAAACATGGGAGCAACACTTCACATGTTGCGTTCATAATTTTGTTCAGTGTATCTACCAAATCTATTCATTTTAAAATGTTGATTACTTTTTCTTGCCATTATCAATCACCTGATGATAAGACAAGACGGATAAAAAAAATTTGGGGTAACATGATGGGGTCCCTGGGTCGCCAGTTCGCCTGGGAGGGGATCCCTGGGCAAGAAAGGTTGTAGACCCCTGATCTATGCGGTAGATACAGTCTTACTCTCTACATAGGGCCCATCCTTGGGGTGTTCTCTGAGCTTGAGTCCTGACCAGTTCCCTGGGCTCGTCTTAGTTGTGAGAAGGTCCTGCACACGCTCCTTATAGATCTCCAGGTAGCTAACAAACAAAGACATGGAACATTTCACATCATAATCACCACCACCACCATCATCAGAATCATCATCAGAATCATCATCACCATCGATCAGTCTGCAGAACAATCTACAGCAAGCTTCCTTCAGGCTCTAGAAAGGTTTGCTATTTGATGGGGGAAAGACAACAAGTAGCTTTAACCATATCACATGACAATCTGTGAAGACGTTAGATAGCTACTCTATTTCCTGTTCCTGATATCTGTCACTAACTAGCTGCGTTCATTCAACCATCAGAATAACGTATCACTTGATCAAAATCATTCACTGACATAAATTGTATTTTCATGCTCATTTTTCACTCACTTTTTACCTAATTAAACCCTGTCAGAAAAACAAATTAAAAGCAAAGATTTTCCTCATCTATTGTGGCACTGACAGAGATTAAAGTGCCATTTACTTCAGAGCAAATGATCTTTTCACAGCCTGAACAAAGAGATATTAGTGGGTGGAAATAAAGACAGCTGATTACACAACAACTATTTCTATCTGAGTACACAAAAATGAAAGCAGACACCATTTCCACCTGATTAGGTTTTAAGACCCTGAATGTTTATTTAATTACAATAGTTTTTCAAAACCCATTTATTCTGACGGCAGCTGGGGAAAATATTTTATTTAGTCATGAAAGTCATAGGAGTTATACCAGCAGAGCTGGTTTAAGACAGCTCGTCTTTACGTTCATTGGCATACAGGATGTCCTGTAATCACGCTGTACTCTTAAATCATCCAACTAGCAGTCAGGTGAACTATCCTAGCGCTCCTCTATGGGGTTTGGCAGTCAGGTCAGCTAGCGCTCCTCTATGGGGTTTGGCAGTCAGGTCAGCTAGCGCTCCTCTATGGGGTTTGGCAGTCAGGTCAGCTAGCGCTCCTCTATGGGGTTTGGCAGTCAGGTCAACTAGCGCTCCTCTATGGGGTTTGGCAGTCAGGTCAACTAGCGCTCCTCTATGGGGTTTGGCAGTCAGGTCAGCTAGCGCTCCTCTATGGGGTTTGGCAGTCAGGTCAGATAGCGCTCCTCTATGGGGTTTGGCAGTCAGGTCAGCTAGCGCTCCTCTATGGGGTTTGGCAGTCAGGTCAGCTAGCGCTCCTCTATGGGGTTTGGCAGTCAGGTCAGCTAGCGCTCCTCTATGGGGTTTGGCAGTCAGGTCAGCTAGCGCTCCTCTATGGGGTTTGGCAGTCAGGTCAGCTAGCGCTCCTCTATGGGGTTTGGCAGTCAGGTCAGCTAGCGTTCCTCTATGGGGTTTGGCAGTCAGGTCAGCTAGCGCTCCTCTATGGGGTTTGGCAGTCAGGTCAGCTAGCGCTCCTCTATGGGGTTTGGCAGTCAGGTCAGCTAGCGCTCCTCTATGGGGTTTGGCAGTCAGGTCAGCTAGCGCTCCTCTATGGGGTTTGGCAGTCAGGTCAGCTAGCGCTCCT
Source organism: Coregonus ussuriensis (assembly GCA_031479575.1). Lineage (NCBI taxonomy): Eukaryota > Metazoa > Chordata > Actinopteri > Salmoniformes > Salmonidae > Coregonus > Coregonus ussuriensis. Next base: position 46,377,891 of record CM062503.1, on the reverse strand, counting down.
CTATGGGGTTTGGCAGTCAGGTCAGCTAGCGCTCCTCTATGGGGTTTGGCAGTCAGGTCAGCTAGCGCTCCTCTATGGGGTTTGGCAGTCAGGTCAGCTAGCGCTCCTCTATGGGGTTTGGCAGTAAGCTCAGCTAGCGCTCCTCTATGGGGTTTGGCAGTCAGGTCAGCTAGCGCTCCTCTATGGGGTTTGGCAGTCAGCTCAGCTAGCGCTCCTCTATTTGGCAGTCAGGTCAGCTAGCGCTCCTCTATTTGGCAGTCAGGTCAGATAGCGCTCCTCTATGGGGTTTGGCAGTAAGCTCAGCTAGCGCTCCTCTATGGGGTTTGGCAGTCAGGTCAGCTAGCGCTCCTCTATGGGGTTTGGCAGTCAGGTCAGCTAGCGCTCCTCTATTTGGCAGTCAGGTCAGCTAGCGCTCCTCTATTTGGCAGTCAGGTCAGCTAGCGCTCCTCTATGGGGTTTGGCAGTCAGCTCAGCTAGCGCTCCTCTATTTGGCAGTCAGGTCAGCTAGCGCTCCGCTATGGGGTTTGGCAGTCAGGTCAGCTAGCGCTCCTCTATTTGGCAGTCAGGTCAGCTAGCGCTCCTCTATGGGGTTTGGCAGTCAGCTCAGCTAGCGCTCCTCTATTTGGCAGTCAGGTCAGCTAGCGCTCCTCTATTTGGCAGTCAGGTCAGCTAGCGCTCCTCTATGGGGTTTGGCAGTCAGCTCAGCTAGCGCTCCTCTATTTGGCAGTCAGGTCAGCTAGCGCTCCTCTATTTGGCAGTCAGGTCAGCTAGCGCTCCTCTATGGGGTTTGGCAGTCAGCTCAGCTAGCGCTCCTCTATTTGGCAGTCAGGTCAGCTAGCGCTCCGCTATGGGGTTTGGCAGTCAGGTCAGCTAGCGCTCCTCTATTTGGCAGTCAGGTCAGCTAGTGTCCCTCAGACTCTTATCATACAGAAGGTGAGGAGGCCAATGTTCACCTTCCTTACATTGTAGTCATTTAGCAGATGCTCTTATCCAGAGCGACTTACAGTTAGTGAGTGCATACATTTTCATACTGGGCCCCCCGTGGGAAACGAACCCACAACCCTGGCGTTGCAAGCACCATGCTCTACCAAGTGAGCTGCAACCGCATCGTCTCCATGTTGTTCTAATCTGCACTACTGCCTAAAAGACTTGCCGGGTATATTGTCACCAACAGAGATGACCGCACATGGTCCACCCTCACCTCTCAGCTAATTAGTCACTTTTTAGACAGATGCTAAATGAACTCTCCAGCCAAGACCATTGGACGTATTTAAACTGCTAGTTGACATCTGTAGCGTTAGCCATCAACTGTTCCCTGAACAGTAGTAGTGGTTTGTTGCTCAGCAGTGCTGACTCTTACCTGACCTCTGTGCGGAAGGAGGCCCCATCCCCCTTCTCTGATATCTGACAGAACAGGCCATGACAGATCCGTGGAATCAGACCTATATCTCCCTGGAACACAAGGAAGAAAGAGAGATCATTTATATTTAACATTCATACTGTTTTTCCTATACTCCCTCTCCTCCGCTGTCCTGTACAGAGTGACTTGTCCAGTCAGGCAACAACTTCTACCAGCCATCAAACACCAGCCAGCCAGGGCATCTGATGTAAAGTTAAGGGGTCTACACAGCTTATAGTCGTGGTCAAAAGTTGAGAATGACGCAAGTATTGGTCTTCACAAAGTTTGCTGCTTCAGTGTTATGTGATATTTTTGTCAGATGTTACTGAAATATAATTACAAGCATTCTATAAGTGTCAAAGGCTTTTATTGACAATTACATTAAGTTTATTCAAAGAGTCAATATTAGCAGTGTTGACCCTTCTTTTTCAAGACCTCTGCAATCCGCCCTGGCATGCTGTCAATTAACTTCTGGGCCACATCCTGACTGACGGCAGCCCATTCTTGCATAATCAATGCTTGGAGTTTGTCAGAATTTGTGGGTTTTTGTTTGTCCACCCGCCTCTTGAGGATCGACCACAAGTTCTCAATGGGATTAAGGTCTGGGGAGTTTCCTGGCCATGGACCCAAAATGTCGATGTTTTGTTCCCCGAGCCACTTAGTTATCACTTTTGCCTTATGGCAAGGTGCTCCATCATGCTGGAAAAGGCATTGGTCGTTACCAAACTGTTCTTGGATGGTTGGGAGAAGTTGCTCTCGGAGGATGTGTTGGTACCATTCTTTATTCATGGCTGTGTTCTTAGGCAAAAATGTGAGTGAGCCCACTCCCTTGGCTGAGAAGCAGCCCCACACATGAATGGTCTCAGGATTTTACTGTTGGATCTCAGGTCTTACTGTTGGCATGACACAGGACTGATGGTAGCGCTCACCTTGTCTTCTCCGGACAAGGTGTTTTCCGGATGCCCCAAACAATTGGAAAGGGGATTTTACCCCAGTCCTCAGCAGTCCAATCCCTGTACCTTTTGCAGAATATCAGTCTGTCCCTGATGTTTTTCCTGGAGAGAAGTGACTTCTTTGCTGCCCTTCTTGACACAAGGCCATCCTACAAAAAGTATTTGCCTCACTGTGCGTGCAGATGCACTCACACCTGCCTGCTGCCATTCCTGAGCAAGCTCTGCACTGGTGGTGCCCTGATCCTGCAGCTGAATCAACTTTAGGAGATGGTCCTGGTGCTTGCTGGACTTTCTTGGGTGCCCTGATGCCTTCTTCACAACAATTGAACCTCTCTCCTTGAAGTTCTTGATGATCCGATAAATGGTTGATTTAGGTGTAATCTTACTTGCAGCAATATCCTTGCCTGAGAAGCCCTTTTTGTGCAAAGCAATGATGACGGCACGTGTTTCCTTGCAGGTAACCATGGTTAACAGAGGTAGAACAATGATTTCAAGCACCACCCTCCTTTTAAAGCTTCCAGTCTGTTATTCTTACTCAATCAGCATGACAGAGTGATCTCCAGCCTTGTCCTCGTCAACACTCTCACCTGTGTTAACGAGAGAATCACTGACATGATGGCAGCTGGTCCTTTTGTGGCAGGTCTGAAATGCAGTGGAATGTTTTTGGGGGATTAAGTTCATTTTCATGGCAAAGAGGGACTTCATCTGATCACTCTTCATGACATTCTGGACTATATGCAAATTGCCATCATCAAAACTGAGGCAGCAGACTTTGTGAAAATTAGTATTTGTGTCATTCTCAAAACTTTTGACCACGACTGTACACAAACGCAGCGGAATATGTGAATGTCGTTTTAGGTAACAAAATGGGCGGCACGTTGGACGTAGTCCTGCTACTGAGTTCTTCCGCTCAAATATTGTTACGTACCACACAATTCCTTGTGCAGCATCAGGGGCAGTGTTGAGTAGTGTGAAGTTCTCTATTTTACCACCAAACTCGCTTTGGTTGAAAATGGAACCAGGAAAATGGATTGTTCCTCTTTCGGCACAAAGTTGTTAAACAAAATAATTAACATAAAGCCGAAAAATGTCGATGTGCCCTTGAGCAAACCGTCTGCTAAATGACTAAAATGTAATTGTCACCAATCAACTTCAAGATTGCGCCGTCTTGATTTAGCTTCGCATTAAATAGCCTAAGCAGTCTATTTTGCATTGATAACCAAATATAATCTCAGCGACATTTAAAACAATAAACCAAACAGCATTGTAGGCTTTTTAGAATCCCCCCTCATTAGGGTTAGCAGTGTGGTTAAGGTAAGGGTTAGGTTTAAAATAACGTTTTATGACTGTGGCTGTGCCAGCTAGTGACCACTCTGCACAGCTGCCTCCAAGGCAAGATTCATGACAATAAATGACAACCTGCACCTAAAAAAACAGCCCCAAGCCCCAAGTGCTTTTTCTCTGTTAGCGAAAATGATGGCATTCTGTTTTTAGCTGATATGGGAGAGAATAAATTGAAGCAGTATAATAATATTTCACATGTAGGAAGCTAAAAGTCTAGCTTTCTTGCGGTGTAGCCTACAGCTCAACTGGCAGGCACAAAACGAGGTAATGTAAAACAAACCTAAAATGTAATTACATGTAGCTATTATTCAAATATGTAGTTGGTTTTTATTGAAATTAGCTGTGCAAGGAGAGAAGAGAAAGAAAGCAATGTTTCCCCTATAGTCATTTAGCAGCGGCGTGTGTGATATATATATATATATATATACACATACACACACATACATACAGTTGAAGTCGGAAGTTTACATACACTTAGGTTGGAGTCATTAAAACTTGTTTTTCAACCACTCCACAAATTTCTTGTTAACAAACTATCGTTTTGGCAAGTCGGTTAGGACATCTACTTTGTGCATGACACAAGTAATTTTTCCAACAATTGTTTACAGACAGATTATTTCACTTATAATTCACTGTATCACAATTCCAGTGGGTCAGAAGTTTACATACACTAAGTTGACTGTGCCTTTAAACAGCTTGGAAAATTCCAGAAAATGATGTCATGGCTTTAGAAGCTTCTGATAGGCTAATTGACATCATTTGAGTCAATTGGGAGGTGTACCTGTGGATGTATTTCAAGGCCTACCTTCAAACTCAGTGCCTCTTTGCTTGACATCATGGGAAAATCAAACGAAATCAGCCAAGACCTCAGAAAAAAAGTTGTAGACCTCCACAAGTCTAGTTCATCCTTGGGAGCAATTTCCAAACGCCTGAAGGTACCACGTTCATCTGTACAAACAATAGTACGCAAGTATAAACACCATGGGACCACGCAGCCGTCATACCGCTCAGGAAGGAGACGCGTTCTGTCTCCTAGAGATGAACATCCTTTGGTGCGAAAAGTGCAAATCAATCCCAGAACAACAGCAAAGGACCTTGTGAAGATGCTGGAGGAAACAGGTACAAAAGTATATCCACAGTAAAACGAGTCCTATATTGACATAACCTGAAAGGCTGCTCAGCAAGGAAGAAACCAACTACGGTTTGCAACTGTACATGGGGACAAAGATCGTACTTTTGGGAGAAATGTCCTCTGGTCTGATGTAACAAAAATAGAACTGTTTGGCCATAATGACCATCGTTATGTTTGGAGGAAAAAGGGGGTGCCTTGTATGCAGAAGAACCCCATCCCAACCGTGAAGCACGGGGGTGGCAGCATCATGCTATGGGGTGGCAGCATCATGCTGTGGGGGTGCTTTGCTGCAGGAGGGACTGGTGCACTTCACAAAATAGATGGCATCATGAGGAAGGAAAATTATGTGGATATATTGAAGCAACATCTCAAGACATCAGTCAGGAAGTTAAAACTTGGTCGCAAATTGTCTTCCTATTGGACATTGACCCCAAGCATACTTCCAAAGTTGTGGCAAAATAGCTTAAGGACAACAGTCAAGGTATTGGAGTGGCCATGTTAAACAATTTAAAGGCAATGCTACCAAATACTAATTGAGTGTACGTAAACTTCTGACCCACTGGGAATGTGATTAAAGAAATAAAAGCTGAAAGAAATCATTCTCTCTACTATTATTCTGACATTTCACATTCTTAAAATAAAGTGGTAATCCTAACTGACCTAAAACAGGGAATTTGTACTAGGATTAAATGTCAGGAATTGTGAAAAACGGAGTTTAAATGTATTTGGCTAAGGTGTATGTAAACTTCAACGGTATATATAATTGTATTACAAATAATCCTGCTGAGACGGGCTTAGATACTCACGGATACCATTTTTATGTATCTGCCAGCAGTTTGAAAGAAGTTGAAAGCAGTTTTGCGAACCATTGCTAGCTAGAGTTAGCACAGCTAGCATACAATCATTGTGCCATCTGTTCCAATAGACTTCCAGCCATTGTGTTAATGCTAGTTAGCAATTGCGCTAACTCTAGTTAGCAACTTCAAAATGCACGCAGACACAAAAAGAGTATCCATGAGTTTATCCCACTCTGGGTAAGTAGAAAAAGGGCTTTATTGCCCAAAAAAAACACTCGCACTATCCCTTAAAGATCAAAGTGACAAGTTACAGCATATATTTGTAGTAAACAGAGTAAGAATGACACCGTCACACAGCCACCGCTTGGTCTTCATCCCCTTACAGTGCAGAGGTGCGCATCAGTTATATTTCAGATGGTGTCAACATTATTTAATTTTCATGCATTTTGGAGTAAAATGTCCTTTTAAAAAGACACCATCTCAAAAGGTCATTCTACAACAACAACAAAAAAACTCCTGGGTGACTTACTGGGCTTCCCATCATGGTGTAATACTTCCCTGATCCGGTTTGTCCATAGGTGAACACACAGGCGTTGTAACCTTCAAATGCTGCCTCCAGGACATCACAGCTCAAGTCTTTAAACACCTGCAATGAACAGGGACGGTGTGGGGGTAAGAGGTGAAATAAGGGTTAAGCCTGATGCACGTGTGAAACCAGGGCAAGTTCAGTTGGTATGTGGGAGTTGTGCTCTGGAGGAGAAAGAGCTAGAAGAACAACAGGAGATATACAGCCTCTCCTCCGTGTAGAGAAGAAAGCACACCACAGGGTTTCCACTGAGGGTATAGCTGATGAAGTTGTAAACAGTGCGGGTTCAGAGGTGTGCGCTGTACCTTCTCCTGGGGCACAAAGTTGGGGCTTCTGACATCGGTAGAATCGTAGGAGAAATCGTAGGAGAATGAATGTCTCCCTCCGTCCTTCAGCCAACTGCCAGGAATGCCGTTGGGTATGTGCTACAAACAAAACAGCTTTAAATTCATTTTATAAAAACAGGAGAGTCATCTTCATTCTAGAGCCTTCAGTTGGTCCTGATATTTGAACAAATATTTCTCAATCGTCATCTGTTCTTCCCCCCCCAAAAAAAAAAATCTACGTCACTCAAAACAAAAGCTCAAGAATGGTTTGTGATGATTTCGTGCTGCCTTGAAATGAATGAATGAATGAATGACCTTTTTGTTGCAGTGTATAGAAGTGGTGCTCCCCTCCACATGGATAATGACCTTCGCTGACATTTCCTTTTCTCTGTGAAATGAATGTAGATTGTTTTTAGCAGTTTACTTGAAGTCACAGTCAGGCTGTTTTATGTAGAAAACTGCATACAATGCCCAATGTAGGCCTACAGCCGATTGATTGTTAGTTTGTCAGTGAGTAAGTGCCATGACGATAAATACAGTCAATGTGTGATGATAATTTACTTGAACAAGAAAACCCCTCTTATCAAGTAAGAAGAACTTGAACTGTGCAGTTAATCTTTGAAAAAAACACCATTGGACTTCAATCTCTAGTGTTGTGTGAATTCTGACTAAATTTAGCCCTCGACATTATATATTGCATAGAGATCCTATTAAATTACTACTCTAATTATATATAGCCTTCATTCCAGTGGAGGCTCCTCAGAGGAGGAAGGGGAGGACCATTGTCCTCAGTGAATTTCATAAAAATTGTGAAACCTTTATAAAAAAAAAAAAAAAGGTATCCTTTTTAGATAAAACTATACCAAATAATTGACTAAAACACTGTTTGGCAATGAAGGTCTACAGTAGCCTCAACAGAACTCTGTAGGGTAGCACCATGGTGTCGCCGGAGGACAGCTAGTTTCCATCATACTCTGGGTACATTGACTTCAAATACAAAACCTAGGAGGCTCATGGTTCTCACCCCCTTCTATAGCTTTACACAGTAATTATGACAACTTCCGGAGGACATCCTCCAACCTATCAGAGCTCTTGCTGCATTAACTGACATGTTGTCCACCCAATCAAAGGATCAGAGAATGAATCTTTAGTACTGAAAACATAAACTACAGCTAGCTAGCTAGTTTAGCCTACTCAAACACCCAGCTCAAAACTGAGAGGGATGCTATGTTAACTAGCTGGCTATCCAACGCTGGAACTCTTCCAAGTCAACGTACGTTTTTGGTTTTATTAATTTATTGCCTCCGGGGCCCACCAGTGTAAAAACGGAGTTCCCCAACTGGCGGCCCACCGGTGTAAAAACGGAGTTCCCCAACTGGCGGCCCACCGGTGTAAAAACGGAGTTCCCCAACTGGCGGCCCACGGGTGTTTTTATTTTCATTGTTGGACATAAGACAGGTAAAAACATCAGGAAATCAGCTCCAAGTGATTTTAATTTAAGAAATATGTTCCCAAGTATTCCCACACATAAGAGACATGCGATCGTATACAGATGTAAGCAAGGTTTGAAATTATGATGTTCTAGTCAAACATCTGTTTGGGCTTCTTGCAGTCAATTTGCAATCTACAAATGATTTGTAATTAGGTTCAAGCCCCCGACCATCCACTCAAGAAAACAAAACTGTCACCTTGATTACCAAAAAAAAAAAAATCACTCGACCTGTGCACCTGTGTTGTAAACTTTAATTAAATAGGTTAGGTTGTAGCAACCTCATGATGGGTATGGGGAAAATTCGAGTATCATGTAGTAACCTAAACCTATCGCTGTTACATTGAACTGGGTGAATGGGAAAATGAATGACCGCCATCCAATTTGCTGTAATATAAATAAGGCCCATACTTTTTTTTTTTTATCGTCCTCCCTCATCTTAAATGGCACCGACCCCACTGCTTCATTCATATGCTGAGTCATGTCATCAAATAATAATATGTATTATCAATCAATCAAGTTATATCAATCTGATACGGCAACATGAAAAACATTGTTATGGATTGTCCATTCCGATTAAAGGCGAGTTGACATAAAGAACATACATTTTGCCAGAATCCCTCAGTATACAGACCTTTTGTTCAAGGGTCGAACACCGACAGCCACACACACTGAAGCCATGGCGCACGTCCGTCCAAATCACCTGAGAACTGCACCTGACAGCCAACTGATCAAAACAAACACATACACCGCGTCAGCCACATAAGTAACTACAATCAGTTCACTTTAAAAGCCAACATACTGATTAAGTTTTCATTGCTGCGATAAACTTACTCGTTTGCCAGGCCTCTTCCGATAGTTTACTTCTCAGAACGGACTGATATCAAATTGAACTGAACTGTGCGCTGCTGCCACTGTGCTTGTCTCCGTCTCCACAAACTCACCGCTAGGTGGCTCTAATTGACGGTTCCAGTCTTCCTACCGACGTCTCCCATGATGCAACGCACTGAGAGGGTTTTTCAAAACCAATCAGCGATGGCGGAACAAACAAACAGGGAAGTGCTCACGGTGAGCTTAGAAACAACTAATACATTCACAAATTATGCATCCAAACATCGCAAGGAAAACGGATCAACGTAAACGTTCAATCTGACACAGAATGTAACGACCCGAGCCGGACAAACGACTTCTCAGAAGAACCACCGGCTCCAGAAACGTCAGGACGACTATCCCAGAAAACACCGACAACAACAATCAAATATATATAAACACACCAAACAGGTTCAAGGCAAATGTATATATCGTCAGATGAGATGAAAATCCAAAGATGTCGTAGGCACGAAAGATAAGGAAAACTACATACACGCCCGTGTCTGTGATTTTGGTGGGTCACTTCTAAATTTATTCCTATTCACTTACCCATGATGTTCACGTGCTGCTATTTGTAGCTAGATAAATGTATCACGAATACATCAGCCAGGTCATATGTATGATACGTCAGGTGATCAATTATTTGATACATATAGCTAGGGCATTGATTGTATTGCAAAGTAAGCTTATTATTGAGCCAAAACACACACACTGATCACATCCTATATCCTAAAACGTTTGAGAAGATGTGTTATTTGAAAGTGTGATCTGCTCTGAGTCTGAGGTGGACCTATCAGATGATTCTATCTACATTGTGTTGTACCCATAGATCCTTCATCTGCAGACAGCACCTGCCAGGTGATCACCGAGACCGGCCCAGACACAACCACCACTGCCCCCTCTCTGCCCCCCCTCCAAGCAGTGAGATACTGAAGTGTATCCTCTACCAGAGACAACAGCTACCCATGACCAGCTGGTGTACTCTCAGAACAGACAGCAAGCTGCCATGCAGGTGAGTGCTGGGCAGTGATGCTTCCTCTGTCCTCAATTATGATTCTCAACAATGATTCGACATCCATGACTCTCTCACTTTCTTTCCTCAATTCCTTGCTTCGTCTCTCCTCACCTCCTTCTCAAAACACATTGGAGAAGGTCAGAGGAGATTAACCTTGGGAGCCTCCTCCAATACAGTTGAGGAGGAGGCGAGGAGATAAGAATGAAGGGGACCATTTCAGAAAGAGCCCATGACTGGCTGCTATGATAGCCCTGCTCCTAGCAGTGTTGTCTAGGATCTATGAGTTGCTGTTTGACCCCAGGCCTCTCTCTCTCTCCCCCCAGAATGAGGTGGTGGTGGGTTGGAGGCCCGGTCAGTCCGCCACAGGAGGCCTGGACTGGAGGTGGTGCCAGCGTACCTTCCAAGACCTTGAGGAGGTTTCTCCAACAACTGGAGGTGCTCTTCTCCCTCTCCCTGGTCCCCCGCGTGCTCCTCCTCCTCGGTGGCTCCCTCCTCCCCAAGGAGCTGTACGAGGTCAACATGGAGGAGGTGATACTATCCGCCGGTGACCGCAGCCTCCGCATCTCCTTCTGCCTTAGGCATCTCTTCCGAACTGTTGTCTGACGCTGAACCTGTCCAGCTCACGGCCACGACGGTCATGGTTCTGGCCCACAGGGACTGTGGCGTGGGGTGGTTCCGGGCCAAACTGGATTTGACGGTCCCCACGCGGCTGAAGAGACAAGTTAGTGCTCTGTCTTGTGACACTAGTTGTGTGTTTGGGCCCTTTCAGGGAGGAGGGCAGACTGACTGGCAGGACTGTGTGTGATTTCAGGCCCCCATGGTTATCAAAGTCTTCAGCAAGTGACTTGCAAGGGACAAGGAAAGGAGCCACAGCCATAGTATGAGATGAGACAGGAACCTGTGATCACAAAGCGTTTCTCAGAGTAGGAGTGCTGATCTAGGGTAAAGCTGGGATGATGAACTGAAAATCACTGACACCAATCACTTATCGGAGGCATTTTGCTGATATCGTTCATTACGATAAGTAGCCTATACTAGAGAGACGTGATGTTTGAAATGAATACGTTTCCTAATATGGGACAATTGATGACTACAACCATCAAACTAGTATTTTAAAGGATCATTTTAAACTGTGGTGTACATGGTTATAAATGTATTGTTCTATTTATCCAGATGTTTGTCCATATGGCCCAGCACTGATCTAGGATCAGGTCCCCGTCTATATAAACCTGGTCATACTGATCTAAAAGGCCAAACTGGAGTGCTGATTTCAGGTCAGTTTGACCTTTTTAGGTCACAATGACTAACATTATATGGACAGGAGGGTACCCGATTCTAGATCAGAACTCGGATGATTTGTGACTACAGACCAAGAGGTGTTGACCGAGCGGATTGACATGTGTGCACCATACCGGTCTCTCTCAGGGACCACTGTCTCCCTGTAACCCTGTCTCCCTGTAACCCTGAGCCCAGTACAGGGACTAGGTTTTTAAAGGTTCATAGGAATGACTGGCGTCATCTGTACAGAATGATTTTTAATGAATGATATGTTGTCTTCTTAGGTATTGACGTTTCGCTTGGGTATGTTGTAATGAAAGCAACGTTGGTGCTGTGACTGTATAGAGCTAAATGACTTTGTGCACTGTATGCCTACTTGTCATCCGGTTGAGACTCAACACAGGCTGTACCTGTAAAATGTCGTGTCTTGGTTTTCAATTGCTTAAATGTACGAAACAATCTTTGGGAAATATACAGCACTGTATGTCAGTCAAAGCTGGATCACTAAAGTATTTAAAGGTTTATTTGAATTATACACATTTTGCAGCTAAAAGCTGAATTAATTGCAGCATACATAGGCCTAAGTCTTGTGTTCAACATCTTGTGAATTATTGACTTGTGGATGTTAAATTTGTTTAATTTCGATCCTCATAAAGCTGACACCTTAGTGACTGCTAGTCTTCCTGGGGTCCACAGAAAATGCATCATGGTTTTCTGGACATGTTTTTAGTCTAAGACGTAGCCTAATCTCATGCTCAATGTTTAGTTCAGGACTAGGCTTAAGCTGTATCCAGGTCACTCCTGGAAACCAGCCCCACAAATATTAGACACTACAGCATGTGTCAAACTCATTCCACGGAGGGCCGAGTGTCTGCGGGTTTTCACTCCTCCCTTGTACTTGATTGATGAATTAAGGTCACTAATCAGTAACGAACTCCCCTCACCTGGTTGTCTAGGTCTTAACTGAAAGGAAAAACCAAAAACCTGCAGACACTTGGCCCTCCGTGGAATGAGTTTGACACCCCTGCATTACAGGGTCGTCACAACAGACATGATTACAGCAGTCGTGCATTATTGCAACGAGAAGAACAGAGACATCTGTGATTGAGGCTGCTTCCGCACAGTTCTTGTGCAATCTGGAAGACATTTGTAATCTGAATTTGAAGTGCTGATCATTTCATTTTCTTATTACAGTATTGGTCAATTTATGTTTAGACTGCACAGGCCTAATATTGCACAAACACAATCACTGAGCATGATCATATTGCAGTTTTAACATCATTGTTTGACAGAGTATTAACCTGATAATCAGACAGTGCATTAAATCAAAGCTAAATGTTAATGTTTGTAGTGCAAAGCTACAATTCCAAGCTGTAGTGTTATCACGTTCTGCAGTCCTGTTGGGTTTTTCTTCCAGGCACTTGTCAGCAGTGGAGAGTGAACTCAACCTCTGTTGTATCCATCCACTCTACAACTTCTCCACCTTCTTAACAAACTGCAGCAGGTCGTCAGCCAGCAGCTGTGGCTCCTCGAAGGCAGCAAAGTGTCCTCCTCTGGGCATGTAAGAGTAGGAATAGATGTTCCTGAACCTGGCCTTGGCCCACGGCTGGGGCACGTGCATGAGCTCGTTGGGGAACGCGGCCAGGCCTGTAGGCACATACACCGCCGTCCTGAGGACACAAGAGACAGGTTAACAAACACAGCCATACATTCTACATTTTAGTCATAGCAGACACTCATTTAGCAGAGTGTCTTTACGATCAGTACATTCAACTAAAGTAGGTAAAACAACCACCTAGAACATTCTCATATAGGAGCCTGTTATCGTAACACAAAGCAAGCATGATTAGGGTTCTGCGATTGATTGGTCATGGGTTCAAGTCCCGCAAGGATCACATACGATCGAACTGTGTACTGTACGTCACTTGGCATATATTATTAAGTAGCATATTTTATTTTTTGTAACAGCCCACGTCATATTAAAGGACAGGCCCTGTAAGAACAGCCCACGTCATATTAAAGGACAGGCCCTATAGGAACAGCCCACGTCATATTAAAGGACAGGCCCTATAGGAACAGCCCCCGTCATATTAAAGGACAGGCCCTATAGGAACAGCCCACGTCATATTAAAGGACAGGCCCTGTAAGAACAGCCCACGTCATATTAAAGGACAGGCCCTGTAAGAACAGCCCACGTCGTATTAAAGGACAGGCCCTGTAAGAACAGCCCACGTCGTATTAAAGGACAGGCCCTATAGGAACAGCCCACGTCATATTAAAGGACAGGCCCTATAGGAACAGCCCACGTCATATTAAAAGGACAGGCCCTATAGGAACAGCCCACGTCATATTAAAGGACAGGCCCTATAGGAACAGCCCCCGTCATATTAAAGGACAGGCCCTGTAAGAACAGCCCCCGTCATATTAAAGGACAGGCCCTGTAAGAACAGCCCACGTCATATTAAAAGGACAGGCCCTATAGGAACAGCCCACGTCATATTAAAGGACAGGCCCTATAGGAACAGCCCACGTCATATTAAAGGACAGGCCCTGTAAGAACAGCCCACGTCATATTAAAGGACAGGCCCTATAGGAACAGCCAACGTCATATTAAAGGACAGGCCCTATAGGAACAGCCCACGTCATATTAAAGGACAGGCCCTGTAAGAACAGCCCCCGCCGTATTAAAGGACAGACCCTATAGGAACAGCCCCCGTCATATTAAAGGACAGGCCCTGTAGGAACAGCCCCCGTCATATTAAAGGACAGGCCCTATAGGAACAGCCCCCGTCATATTAAAGGACAGACCCTATAGGAACAGCCCACGTCATATTAAAGGACAGGCCCTATAGGAACAGCCCACGTCATATTAAAGGACAGGCCCTGTAAGAACAGCCCCCGTCGTATTAAAGGACAGGCCCTATAGGAACAGCCCCCGTCATATTAAAGGACAGGCCCTATAGGAACAGCCCCCGTCATATTAAAGGACAGGCCCTATAGGAACAGCCCCCGTCATATTAAACGACAGGCCCTATAGGAACAGCCCACGTCGTATTAAAGGACAGGCCCTATAGGAACAGCCCACGTCATATTAAAGGACAGGCCCTATAGGAACAGCCCACGTCATATTAAAGGACAGACCCTATAGGAACAGCCCCCGTCGTATTAAAGGACAGGCCCTATAGGAACAGCCCACGTCATATTAAAGGACAGGCCCTGTAGGAACAGCCCACGTCATATTAAAGGACAGGCCCTATAGGAACAGCCCACGTCATATTAAAGGACAGGCCCTATAGGAACAGCCCACGTCATATTAAAGGACAGACCCTATAGGAACAGCCCCCGTCGTATTAAAGGACAGGCCCTATAGGAACAGCCCACGTCATATTAAAGGACAGGCCCTGTAGGAACAGCCCACGTCATATTAAAGGACAGGCCCTATAGGAACAGCCCACGTCATATTAAAGGACAGGCCCTATAGGAACAGCCCACGTCATATTAAAGGACAGACCCTATAGGAACAGCCCCCGTCGTATTAAAGGACAGGCCCTATAGGAACAGCCCACGTCATATTAAAGGACAGGCCCTGTAGGAACAGCCCACGTCATATTAAAGGACAGGCCCTATAGGAACAGCCCACGTCATATTAAAGGACAGGCCCTATAGGAACAGCCCACGTCATATTAAAGGACAGACCCTATAGGAACAGCCCCCGTCGTATTAAAGGACAGGCCCTGTAAGAACAGCCCCCGTCATATTAAAGGACAGGCCCTATAGGAACAGCCCACGTCATATTAAAGGACAGGCCCTGTAGGAACAGCCCACGTCATATTAAAGGACAGGCCCTATAGGAACAGCCCACGTCATATTAAAGGACAGGCCCTGTAGGAACAGCCCACGTCATATTAAAGGACAGGCCCTGTAAGAACAGCCCACGTCATATTAAAGGACAGACCCTATAGGAACAGCCCACGTCATATTAAAGGACAGGCCCTGTAAGAACAGCCCACGTCATATTAAAGGACAGGCCCTATAGGAACAGCCCACGTCATATTAAAGGACAGGCCCTATAGGAACAGCCCACGCCGTATTGGAGCACTATGCCACCACACATACACACTCACTTGTTATCCGGTCTGTTCTCAATGTTCTCTTTGTAGAACCTCATGGAGGACACGATGGTGCCGGTGGTCCAGTAGATCATGATGTTGGTCAGCAGGTCATCCAGGGTGAATTTCCTAAAGACAGGAACCAGGCTTTTATCAATGAACCAATCAACAGCCCTGGGTTTTATTCATTCCCCAATGGGAAACGCTTTCAGTTGCAAAATATCTTGCTACGGTGTGCACTAATGAATACAACCCAGGTAATCCCTCTGTTTCAGTTTGTGTTTTTCCCCGTTTGGTGTCTAGTGAATAGGACCGTGAATGGGTGCTGCCAAGGCAACATGTTCATGCGAATAGAATAGGATCATTGTTTTGAGGGGACAAATAGAGATGTATTGAATGTTTCCCCTACAGTTTTGGCAGATCTGACCATCATTTAGCTTAGTGGGTAAGAGCGTTGTGCCAGTAACCGAAAGGTCGCTGGTTCTAATCCCCGAGCCGACTAGGTGAAAAATCTGTCGATGTGCCCTTGAGCAAGGCACTTAACCCTAATTGCTTCTGTAAGTCGCTCTGGATAAGAGCGTCTGCTAAATGACGTAAATGTAAATTTGAGTGAGAATAATTGATGGGACATCAATATATTGACCCCCTAAAAAATATATATATATATATATTTCTCCACTCACAACCCAAAGTAAACAGGGGTTAACTGTTGCTTTTACCTCTCCAGCCCCCCATCTTCCAAGTCCCTGTTGTTGAAGTCAGTCCAGGTGGAGAACTTCTCCAGCATGTAAGCAGCCAGGCCTACTGGAGAGTCATTCACTCCACAACCTGCAGGGGGAGACAGTCCACAATATGATTAGTACCACTACTACAGCTAAGCCTTCAGAGGTCTGTGTGTCCATGCATTTTATTTAACCTTTATTTTTTATCAGGGAGTCATACTGAGACCATGGTCTCTTTTACAGATGAGCCCTGAATTACATAAAATACAAGCAGAAAGAAAAACTGTCATGAAAAAACACATTCATCAGTAATAAGGTCCTCAATCAGCTATCTGAACTGCCCTAGCGGCACCAAAACATAAAATGTAAGAACATTTTGAAGGTTGTTCCACAAATAAGGTGCAAGAAAAACTAAAAGCTGCATGAGAGCACCAGCTGTTCCGGATGACTGTGTGATCACGCTCTCCGTAGCCGATGTGAGTAAGACCTTTAAACAGGTCAACATTCACAAGGCCGCAGGGCCAGACGGATTACCAGGACGTGTACTCAGAGTCTTCACTGACATTTTCAACCTCTCCCTGACAGTCTGAAATAACCACGTTTAAAGCAGAACACCATAGTCCATGTGCACAAGAACAGCCAAGGTAACCTGCCTAAATGACTACCGACCCGTAGCACTCACGTCTGTAGCCATGAAGTGCTATGAAAGGCTGTTCATGGTTCACATCAACACCATTATCCCAGAAACCCTAGACCCACTCCAATTCGCATACCGCCCCAACAGATCCACAGATGACGCAATCTCTATTGCACTCCACACTGCCCTTTCCCACCTGGACAAAAAGAACACCTACGTGAGAATGCTGTTCATTGACTTCAGCTCAGTGTTCAACACCATAGTGCCCTCAAAGCTCATCACTAAGCTAAGGACCCTGGGACTAAACACCTCCCTCTGCAACTGGATCCTGGACTTCCTGACGGGACGCCCCCAGGCGGTATGGGTAAGCAACAAAACATCTGCCACGCTGATCTTCAACACAGGGTGCCCCTCAGGGGTGTGTGCTTAGTCCCTTCCTGTACTCCATGTTCACCCACGACTGCGTGGCTAAACACGACTCCAACAAAATCATTACAGTTTGCTGACGACACAACGGTGGTAGGCCTGATCACCGACAATGATGAGACCGCCCTATAGGGAGGAGGTCAGAGACCTGGCAGTGTGGTACCAGGACAACAACCTCTCCCTCAACATGAGCAAGACAAAGGAGCAGATTGTGGACTACAGGAAAAGGAGGGCTGAACACGCCCCCATTCACATCGACGGGGCTGTAGTGGAGCAGGTCGAGAGCTTCAAACTACCATGGTCCAAACACACCAAGATAGTCGTGAAGAGGGCACGATAACACCCATTCCCCCTCAGGAGACTAAAAAGATTTGGCATGGGTCCTCAGATCTGAAAAAATAGCAGCCTGACTGGTTGCATCACCGCCTGGTATGGCAACTGTTTGGCATCTGACCGCAACTCGCTACAGAGGGTAGTGCGTACGGCCCAGTACATCACTGGGGCCGAGCTCCCTGCCATCCAGGACCTCTATACCAGGTGGTGTCAGAGGAAGGCCCTACAATTTGTCAAAGACTCCAGCCACCCAAGTCATAGACTGGTACCGGAGCGCCAAGTCTAGGTCCAAAAGGCTCCTTAACAGCTTCTACCCCCAAGCCATAAGACTGCTGAACAGTTAGTCAAATTGCTACCCGGACGATTTGCATAGACCCTCTTTTTTTATGCTGCTGCTACTCGCTGTTTATTATCTATGCATAGTCACTTTACCCCTACCTACAGGAGCATATGACCTCAATTAACTTGAATAACCCGTACCCCCGCACATTGACTTGGTACCGGTACCCCCTGTATATAGCCTCGTTATTGTTACTTTTTTTTTTTTTTATATATTTTGTTTATTTAGCATTTTCTTACTCTGCATTGTTGGTTAAGGGCATGTAAGTAAGCATTTCACAGTAAGGTCTACACCTGTTTTATTCTGAGCATTTGACGAATAAAAATGGATTTGCCTAACTCAGTAGAGACCAAAAGGAATTTCCAGAGTTAGCCATCCCTGAGATCGGGTGTGGTAACTCGTATGTCTACTATTTAGCGAGAGGCAGGACCTATTTCTATAGAAGAAGACTATTTTTATTCTCAGCTTCTTAACTCATCAATATGCTTTTTAAAAACAGCAGCTTTTCACCTATCCAGATATTTGTAAGCACAGGACACGATCAAATATGGACACCATCCAAAGTGCATTTGCTTGAATCAGACTTCTTTTTATATGCTCTAGAGAACAACACACTTAGTTTTACCGGCATTCGGTAACTAATTTCAGGTCAAAGGTTTTCTGTAATACAATGAAGGTAGACTGTAGTTCAGATAGAACCTGGTCAACCGTGGGGGCAATAGCACACACAACAGTATGTCTATATTGTTCATGTAAACAGTAAAAGGTACATGACCCAGAATCGACCCCTGCGGGACACCTTTCGTAATATCCAGGAAACCTGATGTAACACCATCAGTAGATATCCATTGAGGTCTATGTCAAGTAATAAAAAATAAAATAAAAGTTAATGGTTTAAGTCATTTAGCAGACGCTCTTATCCAGAGCGACTTACAGGAGCAATTAGGGTTAAGTGCCTTGCTCAAGAGCACGTCGGCAGATTTTTCACCTAGTCGGCTCGGGGATTAGAA
This sequence comes from Coregonus ussuriensis, assembly GCA_031479575.1. Taxonomy (NCBI): domain Eukaryota; kingdom Metazoa; phylum Chordata; class Actinopteri; order Salmoniformes; family Salmonidae; genus Coregonus; species Coregonus ussuriensis. The sequence continues at coordinate 46,359,125 of CM062503.1, read as the reverse complement.
CCAGCGACCTTTCGGTTACTGGCACAACGCTCTTAACCACTAAGCTACCTGCCGCCTGGTCTAGGCCAATTGAGGAAAGCCTCTGAATTAGCAGTGAGTGATCAACAGTATCGAAAGCCTTTGACAGGTCAGTGAAGAGGGCAGCACCATGTTGCCTTTTATCCATACAGTTAACCACATCATTTATAACTAGGGATGCAGCAGAGATAGTACTATGACCTGGTCTAAAACCCAACTGATGTACATTTAGAATACATTTCAAAGATACGAAAGATCTTAGCTGAGAATTAATCAAGGATTCTAATATTTTAGCTAGGCAAGAAAGTTTAGAAATAGGCCGATAATGATTAGGTCACAAGGGTCACCACCTTTGTGAAGGAGGAAGTACATGGGCCGCCTTCCAAACCTTGGGGATAGCAGCAGATATAAACATCAGGTTAAAAAATATGGGTTAATTATTCAGCAATAAGGGCTGCAGCAAAATATGGATCAAGTAAATCACCACGTGTGTGTGGTGGTGTTGTTAAAAGTACTACAGACCAATAGTAAAAACAGACCAACAATTCAGTCTCATGCTCAAACACTCATTTAAAAGCCTGGGAGTTGTGGATCATCAAAATGCCAGGTGAAATATCAGGTAATAAAAATGTGCGCGATGACATTCTCACCAGCGGAGTCTGGCTTGGTGGCCTGGATGTGCAGGTAACCGGTCTCTCGGAGGATCTCATAGACGTTCCTCTCCATGAAACCTCCTGAACCAAACAACCTCCTGACATCCTCCCGAGTGAACCCAACCAGCCAGGGCAGGTAGCGGCCAATCAGGATAGAAAACAGGCCACCCAACCCCATCTGTTCACTAGTAAACATGTTGAGGTGGAGACCCTTCACACACCTACACAGTAGCACGGGAAGAGAACAGATAAGACTGTGGTCATCCAACAGAGGAAAATCAGTCTGCTTGATGGTTGTAGCGTTGATGCTCTGAAGACATTTTATTCTGTGCACACTAAATGTCCCCGTGACCTAGTGTTTCCCAAACTCAGTCCTAGGGACCCCAAGGGGTGCACCTTATGTTTTGTTTTTTTGCCCTAGCACTACACAGCTAATTCAAATACTCAAAACTTGAGGAGTTAAATCATCTGTGTAGTGCTGTACAGCAAACACCCAAATGTGCACACCTTGGGAGTCCCCAGGAGCGAGTTTGGGGACACGCAACCCTTCGATATTTGCAGATGTGAAGGGTCTGGATAGGTATCATCAGTGTGGTGGTGGAGCTGTGTATCTGAAGGGTCTGGATAGGTATCATCAGTGTGGTGGTGGAGCTGTGTATCTGAAGGGTCTGGATAGGGATCATCAGTATAGTGGTGGAGCTGTGTATCTGAAGGGTCTGGATGGAGCTTCCGCCACATTGCTTCCACCTAAGAGATCAACAAAGATCAAAATGGTTCCAAAGGGACGGACTGGAGAGGAATGGGGCCGGACTGGAGAGGAATGGGGCCGGACTGGAGAGGAATGGGGCCGGACTGGAGAGGAATGGGGCCGGACTGGAGAGGAATGGGGCCGGACTGGAGAGGAATGGGGCCGGACTGGAGAGGAATGGGGCCGGACTGGAGAGGAATGGGGCCGGACTGGAGAGGAATGGGGCCGGACTGGAGAGGAATGGGGCCGGCTGTCACTCTGTTCTTAGGCTGCTTCCCCAATTTTCCAGCCTTCTTCCAAAGTGTACAGATGCACATTTTTTTTTCTCATGGAATAAACATTGCTCCAGCCAATGCTTACAAAAAATGATACCCTTTACGATCCATGACGGAGAGTGTGCAAGTGCAAATAGTGGAGAATTGTTCTTACTGTGGCTTCATCTGGGCCATGTTAGTAGTGATGAGTGAGCCCCAGTCTCCTCCCTGCAGATAATACTCGGAGAAACCCAGACGCTCCATCAGCTTGTGGAAGACCCTCGCTGCAGCCAGAGAGTTAAACCCTGCAGGGAGGGACACCACAGAAGAACAGCAGATACATTAGTATGACACTAGAGAAGAAGACCATAGCCCTTAGTAAAAACTAATCTATTCCTAGTTTAGTCAACTAATTGTAAGACTTTACTGAATAGGGCTGGGTTAAAAAGCCAAAAAGATGAATTACCACAATCAAAAAATTACAACAAAATTGTTTATTTATTGAATCTCCTTATTGTATTCAAAATGTTGAAATGTTGCTTGATTAAATTTTGTTAAGTGAGATTTATTGCTATTCTAGGTTCTACAACTCCTCCAGCCTGTCATTATGGGGTTACTGTTACCTAGCCCTGTATTACTGTGGTGTGGAGTTATAGGGGGATACATTATAGGTTACTTAGCAGGATATATGGATATGACCAGCTCAAATTCTTGCAACGAACAATGTGGCAGAACGTGTTTTGCCGTTGGCAAAAACTGGTCTATGCCGGGGGGGGGGGGAACAAACTCTATATAATTTACAATGACTAAAACCAAACCACAACTGTGTAGAAATGATAATGGACCTACACTGAACAAAAATAAAATGCAAATTGCAACAATTTCAAAAGATTTTACTGAGTTACAGTTCATAAAGGGAAATCAGTCAATTTAAATAAATAAATATGGCCCTACTAAATGGAATTCACATGGCTGGGAATACAGATATGCATATGTTGGTCACATATCGCTCTCATATTTTATGCATTATGGTTGAACCAAAAGTTAGTTTATCCGCCATTAGTCAGCACCTTTCACTAAATAATTTTGTCTGGTTGGGCACCACCTCATGATTTGTATTGGTCACAGATACCTTCAAAAGAAAAGTAGGGACGTGGATCAGAAAACCAGTCAGTATCTGTTGTGACCACCATTTGCCTCATGCAGTACGACATCTCCTTCACAAAGTTGATCAGGCTGTTGATTGTGGCCTGTGGAATGTTGTCCCACTCCTCTTCAATGGCTGTGTGAAGTTGCTGGGTATTGGCGGCAACTGGTACACGCGGTCGTACACGTTGATCCAGAGCATCCCAAACATGCTCAATGGGTGACATGTCTGGTGAGTATGCAGGCCATGGAAGAACTGGGACATGTTCAGCTTGCAGGAATTGTGTACAGATCCTTGCGACATGGGGCCGTGCATTATCATGCTGAAACATGAGGTGATGGCGGCGGATGAATGGCACGACAATGGGCCTCAGGAGCTCTGTGCATTCAAATTGCCATAGACAAAATGTAGTGTTGTTCGTAGCTTATTCCTGCCCATACCATAACCCCACCTTGGGGCACTCTGTTCACAACGTTGACATCAGCAAACTGTTCGCCCACACGACACCATTCATGCTCTCTGCAATCTGCCCAGGTACCATTGAAACCGGGATTCATCCGTTTAGAGCACACTTCTCCAGCGCGCCAGTGGCCATCAAAGGTGAGCCATTTGCCCACTGAAGTCAGTTACGACGCCGAACTGCAGTCAGGTCAAGACCCTGGTGAGGATGACGAGTACGTAGAAGTGCTTCCCTGAGACGGTTTCTGACAGTTTGTGCAGAAATTATTTGGTTGTGCAAACCCAGTTTCATCAGCTGTCCGGGTGGCTGGTCTCAGACGATCCCGCAGGTGAAGAAGCTGGATGTGGAGGTCCTGGACTGGCGCGGTTACAGATAGTCTGCGGTTGTGAGGCCGGTTGGACGTACTGCCAAATTCTCTAAAACGACGTTGGAGGCGGCTTATGGTAGAGAAATGAACATTCATGGCAACAGCTCTGGTGGACATTACTACAGTCTGCATGCCAATTGCACACTCCCTCAAAACTTGAGACATCTGTGGTATTGTGTTGTGTGACAGAACTGCACATTTTAGAGTGGCCTTTTATTGTCCCCAGCACAAGGTGCACCTGTGTAATGATCATGCTGTTTAATCATCTTCTTGATATGCCACATGATAGGTGGATGGATTGTCTTGGCAAAGGAGAAATGCTCACTAACAGGGATGTAAACAAATTTGTGGACAGAATTTGAGAGAAATAAGCTTTTTGTGCGTATGGAAGATTTCTGGGTTCTTTTATTTCCGCTCATGAAACAAGGGACCAACACTTTGCATGGTGCGTTTAGATTTTTGTTCAGTGGACATTCATATAGTTTCTTGACTGTGTCCAGCTCACTAATATTCACCTAAATGAAAGCTAGACAGTCAGGGAGCATCGACATAAAAAATAAAAATTTTTTTTTTTTTTTTTTGACAGTGAGGAAATAAAACACATTCAGTGCAGCCGTTTGGACCTCGTTGAAGACCGAATGCGGCCCCCCGAGGCAGAATGTGTTTGACACCCCTGCTTTAGAGGTTATGCACCATGAGCAAGTCCTCACCTTGCTTATGAGGGGCCTCGGAGAATCCATATCCAGGGATGGAAGGGCAGATGACCTCGAAAGCCAGACTGTCCAGCGAGTCAGTGAGAAGGGGCAGGATCCTGTAGAACTCATAGACCGAGCCGGGCCAGCCGTGCACCAGCATTAGAGGCAACACCCTCTGGCCCTCACGGTGAGGTGGACGCACATGGATGAAGTGTACATCCAATCCTGAAGGGAAAAGGAATCAGGGGTAGAGGATGGGAGCAGTGGGTAAAACATTGGGGTAACACTTGAAGGCTTTGTCACTTGTTATAAGCATGTATGAGCCTTTATAAAAATGTCTTACTCTCTATAGCAACATTTAAAAACTGACTTCAAGGATTATTCCTGACAAATTGCCAAACACAGAGCGAGACAGACAGCAACTGGCACTATAAAGATCATGACGTGATCATCGTCAGGCTACTGACCTTCTATATTGGTTTTGAAGTGAGGGTACTTGTTGAGTATTGCAATCTGCTTCTTCCAGTTAAACTTGTGCCTCCAGTGGGAGACCACCTCCTTCAGGTAGGTAGAGTTGAAGCCGTACTGGAAGCATGCGCCCTCCAGCGGCTCAGTGTACCGCGTCCTGTCAATACGGTCATACAGGTCCTGGAGAGGAGGAGGCGGCAGGTAGCTTAGTGGTTAAGAGCGTTGTGCCAGTAACCGAAAGGTCGCTGGTTCTAATCCCCGAGCCGACTAGGTGAAAAAATCTGTCGATGTGCCCTTGAGCAAGGCACTTAACCCTAATTGCTCCTGTAAGTCGCTCTGGATAAGAGCGTCTGCTAAATGACTAAAATGTAAAATGTAAAATGAGGAGGAAGAAGAAGAAATGTCTTGTGGACATACAAAGTTACAAGGTACTCAATCCTAATCCACTGGGCACACCACGTCATTTCAAAGTGGACAACTGGGTAATATTTAGTTGAGACGTTGATCAATGAGATTACAACCTATACTCACCCACTCAAAAAAGACAGCCAAAAGTTAATTGAATTTCCAATGTGTTGTCACTACGCTTTCAACAATCTAAAAGCACAATCAAATTCCAATGGAAAAAAAACAATGTCTGACTTTTGGTTTAGTTGTCCCCGAAATGTCTATCACTGCAATATGGGAATACAAAATGTCAGATATTTTGTTTATTTATTCAACAGATTAATGTATTATCACTGTGTTTCATCTAATAGCAGAACCAAATGACCTGGATTGCAGTTGAGATCACTGTTCTCCATGCTCCGGTCCGGCAGGCAGTACTGCTGCATCAAGGCTCAGACAAACACACTCCTAAACAGCTTCTATCGCCTGGCTAGAAGACCATTAAAATGGCTAACAAATACTGTTCCCTCCTCCCCCACAGACTATCCACACTGACTCGATGCCCATCCACAGGTCTCTACCCACTCAGACAACCTACGCTGCTGCTAAAATGATCATTGATTAGATGTATTACTCCATTACACTGCTGTTGATTATTGGTTACCATTAGTATCTATTTATCCTGGTACTGGTCACCATTACTCCAGGAACACCTGCTCTTTCCATGACAGACTGACCAGGTGAAAACTGTGATCCCTTATTGATGTCACTTGTTAAATCCACTTCAATTAGTGTAGATGAAGGGGAGGAGACCGGTTAAAGAAGGATTTTTAAGCTTCGAGATTGTGTATGTGTTCCATTCAGAGGGTGAATGGGCAAGGCAAAATATTGAAGTGCCTTTGAACAGGGTATGGTAGTAGGTGCCAGGCACACCGGTTTGAGTGTGTCAAGAACTGCAACGACGCTGGGTTTTTCCACGCTCCAACAGTTCCCTGTGTGTATCAAGAATGGTCCACCACCCAAAGGACATCCAGCCAATTTGACATCCAGCCAACTTGGATAGTACCAACTGAGCCATGGCTTAATCCCATTCTTTAATGTGTATTTTTGGCTGAGTTGGGGGCGTGAACCTAACATATAATTTGTTAACAAGTTAATAGGTTATTTATTGTTTTTCAAAAGTAACATTGAATTATGTTTGGTTGTCAACACTTGAGAAGGGGATTTAACTTCTGCTTGGATAGTTCAAATCAAATCAAATTGTATTGGTCACATATTTAGCTGATGTTATTGCGGTGTAGCGAAATGGCTTTAATTCCAGTTTGTCTACAAATCAATAATTTATGTGTTGGAATCACGTCTCCATCGCAACCAAAAAAATCTAAGTTAAACCGAAAATCTAAGTTAAAGAATAGGACTAAATCTAATCGAAATTTAAATGCACTTTCAATAGTTTGATTTGATTTAGTCCTATTCTTTAAATTAGATTTTTGGATGAAATATAAATTATTAAATTTGTAGACAAACTAGAATTAAAGCCAGACTAAGTCATTGGCACAGATGGAACTATCCAAGCAGAAGATACATCTCCTTCGAATGTTGATATTGGGTTGTGTTGACAACTAAACAATTCAATAAAATCACTACATTTTACATCAACCAGAGTTTGAAACCCTATTTTATTGTCTATGTTTAGTTGAAACAATAGCTATTGATGATTTAGCTAATGCTATATAGGGCTAAATAGCATCATTGATGATATATGATTGATAAAGTACGGTCACATTGCATTTGCTCTGTTAAACCTACCCTTTGGAATGACTTCGATAGCAACAGTGAATCAAGTGGAGAGCTCTCAACAATCATTATAGTGACAAATATCATGGCTGGGCTTGGTTAATACCCTGGATGGGGAAACAAAGGGGTAGCTGTAGATACATCAATTATCCAGCAGGAGGTGCTGCCCAGCCAATTGTCCCTCCCCCTTGATAGTGCATATAATGTTGATGATCTTGACATTGTTTTAAAATGTACACATTCAACATATTTTATACAATTGTCTGTTGAAATTTGGTTACCATGATGACAATCCTGTGGTTGAAATTTCACCCTCAAAACAACAGTTTACGTTGATAATTATTTTCTAATCTAAAATGTATTTTAAATGTAGATTCCACGTCGCAATATATTGGCAAATGACGTTGAAACAAAGTGGATTTAAACAGTTTGTGCCCGGTGGAAACTGACAATAAGACTTGCAGCAATTATGCTTTTGTTATTACGAACTTGATAATAATAAAGTTTCATCCCCTTATTATCCTACCTGTATCTCTTCATCGGAAGTTTGGACCTCAAAGGAGAAAACCTTCTCATCCTCTGACTGAGGCTTCTCTCCTGCCCCCCACCACCCGTCCCCTGTAGGAATGCTTCTGGTCTTCCTCCCTTGATACACCCGGTAATAACAGGTCAGCAGCCCGCCCACGGCCACCGCAGACCCGGCCACCAAGAGCTGCTGCTGCTGGGCAGGATCCAGGCTGGAGAGGGCCTGTCTGGAATAAACACACACAAACAACCCGGAAATAAATAAATAAAAAGTTGCCATCACAAACCAGGTTTCCATCCAACCTTTCTATGCGAGTAAATTACATGTCGGATATTTTTTTTATTTTTATTAAATGACAGAAACAGAACATTTGTAGGTAAACTTTCCAAATGTCGACAAAACACGATAGACAAGGTGCGATCGTTTCTTGTCTGAAATTAATTATGCAAGAAATGTCAGTGGAAATGCTTTAAAATGCGCAAATATTTATATATAATAACCATCATTTCGAAGTAAACTTGGGAGTCACGCAATTCCATGTGTGGTCCTCCCACTACATTATGATGAAAGCGCAAGGTGATGAGCTTGATGCCTCTCTCCAATAAATAATCGAGGGTCTTATTCTGGTGACACGATCATCAATGCTTGGCTGCCGTTTGACAAATAAACATCTCGCTCTTTTGTCCATAATAATCTCATGTAGACAAATGAGTTCGAGCCTGGCTTCAGCCTTCCATATGAACTGTTTGTATTGCTCTCTTCCTGTAGGTAGCCTACCCCGCTCTGTATCTGCGCTCTCTTCCTGTAGGTAGCCTACCCCGCTCTGTATCTGCGCTCTCTTCCTGTAGGTAGCCTACCCCGCTCTGTAGCTGCGTGCTGTTGCTAGAGCGCATGCGCCAAGACCAGATTCGCTAAACAAAACATTTATTCTTCTTACAAAACCATCAGTAGTTGAAAATGCGATGGGAACTCATTTAAACTTGTATTTTTTTTATTTAGGTAAATGGGAATTTAACCGCAAAAGTAATTTTTTTGTGCACTACATCATCACGCACAGACTGTTATCCGCAACAAGTCAATTTGATGGAAACATCTCTGGTGGGAAAATGTGCATACTGTTTTTATGCTGATTTTAGAAAATTCGCATGAAAATCTAATCGGCAATTGGATAACTTTAGGCTACCACACTGTAAAAGGGAAAAATCTTTGGTAATGCAAATTTTGGCAATTTTAAATGTGTCAGCTATATGAAATTTGTACGTTTGTTTCCAAGTGCAACAGCGACACTGCCCCAATCACTCAAGCATTTGGAGAACATGGTGACAGTTGAATAGACTCTGGCAATGAATCCTTCAGAACTAACCTGCTCCAAGGCAGGCTGACTCCACTTTCCCTGAATTAAATGACTGAGCCGGAGGACCAATGAAATCCGATTGCGTCATCATCCCCTTCCTTTGAGGAAGACGATGGATTAAATATTTTAAAATCAAATGGTTTTTTTTGTCAAAAAATAGTAACGTTAAAATATAGCACATTACACATTTAGTAATGACAGAATGTGTTTTTAAACTTCACGCAATGTAACACTTTTGTATGACTTAATAAAAAATATATATCGATCGGAGTGGGAAAAAAAAGTTGCTTGTGCAATGATATGCACACCAAAAACGGCATTAACGATTATCAAATAAAAACGGCACTTCTAAGAGCCTATTTCACACCATAGCTGAATTTGAAAGATGTATTTTGTGCCGAAAATCTAAATGAAATAAAAGTTAATGTGGCACCATGGCCGCGGGAAGATGTTTCGGGATGGGGGTGCTGGGGGATTCCAGTTCCAAGGGGCGTTTTGTCTGTGCGTCATTGATTGAAGTCTGGACGTTTGTTGCATTCAAATCAACTGTGAACTCGGGAATCTCCGATTTAAGTGATAACAAGCCTGCTAGAGTTAGCGGCAGGCGGACGAGCAATATCCACCATTTTAGTAGTGGTCCTCTGTAGCTCAGCTGGTAGAGCACGGCGCTTGTAACGCCAAGGTAGTGGGTTCGATCCCAGGGACCACCCATACACAAAAATGTATGCACGCATGACTGTAAGTCGCTTTGGATAAAAGCGTCTGCTAAATGGCATATTAATATTATTATTATTATTAGTACGGATGAAGCCTGAGCATGAAGCTAACTGAAGCTGGTTAGCCCAAAGGCCCGCAGATGGCGATATTGACTCGTGTCATCTTACCGTCCAAATGCATTGTATGCAGCCGGCAATACATTCGTATCCCTCGTGGACCGGTTCCTACCTAAAGGCTTCGATTGGGGAAACATTAGTACTTTCCTTATGAAACACCATTTCCCTCCACCATGCTAGAGAGGCTCAAAGCTCATCCTGGATGTTGTGGATCGCATTCGGCCAATCAGGTTGCTGCAGTTTTTTTTCACCCCTAACCTTATTGCATTAGTGGGAACCAAGACGGTTCTCAGGGCGGGTCTGACGGTTTTGACTAGCAGAAATACATTTTCGTAGCAGGTGAGGAGAACTTGCGCAGCAGGTTAAGAGAATTAACGTGGCAGGTTAGGAGAATTAGGTTAAGGTTAGGAAAAGGGTTAGTTAAAATACACCTAGCTACAACCAGGTCTGCCCTGAGAACAGTCTTGGTTTTTTACTAGATCTCAAACTCTAGGCGTTACTGCCTGGTCCCTACAGTTCTCAGCCATTCTATTGACCTCTTCAGTCTTTACCACATCTATAGGCTATGCATATACTCTTACACAATAGTTTGATCAAATACGCCCTATTTATCCACATAAATAAGTACTCACTTCAGAACTTCAATTGTCTGCATGTTTACTCAAGACTCCAGCAGTTCCAAAGGGCGTTTTGTCTGTGCGCCATTGATTGAAGTCTTGGACGTTTGTCGCATTCAAATCAACTGTGAACTCGGAAATCTCCGACTTCAGGGCTTTCAAGACAACTGGGAACTAGGGAAAAACGAGCTCCGACTGGGAAAAATATTTTTGAACACTGATCCAACTCGGAATTCGAAAGTTGGGACCTCGCGCATCTTTCTAGAACTCAGAATTACCGATTTGAAAATCACTGATGTCATGATTTGACCTCGTTCCCCCCACCCCGAGTTCCCAGTTGTCTTGAAAGCACCATTTCACTAGACTATTGACATATGTCCAAGCTGTGATAAGAAAATACAATTATTCATTCTAATTTCATTTCTCATGTTTTTGTCATTAATAACTTGAGGCCATTGACCATAGGCTATAGAACAAGCACATAAATCAATTCATGAATACAGCCTAGACCCATGTGTCAAAATCATTCCATGGAGGGCCGAGTGTTCTTGATTGATGAATTAAGGTCACTACCTAGTAAGGAACTCCCCTCACCTGGTTGTCTAGGTCTTAATTGAAAGGAAAAACCAAAAACCCGCAGACACTCGGCCCTTGGTGAAATGAGTTTGACACCCCTGGCCTACCTTGTAAGTAACCACTGTCTAACCAAAGACACTGGTAACTTCTAACTGTGGTCTAACAGTAGGCCTAATGCTAGAATGTATAAATGGCTAGAAGGCAGAAAAAAACTGGGGAAACATTAGTACTTTCCTTATGAAACACCATTTCCCTCCACCATGCTAGAGAGGCTCAAAGCTCATCCTGGATGTTGTGGATCGCATTTCGGCCAATCAGGTTGCTGCAGTCTTTTTTTTACCCCTAACCTTATTGCATTAGTGGAAACCAAGACTGTTCTCAGGGCGGGTCTGACGGTTTTGACTAGCAGAAATACATTTTCGTAGCAGGTGAGGAGAACTTACGCAGCAGGTTAAGAGAATTAACGTGGCAGGTTAGGAAAAGGGTTAGTTAAAATACACCTAGCTACAACCAGGTCTGCCCTGAGAACAGTCTTGGTTTCTACTAGATCTCAAACTCTAGGCGTTACTGCCTGGTCCCTACAGTTCTCAGCCATTAGCGTCGCCCACAACTACCTCAGGTGAACTACAATTCCGACGCTGTTCAGAAACGTCAATAATCATCGCTTGCGATACGGCTTTCAAAATATATGGCCCTTATCTTTCATCAGCAAGAAAGAATCCTTCAAATAAAAATATACACTTAATGCAACAGTTTTGCACAGATCCATACAGCTATGGGTGCCGCCATCCGGTTAACAATACTTCCACTAGACTTCTCGAGTTACGCTTCCACACAGGCGTTCGGAGCATGCTAGATAGCACAGGTGGTCGCCTCGTCTTCCGTAAACAAGTGCTGTAACATGGAGATATGGCCTTGTGGGAACACTAACCCTAACTACATTATCAAGGTGTCAATTTAACATTTTTTTTTTTTTTTTAATTATATATTTATTGCTGATATGAAAGAAGGTCCTTATGCTTCCAAAACCGTTCCGCAAGCGACGCATGTTAATGTTCAGATTGAGCGTCAGAGCTCTTAACAAAACCCTCCGTACTTATGTGTAATGGAATGGAACTGAGACTCATGATCAAGGGCTAGGTTTCCACCTAATGCAATGCTGCTAATGCAGCAGGGTAAAAAAAAAACGGAACCACTGGTCTGATAGCCAATCCGGTTGAAACTCAACGCGATACACAACATCCAGGATTATCATGCATCCACTCTAGCATGGTGGAAAATAGTGTTGGATAAGGAAAGTACACATGTTCCTGTTAAGGAGGAAATCAAAGCCTATTGCAGCTTGAATGGAGAATGTTTTCGGTACGAACCGGTCCATGTTACCGGCTGCATACAATGCATTTTGGACAGTAAGATGACACGACTCAATGTCGCCTTCTGCCAGCCTTTGGGCTAGAAGCTGGTTAGATTTAGAAAACCCCGAGTAGATCTAGCTTGCTTCGTAGGACACTCCTCTGATTAGCAAGGGGTAGACTGTGTTCAACTTGATTGTGTATTAAAAAAACACAGTTTAAGATCGTTGAGGGGTTTTTCTCCAGTAGTTTGAATGGGGAATTGGAGCTTCACAGGAAAATGTCTGAGGTAGCAACAGTAACCAAGGGGGGGCGGGGCTTAGTGAAGGATCAATAGATGCAGTAAATAGGTTAATGGACTCGACCAAAACAATGGAAATGCCATGGAAACACATGGGGGAAAGATGCCACGGAGTAACCTTCCAAACCTACTCATTCCCCCCCCCAGCAAAAGTATCCTACACTTAGGCTATTGTTTACATGTGTATTTCACACATGTTGAGGTAAAAATCTGACTAAAATGATTGTATGGATGTCAACCCCAATATATATATATATATATATATAGAGTTCTGTGTGTCAAATCGGAGGGCCTGTTGTCTGGACCTCAGGCTGTCTCTGTGGGGGTGCCACAGGGTTCAATTCTCGGGCCGACTCTATTCTCTGTTTATAATCAATGATGTCGCTCTTGCTGCTGGTGACGCTCGGATCCACCTCTATGCGGACGACACCATTTTGTATACATCTGGCCCTTCATTGGACACTGTGTTAACAAACCTCCAAACAAGCTTCAATGCCATACAACACTCCTTCAGTAGCCTCCAACTGCTCTTAAACACTAGTAAAACTAAATGCATGCTCTTCAACCGAACGCTGCTTGCACCCGCCCACCCGACTAGAATCACTACTCTCGGCGGGTCTGACCTAGAGTATGTGGACAACTACAAATACCTAGGTGTCTGGTTAGACTGTAAACTCTCCTTCCAGACTCACATTAAGCATCTCCAATCAAAAGTTAAATCTAGAATCGGCTTCCTATTTCGCAACAAAGCCTCCTTCACTCATGCTGCCAAACATGCCCTCGTAAAACTGACTATCCTACCAATCCTTGACTTTGGCGATGTCATTTACAAAATAGCCTCCAACACTCTACTCAGCAAATTGGATGTAGTCTATCACAGTGCCATCCATTTTGTCACCAAAGCCCCATATACTACCCACCACTGTGACCTGTACGCTCTTGTTGGCTGGCCCTCACTACATATTCGTCGCCAAACCCACTGGCTCCAGGTCATCTATAAATCACTGCTAGGCAAATCCCTGCCTTATCTTAGCTCATTGGTAACCATAGCAACACCCACCCGTAGTCTGCGCTCCAGCAGGTATATCTCACTGGTCATCCCCAAAGCCAACACCTCCTTTGGCCAGCCATTCCTTCCAGTTATTTATTTTGATAATTTGCACCCCAGTATCTCTATTTGCACATCATCTTTTGCACATCTATCATTCCAGTGTTAATTACGAAATTGTAACCATTTTTGCACTATGGCCTATTTATTTAATGCCTTACATAACTTACTACATTTGCACACACTGTATATATATTTTCTGTTTGTATTTTTGACTTTATGTTTTGTTTTACCCCATTTGTAACTCTGTGTTGTTGTTTTTATCGCACTGCTTTGCTTTATCTTGGCCAGATCGCAGTTGTAAATGAGAACTTGTTCTCAACTGGCTTAAATAAAAGTGAAATTAAATAGAAATAAAACATATTTTCATGTCATCACCAACTGAATTACAGTTATATTTTAAAGCTGCAATATGTAACTTTTGGGCAAACCAACAAATTCACATAGAAACGCGAGTTCTAGATATGTCATTCTCATTGAAAGCAAGTCTAAGAAGCGGTAGATCTGTTCTATCTGCGCCATTTCTATGCTTCCGTTTCATTCTTTACTTTATGTTTTGTATACCAGCTTCAAAACAGCTGAAATTACTATATTTGTGGTTATGTAAAATATATTTCACAACAGTTTAGATGGTACAAGGATTCTCTACACTATACTTGCTTGTTGTCACATAAAACTGAAATTAGTGAAACTATTAGAATTTTTGCAACCAGAAAACGGCAGACCTCCTCCCCCGGATTTCTCTATCCTAGCTATGCTACCAGCTTACACGAATGGGAGTTAGCATTTAGCGGTCACTTCTTCTAAACCTGAAAAGGGACGACTTCTAACTGTTATGCGGCGAAAACAGCCAAATATATCCAATTCGAACATCGGTAACCACATTGTGGTCATGTACCAATACATCAATCATAGTTTGACGAATATCCACTTAGTTAGATTAGATGTGTTGAATGTGCTCCGCCAATCTGGCGTCCTTCTTCTATCCCCCGCGGTCTGCGTTCTATTGACCTCTTTAGTCTTTACCACATCTATCGGCTATGCATATACACTTAGGCAATAGATTGATCAAATACGCCCTATTTATCCACATAAAGAAGTACTCACTTCAGAACTTCAATTGTCTGCATGTTTACTCAAGACTCCAGCAGTTCCAAATGGCGTTTTGTCTGTGCGTCATTGATTGAAGTCTGGACGTTTGTTGCATTCAAATCAACTGTGAACACGGGAATCTCCGATTTAAGTGATTTACAAGCCTGCTAGAGTTAGCGGCAAGCAGACGAGTAATATCCACCATTTTAGTACGGATGAAGCCTGAGCATGAAGCTAATTGAAGATGGTTAGCCCAAAGGCCCGCAGATGGCGTAATTGAGTCGTGTCATCTTACCGTCCACATTTTTATTTTATTTCACCTTTATTTAACCAGGTAAGCCAGTTGAGAACAAGTTCTCATTTACAACTGCGACCTGCCAAGATAAAGCAAAGCAGTGCGATAAAAACAACAACACAGAGTTACATATGGGGTAAAACAAAATATAAAGTCAAAAATACAACAGAAAATATATATACAGTGTGTGCAAATGTAGCAAGTTATGGAGGTATGGCAATAAATAGGCCATAGTGCAAAATAATTACAATTAATATTAACACTGGAATGATAGATGTGCAAAAGAAAAGATTATGTGCAAATAGAGATACTGGGGTGCAAATTACCAAAATAAATAACAATATGGGGATGAGGTAGTTGGGTGGGCTAATTTCAGATGGGCTGTGTACAGGTGCAGTGATCGGTAAGGTGCTCTGACAACTGATGCTTAAAGTTAGTGAGGGAGATAAGCGTCTCCAGCTTCAGAGATTTTAGTCCTAGGCCTAGGCCTATTTAGTTTAGCGTCACTTATATAAAAGTATGCGTTAAATGGCTTGACGGAAATGGTAGCAGAAAGTGAATGTGTGACTTTGTTGCACACATATCCAGATGATGCCGCGTCCCATTTTGTGCAAACGGCTGTTGGTGTGATCGAGGCGTCAGGTTTTTGATTGAAGTGATTAGTGGAATTAAGATCAAGCCCCACCCCCGGCATGCAGAAGTGACGTCAACGCGTTTATATAAAAGTCGTCTGAGGAGAGGATCTGTTGTTGTGCGCTTGATACGATCGGAGTTGCAATAAAGACAGCTATCAAACGGGGAAAATGCTCACGATTTGGAAGATCGTTGTTCCTTTACTCGCGATGGCATTCACGGTGGCGAGCGTCAGTGGGATGCCGGGGGGCGTTATGGACGCAAATATGAATGACCAAGCTACCAGAGACGCACTGCAGTTCGCCGTGGTCGAATACAACAAGGGAACAAACGACCTGTATGTTAGGCAGGTTGCGAAGGTTATCAAGGCTCAGCAACAGGTCAGTCCCTTTTACATATCCTTTCATTAGTTGAATGGAGACTGTTGGTGGTTCATTGTATAGCGTAGTTTCCTAATTTTTCGTTCCGCGGTTCAAATGTAGTAATTTAGGGTGCGTTCATAAATTCACTGACTACCTTCTTACTAACGCGCGACACTTGTCGAATATGACGGGTGCCAGGAAACATCGGCAATAAAACGTAATAAATTGTTGGTAGCAGTACAGTTAGTCACCATCGCTCTAGATAACATGACAGCTGCCTAACCAGCTCTGCTAGGCAGTGGGGTGAAAATACTTTAAAGTACTACTTTAGTCGTTTTTTTTCTGGGGTATCTGTACTTTCCTGTTTGACTACTTTTACTCCTCTAAATTCCTAAATAGTACATTATTTTCTTTTTCCCTGACACCCAAAAGTGCTCGTTACATTTCAAGTGATTAGCTAGTAAATTGTTTTGTAGTGTGCCCCTGGCTATCCGTAAAAAAAAAAAAGAATCGTGCCATCTGGTTCTTAAATTTATAAGGAATGTGAAATCCTTTTACTCAATTACTATTTTACTGGGTGACTTTTAATTGAGTCATTTTCTATTAAGCTATCTTTAGTTTTACTGAAGTATAATAACTGGGTACTCTTTCCACCACTGCTAGGTTGAGTAAAATGGTCAGTGAGGTTCTCTCATTTGTCTGGAAGTAGCTAGCAAGCTAACCAACTTTATGCCTCGATCCCACCTACAGTGTCCCCAGAAGTAGTCATTTCCAATAGAAGGCTGCGTTTGCCTTGCAGTGAGTCTGTGGCGCATATGTTTAATTTAATCGAATGTATTAATCAAACTATGCGTTGATGGCTTGTCAGAAATGGTAACAAAAAAGTTAATGTTGGACACATATCCAGATGACGCTGCGTACCATTTTGCGCAGTTCCCTGTCGGTGTGATCGCGGCGTTAGCTTGACTGCTTCCACGTCGTTCATTTTCCATAGAATGCATAGCATTTACATTATTTATTACATTTACGTCAATAGCAGACGCTCTTATCCAGAGCGACTTACAAATTGGTGCATTCACCTTATGATAGCCAGTGGGACAAACACTTTACAATAGATATATATATATATATATATATATTTTTTTTTTGGGGGGGGGGGGGGTAGAAGGATTACTTTATCCTATCCCAGGTATTCCTTAAAGAGGTGGGGTTTCAAGTGTCTCCGGAAGGTGGACATAGCCACTTGTTATGGAGACATAGCCACTTGTTGATTATCCCTTACATAATTGGTGACTAGTGGAGACCATGGGATCCTATTGTCGGGAGTAAACATGCTAGGACTAATGTGATTTATAAGATGCTCAGTTGACCATTATGCAGTGGAGAACTTCTCATTTCTAAACCATAGTCATCTGCACTTTTATTTTAAGACCACAGCGTTATTTCAGTTCTACCCATCGAAACGGAATCACTAGAACAGGTTCCTCATTCAAGTCAATTGGTCCCTCCATACAAGTAAGTTGGGTGATTTCTAGTTCCATGGTCTGACGCGCTGACCCATCCTCTCTACAGGTGGTAGCAGGGATGAAGTACATCTTCACAGTGCAGATGGCCAGGACCCCATGCAAGAAGGGAGGCGTGGTGAAGGACTGTGCCGTGCATAAGGACCCGACTGCGGTAAGGACCACTATGCTAGCCTGGTGCCAGATCGGTTTGTGCTCAACAGACTGGCTCTAAATCTCAGTGCTTCCTATATGTCCGGTTAATGAATGGTTATTTTTTTTAGTTTATAACATGTTCATAATTTAGGCTATTGATAAACTACTTTTAAACCATTTGTAAATCCTACTTGTAATGTGTTACCCACTTCACTATTGAAGCAGTATTGAGTTAGATGTTACAAAATGCTGTTTGCAAAGCTAAGGATCAGTTCAGTTGACATATTTATAGACTGTGTGCAGCTTTTGGCAGTGTTCAAGAGCATCAAAACTGTGATGCATTGTGGGTACATTTTGACTGACTACTCTACAAATAATAAATAGTAGTTTATGACGCAAGGTGATTTGTAGCTCAGGCAGTCGGATACAATGCTGGCTGAAATGTTGATCAAGCCCTTTGTCTAGTGATATGCTTGCTGAAAGGGTGTGATCATGCCAACTCGTGCTGTCTCCTCAGGCCTACCAGTGCACCTTTGAGGTGTGGAGCCGCCCCTGGCTGAACGCTATCCAGTTGACCAAGAATGAGTGCAAGCCGTAAAGACCCAATGGAGAGAAGACTTCAATTACATTTTAGTCATTTAGCAGACGCTCTTATCAATGTCTAGTCTTCCCAATAACTAGTATGTATTACTAGTAGTGTTAGTCTTACCAATGCAGTTCAACCTCCTCTGACTACATCATAGACAAGAATCCAATGAATAATTTTAGAACTTACTGCATTCCCACACTAATATAGCACTTAAGAAGAACTGCTGTCTTAAATTGAGTATTTAACTGACGGTTTGTAAACGCTATGCAACAGTTTAACTAAATAAAGAAATGGTTTGCAACACTTCCATGTGTCTTGGTGGCTCCAAACTTTTTCCATTTAAGAATGATGGAGGCCACTGTGTTCTTGGGGACTGTCAATGCTGCAGGCATTTTTTGGTACCCATCCCCAGATCTGTGCCTCGACAATCCTGTCTCGGAGCTCTATGGACAATTCCTTCGACCTCATGGCTTGGTTTTTGCTCTGACATGCACTGTCAACTGTGGGACCTTTATATAGACAGGTGTGTGCCTTTCCAAATCATGTCCAATCAATTGAATTTACTACAGGTGGACTCAACCAAGTTTTAGAAACCTCTCAAGGATGATCAATGGAAACCGCATGGACCGGAGCACAATTTCAAGTCTCATAGCAAAGGATCTGAATACTTATGTGAATAAGGTATCTATTTTTATAAATTAGAAAACATGTCTAAAGCTGTTGCTTTGTCATTGTGGGGTAGTGTGTAGATGAGTAAATTATTTAACCTATTTTAGAATAAGGCTGTAATGTGGAAAAAGTGAAGGGGTCTGAATACTTTACGAATGCACTTGGTCTTGCTCATTTTATATTTCAATTACAGCTGCAAGTCTCTTGGGCTATGTCTCTAAGCTTGGCACATCTAGCCACTGGGATTTTTGCCCATTCTTCAAGGCAAAACTGCTCCAGCTCCTTCAAGTTGGATGGGTTCCGCTGGTGTACAGCGGAACCCATCCAATTGGATTGAGGTCTGGATTCTCAATTGGATTGAGGTCTGGCTTTGACTAGGCCATTCCAAGACATTTAAATGATTCCCCTTAAACCACTCGAATGTTGCTTTAGCAGTATGCTTAGGGTCATTGTCCTGCTGGAAGGTGAACCTCCATCCCAGTCTCAAATCTCTGGAAGACTGAAACAGGTTTCCCTCAAGAATTTCCCTGTGTTTTGCGCCATCCATAATTTCTTCAATTCTGACCAGTTTCCCAGTCCCTGCCGATGGGGAAAAACATCCCCACAGCATGATGCTGCCACCACCATGCTTCACTGTGGGGATGGTGTTCTCGGGATGAGAGGTGTTGGGTTTGCGCCAGACATGGCGTTTTCCTTGACGGCCAAAAAGCTCAATTCTAGTCTCATCTGACCAGAGTATCTTCTTCCATATGTTTGGGGAGGCTCCCACATGCCTTTTGGCGTACACCAAAAAATTTGTATTTAAGCAATGGCTTTTTTTCTGCCCACTCTTCTGTAAAGCCCATCTCTGTGGAGTGTACGGCTTCAAATTAAATTTTATTTGCCACATGCGCCGAATACAACAGGTGTAGACATTACTGTGAAATGCTTACTTACAGCCCTTAACCAACAATGCATTTTTTTTTTTTTTTATAAAAAAGTAAAATAAAACGGTGTTGAGAAAAGAGCAGAAGTAAAATATAATAACAGTAGGGAGGCTATATACAGGGGAGTACCAGTGCAGAGTCAATGTGCGGGGGCACTGGCTAGTTGAGGTAATATGTACATGTGGGTAGAGTTAAAGTGACTATGCATAAATTAAGAGTAGCAGCAGCGTAGAAATATGGGGTGGGGGGGCAGTGCAAATAGTCCGGGTAGCCATTTGATTAGCTGTTCAGGAGTCTTTTTGCTTGGGGGTAGATGCTGTTGAGAAGCCTTTTGGACCTAGACTTGGCGCTCCGGTACCGCTTGCCGTGCGGTAGCAGAGGGAAGTCTATGACTAGGGTGGCTGGAGTCTTTGACAATGTTGAGGGCCTTCCTCTGATACCGCCTGGTATAGAGATCCTGGATGGCAGGAAGCTTGGCCCCAGTGATGTACTGGGCCATAAACACTACCCTCTGTAGTGCCTTGCGGTCAGAGGCCGAGCAGTTGCCATACCAGGCAGTGATGCAACCAGTCAGGATGCTCTCGATGGTGCAGCTGTATAACTTTTTGAGGATCTGAGCACCCATGCCAAATATTTTCAGTCTCCTGAGGGGGAATAGGCTTTGTCGTGCCCTCTTCACGACTGTCTTTGTGTGTTTGGACCATGATAGTTTGATGTGGACACCAAGGAACTTGAAGCTCTCAACCTGTTCCACTACAGCCCCGTCGATGAGAATGGGGGCATGCTCAGTCCTCTTTTTTTCCCCCCTGTAGTCCACAATCATCTTCTTTGTCTTGGTCAAGTTGAGGGAGAGGTTGTTATCCTGGCACCACACGGCCAGGTCTCTGACGACCTCCCTATAGGCTCTCATCGTTGTCGGTGATCAGGCCTACCACTGTTGTGTCGTCAGCAAACCTAATGATGGTGTTGGAGTCGTGCCTGGCCATGCAGTTATGGGTGAACAGGGAGTACAGGAGGGGACTGAGCACGCACCCCTGAGGGGCCCTCGTGTTGAGGATCAGCGTGGCAGATGTGTTGTTACCTACCCTTACCACCGGGGGGCGGCCTGTCAGGAAGTCCAGGATCCAGTTGCAGAGGGAGGTGTTAAGTCCCAGGATCCTTAGCTTAATGATGAGCTTTGAGGGCACTATGGTGTTGAATGCTGAGCTGTAGTCAATGAATAGCATTCTCACGTAGGTGTTCCTCTTGTCCAGGTGGGAAAGGGCAGTGTGGAGTGCAATAGAGATTGCATCATCTGTGGATCTGTTGGGGCGGTATGCAAATTGGAGTGGGTCTAGAGTTTCTGGGATAATAGTGTTGATGTGAGCGATGACCAGCACTTCATGGCTACAGACGTCAGTGCTATGGGTCGGTAGATCATGAATGAGTCACATTGACCACAGAACCCACAGAGGCGTTCCCAGACAGATCATGAATGAGTCACATTGACCACAGAACCCACAGAGGCGTTCCCAGACAGATCATGAATGCACTAACCGTAAGTCACTCTGGATAAGAGCGTCTGCTAAATGACTAAAATTGACAAATGGAAATGTAAGCACAAAATCTTACAACACAGCAGATCACCATTTTTGTTAGTTGAACATGAGGTCAATCTAAACTGCTGACCATCTCAAACCTCTCTGTCTCAGTGGATTCTCCATCTTTGAACCAGGCTACTAAATCAAATCAAATCACATTTGATTTGTTACATGCGCCGAATACAACAGGTGTAGACCTTTTCTCAGTTGGCCTAGACCCACTGTTGACCAGGCTCTCCAGTCTGCTTCTATTGTTTCACAGAAAACCTTTATTGACCTTAAATTAGTAATGAATGCAGGTTTAAAAAAATATTGTTTTCTAGAGCCCACAAAACTGATTTTATGATTTAAGCATATGTACCTTGGATGGATGATGATCGTGTCCCTGCTTACAAATATTTGGGCCTTTTGAATAGACGATAAGCTGTTAAAAAGCATTATTGATGAGTTAACTAAGAAGCTGAGAATAAAAAAATGGGCTTCTTCTACAGAAACGGGTCATGACTCTCACTAAATAGTAGAATTCAGATCACTCAGTTGACGTTCCTTCCTGTCCTAGACTATGACGACATCATCTACATAAATGCAGCTGCCACTTCATTAAAGCCGTTAAATCCAGTGTACCATAGGGAACTTAGTTTTATAACAGGTGACAGGTTTTGCTCTCATCGCTGCATGCTCTATCAGAAAGTAGGATGGCCCTCTGACCTCACGTAGGTCGAAATACTGCATTTTATTCATTTATAAACCCCTTTTGCAAAACCTCCCACATTACCAGACGTCTTTACTTACCCATAGAAGTACCAGTTACCATACCCCCTTCATTACCAGATGTCTTTACATACCCATAGAAGTACCAGTTACCATACCCCCACATTACCAGACGTCTTTACTTACCCATAGAAGTACCAGTTACCATACCCCCACATTACCAGACATCTTTACATACCCATAGAAGTACCAGTTACCATACCCCCACATTACCTGACGTCTTTACATACCCATAGAAGTACCAGTTACCATACCCCCACATTACCTGACGTCTTTACATACCCATAGAAGTACCAGTTACCATACCCCCACATTACCAGATGTCTTTACATACCCATAGAAGTACCAGTTAGTTTCCATATCCCCACATTACCTGACGTCTTTACATACCCATAGAAGTACCAGTTAGTTTCCATACCCCCACATTACCAGATGTCTTTACATACCCATAGAAGTACCAGTTAGTTTCCATACCCCCACATTACCAGATGTCTTTACATACCCATAGAAGTACCAGTTACCATACCCCCACATTACCTGTTGTCTTTACATACCCATAGAAGTACCAGTTTCCATACCCCCATATTACCTCACGTCTTTACATACCCATAGAAGTACCAGTTACCATACCCCCACATTACCTGATGTCTTTACATACCCATAGAAGTACCAGTTACCATACCCCCACATTACCTCACGTCTTTACATACCCATAGAAGTACCAGTTTCCATACCCCCATATTACCTCACGTCTTTACATACCCATAGTAGTACCAGTTACCATACCCCCATATTACCTCACGTCTTTACATACCCATAGAAGTACCAGTTTCCATACCCCCATATTACCAGATGTCTTTACATACCCATAGAAGTACCAGTTAGTTTCCATACCCCCACATTACCTGATGTCTTTACATACCCATAGAAGTACCAGTTAGTTTCCATACCCCCACATTACCAGATGTCTTTACATACCCATAGAAGTACCAGTTAGTTTCCATACCCCCACATTACCAGATGTCTTTACATACCCATAGAAGTACCAGTTACCATACCCCCACATTACCTGATGTCTTTACATACCCATAGAAGTACCAGTTTCCATACCCCCATATTACCAGATGTCTTTACATACCCATAGAAGTACCAGTTACCATACCCCCACATTACCTGATGTCTTTACATACCCATAGAAGTACCAGTTTCCATACCCCCATATTACCTCACGTCTTTACATACCCATAGAAGTACCAGTTTCCATACCCCCATATTACCTCACGTCTTTACATACCCATAGAAGTACCAGTTACCATACCCCCATATTACCTCACGTCTTTACATACCCATAGAAGTACCAGTTTCCATACCCCCATATTACCAGATGTCTTTACATACCCATAGAAGTACCAGTTAGTTTCCATACCCCCACATTACCTGATGTCTTTACATACCCATAGAAGTACCAGTTACCCAACCCCACATTACCTGACGTCTTTACATACCCATAGAAGTACCAGTTACCATACCCCCACATTACCAGACATCTTTACTTACCCATAGAAGTACCAGTTACCATACCCCCACATTACCAGATGTCTTTACATACCCATAGAAGTACCAGTTAGTTTCCATACCCCCACATTACCTGATGTCTTTACATACCCATAGAAGTACCAGTTACCATACCCCCACATTACCTGATGTCTTTACACACCCATAGAAGTACCAGTTAGTTTCCATACCCCCACATTACCAGATGTCTTTACATACCCATAGAAGTACCAGTTAGTTTCCATACCCCCACATTACCAGATGTCTTTACATACCCATAGAAGTACCAGTTACCATACCCCCACATTACCTGATGTCTTTACATACCCATAGAAGTACCAGTTTCCATACCCCCATATTACCAGATGTCTTTACATACCCATAGAAGTACCAGTTACCATACCCCCACATTACCTGATGTCTTTACATACCCATAGAAGTACCAGTTTCCATACCCCCATATTACCTCACGTCTTTACATACCCATAGAAGTACCAGTTTCCATACCCCCATATTACCTCACGTCTTTACATACCCATAGAAGTACCAGTTACCATACCCCCATATTACCTCACGTCTTTACATACCCATAGAAGTACCAGTTTCCATACCCCCATATTACCAGATGTCTTTACATACCCATAGAAGTACCAGTTAGTTTCCATACCCCCACATTACCTGATGTCTTTACATACCCATAGAAGTACCAGTTACCCAACCCCACATTACCTGACGTCTTTACATACCCATAGAAGTACCAGTTACCATACCCCCACATTACCAGACATCTTTACTTACCCATAGAAGTACCAGTTAGTTTCCATACCCCCACATTACCAGATGTCTTTACATACCCATAGAAGTACCAGTTAGTTTCCATACCCCCACATTACCAGATGTCTTTACATACCCATAGAAGTACCAGTTACCATACCCCCACATTACCTGATGTCTTTACATACCCATAGAAGTACCAGTTTCCATACCCCCATATTACCTCACGTCTTTACATACCCATAGAAGT
The DNA here is from genome assembly GCA_031479575.1 of Coregonus ussuriensis. Taxonomy (NCBI): domain Eukaryota; kingdom Metazoa; phylum Chordata; class Actinopteri; order Salmoniformes; family Salmonidae; genus Coregonus; species Coregonus ussuriensis. The sequence goes on along the minus strand of CM062503.1, from coordinate 46,334,311 downwards.
ACCAGTTACCATACCCCCACATTACCTGATGTCTTTACATACCCATAGAAGTACCAGTTTCCATACCCCCATATTACCTCACGTCTTTACATACCCATAGAAGTACCAGTTTCCATACCCCCATATTACCTCACGTCTTTACATACCCATAGAAGTACCAGTTACCATACCCCCATATTACCTCACGTCTTTACATACCCATAGAAGTACCAGTTTCCATACCCCCATATTACCAGATGTCTTTACATACCCATAGAAGTACCAGTTAGTTTCCATACCCCCACATTACCTGATGTCTTTACATACCCATAGAAGTACCAGTTACCCAACCCCACATTACCTGACGTCTTTACATACCCATAGAAGTACCAGTTACCATACCCCCACATTACCAGACATCTTTACTTACCCATAGAAGTACCAGTTACCATACCCCCACATTACCAGATGTCTTTACATACCCATAGAAGTACCAGTTAGTTTCCATACCCCCACATTACCTGATGTCTTTACATCCCCATAGAAGTACCAGTTAGTTTCCAAACCAGATCACAGGGATGCTAACTGCTAACTCTGTTGCTACAGACTTAAGACTTAGATTTTACTGAGTTACAGTTCATATAAGGAAATCAGTCAATTGGAATAAATTAATTAGTCCCTAATCTATGGATTTCAAATGACTGGGAATAGTTATACATATATGTTGGTGAGAGATACCTTTAAAAAAAAGTAGGGACGTGGATCAGAAAACCAGTCAGTATCTGGTGTGACCATTTGCCTCTCCTTTGCAAAGAGTTGATCAGGCTGTTGATTGTGGCCTGTGGAATGTTGTCCCACTCCTCTTCAATGACTGCGCGAAGTTGCTGGATATTGGCAGGAACTTGAACACGCTGTCGTACACATTGATCCAGAGCATCCCAAACATGCTCAATGGGTGACATGTCTGGTGAGTATGCAGGCCATGGAAGAAATGGGACATTTTCAGCTTCCAGGAATTGTGTACAGATCCTTGTGACATGGGGCAGTGCATTATCATGCTGAAACAGGAGGTGATGGCGGCAGATGAATGGCACGACAATGGGCCTCAGGATCTCGTCACGGTATCTCTGTGCATTCAAATTGCCATTCATCAAATGTGTGCACATAACCTGAGAGAAATAAGCTTTTTGTGCGTATGGAACATTTCTGGGATCTTTTATTTCAGCTCATGAAACATGGGACCAACACTTTACATGTTGCGTTTACATTTTTGTTCAGTATAGTTTCTTTGCACCCCATGTATGGAACAATCTTCAGATTGTCTTTTCGGGCAGTTCAGAGTGTTGAAGAGGACCTCTTTGCTGAAGAATGGAATTGTTTTTCATGAGTGTGTTTTATTATAATTATTTTTATTTTCTGGTGTATTTAATGTGAGTAATTGGTCTCAATGGGACTCCTTCTTAAAATAAAATTAAAATAATAATCTGTTTGTTTCCACAGCAGTCGATTTCCCTCCCGTAACTCAGAAAGTAAAGTGCTGGTTGTTGAAGTAACAGTTAGGGCCGTGGACAGACCTTTTGACGGGCAGTTGCTCAAAGTGAAAAAAGGGTACCCCCCCCCCCCTAAAAATACAAAATTAACAAGCTAGCTTGTTTTACAGTTGGATGAGTGTGTTTTTGTAGAAAATAAAGGCCTATGCAAAAAAAAAAAACATATGCAAACATTTCTGTACAGTAGAGAATTATTAGGAATTTAAGACAAAAGTCGTCTTTTGTTGTTAGTTTATGTTTAGGGTGCCCCCTTTTTTGACTTTGAGCGCCTGCCGTCAAAAGGTCTGTGCATGGCCCTGCTCAAAAAGTAGCCACTACTCAAATTAGGCCCAGCTCTGGTCACCGGTAGCTTCTGCCTGCTCAAATTAGGCCCAGCTCTGGTCACCGGTAGCTTCTGCCTGCTCAAATTAGGCCCAGCTCTGGTCACCGGTAGCTTCTGCCTGCTCAAATTAGGCCCACCTCTGGTCACCGGTAGCTTCAGCCTGCTCAAATTAGGCCCAGCTCTGGTCACCGGTAGCTTCTGCCTGCAGGAAGAGTCCAGTGAATGCTCGTGGAGGTGGAAAAGGAGCGGGGAAGGGGCATTCATTACCCGCCCCCCCATTTTGTTGAAATTAGCTAGTTTAATGGACAATTCTTTACATTTAACCCGCCAAGGTCGATGTCCGCTCCCCCGAGGAAATTCAATTAGCATAATAAAAATATCCCCATAAAAATCTGTCAGTTTAAGCTAGAGATCTTTTTTTGTTGTTGCATTGGATGCGTCTCAATCCACAGCATCCGCCCATGTAACACTTCCCAATCTGCAGTGAAAGGTGACAGAGCTAGAGCTGTGTTTGTCAGACCATGAGACATCCCGATAATCAGTCTTCTCACAAAATCGTCTGAACGGTTTGGCCTACAAACTATTATGACCTCTCTATGGAAAGATGACTCTCTCATCCATTTTGCTCTACGACCCCCACAAGCGTCTTGGGACTCGTCTGAAGTCGGTACAGCCGATCTGCCAACTTCTGTCTGTAGCGTCCAAACAGTTTGGGGCTACACACTAATATGACCCCTCTGTGGAAAGGTCAGACTCACCTCACCTCCTCACTCTGTGGAAAAGTGTTTTGCTCTAGGATGCCGACAGGCCTCACAAGACTCGTCTCAAGGTCCCCTAATACCAGTTGAAAAAATGAATGAAAGTATATATGGAGACTGTTTAGTGCCAAAAATAAGGGGTTAAATGCATGTCAAACAAATAGCAAATGTTTCCTAATCGTTCTTATATCTCCAGATATAGGACAGACACTTCAGAACAAACATTTGTATGGGCTAATAGCAGTAAGACCAAATACACATTTTCATCAAATACTTTTTTCATTTTTTTTTTTGATACTTCAAGGGGACTTGGTATGACCTTCTTAAGAGTCTAAACCCTGACTAAACCCTGACTAAACCCCCCCGGCTTAGACAGGGTTTAGACTCTTATGGATTATTATAGCAAGAGAGAAAAGTGACAAAAAGTAAAATAAAGATGTATTAATTAAAATAAAATAAACAATCTGAAAGGGCTTTTCTCATAGAGCACCTGTACTTTTGCCCTCCTATCCGTGCCTGTGTGTGTGTGTGTGGGCACACACCAATAAGAGTGGTGAATTTGCCATCACTCTGAAAGAGCCTGCATGCTGGCCACTCTGCCACAGAGACATAAGAACTACAGATGTATCAATCAATTGCTATTTGTATGTGAAAATGTAATTGGATGCGTTTGTTCCATCGTTAACATTTTTTGTTGGTGGCCCAGTTTGAGGGTGTTTTAAAATATCTACTAATTTCACTGTGACCTGCTGTTGCTGACTACCAGGCAGTGAGGAGGGCTGTTGGTGAGGGAGGGAGTGGGTTTGTTCGACATTGCAGCTGACTGACTGATCTACAAATCACCTTGCATAAATAACTACTCATTATTATTTGTAGATCAGTCAGTCAGTCACCATTTACCCACAATGCATCATGGGTTTGATGCTCTCTAAAAACGGCCAATGAGTGAGTGGTGGGGAGGGCTGGACTGGGACGGCTGGAGGGGTGTATGTGTTGAGAGAGCGCTGCAGGCAGCTGGGTGAGTGTGTTGAGAGAGCGCTGCAGGCAGCTGGGTGAGTGTGTTGAGAGAGCGCTGCAGGCAGCTGGGTGAGTGTGTTGAGAGAGCGCTGCAGGCAGCTGGGTGAGTGTGTTGAGAGAGCGCTGCAGGCAGCTGGGTGAGTGTGTTGAGAGAGCGCTGCAGGCAGCTGGGTGTATGTGTTGAGAGAGCGCTGCAGGCAGCTGGGTGAGTGTGTTGAGAGAGCGCTGCAGGCAGAGCAGTCAGCTGGGTGAGTGTGTTGAGAGAGCGCTGCGGGCAGCTGGGTGAGTGTGTTGAGAGAGCGCTGCAGGCAGCTGGGTGAGTGTGTTGAGAGAGCGCTGCAGGCAGAGCAGGCAGCTGGGTGAGTGTGTTGAGAGAGCGCTGCAGGCAGCTGGGTGAGTGTGTTGAGAGAGCGCTGCAGGCAGCTGGGTGAGTGTGTTGAGAGAGCGCTGCAGGCAGCTGGGTGAGTGTGTTGAGAGAGCGCTGCAGGCAGCTGGGTGAGTGTGTTGAGAGAGCGCTGCAGGCAGAGCAGGCAGCTGGGTGAGTGTGTTGAGAGAGCGCTGCAGGCAGAGCAGGCAGTTGGGTGAGTGTGTTGAGAGAGCGCTGCAGGCAGAGCAGGCAGTTGGGTGAGTGTGTTGAGAGAGCGCTGCAGGCAGCTGGGTGAGTGTGTTGAGAGAGCGTTGCAGTCAGCTGGGTGAGTGTGTTGAGAGAGTGCTGCAGGCAGCTGGGTGAGTGTGTTGAGAGAGCGCTGCAGGCAGAGCAGGCAGCTGGGTGAGTGTGTTGAGAGAGCGCTGCAGGCAGCTGGGTGAGTGTGTTGAGAGAGCGCTGCAGGCAGAGCAGGCAGCTGGGTGAGTGTGTTGAGAGAGCGCTGCAGGCAGCTGGGTGAGTGTGTTGAGAGAGCGCTGCAGGCAGCTGGGTGAGTGTGTTGAGAGAGCGTTGCAGTCAGCTGGGTGAGTGTGTTGAGAGAGTGCTGCAGGCAGCTGGGTGAGTGTGTTGAGAGAGCGCTGCAGGCAGAGCAGGCAGCTGGGTGAGTGTGTTGAGAGAGCGCTGCAGGCAGCTGGGTGAGTGTGTTGAGAGAGCGCTGCAGGCAGAGCAGGCAGCTGGGTGAGTGTGTTGAGAGAGCGCTGCAGGCAGCTGGGTGAGTGTGTTGAGAGAGCGCTGCAGGCAGCTGGGTGAGTGTGTTGAGAGAGCGCTGCAGGCAGAGCAGGCAGCTGGGTGAGTGTGTTGAGAGAGCGCTGCAGGCAGAGCAGGCAGCTGGGTGAGTGTGTTGAGAGAGCGCTGCAGGCAGCTGGGTGAGTGTGTTGAGAGAGCGCTGCAGGCAGCTGGGTGAGTGTGTTGAGAGAGCGCTGCAGGCAGAGCAGGCAGTTGGGTGAGTGTGTTGAGAGAGCGCTGCAGGCAGAGCAGGCAGCTGGGTGAGTGTGTTGAGAGAGCGCTGCAGGCAGCTGGGTGAGTGTGTTGAGAGAGCGCTGCAGGCAGCTGGGTGAGTGTGTTGAGAGAGCGCTGCAGGCAGAGCAGGCAGCTGGGTGAGTGTGTTGAGAGAGCGCTGCAGGCAGAGCAGGCAGCTGGGTGAGTGTGTTGAGAGAGCGCTGCAGGCAGAGCAGGCAGCTGGGTGAGTGTGTTGAGAGAGCGCTGCAGGCAGCTGGGTGAGTGTGTTGAGAGAGCGCTGCAGGCAGCTGGGTGAGTGTGTTGAGAAAGCGCTGCAGGCAGCTGGGTGAGTGTGTTGAGAGAGCGCTGCAGGCAGCTGGGTGAGTGTGTTGAGAAAGCGCTGCAGGCAGCTGGGTGAGTGTGTTGAGAGAGCGCTGCAGGCAGAGCAGGCAGCTGGGTGAGTGTGTTGAGAGAGCGCTGCAGGCAGAGCATCATGAACATGAAATAGGCTAGTGGCCAATCGTTTTTGAGATACTCCTACCCAAGGTATAGCAAAGCACAACCATCTTGCCGCCCGCTATACTCCTACCCAAGGTATAGCAAAGCACAACCATCTTGCCGCCCGCTATACTCCTACCCAAGGTATAGCAAAGCACAACCATCTTGCCGCCCGCTATACTCCTACCCAAGGTATAGCAAAGCACAACCATCTTGCCGCCCGCTATACTCCTACCCAAGGTATAGCAAAGCACAACCATCTTGCCGCCCGCTATACTCCTACCCAAGGTATAGCAAAGCACAACCATCTTGCCGCCCGCTATACTCCTACCCAAGGTATAGCAAAGCACAACCATCTTGCCGCCCGCTATACTCCTACCCAAGGTATAGCAAAGCACAACCATCTTGCCGCCCGCTATACTCCTACCCAAGGTATAGCAAAGCACAACCATCTTGCCGCCCGCTATACTCCTACCCAAGGTATAGCAAAGCACAACCATCTTGCCGCCCGCTATACTCCTACCCAAGGTATAGCAAAGCACAACCATCTTGCCGCCCGCTATACTCCTACCCAAGGTATAGCAAAGCACAACCATCTTGCCGCCCGCTATACTCCTACCCAAGGTATAGCAAAGCACAACCATCTTGCCGCCCGCTATACTCCTACCCAAGGTATAGCAAAGCACAACCATCTTGCCGCCCGCTATACTCCTACCCAAGGTATAGCAAAGCACAACCATCTTGCCGCCCGCTATACTCCTACCCAAGGTATAGCAAAGCACAACCATCTTGCCGCCCGCTATACTCCTACCCAAGGTATAGCAAAGCACAACCATCTTGCCGCCCGCTATACTCCTACCCAAGGTATAGCAAAGCACAACCATCTTGCCGCCCGCTATACTCCTACCCAAGGTATAGCAAAGCACAACCATCTTGCCGCCCGCTATACTCCTACCCAAGGTATAGCAAAGCACAACCATCTTGCCGCCCGCTATACTCCTACCCAAGGTATAGCAAAGCACAACCATCTTGCCGCCCGCTATACTCCTACCCAAGGTATAGCAAAGCACAACCATCTTGCCGCCCGCTATACTCCTACCCAAGGTATAGCAAAGCACAACCATCTTGCCGCCCGCTATACTCCTACCCAAGGTATAGCAAAGCACAACCATCTTGCCGCCCGCTATACTCCTACCCAAGGTATAGCAAAGCACAACCATCTTGCCGCCCGCTATACTCCTACCCAAGGTATAGCAAAGCACAACCATCTTGCCGCCCGCTATACTCCTACCCAAGGTATAGCAAAGCACAACCATCTTGCCGCCCGCTATACTCCTACCCAAGGTATAGCAAAGCACAACCATCTTGCCGCCCGCTATACTCCTACCCAAGGTATAGCAAAGCACAACCATCTTGCCGCCCGCTATACTCCTACCCAAGGTATAGCAAAGCACAACCATCTTGCCGCCCGCTATACTCCTACCCAAGGTATAGCAAAGCACAACCATCTTGCCGCCCGCTATACTCCTACCCAAGGTATAGCAAAGCACAACCATCTTGCCGCCCGCTATACTCCTACCCAAGGTATAGCAAAGCACAACCATCTTGCCGCCCGCTATACTCCTACCCAAGGTATAGCAAAGCACAACCATCTTGCCGCCCGCTATACTCCTACCCAAGGTATAGCAAAGCACAACCATCTTCTTCCACGTCTCCCAAATATGACATGGATGGTTGTATAGAAATATTTTACTACCTTAGACTGGGGGCGAAGATTTACATTCCAACAGGACAATGACCCCAAGTATACAGCCAAGGCAACGCTGGAATGGCTTCAGAACAAGAATGTGAAAGTGAGTGGCCCAGCCAAAGACTTGAATCTCATTGAAAATCTGTGGAAAGACTTGGAAGATTGCTATTCACCGCCGCTCTCCATCTAACTTAACAGAGCTAGAGAAAATCAGCAAGCAAGAATGGGAGAAAATCCCCAAATCCAGATGTGATACAGACATACCAAAGACGACTCAAAGCTGCAATGGCCGACAAAGATGCTTCTACAAAGTATTGACTCGGGTGTGGATACTTATGTAAATGATATATCTGTATTTCATTTTCAATACATTTGCAAACATTTCTAAAATGTTTTCACTTTGTCATTATGGGGTATTGTGTGTAGATGGGTGAGTTCAAAACATTGATTTAATCAATTTGGAGTATTCACACCCAAGTCAATGCATGTTAGAATCTGCTTTGGCAGTGATTACAAGCTGTGAGTCTTTCTGGGTAAGTCTCAGAGCTTTGCACACCTGGCTTGTACAATATTTGCACATTATTATTTAAAAAATTCTAAAAGCCCTGTCAAGTGGGTTGTTGATCATTGCTAGACAGACATTTTCATGTCTTGTCTTAGTTTTGACTTAAATCGGCTTGAAAATCTAACACGGCCACTCGAACATTCAATGTTGTCTTGGTAAGCAACTCCAGTGTATATTTTGCCTTGTGTTTTAGGTTATTGTCCTGATGAAAGGTGTATCTTCTCAGTATATCCATAATGACCACCCATACACAAAAATGTATGCACGCATGACTAAGTCGCTTTGGATAAAAGCGTCTGCTAAATGGCATATTATTATTATTATTATTATTATAATATTTGGTTAAACTCATGGGTACGCTAGCAATTTACATATTAGTCATTTAGCAGACGCTCTAATCCAGAGCAATTTACAGTTAGTGCATTCATCTTAAGGTAACTAGGTGAGACAACCACATTTCTCAGTCATAGTAAGTACATTTATTCCTCAAAGTAGCCATCAGCAAAGTCAGAGCTAGTCAAGTGCAGGTTCAATGATTATACATTTTTATTTTATTTTTTTTTGGGGGGGGGGGGGGGGGGGGGTAGGAATATTTAAGATACTGTTTGAAGGTTTTTTTGTGTGAGACCAGAGGACTCAGTAGGCTGAGTGAATGAGTAGTTGATGTCGTCAACATAATTTATTTTTTGAAACAATTTCTTTTTTTTACATTTCATTTCACCAATTTGGACTATTTTGTGTATGTCCATTACATGAAATCCAATGAAAATCTATTTAAATTACAGGTTGTAATGCAACAAAATAGGAAGAACGCCAAGTGGGATGAATACTTTTGCAAGGCACTGTATGTTCATTTTTATTTTTCAATTATACTTTTTTTGGTAGGTGTATTGAGGCTTGAAATACATTTATTTTATTTTATAATACACAGATATTTTTTGGAATAGATTAGATTAGAATATAATATACAGTATCAGTCAAACTGATTCAAGTGTTTTCTACATTGTAGAATAATAGTGAAGACATCAAAACTATGACAAAACATAAATTGAATCATGTAGTAACTAAAGAAGTGTTAAACAAATCAAAATATATTTTATATTTGAGATTCTTCAAAGTAGCCACCCTTTGCCTTGATGACAGCTTTGCACTCTTGCCATTCTCTCAACCAGCTTCATGAGGTAGTCACCTGGAATGAATTTCAATTAACAGGTGTGCCTTGTTAAAAGTTAATTTGTGGAATTTCTTTCCTTCTTAATGAGTTTGAGCCAATCAGCTGTGTTGTGACAAGGTAGGGGTGGTATACAGAAGATAGTCCTATTTGGTAAAAGACCAAGTCCATATTATGGCAAGAACAGCTCAAATAAGCAAATAGAAATGACAGCCCATCATTACTTTAAGACATGAAGGTCAGTCAATACGGAAAATGTCAAGAACTTTAAACGTTTCTTCAAGTGCAGTCGCAAAAACCATCAAGCGCTATGATGAAACTGGCTCTCATGAGGACTGCCACAGGAAAGGAAGACCCAGAGTTACCTCTGCTGCAGAGGATAAGTTCATTAGAGTTACCAGCCTCAGAAATTGCATCCCAAATAAATGTTTCACAGAGTTCAAGTAACAGACACATCAACATCAACTGTTCAGAGGAGACTGTGTGAATCAGGACTTCATGGTTGAATTGCTGCAAAGAAACCACTACTAAAGGACACCAATAAGAAGAAGATACTTTCTTGGGCCAAAAAACACGAGCAATGGACATTAGACCGGTGAAAATCTTTCCTTTGGTCTGATGAGTCCATATTTGAGATTTTTGGCTCCAACCTCTGTGTCTTTGTGAGACGCAGAGTAGGTGAACGGATTATCTCTGCATGTGTAGTTCCCAACGTGAAGCATGGAGGAGGAGGTGTGATGGTGTGGGGGTGCTTTGCTGGTGACACTCAGTGATTTATTTAGAATTCAAGGCACACTTAACCAGCATGGCTACCACAGCATTCTGCAGCAATACGCCATCCCATCTGGTTTGCGCTTACTGGGACTATCATTTGTTTTTCAACAGGACAATGACCCAACACACCTCCAGGCTGTGTAAGGGCTATTTTACCAAGAAGGAGACTGATGGAGTGCTGCATCAGATGACCTGGCCTCCACAATCACCAGACCTCATCCAAATTTGAGATGGTTTGGGATGAGTCGGACTGCAGAGTGAAGGAAAAGCAGCCAACATGTGCTCAGTATATGTGGGAACTCCTTCAAGAACGGTTGGAAAAGCATTCCAGGTGAAGCTGGTTGAGAGAATACCAAGAGTGTGCAAAGCTGTCAAAGGCTACTTCGAAGAATCTAAAATATATTTTGATTTGTTTAACACTTTTTTGGGTTACTACATGATTCCATGTGTTATTTCATAGTTTTGATGTCTTCACTATTATTCTAGAGTGTAGAAAATGGTAAAAATTAAGAAAAACCCTTGAATGAGTAGGTGTGTACAAACTTTTGACTGTATTAGAATATACTTTTTTTAAACCGAATAAAATGTACCATTAAATATATAAAACATCTAAATTCACACATAACAGATACAAATGCTAGACAAGATATATTAAGTATTATTGAGTATTATATTTGAGTATTTTGTTTTCTAAAGGAGGCATCTAGGGAACTGTCACGGATTTGTACATTTCTCCACGTCCAATTTGATCTGTAGTGTCCAAGGGTTCTTTTTACTTTGTCAAAGTTTATGGTTACATTTTCCAGATAAGCAGAGTTAAGACTGACCCAATTCATGTTTTTTGTGGGCCGCTGGCCAGATTTCAATGTCATTCTCTGCATACCACTATGAGTGAACAGCGCCGGAAGAAGATGGCTGCCGTTTTACAGCCCTCTAACCAATTGTACTATTATGTGTGTTTTTCCGCGTTATTTGTAATTTATTTTGTACATAATGTTTCTGCCATCGTCTCTTATAACCAAAGAGAGCTTCTGGATATCAGGACAGCGATTACTCACCTCGCGTTGGACGAACACTTTTTCTTCAACGAGGCGTTCGCGAAGGATATTCTACAGACTCCCGACAAGGCCCAGATCCCCGTCATTCGCGTGAGGAAGAGACGGAGATATCGTGGACGCAGATCCGGGTGCCTTGTAAGGATCCGACGGCGAACGAGTAAACTGCCTCTCCCATCAATCCTATTAGCCAACGTTCAAGCTTTGGAGAATAAAATGGACGATTTAAGATTACGGTTATCCTACCAACGGGACATTAAAAACTGTAATATCTTATGTTTCATGGAGTCGTGGCTGAACGACGACAATGATAACATTCAGCTAGCAGGCTATACGCTACATCGGCAGGACAGAACGGCAGACTCGGGTAAGACGAGGGGTGGCGGTCTCTGTATATTTGTAAACAACAGCTGGTGCACAAAATCAAATACTAAGGAAGTCTCGAGGTTTTGCTCGCCTGAGGTAGAGTATCTTATGATAAGCTGTAGACCACACTATTTACCAAGAGAGTTTTCATCTATATTTTTCATAGCTGTCTATTTACCACCACAAACCAATGCTGGCATTAAGATTGCACTGAATGAGTTGTACAAGGCCATTAATCAACAGGAAAACGCTCATCCAGATGCAGCGCTCCTAGTAGCAGGGGACTTTAATGCAGGGAAACTTAAATCCGTTCTACCTAATTTCTACCAGCATGTTAAATGTGCAACCAGAGGGGAAAAAACTCTAGACCACCTTTACTCCACACACAGAGACGCATACAAAGCTCTCCCTCGCCCTCCATTTGGCAAATCTGACCATAACTCTATCCTCCTGATTCCTGCTTATAAGCAAAAACTGAAGCAGGAAGCACCAGTGATTCGGCTAATAAAAAAGTGGTCAGATGACGCAGATGCTAAGCTACAGGACTGTTTTGCTAGCACAGACTGGAACATGTTCCGGGATTCTTCAGACAGCATTGAGGAGTACACCACATCAGTCACTGGCTTCATCAATAAGTGCATCGATGATGTCGTCCCCACAGTGACCGTACGTACATACCCCAACCAGAAGCCATGGATTACAGGAAACATCCGCACTGAGCTAAAGGGTAGAGCTGCCGCTTTCAAGGAACGGGACTCTAACCCGGACGCTTATAAGAAATCCCGCTATGACCTCCGACGAACCATCAAACAGGCAAAGAGTCAATACAGGTCTAAGATTGAATCATACTACACTGGCTCTGACGCTCGTCGTATGTGGCAGGGCTTGAAAACTATTACAGACTACAAAGGGAAGCACAGCCGCGAGCTGCCCAGTGACACAAGCCTACCAGACGAGCTAAACCACTTCTATGCTCGCTTCGAGGCAAGCAACACTGAAGCATGCATGAGAGCACCAGCTGTTCCGGACGACTATGTGATCACGCTCTCCGTAGCCGATGTGAGTAAGACTTTTAAGCAGGTCAACATTCACAAGGCCGCAGGGCCAGACGGATTACCAGGACGTGTACTCCGAGCATGTGCTGACCAACTGGCAAGTGTCTTCACTGACATTTTCAACATGTCCCTGACTGAGTCTGTAATACCAACATGTTTCAAGCAGACCACCATAGTCCCCGTGCCCAAGAACTCTAAGATAACCTGCCTAAATGACTACTGACCCGTGGCACTGACGTCTGTAGCCATGAAGTGCTTTGAAAGACTGGTCATGGCTCACATCAACAGCATAATCCCAGAAACCCTAGACCCACTCCAATTTGCATACCGCCCCAACAGATCCACAGATGATGCAATCTCTATCGCACTCCACACTGCCCTTTCCCACCTGGACAAGAGGAACACCTACGTGAGAATGCTATTCATTGACTACAGCTCAGCATTCAACACCATAGTGCCCTCTAAGCTCATCACTAAGCTAAGGATCCTGGGACTAAACACCTCCCTCTGCAACTGGATCCTGGACTTCCTGACGGGCCGCCCCCAGGTGGTAAGGGTAGGTAACAACACATCTGCCACACTGATCCTCAACACGGGGGCCCCTCAGGGGTGCGTGCTCAGTTCCCTCCTGTACTCTCTGTTCACCCATGACTGCATGGCCAGGCACGACTCCAACACCATCATTAAGTTTGCCGACGACACAACAGTGGTAGGCCTGATCACCGACAACGATGAGACAGCCTATAGGGAGGAGGTCAGAGATCTGGCCGTGTGGTGCCAGGACAACAACCTCTCCATCAACGTGACCAAGACAAAGGAGATGATTGTGGACTACAGGAAAAAAAAGAGGACTGAGCACTGTAGTGGAACAGGTTGAGAGCTTCAAGTTCCTTGGTGTCCACATCACCAACGAACTATCATGGTCCAAACACACCAAGACAGTCGTGAAGAGGGCACGACAAAGCCTATTCCCCCTCAGGAGACTAAAAAGATTTGGCATGGGTCCTCAGATCCTCAAAAAATTCTACAGCTGCACCATCGAGAGCATCCTGACTGGTTGCATCACCGCCTGGTATGGCAACTGCTTGGCCTCTGACCGCAAGGCACTACAGAGGGTAGTGCGTACGGCCCAGTACATCACAGGGGCAAAGCTCCCTGCCATCCAGGACCTCTACCAGGCGGTGTCAGAGGAAGGCCCTCAAAATTGTCAAAGACTCCAGTCACCCTAGTCATAGACTGTTCTCTCTGCTACCGCACGGCAAGCGGTACCGGAGTGCCAAGTCTAGGTCCAAAAGACTTCTCAACAGCTTCTACCCCCAAGCCATAAGACTCCTGAACAGCTAATCATGGCTACCCGGACTATTTGCACTGCCCCCCCACCCCATACTTTTTACGCTGCTGCTACTCTGTTAAGTATTTATGCATAGTCACTTTAACTCTACCCACATGTACATATTACCTCAACTACCTCAACTAGCCGTACATATTACCTCAACTACCTCAACTAGCCGGTGCCCCCGCACATTGACTATGCAACGGTACCCCCCTGTATATATAGCCTCCCTACTGTCACTTTATTCTGTTGTATATATAGCCTCCCTACTGTCACTTTATTTTTACTTCTGCTCTTTTTTTCTCAACACTTTTTTGTTGTTGTTTTATTCTTACTTTTTTGTTTAAAATAAATGCACTGTTGGTTAAGGGCTGTAAGTAAGCATTTCACTGTAGTGTCTGCACCTGTTGTATTCGGCGCATGTGACCAATAAAATTTGATTTGATTTGATTTGAACTGTATGAGACTAGTACAAGATGTACCCGTCCCAAACTTAGTCGAACCAAAGTGTATTTAGTTGTCTCAACTCTTTATTTGTCAATTTTGCTAAAGATGAAGCTACTTTAAGGAATATCCTTGGAGAGACCAACATATTCTCTCTCATGTATATCACATATGGATATTAAAATGCATGTACCATGTTGAGAATTCCTCTGCCGGAGACTAACACCCTCTTCAGCTCTCTGTCAAGCTCCCCCAGACGTATAGCTCTGGTCCAGGTCGTTGGTGTGTGTTCCTCCACTGCTATACGTTTGGGGGTAGCTCTGGTCCAGGTCGTTAGTATTCCTAAACACTCTTAGAACAGATGTGTTACTTTTCTAAGAGTGTTCTAACGCAGTGGAGGAACACACATCAACAACCTGGACCAGAGCTACCCCCAAACGTATAGCAGTGGAGGAACACACACCAACAACCTGGACCAGAGCTACCCCCAAACGTATAGCAGTGGAGGAACACACACCAACGACCTGGACCAGAGCTACCCCCAAACGTATAGCAGTGGAGGAGCACACACCAACAACCTGGACCAGAGCTACCCCCAAACGTATAGCAGTGGAGGAACACACACCAACAACCTGGACCAGAGCTACCCCCAAACGTATAGCAGTGGAGGAACACACACCAACAACCTGGACCAGAGCTACCCCCAAACGTATACCAGTGGAGGAACACACACCAACAACCTGGACCAGAGCTACCCCCAAACGTATAGCAGTGGAGGAGCACACACCAACAACCTGGACCAGAGCTACCCCCCAAACGTATAGCAGTGGAGGAACACACACCAACAACCTGGACCAGAGCTACCCCCCAAACGTATAGCAGTGGAGGAGCACACACCAACAACCTGGACCAGAGCTACCCCCAAACGTATAGCAGTGGAGGAACACACACCAACAACCTGGACCAGAGCTACCCCCAAACGTATAGCAGTGGAGGAACACACACCAACAACCTGGACCAGAGCTACCCCCAAACGTATAGCAGTGGAGGAGCACACACCAACAACCTGGACCAGAGCTACCCCCAAACGTATAGCAGTGGAGGAGCACACACCAACAACCTGGACCAGAGCTACCCCCAAACGTATAGCAGTGGAGGAGCACACACCAACAACCTGGACCAGAGCTACCCCCAAACGTATAGCAGTGGAGGAACACACACCAACAACCTGGACCAGAGCTACCCCCAAACGTATAGCAGTGGAGGAGCACACACCAACAACCTGGACCAGAGCTACCCCCAAACGTATAGCAGTGGAGGAACACACACCAACAACCTGGACCAGAGCTACCCCCAAACGTATAGCAGTGGAGGAGCACACACCAACAACCTGGACCAGAGCTACCCCCAAACGTATAGCAGTGGAGGAGCACACACCAACAACCTGGACCAGAGCTACCCCCAAACGTATAGCAGTGGAGGAACACACACCAACAACCTGGACCAGAGCTACCCCCAAACGTATAGCAGTGGAGGAGCACACACCAACAACCTGGACCAGAGCTACCCCCAAACGTATAGCAGTGGAGGAGCACACACCAACAACCTGGACCAGAGCTACCCCCAAACGTATAGCAGTGGAGGAGCACACACCAACAACCTGGACCAGAGCTACCCCCAAACGTATAGCAGTGGAGGAGCACACACCAACAACCTGGACCAGAGCTACCCCCAAACGTATAGCAGTGGAGGAACACACACCAACAACCTGGACCAGAGCTACCCCCAAACGTATAGCAGTGGAGGAACACACACCAACAACCTGGACCAGAGCTACCCCCAAACTCAGTCGGGCCCTGCTGCAGCAGATTGCAGGGCCATAAAATGGGATAGTGAGCTCGCAATTGTTTTCTATTTACTTTTGTTTTTTATTTATTTAACTTACTCCTTTCTCCAGGAAGTCCCATTGAGGTTAAAAAAATAACTATTTTCAGTGTGTTGCATTTTCTATTCTTGGTTTCTACCCATTTTGCCATGGGGTGGAGTTTTCTTTCTTCTTCAGTTTTAAAGCTAATTTCCTGCAATTCTACACATTTTGCCATGACTTATTTTTAGCAGACGCTCTTATCCAGAGCGACTTACAGTTAGTTAGTGCATACATTTTCATACTGGCCCCCCCGTGGGAATCGAACCCACAACCCTGGCGTTGCAAGCGCCATGCTCTACCAACTGAGCTACAGGGGACCTGTATGCCATGTAAATATGACATTGAGTGACTAACAAAATCAAATGGGTGCGCCCTGGAGGTCAGGACCCCTGGGCACGCCGGTAAAAACTTCACCCTGGAGCATGTAACGATCTACACAGCTCTCACCTGAACAGGACCAAGGGGTGCTTTTATACATTTGACATGTTCCCCCCTGAAAATAATTACCAAAACTATGGTTCGTACCCTGTCACAGGTATCCTCTGCACCCTGCCGGAGGACAGAGGACAGGACCTGGCCAAAGCCCTAGTCAGCAGCATGTCCAGGAGGCTCTATGCTCAGGGCTACCCAGTGTTCTGCTTCATAGAGGAGGAGAACACAATTATCCTACAGCCTCTTCACCAGCCTGGGCTTTACTGAGGACCCTCAGTACAGGGCTGCATGGTACCAGTTATATTATTAACGTTAGCTAGTTCTGGGCTTTACTGAGGACCCTCAGTACAGGCATGCATGGTTCGCCTTTAACAGTTTGCGACTAAGGTTTTGCATAGAGATCAATATTGACAAAAGCTACTTGATCCAAATAAAATGCAAGTGTATGGAGAGATCATATCATTGCAGGAGGATGGACTTTGACCAAATATTACTTTGAACATTAAATTAAATATTATGCTTTTAAATGCATCTTATCAATGCACACGATTCAAATACCTATTATTTATTTTTTTTTACCCCTTTTTCTCCCCAGTTTGTAGTTACAGTTTTGTCCCATCGCTGCAACTCCCGTACGGACTCGGGAGAGCCAAAGGTCGAGAGCCATGCGTCCTCCGAAACACGACCCTGCCAAGCTGCACTGCTTCTTGACACACTGCTCGCTGAACCCGGAAACCAACCGCACCAGTGTGTTGGAGGAAACACCGTACAACTGGCGACCGAAGTCAGCATGCATGCGCCCCCAGCCCGCCACAATGAGTCGCTAGAGCGCGATGGGACAAGGACATCCCGGCCGGGCCAAACTCTCCCCTAACCCGGAAGACGCTGGGCCAATTGTGCGCCACCTCATGAATCTCCCGGTCGCGGCCGGCTGCGATGCAGTGCTTTAGACCGCTACGCCACTCGGAGAGGCCCTTCAAAGACCTTTTACACTAGCAAAGATTATTGTTTGTGTTTCTCCATGCAAATGTTTAGTGTAAACTGTGTGGTTTAGATTAGAACACCACAAAGGAAAATATTATAATTGTATTCTTAGCTGTAACATATTATCAGTGTTGTGTTTAGAGTTCTGATGGTAAATGTTAATTTAATAACTGAAATGAGGGTATTTTTCCTTTAATAACTTTATTGTATGAAACATAAGAAACCATTTCTCGTTCACCTTCGTTTGTTGATTACTGAACTCCACAGGCTGATGCTAACACCTAGTGGTTAGATTTCCTCAGAAGTTATGGTCCCTGCTTTAAAAGCAAAACAACTCAAAGTTTAGACTAGACAAAATGTTACACTGTACAACAATTTAACATTCTCAACACAGTGTAAAGTCAGTGATGCATTTTCTAGCTTGAAATACTTCCTTGAGGTGACGCAACACTACACTAAATAGCTGTTGTCAAACGTGTCAAGCTCAAAATAGGGCAATGGCGCAAAAAGACAGTCGCAGGACAGAGTATAAAATACTAAATTGTCTGTTTCTGAGAAGACTAACACTCCTTAGTCCAAGTCACCAGTCAAATGTGTCAGAAAATAAAAGAAATGTCTGTATCTGGGGGTGAGAGTACTTCTAGGTCTCTGGAAGGGAGTAGTAGCAATGCCATCCGTTACATCAGCAGCAAAGACACCTTCACCTCCTCTCTCTGTACTCCTCCAGTCGTACCAGCCATCTCTCCCAGTAGTGTAGCACCTGCTCTGAGCTCAGTTGATGAGGATGGGCCGGGGAACCATCTTTATAGGCCACCACTATCAGTCCATTCTCAACCTGCAGGGACAAAGTGGAGGTAGCCATGGAGGAAATGAAGCACATTGTATAGCATGTAGGAAAGAGATACCACATGTTTCATGGGGAGAGAGTCAGCCAGTCCCAATTTGCTCCCTGCCCCTCCCCCTTGGACGTTTGCAGATCTGTAAGGTGGCAGCAATACTGGAAGTTCCTTCACTACACTGCTTATACCTACCCAGAACCTTCAGAACTGGAAGCTCCTTCACTACACTGCTTATACCTGTGAAGGAGCAACGGTTGCAACTAAAAACAATATCCTTTTAGCCAGCTACATTCGTTCGCAGCGACGCCGTTTTTCAAACAAAGTCAACACAGTAGCCATTGCTAGCCAGCCAACACTACCAGCTGGCTGTGGTAGCTAAATACAATATCTTTGTGCTAGCTACCCAACGTTTAATCGTTGCTGCGTTATGAAAGGTAAGCTTGGCTTCTTATATGGTGTTGAGTAAAGCTTAAACAATGTATTTAGATTGTAGGTAGGTATTGTAGTTTGGTATTATAGGTAGCTTACTCAGGTAGTTATTGAAGGTTATTGTAAGTAATTATTGTAGGTAAGGACTGTATTCGGCGGACTCCGGCGAAGCACGAGGCTAGCCTACCCACTACTTGGACCAACAAAGCTAGCTAGCTAGCGGGTAGCTACCGGCAACTTTTAGCAACTGTGGTTAGTTGTTTCCAATGTTATTTCATGCTTAAGAGTACCTGTGATTGAGCCAGCTAGCTGCTACCATTCAGCTGTTTTTCTAACCTCATCCGAGGCATTAACGTTAGGTGGTTGGTAGCTGCTGTACTTAATTACAGCTACTGATAACAGTCTGCTGTAGTTTACAACAATTCTAATTTCTAAAGTGGAAGTTGGGAGAGTTTTACTCGGGTGGTTCAGTGAAACAATTATAGTTTCTGAGGTGGAAGTTGGGAGAGTTATATATATATTTTTTTTTTGGTGAGGGAGGCATGCTCTCTCCTTTCCCTGATGTTTAGTTCATTTCATCCCGATCTCCTCTGCATTATTGTAGCCATCTGCTGCAGCCTGTCAACTATGCCTCTGCCTATCCCTGTTCTCTCCTCTCCGCACAGGCTACACAAACGCCTCACACCGCGTGGCTGCTGCCTCTCTAACCTGGTGGTCCCTGCACGCACCACACACCTGGAGTTCCAGGTCTCAGGCAGCCTCTGGAACTGCCGTTCTGCCGCCAACAAGGCTGACTTCATCCCAGCCTATGCCACCCTCCAGTCCCTCGACTTCCTGGCACTGACGGAAACATGGATTAATTTTTCCCCTAACCCATCTGTCTATCTCTTCATTTGAATTCCACGCTGTCACAGTCGCTAGCCCATTTAAGCTTAATATCCTTGTCATCTATCGCCCTCCAGGTTCCCTTGGAGAGTTCATCAATGAGCTTGACGCCTTGATAAATTCCTTTCCTGAGGATGGCTCACCCTTCACAGTCTTGGGGGATTTCAACCTCCCCACGTCTACATTTGACTCATTTCTCTCTGCCTCCTTCTTTCCACTCCTCTCCTCTTTTGACCTCACCCTCTCACCATCCCCCCCCCCCCACTCACAAGGCAGGCAATACGCTTGACTTCATCTTTACTAGATGTTGCTCTTCTACTAATCTCACTGCAACTCCCCTCCATGTCTCCGACCACTACTTTGTATCCTTTTCTCTCTCGCTCTCCTCCAACACTACTCACTCTGCCCCTACACAGATGGTAACGCGCCGCCGCAACCTTCGCTCTCTCTCTCCCACTACTCTCTCCTCTTCCATCCTATCATCTCTTCCCTCTGCTCAATCCTTCTCCCTCCAATCTCCTGATTCTGCCTCCTCAACCCTCCTCTCCTCCCTTTCTGCATCCTTTGACTCCCTGTGTCCCCTATCCTCCCGGCCGGCTCGGTCCTCCCCTCCAGCTCTGTGGCTTGATGACATTGCGAGCTCACAGAACAGAGCTCCGGGCAGCTGAGCGGAAATGGAAGAAAACTAAACTCCCTGCCAACCTGGCATCTTTTCACTCCCTCCTCTCTACATTTTCTTCATCTGTTTCTGCTGCTAAGGCCACTTTCTACCACTCTAAATTCCAAGCATCTGCCTCTAACCCTAGGAAGCTCTTTGCCACATTCTCACTGCTGAATCCTCTCCCCCCCTCCCTCTCTGTGGATGACTTTGTCAACCACTTTGAAAAGAAGGTTGACGACATCCGATCCTCGTTTGTTAAGTCTAATGACACTGCTGGTCCTGCTCACACTGCCCTACCCTATGCTTCGACTTCTTTCTCCCCTCTCTCTCCAGATAAAATCTTGCGACTAGTGACTGCAGGCCGCCAAACAACCTGCCCGCTTGACCCCATCCCCTCCTCTCTTCTCCAGACCATCTCCGGTGACCTTCTCCCCTACCTCACCTCGCTGATCAACTCATCCTTGACCGCTGGCCATGTCCCTTCCGTCTTCAAGAGAGCGAGAGTTGCACCCCTTCTCAAAAAACCAACACTCGATCCCACTGATGTCAACAACTACAGACCAGTATCCCTTCTTTCTTTTCTTTCCAAAACTATTGGGCGTGCCGTCTTTAGCCAACTCTCTTGCTATCTCTCTCAGAATTACCTTCTTGATCCAAACCAGTCAGGTTTCAGGACTGGTCATTCAACTGAGACTGCTCTTCTCTGTGTTACGGAGGCTCTCCGCACTGCTAAAGCTAACTCTCTCTCCTCTGCTCTTGTCCTTCTAGACCTGTCTGCTGCCTTTGATACAGTGAACCATCAGATCCTCCTCTCCACCCTCTCCGAGCTGGGCATCTCCGGCGCGGCTCACTCCTGGATTGCGTCCTACCTGACCGGTCGCTCCTACCAAGTGGCGTGGCGAGAAGCTGTCTCCGCACCACGTGCTCTCACCACTGGTGTCCCCCAGGGCTCAGTTCTAGGCCCTCTCCTTTTCTCCCTATACACCAAGTCACTTGGCTCTGTCATATCCTCACATGGCCTCTCCTATCATTGCTACGCTGACGATACACAACTAATCTTCTCCTTTCCCCCTTCTGATAACCAGGTGGCGAATCGCATCTCTGCATGTCTGGCCGACATATCAGTATGGATGACGGATCACCACCTCAAGCTGAACCCTGGCAAGACGGAGCTGCTCTTCCTCCCGGGGAAGGACTGCCCGTTCCATGATCTCGCCATCACGGTTGACAACTCTGTTGTGTCCTCCTCCCAGAGTGCGAAGAGCCTTGGCGTGACCCTGGACAACACCCTGTCGTTCTCCGCCAACATCAAGGCGGTGACCCGATCCTGCAGGTTCATGCTCTACAACATTCGGAGAGTACGACCCTGCCTTACACAGGAAGCGGCACAGGTCCTAATCCAGGCACTTGTCTTCTCCCGTCTGGATTACTGCAACTCGCTGTTGGCTGGGCTCCCTGCCTGTGCCATTAAACCCCTACAACTCATCCAGAATGCCGCAGCCTGTCTGGTGTTCAACCTTCCCAAGTTCTCTCACGTCACCCCCCTCCTCCGCACACTCCACTGGCTTCCAGTTGAAGCTCGCATCCGTTACAAGACCATGGTGCTTGCCTATGGAGCAGTGAGGGGAACGGCACCTCCGTACCTTCAGGCTCTGATCAGTCCCTACACCCAGGCGAGGGCATTGCGTTCATCCACCTCTGGCCTGCTGGCTCCCCTTCCTCTGCGGAAGCATAGTTCCCGCTCAGCCCAGTCAAAGCTGTTCGCTGCTCTGGCACCCCAATGGTGGAACAAGCTCCCTCACCACCTTCCGGAGACATTTGAAACCCCACCTCTTTAAGGAACACCTGGGATAGGATAAAGTAATCCTTCTACCCCCCCCCCCCCAAAAAAAAAAAAAGTATAATTGTAAAGTGGTTATCCCACTGGCTATAGGGTGAATGCACCAATTTGTAGTCGCTCTGGATAAGAGCGTCTGCTAAATGACGTAAATGTGCCCTTGAGCAAGGCACTTAACCCTAATTGCTCCTGTAAGTCGCTCTGGATAAGAGCGTCTGCTAAATGACTAAAATGTAAATGTAATACCTACCCAGAACCTTCAGAACTGGAAGCTCCTTCACTACACTGCTTATACCTACCCAGAACCAAAAGCTCCCTCACTACACTGCTTATACCTACCCAGAACTGCAAACATTGAAGGGTTAGGGCCGAGGAGGAGCGGTAGGAAGCGAATTAGGACAGGCTGAGAGAGTATGGTGGTCTCCAGGGGTGTAGTGGAGGGTAAATGCGGGTAAATGCAGTTTACGCAGCTTTTGTATTTTTGCTTGTGCGGTTACCCCACCTTCTGATGAAAAATGCATTGAAAGTACAGGGAGCGTTACTGTACTCACCATGAACTGCGATCAACGTTTACCCACCTAATAGTTTTTTTTTTTTTACCGCTACATCGCTGGTGGTCTCGTTTAAAATCACACCTACCTGGTAGTTGTAGTTCACGTCGTTGTTTAAGGCCCCAACGTAGGCTGCCACCTGTAGAGGGTTGTCGTACGTGTTGCTGAGGAACGGTTTAGACCTCTCTGATGTTTTCCAATCGATCACACACAGCACCCCCCTGAGGAAGGAAGGGGGAGACGTTTCCCCGGGACACAGTTTAGAACTAGTCCAGGGGCCCTTCCACTTGAGATTCTTCATTGAGCACGCACGTTTTATAGTCTGGGGGGGGGAAACTGGCTGTGGGAATCACACAAGTGGAGACAATGAATAAAAGTGCGAGTTGGCCAAATAAACGGACAGGTCAGGTAGAGATCGAGTCCACTGCATTGCAGACAATGCATTACATCAAATTGCTACATCATACGATGTGGTTAGCTGACGTGTTGAACACCTATCAAGTTGTTGAGAGATCTATTAGTCGTCTGCAATGTAGTCAGCCTGGAACATGGCCCACCATCACCACCCTTACCTGTACAGAGCCACACAGTCCACAATCCCCAGGTAGCCTAGTGTGTCATGCTGCACACGGCTCTCGATGGCTCTCACTCCCCTAACGTCCTCCAACACATGGCGTACACTCTCCATGTATCCCTCTACCTCGGACGGAACCGCTGGTGCCTCCTCAGGATCTTCCCCCGGTACCTCCTTTGTTGTTGTCAATGGGAGAACACTCTCCACGGCCGTATGGAAAAGCTTCCCTTGCCTGAAGAGATCTGACATAGAAACATTTGGGTCATTTGAATGACAGTGTGTGTGTGTGTGTGTCCTCATGTGCAGAAAATTCATATTTTAGAGCCTTAAACAAACC
This sequence comes from Coregonus ussuriensis, assembly GCA_031479575.1. Classification (NCBI taxonomy): domain Eukaryota; kingdom Metazoa; phylum Chordata; class Actinopteri; order Salmoniformes; family Salmonidae; genus Coregonus; species Coregonus ussuriensis. The sequence continues at coordinate 46,310,855 of CM062503.1, read as the reverse complement.
TTTAGAATCAGAGGGTTCTGCCTACTTACTCTGACTGTATTCCTTGAAGCCATCCTCTCCCAGTTGAGCTATCATCTTCCTCCTCCATCTCTCCAGGTAAAACTGTTGCTCTGGGGACATAGTCTCCTGTAGGATACGGGTCACACTGGGCCCTGAGCCTCTGTCCTGACCCCTCCGTAGGATAATTCTGGCTGGAGCCCCTCCAAACTCAGTTTTGCCAGATTCAAATACCTTGTCTTGGTTGAGCAACGGGTGGAGGATTTTAGGCACTTTGGATGGTGGTTGGGTTCGATGAGATGGTGTTGGGGATTTTATCACAGGTCCGTAGATTTGAACATCTTGCTCCTCTAGGATCTCGGGAGTTTGAGCACTGACTCTGTGGGACACAACTGACTTGAGGAGTGAGGAGTAGCGTCCGCTGTCCACCGAACTGTATGGACTGCTTTTCTTGCGAGCTGGACAGACATTGGAGGTGGAGAAAGTATTCACGGAAGTCCGGGTACCATGGGAGAAGAGTCCAGGGACAACCCTAGATGGCTCCCCAACACGCTGGGCACATCTCAACAGTTGATGAAAATGCATTCTAGTTAGCTGGTTGGAGCACACAGTGAAAGTTGTAGGATATAACTATTTATTTCTTTATCTTTGCGTTTGCAGCTAGGTATTTAAAGTGACTCAAGACAGCAAAACCTTAGGTTATGCTTTGGTTACATGAAATAATTAATGAAGATATAGAAAAATAACGAATTAAGTTAGAGGATAGCAGTCACCTCTCCCAAACGTCGCGCCATTTTTGTTGTTAAAACCTTTTCACCGGAGAGAGAGAGAGAGGTTGCCGGGGCTTGTATTTTCTTCTCAAGGAAATCCTGTGTGGGATAAGATAGAAAAAACTACAAGTCCAGTAATTCATTTGAAGGTGTGTCTTTGAAACTGGTCCGTGTTTTCCTGACATGGAATCAAAGTGAACTTTGATATTGTAGCTGGAAACCAGCCCTAAAAAAAATAAGCTTGTTTGAAAAGTTCACATACTCCGTGGCCATATACAGTACCTTTTTAAAATACGTAATAATTGAGGATGTTTAATTGTTGCATCGGTATGTTCAAAATGCCACGTGCGTTGAATCAACAACAAAAAAAGAACAAACAGTTATTTTGATTGACGTTCAGAAACCTTGAAACCTTGTCCAATCAAAAACATCAGTGCGAATCAGTGGGCGGAATTTATCTGTCATAGGACAGGGGGGGGGGTGTTTTTGAAGCTAGCGAATATAGATTTACAGCGCAATTTGTACCGTTTGTATTGTGTTTTTATAATCATGACATCTACCCTTGATGATAGCGAAAAAGAAAAGGTAAGTTATAAGCGATGTACGCGAATAACGTCGGATCGTTAGCCAACTACCTAGCTATTTGATTAACGTAACGTTAGCTAGCCCGCTAATGCGGCTAGCTGTGGTTAGATGAGACAATGTATCTAGTTAGCTAGCTAGGAAGTTTGAGACGCTCACTTTCTTCAAGCACAACGGTACGTTATTTATACAATCGGCTATCTATGATAACTTTAGCTGACTAGCTAATGAACTGAAAGTAAGGCTGCTTAGCCTGCTATCTAGCTAAAAGAAACACGTTAGTGTGTTGAAAGTAACAGTACGTTAGCTAACTTAGTATTGTATTTCCTTTGGTGTTGACCTAGCTAGCTAACGTTAACTTGTTAGCTAGCTACTTCACCGTCGAATGTTGTCACAATATCTTATGCATTATTGTATTGTCACCAATCCTGGCTACTTTAGTTTTGCCATAAAATGCTTGATATTGTATTGTTCAATTGTATAGTGAGCGTTGTGCCAGTAACCGAAAGGTCGCTGGTTCTAATCCCCGAGCCGACTAGATGAAAAATATGTCGATGTGCCCTTGAGCAAGGCACTTAACCCTAATTGCTCCTGTAAATCGCTCTGGATAAGAGCGTCTGCTAAATGACAAAAAATAATAATAATTGTAGGCTCTCTCTTAAGTCTTCTACTGCCTCTGCCAAGAGAGCTGGGCTTTTTTTAATTTTAATTTTTTTATTTCACCTTTATTTAACCAAGTAAGCCAGTTGAGAACAAGTTCTCATTTACAACTGCGACCTGGCCAAGATAAAGCAAAGCAGTGTGATAAAAACAACAACAACAGAGTTACATATGGGGTAAACAAAACCTACAGTCAATAACACAACAGAAAATATATATACAGTGTGTGCGAATGTAGTAAATTATGGAGGTAAGGCAATAAATAGGTCATAATGCAAAATAATTACAATTTCGTATTAACACTAGAATGATAGATGTGCAAGAGATGATGTGCAAATAGAGATACTGGGGTGCAAAATAAATAACAATATGGGGCTGAGGTAGTTGGGTGGGCTAATTTCAGATGGGCTGTGTACAGGTGCAGTGATCGGTAAGGTGCTCTGACAACTGATGCTTAAAGATAGTGAGGGAGATAAGTCTCCAGCTTCAGAGATTTTTCGTTCCAGTCATTGGCAGCAGAGAACTGGAAGGAATGGCGGCCAAAGGAGGTGTTGGCTTTGGGGATGACCAGTGAGGTATACCTGCTGGAGCGCAGACTACGGGTGGGTGTTGCTATGGTGTTGCTATGAGCTAAAATAAGGCGGGGATTTGCCTAGCAGTGATTTATAGATGACCTGGAGCCAGTGGGTTTGGCGACGAATATGTAGTGAGGACCAGCCAACAAGAGCGTACAGGTCACAGTGGTGGGTAGTATATGGGGCTTTGGTGACAAAACGGCTGGCACTGTGATAGACTACATCCAATTTGCTGAGTAGAGTGTTGGAGGCTATTTTGTAAATGACATCGCCAAAGTCAAGGATCTGTAGGATAGTCAGTTTTACGAGGGCATGTTTGGCAGCATGAGTGAAGGAGGCTTTGTTGCGAAATAGGAAGCCGATTCTAGATTTAACTTTTGATTGGAGATGCTTAATATGAGTCTGGAAGGAGAGTTTACAGTCTAACCAGACACCTAGGTATTTGTAGTTGTCCACATACTCTAGGTCAGACCCGCCGAGAGTAGTGATTCTAGTCGGGTGGGTGGGTGCAAGCAGCGTTCAGTTGAAGAGCATTCATTTAGTTTTACTAGTGTTTAAGAGCAGTTGGAGGCTATGGAAGGAGTGTTGTATGGCGTTGAAGCTCGTTTGGAGGTTTGTTAACAGTGTCCAATGAAGGGCCAGATGTATACAAAATGGTGTCGTCCGCGTAGAGGTGGATCCAAGTGTCACCAGCAGCAAGAGCGACATCATTGATATACACAGAGAATAGAATTGGCCCGAGAATTGAACCCTGTGGCACCCCCACAGACTGCCATAGGTCCAGACAACAGGCCCTCCGATTTGACACATTGAACTCTATCTGAGAAGTAGTTGGTGAACCAGGCGAGGCAGTCATTTGAGAAACCAAGGCTATTTAGTCTGCCAATAAGAATGCGGTGGTTGACAGAGTCGAAAGCCTTGGCCAGGTCGATGAAGACTGCTGCACAGTACTGTCTTTTATCGATCGCGGTTATAATATCGTTTAGGACCTTGAGCGTGGTTGAGGTGCACCCATGACCAGCTCGAAAACCGGATTGCATAGCGGAGAATGTACGGTGGGATTCGAAATGGTCGGTGATCTGTTTGTTAACTTGGCTTTCAAGTTAAGGGGGGGGGGGGGAGGGCAAGTTGCAGCGGAGGGTGCAGAGCTTTTATGTCACGGATGGCAGTGCATTGGCTTCTTCAATAACGTCAGACCAGGCTCGCTGGTTCAATTTCTGCTCTTGCCGTTTCCCCCCAATCACTATATTTGGAATGATATGTGGCTAGAGGGCTATTGATTTTCGAGTGTGGAGCACAGACCAGTGAGCTAACCATTGCCTTTGGGGACTTGCAACGTGGCAGTAACAGGTTACTTTTTTGCATTGCATATTCTTTGGTGCACAATAAATCACAATAGTGTTGTGCGCAAAGTATTGTCCTGGCCAATGACAGAAGAACTCAGATGGCTTACATATGGACTGGCTTGGAATTGGAAAGTCCTGCGTTTTTTTTTCATTTCCTGTTAGACTTTACAGAGGAAACTTCCACTGCTATATTTCTGATGACTCTGCAATGCTGAGTATCAGAGTACAGGCTGTGGATCATTCACACAGTACTAGCCTATCTATCTATGAATCCTAATAACATCTGGATCAAGTTTATGATCAAGGTTTCTCAAATCCTGTTCAAATTATGTTTCACCCACTCAAACAGAAACAGCTGTTCAGATGGGAGAAATGGAGCCTTGACAACAATAACCATAGGGAGTGTTAAGATGCTACAAACAGATCTGGGACCAGGCTAGGAGAAATGTACACTAGCAGATTCTTGTGAACCCTGACTTACCCATTTCGGGAGAACAGCTGGAGTAATTCCACCAATTTAGTGTGTGTAATTCAATCCCAAGTATGAGTCACATATCACAGGGCTTTGAATTCAGTGAAGAGTAATGGGAGTTACTGGTAATCCACTCTAAAGTGAAAGAAAGCCTTCATTTGTGTTGTGTTAGACCAGATCTCTCTCCACTCTGTCCTCTCCAGTCTAAGGTCACATTCAATAGTACACGGGTAGTCAACAGTAAGGTTTTCAAGAATATGTTAGGGAGTTTGGAATAGGTATCCCTGAGACATGGTACGCCATAATCTACTGCCGTGTCTTTAAAGGTAGGGTCTAGGCCACTTGTTGTCCAGGCCTCACATAGCCTACAGACAGCATTCCCTTCCTGTGAATGCCCTCCTCTAGAATAGATCAGAAATATTCAGTTGAATTTCTGTCTCACACACAAGCATATGTAACATATTTCACAGATGAAGGATTCTGCCAACTGGTAGTTGTGGAAGTTGACCGTGTCCTTGATTCTGTCCCCCTCTCTTAGGCACACTCTGTGTCTGTGGACCTAAACAACGACGCCTCTCTACTCATCGACATTCCTGATGCACTCTGTGAACGAGACAAAGTCAAGTTCACTGTCCACACCAAGGTATGTATTAAAAATGTACCAGTCTTTATCCTTCTCTCACGTCACCCCGCTCCTCCGCACACTCCACTGGCTTCCAGTTGAAGCTCGCATCTGCTACAAGACCATGGTGCTTGCCTACGGAGCTGTGAGGGGAACGGCACCGCCGTACCTTCAGGCTCTGATCAGTCCCTACACCCAAACGAGGGCATTGCGTTCATCCACCTCTGGCCTGCTGGCCCCCCTACCTCTGTGGAAGCACAGTTCCCGCTCAGCCCAGTCAAAACTGTTCGCTGCTCTGGCACCCCAATGGTGGAACAAGCTCCCTCACGACGCCAGGACAGCGGAGTCACTCACCACCTTCCGGAGACACTTGAAACCCTACCTCTTTAAGGAATACCTGGAATAGTATAAAAGTAATCCTTCTACCCCCACCCCACCCCCACCCCCCACGTGCTGCCAAATTCTCTAAAACGATGTTGGAGGGTGTCTTGTGGTAGAGACATTAACATACAATTATCTGGCAACAGCTCTGGTGGACATTGTTGCAGTCAGCATGCCATCTGCAAGCTCCCTCAAATTTTGAGACGTCTGTGGCATTGTGTTGTGTGACAAAACTGCACATTTGAGAGTGCCTTTTATTGTCCCCAGCACAAGGTCCACTAATGTAATGATCATGCTGTTTAATCAGCTTCTTGATATGCCACACCTGTCAGGTGGATGGATTATCTTGGCAAAGGAGAAATGCTCACTAACAGGGATGTAAACAAATTTGAGAGAAATAAGCTTTTTGTGCGTCTGGAAAATTTCAGGGATCTTTTATTTCAGCTCATGAAACATGGGACCAGCACTTTACATGTTGTGTTTATATTTTTGTTCAGTGTATATTAAAGCCTTTTGATAATGCACTTTAAATGGAGCTTGACTTGAATTGTCTTGTCTGTCTCACCAGACCACCCTGAGCTCCTTCCAGAAGCCAGACTTCTCTGTTCCTAGGCAACATGAGGACTTTATCTGGCTCCATGACACGCTGGTTGAAACTGAAGACTATGCTGGGCTCATTGTGAGTGACCTGTTAAGTCCACCACACACACACACACACACACACGCTGGTTTGAGACTATGCCGGTCTCATCGTGAGTGACTTGAATAGTCTACGGCAGTGGTTCTCAACTGGTTTTGCCTCGGGACCCAAATTGAACCAGGTTGTCTCAGTCGCGACCCAATATTCGCATCCCAAAAAGAATCGCCAAAAATATAAAATCTGGAAAACTATTTTTTAATGCTATATTGATATTGAATGTAGCAATTATATGACAAGGGAACAACATTCCCACCTCTTTCATTGTCAATAATACAATTTTGCCCATATTCAAGATGAAGAATGTTAGTAAACTCACTGGTTTGAGACCACAACAATCTACCAAAATGGCGCCGCTAATAGCTCTATATTAAGTTCATTATCATTTCTACACGCTTTCTACCTGGTTTAAGTCGTTTAAGTTCGGAGGATGTTGTCATTACATTTTTTATTGTAATTTAATTTTTTACTGAGACACCCACGACCAACCAGTTGAGAATCGCTGGTCTACGGACCACACACACCACTTATTTATAGTTGAATGTAATTTCACAAGTTCACTGTCATTACATGTAAGTGTTACTTGAAGGGGAATGTGCGGAGGACTCTGTAGTGTCTGCTCAAATGTTCTGAATACCATCGGCTCTATCACTGAGTTTTATTACAGCTCTGCATACAGCTGGTGTAAGAAATCTTACCAGAAACTCACCTCTCCTCCTTTCCTCTCCCGCCTCTCCCTGTCTGTCCAGATCCCTCCAGCCCCCCCGAAGCCAGACTTTGAGAGCCCCAGGGAGAAGATGCATAAACTGGGAGAGGGAGAAGCCACCATGACCAAGGAGGAATACACCAAGATGAAGCAGGAGTTAGAAGCGTGAGTTCTGACCCTTACCCCTTGTCACTGTGTCCAAGCTTAATTGGCACAGTATTATAAGATTTCTCTTGAAAATGGTTCTTAATGATTCCTGTGGGAAGGATTCTGGTGATTTCAATATTGTGTGTGTGTATCTGTGTCTGTCTATGTGTGCTCTATCAGTTAGTAATTCGCTGTCTGCCGGCTCTGTCTCTCTTCTAGTGAGTACCTGGCTGTATTCAAGAAGACTGTTCAAGTCCACGAAGTATTCTTGCAGCGACTATCTTCTCACCCCATCCTGAGCAAGGACAGAAACTTCCAGATATTCCTGGAGTATGACCAGGATGTGAGTTTGACACTGAAAAGGAAACATAGAAGACAGACTGCATACTTTCCAGTAGTACTGACTTCCTGGTTCGCTGCTGGGTCGTGTTCACTAGAGCACACCGTAGCAAAACATTTTGCAGTGGAAAATGAACGTTTGTTATTGGACAGTTCAGATAGTACCTCTGTTTCGAGTCGTTTTGTGCCTACTGAACACTACCCTCTGGTCAGTACTGTAGGAGGGAGAGGTGGAGGACAGGACCGTAGGAGGGAGAGGTGGAGGACAGGACTGTAGGAGGGAGAGGACAGGACCGTAGGAGGGAGAGGACAGGACTGTAGGAGGTGGAGGACAGGACCGTAGGAGGGAGAGGTGGAGGACAGGACTGTAGGAGGGAGAGGACAGGACCGTAGGAGGGAGAGGTGGAGGACAGGACTGTAGGAGGGAGAGGACAGGACCGTAGGAGGGAGAGGACAGGACCGTAGGAGGTGGAGGACAGGACTGTAGGAGGGAGAGGACAGGACTGTAGGAGGGAGAGGACAGGACCGTAGGAGGGAGAGGACAGGACTGTAGGAGGTGGAGGACAGGACTGTAGGAGGTGGAGGACAGGACTGTAGGAGGTGGAGGACAGGACTGTAGGAGGTGGAGGACAGGACTGTAGGAGGTGGAGGACAGGACTGTAGGAGGTGGAGGACAGGACTGTAGGAGGTGGAGGACAGGACTGTAGGAGGGAGAGGTGGAGGACAGGACTGTAGGAGGGAGAGGTGGAGGACAGGACTGTAGGAGGGAGAGGACAGGACCGTAGGAGGGAGAGGACAGGACTGTAGGAGGTGGAGGACAGGACTGTAGGAGGTGGAGGACAGGACTGTAGGAGGGAGAGGTGGAGGACAGGACTGTAGGAGGTGGAGGACAGGACTGTAGGAGGGAGAGGTGGAGGACAGGACTGTAGGAGGTGGAGGACAGGACTGTAGGAGGTGGAGGACAGGACTGTAGGAGGGAGAGGACAGGACTGTAGGAGGGAGAGGTGGAGGACAGGACTGTAGGAGGGAGAGGTGGAGGACAGGACTGTAGGAGGGAGAGGTGGAGGACAGGACCGTAGGAGGGAGAGGACAGGACTGTAGGAGGGAGAGGTGGAGGACAGGACTGTAGGAGGGAGAGGACAGGACTGTAGGAGGTGGAGGACAGGACTGTAGGAGGGAGAGGACAGGACTGTAGGAGGGAGAGGTGGAGGACAGGACTGTAGGAGGTGGAGGACAGGACCGTAGGAGGGAGAGGTGGAGGACAGGACTGTAGGAGGTGGAGGACAGGACCGTAGGAGGGAGAGGTGGAGGACAGGACTGTAGGAGGGAGAGGACAGGACTGTAGGAGGGAGAGGTGGAGGACAGGACCGTAGGAGGGAGAGGACAGGACCGTAGGAGGGAGAGGACAGGACCGTAGGAGGGAGAGGACAGGACCGTAGGAGGGAGAGGTGGAGGACAGGACTGTAGGAGGGAGAGGACAGGACCGTAGGAGGGAGAGGACAGGACCGTAGGAGGGAGAGGACAGGACTGTAGGAGGGAGAGGACAGGACCGTAGGAGGGAGAGGACAGGACCGTAGGAGGGAGAGGACAGGACTGTAGGAGGGAGAGGTGGAGGACAGGACTGTAGGAGGGAGAGGTGGAGGACAGGACTGTAGGAGGGAGAGGTGGAGGACTGGACTGTAGGAGGGAGAGGTGGAGGACAGGACTGTAGGAGGGAGAGGTGGAGGACTGGACTGTAGGAGGGAGAGGACAGGACTGTAGGAGGGAGAGGTGGAGGACAGGACTGTAGGAGGGAGAGATGGAGGACAGGACCGTAGGAGGGAGAGGACAGGACTGTAGGAGGGAGAGGTGGAGGACAGGACTGTAGGAGGGAGAGGACAGGACCGTAGGAGGGAGAGGACAGGACCGTAGGAGGGAGAGGACAGGACTGTAGGAGGGAGAGGTGGAGGACAGGACTGTAGGAGGGAGAGGTGGAGGACAGGACTGTAGGAGGGAGAGGTGGAGGACTGGACTGTAGGAGGTGGAGGACAGGACTGTAGGAGGTGGAGGACAGGACTGTAGGAGGTGGAGGACAGGACTGTAGGAGGTGGAGGACAGGACTGTAGGAGGTGGAGGACAGGACTGTAGGAGGGAGAGGACAGGACTGTAGGAGGGAGAGGTGGAGGACAGGACCGTAGGAGGGAGAGGACAGGACCGTAGGAGGGAGAGGTGGAGGACAGGACTGTAGGAGGTGGAGGACAGGACCGTAGGAGGGAGAGGTGGAGGACAGGACTGTAGGAGGTGGAGGACAGGACCGTAGGAGGGAGAGGTGGAGGACAGGACTGTAGGAGGGAGAGGACAGGACTGTAGGAGGGAGAGGTGGAGGACAGGACCGTAGGAGGGAGAGGACAGGACCGTAGGAGGGAGAGGACAGGACCGTAGGAGGGAGAGGACAGGACTGTAGGAGGGAGAGGACAGGACCGTAGGAGGTGGAGGACAGGACCGTAGGAGGGAGAGGACAGGACTGTAGGAGGGAGAGGACAGGACTGTAGGAGGGAGAGGACAGGACTGTAGGAGGGAGAGGTGGAGGACAGGACTGTAGGAGGGAGAGGTGGAGGACAGGACTGTAGGAGGGAGAGGTGGAGGACTGGACTGTAGGAGGGAGAGGTGGAGGACAGGACTGTAGGAGGGAGAGGTGGAGGACTGGACTGTAGGAGGGAGAGGACAGGACTGTAGGAGGGAGAGGTGGAGGACAGGACTGTAGGAGGGAGAGATGGAGGACAGGACCGTAGGAGGGAGAGGACAGGACTGTAGGAGGGAGAGGACAGGACTGTAGGAGGGAGAGGACAGGACTGTAGGAGGGAGAGGTGGAGGACAGGACTGTAGGAGGGAGAGGTGGAGGACAGGACTGTAGGAGGGAGAGGTGGAGGACTGGACTGTAGGAGGTGGAGGACAGGACTGTAGGAGGTGGAGGACAGGACTGTAGGAGGGAGAGGTGGAGGACAGGACCGTAGGAGGTGGAGGACAGGACTGTAGGAGGTGGAGGACAGGACTGTAGGAGGGAGAGGTGGAGGACAGGACTGTAGGAGGGAGAGGACAGGACTGTAGGAGGGAGAGGTGGAGGACAGGACCGTAGGAGGTGGAGGACAGGACTGTAGGAGGTGGAGGACAGGACTGTAGGAGGGAGAGGTGGAGGACAGGACTGTAGGAGGGAGAGGACAGGACTGTAGGAGGGAGAGGTGGAGGACAGGACTGTAGGAGGGAGAGGACAGGACTGTAGGAGGGAGAGGACAGGACTGTAGGAGGGAGAGGTGGAGGACAGGACTGTAGGAGGGAGAGGACAGGACTGTAGGAGGGAGAGGTGGAGGACAGGACCGTAGGAGGTGGAGGACAGGACCGTAGGAGGGAGAGGTGGAGGACAGGACTGTAGGAGGGAGAGGACAGGACTGTAGGAGGGAGAGGTGGAGGACAGGACTGTAGGAGGGAGAGGACAGGACTGTAGGAGGGAGAGGTGGAGGACAGGACTGTAGGAGGGAGAGGACAGGACTGTAGGAGGGAGAGGTGGAGGACAGGACTGTAGGAGGGAGAGGTGGAGGACAGGACTGTAGGAGGGAGAGGTGGAGGACAGGACTGTAGGAGGGAGAGGTGGAGGACAGGACCGTAGGAGGGAGAGGTGGAGGACAGGACCGTAGGAGGTGGAGGACAGGACCGTAGGAGGGAGAGGACAGGACCGTAGGAGGGAGAGGTGGAGGACAGGACTGTAGGAGGGAGAGGTGGAGGACAGGACCGTAGGAGGTGGAGGACAGGACTGTAGGAGGTGGAGGACAGGACTGTAGGAGGGAGAGGTGGAGGACAGGACCGTAGGAGGGAGAGGTGGAGGACAGGACTGTAGGAGGGAGAGGTGGAGGACTGGACTGTAGGAGGTGGAGGACAGGACTGTAGGAGGGAGAGGTGGAGGACAGGACCGTAGGAGGGAGAGGTGGAGGACAGGACCGTAGGAGGTGGAGGACAGGACCGTAGGAGGGAGAGGTGGAGGACAGGACCGTAGGAGGTGGAGGACAGGAAAGAGAGAGGGCAGCAGACCTACTGTATGACACACACATCCTGCTGCTGACTTCAGCTGTAATTCTAGACCATTCTCTCGCTGTCAGTGGAGCTGTTAGTCAACTGGGGTCAGCTGAGATGGATTTGTTCGTCCTTTTGGGAAATGTTATACAGGCATATTCAGTGTGACGCTGATTGTATTAATGCTGAACCCTCTTCATTCCTATTTGGCACAGAAGGGCTCCATAAGAGGAACTGTTGCAGCTCACATAATCAATGTTACATTGCCAACTTCTACTGTGATGTCATTAGCTGAGTCATGTCTCTGAATAAATCCGTTCCCTCCCTGTGATTGGTCTGTGTAGCTGAGCGTACGGAGGAAAAATGCCAAGGAGACGTTTGGAAGTTTCTTTAAGAATATGGTGAAGAGTGCTGACGAGGTCATCATCTCAGGGATAAAGGTGGGTGTGGCCTCCTCATATCATACAGTAGCCGCGTTCGAGAGCATCAAATCCATGATGCATTGTGGGAAAATAGTGACTGACTGATCTACAAATAATAATGAGTAGTTATTTATGCAAGGTGATTTCTAGATCAGTCAGTCCAGTCAGCAGTCGCCTGCACTGTCGGTTGAATTGTCAAACAAGCCCGATGCTTTTACTGTGTATTTCCATGGAAATCCATTTTGCGAGGTCGGCTATGCATTAAAAACTAGACCGAGAAAATCAGTACAATGCATTACAGTAGCAGACAATAAGAAAGAGAAACGGAACGTCACGGTTCTGCTGAGCAGGGCCCTTCATATCCAGAATGAAGATCTGGCTTTGTATGTGTGACTGTATTTTAGGCAGAAGGTTGATGCCTTTTAAACAGAACCTAAATTATTTTCCAATCGTTTTGTTCTGAACAGAACCACTATTTTTTTTTTGTTCATTCCGACCAGCAAAATAAAGTTGTGAACTGGTTCGAACCCCCCAAAAAAGTACTGGTTTATGTTGTTCCTTTTTAACATGTGAAATCAATATATATTTTTTTACATTTAGCTAATTAAATGACTTCACCAATCAGTGCAGTTAGAGCAGGCAAGCTAGTTGTTTACATGCGTGATGGACAGACAAGTGTAACCTATGGTGCAAGATGTGACTGAAGGGTTGAGGAGCAGGCTTGAAGCGCTGGGCATCTTATCACATGTATTATCTGAATTAGGTCCACAGAATTATACCTAGGAGGAGTTGCTTCTATGAAGGAACTTTGAATGTCCTTTGAGCTAGCTAGCTAGCTAGCTAACGCGTTGGTGTGTGCAGAGCAGCAACAGAATTAAAAACACATCTTACCTTTTTTGTAGTTAATATAAAATCTACGTGAAACGTGATAACTAGGCCTATAGAATCCTTAGCTAGCATTTGAAAAAGTTAATCCATTATTCTCTAGCTAATAAAATATCTCCATCTTCTCACGCTTCTAACGTCAGTCCAGTAGCCTATACTTCAGAGGGGCAGGTTGTCTAAACACGCACACCCACTGGCAAAGATTTTCAGCTCGCTGGAATATGTTTCTGAGTGACAGCGAGGGCTTTGCATAGGCTCTTTGTCGCGTTTTTTTGTGGGACTAGAAAATAATGCCAGGAACGTAAAATAACGTTATCAACCGGTTTCCATGCTTTTAAAATAACGGTTCTGTTCCTTGAACATTTGTTGTTTTCCATCCTGTTCCCTGAACCGGTTCCAACCCCTGCTTTTAAATTATTTTTCTTGCAGGAAGTAGATGATTTCTTTGAGCAGGAGAAGACCTTCCTGCTTGATTATTCGTCTAAGATCAAAGACTCCACTGCCAGGGCAGAGAAGATGACCCGCTCCCACAAAAGTAGGACTATGATGACAACAACAACCCCAACAAACATCTTTGTTGTCAAAAATGAATCGGAAATGTCTTTTTGCTTTCTTGTGTTATTGATAAGAACAGTTATTTTCCTTTTTCATAGATGATTCAGTCACATTTATTTTATAAAGACCTTTTTACATCAGCAGTTGTCACAAAGTGCTTTAAAGATACCCGGCCTAAAAGTCCCAAAGAGCAAGGCTCAGAGGGGCCGGTCCTCTTCTGGCTGTACCGGGTAGAGAGGAACCAGGCTCAGAGGGGTGGCCAGTCCTCTTCTGGCTGTACCGGGTAGAGAGGAACCAGGCTCAGAGGGGTGGCCAGTCCTCTTCTGGCTGTACCGGGTAGAGAGGAACCAGGCTCAGAGGGGTGGCCAGTCCTCTTCTGGCTGTACCGGGTAGAGAGGAACCAGGCTCAGAGGGGTGGCCAGTCCTCTTCTGGCTGAACCGGGTAGAGAGGAACCAGGCTCAGAGGGGTGGCCAGTCCTCTTCTGGCTGTACCGGGTAGAGAGGAACCAGGCTCAGAGGGGTGGCCAGTCCTCTTCTGGCTGTACCGGGTAGAGAGGAACCAGGCTCAGAGGGGTGGCCAGTCCTCTTCTGGCTGTACTGGGTAGAGAGGAACCAGGCTCTGAGGGGTGGCCAGTCCTCTTCTGGCTGTACTGGGTAGAGAGGAACCAGGCTCTGAGGGGTGGCCAGTCCTCTTCTGGCTGTACCGGGTAGAGAGGAACCAGGCTCTGAGGGGTGGCCAGTCCTCTTCTGGCTGTACCGGGTAGAGAGGAACCAGGCTCTGAGGGGTGGCCAGTCCTCTACTGGCTGTACCGGGTAGAGAGGAACCAGGCTCTGAGGGGTGGCCAGTCCTCTTCTGGCTGTACTGGGTAGAGAGGAACCAGGCTCTGAGGGGTGGCCAGTCCTCTACTGGCTGTACCGGGTAGAGAGGAACCAGGCTCTGAGGGGTGGCCAGTCCTCTTCTGGCTGTACCGGGTAGAGAGGAACCAGGCTCAGAGGGGTGGCCAGTCCTCTTCTGGCTGTACCGGGTAGAGTGGAAGCAGGCTCAGACGGGTGGCCAGTCACCTTCTGGCTGTACCGGGTAGAGTGGAACCAGGCTCTGAGGGGTGGCCAGTCACCTTCTGGCTGTACCGGGTAGAGAGGAACCAGGCTCAGAGGGGTGGCCAGTCACCTTCTGGCTGTACCGGGTAGAGTGGAAGCAGGCTCAGACGGGTGGCCAGTCACCTTCTGGCTGTACCGGGTAGAGATTTAAGAGTACATGTGGCCATTAAGGCCAGATAGTTTTCAAGACGTTCAAACATTCATAGATGACCAGCAGGATGTGGCACAACTTCTTCCAGTTACCCATACTGAGTGTTGATTGTCTTGTCTCTCTTTGTCTCAGATGTTGCTGACGATTACATCCACATCTCTTCCACTTTGAACAGTCTCTCTGTCGATGACAACACAGCACTTAAAAAGTAAGTAACAACATACAGTGCCTTCGGAAAATATTCAGACCCCTTCACTTTTTCCACGTTTCGTTGGGTTACAGCCTTATTCTAAAATGGATCAAATAGTTTTTTCCCCTCATCAATCTACACACAATACCGCATAATGACAAAGCAAAAATAGGTTTTTATAAATTGTTGCTAATTTATAAAAATGTAATGGAAATATCACATTTACATATGTATTCAGACCCTTTACTCAGTACTTTGTTGAAGCACCTTTGGCAGCGATTACAGCCTTGAGTCTTCTTGGGTATGACGCTACAAGCTTGGCACACCTGTATTTGGGGAGTTTCTCCCATTGTTCTCTGCAGATCCTCTCAACCTCTCTCAGGTCGGATGGGGAGCGTTCCTGCACAGCTATTTTCAAGTCTATCCCGAGATGTTCGATCGGGTTCAAGTCCGGGCACTGGCTGGGCCACTCAAGGACATTGAGACTTGTCCCGAAGCCACTCCCGCATTGTCTTGGCTGTATGCTTAGGGTCGTTGTCCTGTTGGAAGGTGAACCTTCGCCCCAGTCTGAGGTCCTGAGCACTCTGGAGCAGGTTTTCATCAAGGATCTCTCTGTACTTCGCTCCATTAATCTTTCCCTCGATCCTGACTAGTCTCCCAGTCCCTGCCGCTGAAAAACATCCCCACAGCATGATGCTGCCACCACCGTGCTTCACCGTAGGGATGGTGCCAGGTTTCCTCCAGACGTGACGCTTGGCATTCAGGCCAAAGAGTTCAATCTTGGTTTCATCAGACCAGAGAATCTTGTTTCTCATGGTCTGAGAGTCCTTTAGGTGCCTTTTGGCAAACTCCAAGCGGGCTGTTATGTGCCTTTTACTGAGGAGTGGCTTCCGTCTGGCCACTCTACCATAAAGGCCTGATTGGCGGAGTGCTGCAGAGATGGTTGTCCTTCTAAAAGGTTCTCCCAACTCCACAGAGGAACTCTGGAGCTCTGTCAGAGTGACCATTGGGTTCTTGGTCACCTCCCTGACCAAGGCCCTTCTCCCCTGATTGCTCAGAGCTGGCCAGGCGGCCAGTGGTGGTGGTTCCAAACTTCTTCCATTTAAGAATGATGGAGGCCACTGTGTTGTTGGGGACCTTCAATGCTGCAGACATTTCATGGTACCCTTCCCCAGAGCTGTGCCTCAACACAATCTTGCATCGGAGCTCTATGGACAATTCCTTCGACCTCATGGCTTGGTTTTTGCTCTGACATACACTGTCAACTGTGGGACCTTATATAGACAGGTGTGTGCCTTTCCAAATCATGTCCAATCAATTGAATTTACCACAGGTGGACTCCAATCAAGTTGTTGAAACATCTCAAGGATGATCAATGGAAACAGGATGCACCTGAGCTCAATTTCGAGTCTCATAGCAAAGGGTCTGAATACTTACAGTGGGGAAAAAAAGTATTTAGTCAGCCACCAATTGTGCAAGTTCTCCCACTTAAAAATATGAGAGAGGCCTGTAATTTTCATCATAGGTACACGTCAACTATGACAGACAAATTGAGAAAGAAAAATCCAGAAAATCACATTGTAGGATTTTTAATGAATTTATTAGCAAATTATGGTGGAAAATAAGTATTTGGTCACCTACAAACAAGCAATATTTCTGGCTCTCACAGACCTGTAACTTCTTCTTTAAGAGGCTCCTCTGTCCTCCACTCGTTACCTGTATTAATGGCACCTGTTTGAACTTGTTATCAGTATAAAAGACACCTGTCCACAACCTCAAACAGTCACACTCCAAACTCCACTATGGCCAAGACCAAAGAGCTGTCAAAGGACACCAGAAACAAAATTGTAGACCTGCACCAGGCTGGGAAGACTGAATCTGCAATAGGTAAGCAGCTTGGTTTGAAGAAATCAACTGTGGGAGCAATTATTAGGAAATGGAAGACATACAAGACCACTGATAATCTCCCTTGATCTGGGGCTCCACGCAAGATCTCACCCCGTGGGGTCAAAATGATCACAAGAACGGTGAGCAAAAATCCCAGAACCACACGGGGGGACCTAGTGAATGACCTGCAGAGAGCTGGGACCAAAGTAACAAAGCCTACCATCAGTAACACACTACGCCGCCAGGGACTCAAATCCTGCTGTGCCAGACGTGTCCCCCTGCTTAAGCCAGTACATGTCCAGGCCCGTCTGAAGTTTGCTAGAGTGCATTTGGATGATCCAGAAGAGGATTGGGAGAATGTCATATGGTCAGATGAAACCAAAATATAACTTTTTGGTAAAAACTCAACTCGTCGTGTTTGGAGGACAAAGAACACCATACCTACTGTGAAGCATGGGGGTGGAAACATCATGCTTTGGGGCTGTTTTTCTGCAAAGGGACCAGGTCGACTGATCCGTGTAAAGGAAAGAATGAATGGGGCCATGTATCGTGAGATTTTGAGTGAAAACCTCCTTCCATCAGCAAGGGCATTGAAGATGAAACGTGGCTGTGTCTTTCAGCATGACAATGATCCCAAACACACCGCCCGGGCAATGAAGGAGTGGCTTCGTAAGAAGCATTTCAAGGTCCTGGAGTGGCCTAGCCAGTCTCCAGATCTCAACCCCATAGAAAATCTTTGGAGGGAATTGAAAGTCTGTGTTGCCCAGCGACAGCCCCAAAACATCACTGCTCTAGAGGAGATCTGCATGGAGGAATGGGCCAAAATACCAGCAACAGTGTGTGAAAACATTGTGAAGACTTACAGAAAACGTTTGACCTGTGTCATTGCCAACAAAGGGTATATAACAAAGTATTGAGAAACTTTTGTTATTGACCAAATACTTATTTTCCACAATAATTTGCAAATAAATTCATAAAAAATCCTACAATGTGATTTTCTGGATTTTTTTTTCTCATTTTGTCTGTCATAGTTGACGTGTACCTATGATGAAAATTACAGGCCTCTCTCATCTTTTTAAGTGGGAGAACTTGCACAATTGGTGGCTGACTAAATACTTTTTTGCCCCACTGTATGTAAATAAGGTTTCTGTTTCCATTGTTGTGTCTGTTTCCACTGTTTTTTATTTTTAATAAATTTGCCACAGTTTCTAAAAACCTGTTTTCACTTTGTCGTTACGGGGTATTGTGTGTAGATTGCTGAGGATTTTTTATTTAATCCATTTTAGAATAAGGCTGTAACGTAACAAAATGTGGAAAAAGTCAAGGGGTCTGAATACTTTCCGAAGGCATCTTATTATAGTACTAAGTATGTGAATGGGGGCCATTTGTTAACTCAAGCCAACAACAGGTTGCTAAATTAATGGTTTACATCTCAACCAATAACAGAAAAACGAAAGAGAATGTTCTGACTTTGCTCAACTGTTGATGGTTTGTGTATTCCCTTCAGGCTCCTTGAGAAGTTAGCCGACCTGTTTGAGAAACTACGGGTAAGAACCACACTGCCGGTCTTCTGCACTCCTCATCCTCAACTATTTCCTATCTTTATTAACTTTTATATGATCCCTTTTATTGTCCATTTCCATGCAAATTCATTTAGTGAAGTCAGCAATACATTTAAACACTTGTGTTTTGCTTTTGTGAGCTGTTCATATTTTTTTTTTTTTTTTTTACATTTTAAAATGTTTAGTCATTTAGCAGATGCTCTTATCCAGAGCAACTTACAGTTAGTGCATTCATCTTAAGGTAACTAGGTGAGACAACCACATTTCTCAGTCATAGTAAGTACATTTATTCCTCAAAGTAGCCATCAGCAAAGTCAGTGCCAGTAAGAAAAGTCAAGTGCGAGTGTTAGTTCACGAAAGACACGGGTGTTATTTTTTAAAAATGTGTGTCTTCCTATTTTGTATGTGTTTGTCACATGCTTGGTAAACAACAGGTCTAGACTAACAGTGAAATGCTTACTTAAGGGCCCTTCCCAACAACGCAGAGAGAGAAATATAGAAAGATAATGACACAATGAGTAACGATAACTTGGCTATATACCCGGGGTACCAGTACTGAGTCAATGATAACTTGGCTATATACACGGGGTACCAGTACTGAGTCGATGATAACTTGGCTATATACACGGGGTACCAGTACTGAGTCGATGATAACTTGGCTATATACACGGGGTACCAGTACTGAGTCAATGATAACTTGGCTATATACACGGGGTACCAGTACTGAGTCAATGATAACTTGGCTATATACACGGGGTACCAGTACTGAGTCGATGATAACTTGGCTATATACACGGGGTACCAGTACTGAGTCGATGATAACTTAGCTATATACACGGGGTACCAGTACTGAGTCAATGATAACTTGGCTATATACACGGGGTACCAGTACTGAGTCAATGATAACTTGGCTATATACACGGGGTACCAGTACTGAGTCAATGATAACTTGGCTATATACACGGGGTACCAGTACTGAGTCAATGATAACTTGGCTATATACACGGGGTACCAGTACTGAGTCAATGATAACTTGGCTATATACCCGGGGTACCAGTACTGAGTCAATGATAACTTGGCTATATACCCGGGGTACCAGTACTGAGTCAATGATAACTTGGCTATATACCCGGGGTACCAGTACCGAGTCAATGATAACTTGGCTATATACACGGGGTACCAGTACCGAGTCAATGATAACTTGGCTATATACCCGGGGTACCAGTACTGAGTCAATGTGCAGGGGTACGAGGTAATTGAAGTTGATATGTACATATAGGTAGGGATATAGTGACTAGGCAACAGGATAGATAATAGACAGTAGCAGCAGTATACTGTAGGTAGGGGTAAAGTGACTAGACAACAGGATAGATAATAGACAGCAGCAGTATACTGTAGGTAGGGGTAAAGTGACTAGACAACAGGATAGATAATAGACAGTAGCAGCAGTATACTGTAGGTAGGGGTAAAGTGACTAGGCAACAGGATAGATAATAGACAGTAGCAGCAGTATACTGTAGGTAGGGGTAAAGAGACTAGACAACAGGATAGATAATAGACAGTAGCAGCAGTATACTGTAGGTAGGGGTAAAGTGACTAGGCAACAGGATAGATAATAGACAGTAGCAGCAGTATACTGTAGGTAGGGGTAAAGGGACTAGACAACAGGATAGATAATAGACAGTAGCAGCAGTATACTGTAGGTAGGGGTAAAGTGACTAGGCAACAGGATAGATAATAGACAGTAGCAGCAGTATACTGTAGGTAGGGGTAAAGTGACTAGGCAACAGGATAGATAATAGACAGTAGCAGCAGTATACTGTAGGTAGGGGTAAAGTGACTAGGCAACAGGATAGATAATAGACAGTAGCAGCAGTATACTGTAGGTAGGGGTAAAGTGACTAGACAACATGATATATAATAGACAGTAGCAGCAGTATACTGTAGGTAGGGGTAAAGTGACTAGACAACAGGATAGATAATAGACCGTAGCAGCAGCATACTGTAGGTAGGGGTAAAGTGACTAGACAACAGGATAGATAATAGACAGTAGCAGCAGTATACTGTAGG
Source organism: Coregonus ussuriensis (assembly GCA_031479575.1). Taxonomy (NCBI): domain Eukaryota; kingdom Metazoa; phylum Chordata; class Actinopteri; order Salmoniformes; family Salmonidae; genus Coregonus; species Coregonus ussuriensis. Next base: position 46,290,697 of record CM062503.1, on the reverse strand, counting down.
TAGGGGTAAAGGGACTAGGCAACAGGATAGATAATAGACAGTAGCAGCAGTATACTGTAGGTAGGGGTAAAGTGACTAGACAACAGGATAGATAATAGACAGTAGCAGCAGTATACTGTAGGTAGGGGTAAAGGGACTAGGCAACAGGATAGATAATAGACAGTAGCAGCAGTATACTGTAGGTAGGGGTAAAGTGACTAGGCAACAGGATAGATAATAGACAGTAGCAGCAGTATACTGTAGGTAGGGGTAAAGTGACTAGGCAACAGGATAGATAATAGACAGTAGCAGCAGTATACTGTAGGTAGGGGTAAAGTGACTAGGCAACAGGATAGATAATAGACAGTAGCAGCAGTATACTGTAGGTAGGGGTAAAGTGACTAGACAACAGGATAGATAATAGACAGTAGCAGCAGTATACTGTAGGTAGGGGTAAAGTGACTAGACAACATGATAGATAATAGACAGTAGCAGCAGTATACTGTAGGTAGGGGTAAAGTGACTAGGCAACAGGATAGATAATAGACAGTAGCAGCAGTATACTGTAGGTAGGGGTAAAGTGACTAGGCAACAGGATAGATAATAGACAGTAGCAGCAGCATATTTGACGAGTCAAAAGAGTTAGTGCAAAAGGGTAGGCCGGGTAGCTATTTGGTTAACTATTGATCAGTCTTATGGCTTGGGGGTAGAAGCTGTTCAGGGTCCTGTTGGTTCCAGAGCTGGTTCTGCCTGTAGAAAGGGGGGGGTAGAGCGACATCATAACATCTGTGTTCTATCTATCTGGTCCTGTCTGTAGAAAGGGGGGGGGGGGGGGGGGGGGGTGGAGCGACGTCATAACATCTGTGTTCTATCTATCTGGTCCTGTCTGTAGAAAGTGGAGGGCAGAGTGGCTTCATAACATCTGTGTTCTATCTATCTGGTCTGTAGAAGGTGGAGGGCAGAGTGGCGTCAGACGAGGAGCTGAAGCTCACCGAGCTGCTCCGATACTACATGAGGGACATCCAGGCAGCCAAGGTGAGCCACCTCTAGTCGGTCAGTCTGTTTCTCTGTCAAAAACCCTGATGAACTTCTTTTGACTGTTGAAATGTTGGTTGTGACATCCATTGAACTGTTTGTGGAGCATCCAAGACCCCCAGAGTGCTGGAGTTTATTCCTTTTTATTGAATAGTTTTTTTTCCTCTCAATGCACCTGGAAACACGATAGGCGTACATATTACTTACATTACCTGGAAACACGATAGGCGTACATATTACTTACATTACCTGGAAACACGATAGGCGTACATATTACTTACATTACCTGGAAACACGATAGGCGTACATATTACTTACATTACCTGGAAACACGATAGGCGTACATATTACTTACATTACTTGGAAACATGATAGGCGTACATATTACTTACATTACCTGGAAACACGATAGGCGTACATATTACTTACATTACTTTTTTCAAGGACAAGAAAATAACAGGCTTATTGTGACCACAGATATTTTAAAAAACAGCTAGGTCAGTGATATTTCACCGGATGTATAAATGTGAAGCATCCGGTTGGCGTTTCCATTCACTACCAAAATATGATGAGGAGAGGAATCCCATTGGCCGGCAGTGGGAGAAGATGGCACGAGATGGATTTTGGCCAACATTCTGCTAATTTTCTCATCGTTGAAACATTTAATCTCCATAGAGTTTTCTGTTTCCAAAACTAGAGTCTGTAACAAAGAGTGGACTGCATTTTGTAGACTTTACCCTTTGCCAAAGTTTATAAAAAAATGCGTTGTTTAGAAGGAATGCAAGGACGAATTGAGTTATTGCACATGCGCATTTCACAGAGGATCTCGCTAGCTCGTGCTTGACTCTGCCCACCTCCTTGCTTGACTCTGCCCACTATGATTCATTTGCTCCCATTGGAAAGGACAGGAAGCTCTGGTCTATCTTGGGTCAGTTATTATCTTTATCACTCTGAGAAATTCTGTATTTTTCTTAAACGCTACATGAACGTGGATGTGTCTTGACCTCTCTATGGATGTGTCTTGACCTCTCTATGGATGTGTCTTGACCTCTCTATGGATGTGTCTTGACCTCTCTATGGATGTGTCTTGACCTCCTACAGTGGGGAAAAAATGTATTTAGTCAGCCATCAATTGTGCAAGTTCTCCCACTTAAAAAGATGATAGAGACCTGTAATTTTCATCATAGGTACACGTCAACTATGACAGACAAAACGAGGGAAAAAAATCCAGAAAATGACATTGTAGGATTTTTAATGAATTTATTTGCAAATTATGGTGGAAAATAAGTATTTGGTCAAAAACAGCCCCAAAGCATGATGTTTCCACCCCCATGCTTCACAGTAGGTATGGTGTTCTTTGGATGCAACTCAACATTCTTTGTCCTCCAAACACGACGAGTTGAGTTTTTACCAAAAAGTTCTATTTTGGTTTCATCTGACCATATGACATTCTCCCAATCCTCTTCTGGATCATCCAAATGCACTCTAGCAAACTTCAGACGGGCCTGGACATGTACTGGCTTAAGCAGGGGGACACGTCTGGCACTGCAGGATTTGTGTCCCTGGCGGCGTAGTGTGTTACTGATGGTAGGCTTTGTTACTTTGGTCCCAGCTCTCTGCAGATCATTCACTAGGTCCCCCCGTGTGGTTCTGGGATTTTTGCTCACCGTTCTTGTGATCATTTTGACCCCACGGGGTGAGATCTTGCGTGGAGCCCCAGATCGAGGGAGATTATCAGTGGTCTTGTATGTCTTCCATTTCCTAATAATTGCTCCCACCGTTGATTTCTTCAAACCAAGCTGCTTACCTATTGCAGATTCAGTCTTCCCAGCCTGGTGCAGGTCTACAACTTTGTTTCTGGTGTCCTTTGACAGCTCTTTGGTCTTGGCCATAGTGGAGTTTGGAGTGTGACTGTTTGAGGTTGTGGACAGGTGTCTTTTATACTGATAACAAGTTCAAACAGGTGCCATTAATACAGGTAACGAGTGGAGGACAGAGGAGCCTCTTAAAGAAGAAGTTACAGGTCTGTGAAAGCCAGAAATCTTGCTTGTTTGTAGGTGACCAAATACTTATTTTCCACCATAATTTGCAAATAAATTCATAAAAAATCCTACAATGTGATTTTCTGGATTTTATTTTCTCAATTTGTCTGTCATAGTTGACGTGTACCTATGATGAAAATTACAGGCCTCTCTCATATTTTTAAGTGGGAGAACTTGCACAATTGGTGGCTGACTAAATACTTTTTTTCCCCACTGTATATGGATGTGTCTTGACCTCTATATGGATGTGTCTTGACCTCCTATATGGATGTGTCTTGACCTCCTATATGGATGTGTCTTGACCTCCTATATGGATGTGTCTTGACCTCCTATATGGATGTGTCTTGACCTCCTATATGGATGTGTCTTGACCTCTATATGGATGTGTCTTGACCTCCTATATGGATGTGTTTGTGTCTTGACCTCCTATATGGATGTGTCTTGACCTCTATATGGATGTGTCTTGACCTCTATATGGATGTGTCTTGACCTCTCTATGGATGTGTCTTGACCTCTCTATGGATGTGTCTTGACCTCTCTATGGATGTGTCTTGACCTCTCTATGGATGTGTCTTGACCTCTCTATGGATGTGTCTTGACCTCTCTATGGATGTGTCTTGACCTCTATATGGATGTGTCTTGACCTCTCTATGGATGTGTTTGTGTCTTGACCTCTATATGGATGTGTCTTGACCTCTCTATGGATGTGTCTTGACCTCTATATGGATGTGTCTTAACCGCTAGGCTTAGGCGATACCACGGTATAAAGGTATATTTAGAAATACCGACGGTCTGATTTTCAATATAAATTTTTGGGAGGGGTGGGTACCCCACTGCTTATAACCATAAGATAAGTATAGAAATCTAAAATGTCAAGATCAAGCTTCTTGGTTACAGCAGAGACATTCAACCCCCTCCTGGAACTCTAAGATAACCTGCCTAAATGACTACCGACCCGTGGCACTGACGTCTGTAGCCATGAAGTGCTTTGAAAGACTGGTCATGGCTCACATCAACAGCATAATCCCAGAAACCCTAGACCCACTCCAATTTGCATACCGCCCCAACAGATCCACAGATGATGCAATCTCTATCGCACTCCACACTGCCCTTTCCCACCTGGACAAGAGGAACACCTACGTGAGAATGCTATTCATTGACTACAGCTCAGCATTCAACACCATAGTGCCCTCAAAGCTCATCACTAAGCTAAGGATCCTGGGACTAAACACCTCCCTCTGCAACTGGATCCTGGACTTCCTGACGGGCCGCCCCCAGGTGGTAAGGGTAGGTAACAACACATCTGCCACACTGATCCTCAACACGGGGGCCCCTCAGGGGTGCGTGCTCAGTCCCCTCCTGTACTCTCTGTTCACCCATGACTGCATGGCCAGGCACGACTCCAACACCATCATTAAGTTTGCCGACGACACAACAGTGGTAGGCCTGATCACCGACAACGATGAGACAGCCTATAGGGAGGAGGTCAGAGATCTGGCCGTGTGGTGCCAGGACAACAACCTCTCCCTCAACGTGACCAAGACAAAGGAGATGATTGTGGACTACAGGAAAAAAAAGAGGACTGAGCACGCCCCCATTCTCATCGACGGGGCTGTAGTGGAACAGGTTGAGAGCTTCAAGTTCCTTGGTGTCCACATCACCAACGAACTATCATGGTCCAAACACACCAAGACAGTCGTGAAGAGGGCACGACAAAGCCTATTCCCCCTCAGGAGACTAAAAAGATTTGGCATGGGTCCTCAGATCCTCAAAAAATTCTACAGCTGCACCATCGAGAGCATCCTGACTGGTTGCATCACCGCCTGGTATGGCAACTGCTTGGCCTCTGACCGCAAGGCACTACAGAGGGTAGTGCGTACGGCCCAGTACATCACAGGGGCAAAGCTCCCTGCCATCCAGGACCTCTATACCAGGCGGTGTCAGAGGAAGGCCCTCAAAATTGTCAAAGACTCCAGTCACCCTAGTCATAGACTGTTCTCTCTGCTACCGCACGGCAAGCGGTACCGGAGTGCCAAGTCTAGGTCCAAAAGACTTCTCAACAGCTTCTACCCCCAAGCCATAAGACTCCTGAACAGCTAATCAAGGCTACCCGGACTATTTGCACTGCCCCCCCACCCCATACTTTTTACGCTGCTGCTACTCTGTTAAGTATTTATGCATAGTCACTTTAACTCTACCCACATGTACATATTACCTCAACTACCTCAACTAGCCGGTGCCCCCGCACATTGACTATGCAACGGTACCCCCCTGTATATATAGCCTCCCTACTGTCACTTTATTCTATTGTGTATATATAGCCTCCCTACTGTCACTTTATTTTTACTTCTGCTCTTTTTTTCTCAACACTTTTTTTGTTGTTGTTTTATTCTTACTTTTTTTGTTTAAAATAAATGCACTGTTGGTTAAGGGCTGTAAGTAAGCATTTCACTGTAATGTCTGCACCTGTTGTATTCGGCGCATGTGACCAATAAAATTTGATTTGATTTGATTTGATTTGGATCAAGATCTGTGTTGCCTAAATATGTTTTGTGGGTAAAAATTTTTTTAAAAAAAACATTTGGTAATACCGTCTACCCCGGTATGGCACAGAAACAATATGATGGTATGAATATCTGGATGCCGCCCAACCCTATTAACGGCTGTGTGTGTGTGTGTGTGTGTGTATCAGGACCTGTTATACAGGCGGGCTCGGGCCCTGGCTGACTATGAGAACAGTAACAAGGCTCTGGACAAGGCCCGGCTGAAGAGTAAAGACATTACTCTGGCTGAGGAGCACCAACAACAATGTCTGCAGAAGTTTGACAAGCTCTCCGAGTCGGGAAAAAGAGGTGTGTAATGCCAGTCGAAACAGTTTGCATATGTCGTATATGATGAATGGTGGCAATTATCGCTGTCAACAAAGAGTTCGCCATACTGCATCGTGTTAGAGGCTTTTATTAAAATCACGAATTTACAGCATAGATACAGACTCGCGATGTCCGGAGAACGGCTCCCAAATTGCTATGACCGTTCTGCCGTCTCATCGTTTACCCCCTATTTATAAACAATGCAAAGGGAGGGGCTACTCCCTCTTCTGGCCAATCACCAGTCTCCCCTCGGGCGTCACCCTCCAAGCGGCACATTTCAAATAACATCATAAAACATCCCCCCTTTGGCCTGAACAACCAACATTCCATTTCGTCATGAAAAACATTTAACAAAGGCATAATCTTCAGATACGATATTCCCCCCCTTCGAGACGAAATAAACGTCTCGAAAACAAACAGAATAAGATTATGACTATTAACCATTTATCTCATTGAATATTCTTAACCTTAAACCCAAAAACATTCTCCTCTAGAGTGTAAATACCTTTCTATGAAATACCTGTTTATGAAGTGTGAATACATTACTATGACATATGAACAACTGTTTATGAAGTATGAACACATTACTATGAATTATGAATAAATCTCTATGGAGTGTGAGAGCGAAAAACTGTCCAGCAGCCATCCATCCATATCAATCAAGACAGTAAAATTCTCTCACGGTCCCTCTGCCCCAGGCAACCACCGTCGGTACTACAGATAACCTCATTAACCATGTAAATGCATTTGAAACTATGATGTAATTAAATACACATGTAAACAAAATCCTATCCATAAATATCCATTGTACAACTGGTCAACCCATCGAATCGTACAATGAATCTCTCCCTTCCTAGACCTTCTGTCCCTAACCCCATCGAAATAAACAAAAGCATCTAAAATCCTCATCTGCATTCAATAACATCAAACATCATTCTACTAAAATCAATACCTAAGAATATGACACAATTATGTATTACACATGTCTCTATTTCATTGCAGACACTGGAATGTAGTCCACTACACTTCATCTCCCTGTAATATCCTCTTCCAATGGACTTGTTGATGATGGAATCAGCCACACCCTCCTTGTTTCATCTCCTCCAGTCATATTGTCTTTGTTTGAGTATTCCAATCTCCACATGTTCTCCCAAATGCTTCTGGAATGACAAGAAAATAAACGACCAAACAGTATCCTTTGCAAAACAACCACTTTCAAATTAAACCTCCATTTCACCTAAGAATTTAAAAAATGATACATAAATGATGTATGAATCACATTAACCTATCCCCCCTTGATTCATAAAAATCATACTAAAAATCACACTAATATTGAAAAAATGTAAAAATGATCAAATAATCAAAAAGGATATTTATCCATTCAGTAGTCTATCTAGACCCCCTCGTCCGTCTTTATCCAGATCAGGAACAGTCCACACCGGCATCTGAGTGTTGTCTCCAGGCACCACTTCTCCAACCTATCTCAATCTCATAACTTTCTCAAAAGTCAGTACAAACATCACACAGTGTTATCAAAGCTTAAACTAGAATCTGACCCATCACTGCTCCTACTGGCCTAATTGATCTTGCCACCAAATCCTTTCAAATGCATCCCTTATAATGCATCTATAACCCCAGTGATCTTATCTGAACTATCTGGACTCAAAGTATAACTAATATTTATATTATCTTCCCAAATGTTACACCATACCATGAATGAAGTCCCCCCTTCTCCCTTAGACTTACCCTTCAATGATAGTCTTCAAGCCTATGACATGTCGCCATGTGTCTGCTAAATGACTAAAATGTAAATGTAATGTCACCCTTTTAACCCTAGAGTTAGCTGTGTCCAATGCTATCCCTCTTATAATGGTAAAACCTCATATGGAAGCTTCAACGTTGACATGTAACCAAATCCTGTCCCCCATAGGGTAAGAATATACTCTATCATCACAAACCGACCAAATATCTCTAAAATCCCCATAGTCACATTGTCAGTCAAAAGCTAATCTTTTAACCATCAAAGTCCTGCTCTTCTTACTACCTGATATATAAAAAGTAACCTATTATTTGTCATTACTACCCTTAAGGTCATACTTATCCAAGGTTATCATATAACCTCACACTCTGATCTTCCCATAACCCCTTACCTCATATGTTTTATTAGAACAACAACAACTTTTATCCTCACTGGTTCACCTGAATACTTCAGGTTTCCACTGTTACCTGACTTTACATCTAACAATTCCCATAGGGTAATCCATTTACCCAAGAACACTTAAACCCTACTGTTCTGACAACGACATTATTTTATCTGTCAATGACTGTTGCCAATTCCACAGTCATGACAAAGCTCAAGACTGACCCACACCTGACAGAGGCTGCGCAACCGTCTAACAGGTTCGGGATGGAATTCTCAACAGACATGGACCCTCAAGATTCCTCACTGACCTTACAGAATGAGTTAATCTATCTCTAATTTCCACAACAGAGGAACGAGCAGCACTGATCAGATGCCCCCCCCCCTCCGTCATCGAAATCAAAAGACCTCATCCTGCAGCTTCCATGACGAATCTCTCTTCTCCATTTCAGATTAATCTATATTGCTCTCTACTACTATCTGCTCTACTTTTTTAACCCTATTCGTAGTAACCTAAACCCCTGAGTCTCTCTTGCTGCCTCCTTTAATTTCAGAAAAGTTGTTGTCATCCTTCCTCCATTTGCTATTACCATCGTATCATTAATCCCTTCCCAAAGTTACCATTAACGTTGTTGATTTAGTTGATGAATTAAAACCCTTAATTCCCTCTAGTGGGAAACTACCAACATCCTATTCGATTATTCCCTGTTGGAGTGACTACTGTAATAAACTTATCCTTAACTCCCTCTGTGACTGTGAAAAGTTTTACAGACTTCAAATCTTCCATTATAAGCATCACCTTACAAATTACATAGCCCTTTAACCAATAATTCTTAACCGGAACAACTTCTAATGCTTGCACTAGATAAGTACACATATTCTCCCTGATCTTTATCTGTAACCTTACGCAAAATAATCCCTTATTTGAGTAGGTGCAACAGCTCCTACTTCTGATCCTGCTAACCATACTTATCCTCCCTAATTATCTCTCTCTCTCTCTCTGTGAAAGAAACGTCATCATCCTAAATGGCATATTATAATTATTATTCTCCTAACCCTCATACCAGTATTTTCCCCCTATAATTGATGCTGGACCCTTAATCAAATGCGCTATATTTATGGCTTTAATAACTATCAATGTTGAAAGAGTTAAATTACTTCTACCTGTTATTTTAATAGACTCACGTGTTGATGTCATTATTTACTCCTAGTTTTCCCCCAGTTTTCCCCTAAGACTTTGAACTCTTTCCTTGTACTTCCATCCATCACCACTAGTGTCACTTTTTCCCCCTTTCAGTTCTACCTCTAAACTTTAAACTTTTGATTACACAAAATACACCTATAATGACATTGATCTCCCTGCTGGAAACTGTAAATATAGATACTCAATCACCCTCAAATCATTCAGCAACACATACTTTCTCAATGCATCTGCTCCTAACCGATTTAAACTCCTACCATATCTTCCCACTAAACTTTAAAATGTCCTTCCTCACTGTTCTCTCTCTGTCTTACTACTAACTTTGAAACTTAGCTTACTGTCTCAGAGTCCCTTCAACCTAGCCTACCCCTAACTTATTTTAATCTAATCCTTTTCTCTCATAACATTTAAAACCTTTTCCCCTGATCTATTGACAAAATCTCTTACCACCAAATTTTGGGAATATGTGATTGGGAAAGTTCCCCACCTGCTTCTGACTCATTACACACAGACTTGGCAAAACCGACTAAACACCTTTTAGCCTAACCTCAAATCTCTTAGTGTAAGAATGTAACCCAACATAACAGTCACCCCTATTAAGTTTTTTCAGACAGATTGTCTAACAGGCAATCTAATACATTATCATCCTTCCTATGATATTTATCTTTTAAGCAAATGATTCCCCAAAAACCCTACTTCTTAAAATAGTCTACCAGACAGTCAGTCGTCTAGTGTGCATCTTATTGTACGCTTCAATTCTCTTCCCAACACTACAATAACAGTATCTTCTAATATTAGTACTTTAAGAGTAAGTACTACCTCAAATCCCTATCCTAATTAGTTATCAATTAGTGAGATGTTTAACCTCTTTAGGCTGAACACAGATACATTTTCCCCTATTCACTATCACTTCTAATGGTCGGTTGTTTTTACTGTTAGCTATTGTTGGATATCTTTGTTCTTCTCTAATTGATGCTCTCAGCAATGCACCCCTTCCGGATATTCTCGGCACTCTAGAATATTTAGTGTTCACCTGGAGAACAGGTGATCTTCACTTGCTCCTTAATCTTCCTCTGTTTCTTCTTCTCCAATTCTGTGTCTGTCCAGAAACTGACAGTCGATATGGAACATCTGGTCCCCCCTTGGCGGGTACAATTGCCTTTGATATTGTTCAGTTAAAGCTGTAACAGTGATTGTTGATTTGATTCACTCTGATTCTTCATAACCAACACTTATTTTCTTCTTCTCCACCACCAATTATAAGTTGTATTTGATAGAGTTTTCTTCGTCCTATTCCTTCTCGTCGTTGACATATCAGTATTCTTCAAACGGTTATCTTCTAAGTTCTGTTCATGAAATATCATCTTCTTACCAGTGGCCTTTCCTTTAGCCTCACTGTATTATTCTTTTCCTTCAATTCTTGAGGTCTTCATCCAGTCGTGTTACTTCTTCCATTTCTCCATTTCTTCTTTCCTCTCTTGTACCTTCAACTTTCATCAGAGATCAAATCTCTAGTATCCATTTCTTCTTTCCTCTCTTGCCACTTCCTTCTGATCACAGAGTCACCTCCACCCATGACCTCTCATCATCATCATCCTCTTCTCCTTAAGTTCCCAGACATCTCGGTTTTCTTCCGACTTCTGGATTCATCTTCATCGTTGTTTCTGCTCGTATTCGTCTTCATCTCTGATGCCATAATCACCCTGCTGGATGATGTCTTTCTGCTGAATCCATATGTGAGAAAGGTGTACTAACTTCTGCCATTAGTCTCTCCTAACACTACTCTAACCCTACTTTGATTACTTTGATTAAAAAAGGACTATTTCAATCAATTTTCCCCTATATCAAGCCCTTTATATTCCTTTATTGTGAACTATCCTATTTTAGACTTATATAAGTTATATAGACTTCCCCCCTAAAATTCTTAATATAACCTAAACAAATCCATTAACCATCCTGAATAATTAACCCCAATTCCTATTCCTATGTCACCAATATCCATTAGTGTTGGCTATCTTACCACAACCCATCAAATGCAAATAAATGCAAGTTAGTCATCTTCAGACTAAAATACCCCTAAACAAAGCCTTTAACCCCTTGCTCTATAACCCCTAATTATCATAAATTTAAAGAATAATGTCAGTACCTGATTTCCAATCGAACTGTAATCCAGCCCAGTGATGCACATAGCCTCCAAAATGTAACTTTTATTGAAATAGAATTTGCCAAGCCCATGCAAAATTGTCATAACATCACATATCCTGTTAGGGAAAGATTTTGTAACCATAACCAGTACCAAAACCTTTTTGACTTGATCCTCTGCCACGTGACGTGATCACTTCCTGTATCTCCTCGCTCCCCCTCTCTCTCCTGTCTCTCATGACAAGGGATAAAGACACAAGAACAGCTTTTAGTAGTTCATGCCATCACTGAGTATTTCCAACCGTTCAATATTCATTCGTTCTACATTATTCACTCTAAGACTAAACTCAGAATTAAATAAATCGCTCAAAAACCTTTTTTTTTATTTTAATCCGTTATTTAATTATTTTAATTCAATCTATTATAATCCGTTATCCTATATTTAATGTATAAATTCAATAGGCTACAAAACAAGTTTCATCTTTAACCAATCACAGTTTAAACTAGTATCATCGTGTTAAAACCTCTTTATGCGTATTTGTTCCGTCGTCTGTGTTCCTCTCCCTGCAGTTTAACCAATGTGTTGTTTTGCAGAATCCCACGCATGCGCAAATATCATTTTAAAATTAAACGCATCCCCATACATTTACTAACGCCACCATTTTGTTCCGTCGACCGCATGTCGTAGATTTAGTGCCGTAAACCAAAACGTGTCCTAATCTCGTGTCATAAACTCCCCCTTTCTGTAGTGTAGTGTCGCAAAATTAAACGCATGCGCACAACCATTCAAAAATCCCTTTTCACCGTGAAAGGAAGATTCTCTACTCTCTCTCTCCCCAAACATAATAACAGTCCAGCTGTAATTCCCCATTTCCCCCTTATAATCAAACAACATTTACCAGCGCTCACAAAACATATAACCTGACTTACAAACACATAAACAAGTTTAAGAGACTTTCACCCGTCGCAACGGAATCTCTAAGGATATCCGTTAGCATGTAGCACGCAACACAATTAGCCTGTAGCATAGCCTAAGGTACACCGTGGCACAAAACCCAATTAGCACTAGCATCCACCTCAGCCACCATGATGTAGCATGATTCACACTTTAGCCTTACAAAAATTAGCCTGAGCAACGATGTACCACGTGGCCTGAAACAATCCAGCCTTAGCTTCAGCCTCTAGCCAACTGCGGCCTACTAGCTATACAAATGAACACCCCGCACCGTGGCCCAATCATTGTTCATGATTATCAATAATACCTCCTTCTAACTTTGTGTTGCCGTAAGTTCTGGATAATCATAGAGAGGTTACCCCAAGCATTATAGTTCGTCAACCATACGATGAGTATATAACATACATATAATCCGTCCAGCTTAATAATTCCCTGAATTAACCATACACCACATAACGCGTTGCAAGGATTTTATGGCCCATTCCTATGAATCGCCTCGATTTCGAGGGCTTTTCCAGATCCCCCGGTGCCCTAATTATGCAGACGTCTTCCAACCTTTATTCTCTACTAACCCATTGTCACCCGTTACCAATGAATTATACACGTTCAATACTTAAATCCTACCGTTTCATGCTCTAAAAACTCCCAATTATCTGCCGTTTCCCCTGGGATAAATTTTAGCCGACTCTAGTTGACCAGCAACAACACCACCTGAGGCCAGGTTATAATGGAACATCTCTTCAATGTACACAAGTCATATCCAATCTAACCCACTCCGAAGCGGCAAGAACACTCACCCTTTTTTTCCCCTCAGAGAGAGTTAGGCCGGCGGTTGACTGAAACAAGGAAGAGACGCAAAACCCAGCCCCACGTTGGGCGCCATTATGTCGTATATGATGAATGGTGGCAATTATCGCTGTCAACAAAGAGTTCGCCATACTGCATCGTGTTAGAGGCTTTTATTAAAATCACGAATTTACAGCATAGATACAGACTCGCGATGTCCGGAGAACGGCTCCCAAATTGCTATGACCGTTCTGCCGTCTCATCGTTTACCCCCTATTTATAAACAATGCAAAGGGAGGGGCTACTCCCTCTTCTGGCCAATCACCAGTCTCCCCTCGGGCGTCACCCTCCAAGCGGCACATTTCAAATAACATCATAAAACATCCCCCCTTTGGCCTGAACAACCAACATTCCATTTCGTCATGAAAAACATTTAACAAAGGCATAATCTTCAGATACGATATTCCCCCCCTTCGAGACGAAATAAACGTCTCGAAAACAAACAGAATAAGATTATGACTATTAACCATTTATCTCATTGAATATTCTTAACCTTAAACCCAAAAACATTCTCCTCTAGAGTGTAAATACCTTTCTATGAAATACCTGTTTATGAAGTGTGAATACATTACTATGACATATGAACAACTGTTTATGAAGTATGAACACATTACTATGAATTATGAATAAATCTCTATGGAGTGTGAGAGCGAAAAACTGTCCAGCAGCCATCCATCCATATCAATCAAGACAGTAAAATTCTCTCACGGTCCCTCTGCCCCAGGCAACCACCGTCGGTACTACAGATAACCTCATTAACCATGTAAATGCATTTGAAACTATGATGTAATTAAATACACATGTAAACAAAATCCTATCCATAAATATCCATTGTACAACTGGTCAACCCATCGAATCGTACAATGAATCTCTCCCTTCCTAGACCTTCTGTCCCTAACCCCATCGAAATAAACAAAAGCATCTAAAATCCTCATCTGCATTCAATAACATCAAACATCATTCTACTAAAATCAATACCTAAGAATATGACACAATTATGTATTACACATGTCTCTATTTCATTGCAGACACTGGAATGTAGTCCACTACACTTCATCTCCCTGTAATATCCTCTTCCAATGGACTTGTTGATGATGGAATCAGCCACACCCTCCTTGTTTCATCTCCTCCAGTCATATTGTCTTTGTTTGAGTATTCCAATCTCCACATGTTCTCCCAAATGCTTCTGGAATGACAAGAAAATAAACGACCAAACAGTATCCTTTGCAAAACAACCACTTTCAAATTAAACCTCCATTTCACCTAAGAATTTAAAAAATGATACATAAATGATGTATGAATCACATTAACCTATCCCCCCTTGATTCATAAAAATCATACTAAAAATCACACTAATATTGAAAAAATGTAAAAATGATCAAATAATCAAAAAGGATATTTATCCATTCAGTAGTCTATCTAGACCCCCTCGTCCGTCTTTATCCAGATCAGGAACAGTCCACACCGGCATCTGAGTGTTGTCTCCAGGCACCACTTCTCCAACCTATCTCAATCTCATAACTTTCTCAAAAGTCAGTACAAACATCACACAGTGTTATCAAAGCTTAAACTAGAATCTGACCCATCACTGCTCCTACTGGCCTAATTGATCTTGCCACCAAATCCTTTCAAATGCATCCCTTATAATGCATCTATAACCCCAGTGATCTTATCTGAACTATCTGGACTCAAAGTATAACTAATATTTATATTATCTTCCCAAATGTTACACCATACCATGAATGAAGTCCCCCCTTCTCCCTTAGACTTACCCTTCAATGATAGTCTTCAAGCCTATGACATGTCGCCATGTGTCTGCTAAATGACTAAAATGTAAATGTAATGTCACCCTTTTAACCCTAGAGTTAGCTGTGTCCAATGCTATCCCTCTTATAATGGTAAAACCTCATATGGAAGCTTCAACGTTGACATGTAACCAAATCCTGTCCCCCATAGGGTAAGAATATACTCTATCATCACAAACCGACCAAATATCTCTAAAATCCCCATAGTCACATTGTCAGTCAAAAGCTAATCTTTTAACCATCAAAGTCCTGCTCTTCTTACTACCTGATATATAAAAAGTAACCTATTATTTGTCATTACTACCCTTAAGGTCATACTTATCCAAGGTTATCATATAACCTCACACTCTGATCTTCCCATAACCCCTTACCTCATATGTTTTATTAGAACAACAACAACTTTTATCCTCACTGGTTCACCTGAATACTTCAGGTTTCCACTGTTACCTGACTTTACATCTAACAATTCCCATAGGGTAATCCATTTACCCAAGAACACTTAAACCCTACTGTTCTGACAACGACATTATTTTATCTGTCAATGACTGTTGCCAATTCCACAGTCATGACAAAGCTCAAGACTGACCCACACCTGACAGAGGCTGCGCAACCGTCTAACAGGTTCGGGATGGAATTCTCAACAGACATGGACCCTCAAGATTCCTCACTGACCTTACAGAATGAGTTAATCTATCTCTAATTTCCACAACAGAGGAACGAGCAGCACTGATCAGATGCCCCCCCCCCTCCGTCATCGAAATCAAAAGACCTCATCCTGCAGCTTCCATGACGAATCTCTCTTCTCCATTTCAGATTAATCTATATTGCTCTCTACTACTATCTGCTCTACTTTTTTAACCCTATTCGTAGTAACCTAAACCCCTGAGTCTCTCTTGCTGCCTCCTTTAATTTCAGAAAAGTTGTTGTCATCCTTCCTCCATTTGCTATTACCATCGTATCATTAATCCCTTCCCAAAGTTACCATTAACGTTGTTGATTTAGTTGATGAATTAAAACCCTTAATTCCCTCTAGTGGGAAACTACCAACATCCTATTCGATTATTCCCTGTTGGAGTGACTACTGTAATAAACTTATCCTTAACTCCCTCTGTGACTGTGAAAAGTTTTACAGACTTCAAATCTTCCATTATAAGCATCACCTTACAAATTACATAGCCCTTTAACCAATAATTCTTAACCGGAACAACTTCTAATGCTTGCACTAGATAAGTACACATATTCTCCCTGATCTTTATCTGTAACCTTACGCAAAATAATCCCTTATTTGAGTAGGTGCAACAGCTCCTACTTCTGATCCTGCTAACCATACTTATCCTCCCTAATTATCTCTCTCTCTCTCTCTGTGAAAGAAACGTCATCATCCTAAATGGCATATTATAATTATTATTCTCCTAACCCTCATACCAGTATTTTCCCCCTATAATTGATGCTGGACCCTTAATCAAATGCGCTATATTTATGGCTTTAATAACTATCAATGTTGAAAGAGTTAAATTACTTCTACCTGTTATTTTAATAGACTCACGTGTTGATGTCATTATTTACTCCTAGTTTTCCCCCAGTTTTCCCCTAAGACTTTGAACTCTTTCCTTGTACTTCCATCCATCACCACTAGTGTCACTTTTTCCCCCTTTCAGTTCTACCTCTAAACTTTAAACTTTTGATTACACAAAATACACCTATAATGACATTGATCTCCCTGCTGGAAACTGTAAATATAGATACTCAATCACCCTCAAATCATTCAGCAACACATACTTTCTCAATGCATCTGCTCCTAACCGATTTAAACTCCTACCATATCTTCCCACTAAACTTTAAAATGTCCTTCCTCACTGTTCTCTCTCTGTCTTACTACTAACTTTGAAACTTAGCTTACTGTCTCAGAGTCCCTTCAACCTAGCCTACCCCTAACTTATTTTAATCTAATCCTTTTCTCTCATAACATTTAAAACCTTTTCCCCTGATCTATTGACAAAATCTCTTACCACCAAATTTTGGGAATATGTGATTGGGAAAGTTCCCCACCTGCTTCTGACTCATTACACACAGACTTGGCAAAACCGACTAAACACCTTTTAGCCTAACCTCAAATCTCTTAGTGTAAGAATGTAACCCAACATAACAGTCACCCCTATTAAGTTTTTTCAGACAGATTGTCTAACAGGCAATCTAATACATTATCATCCTTCCTATGATATTTATCTTTTAAGCAAATGATTCCCCAAAAACCCTACTTCTTAAAATAGTCTACCAGACAGTCAGTCGTCTAGTGTGCATCTTATTGTACGCTTCAATTCTCTTCCCAACACTACAATAACAGTATCTTCTAATATTAGTACTTTAAGAGTAAGTACTACCTCAAATCCCTATCCTAATTAGTTATCAATTAGTGAGATGTTTAACCTCTTTAGGCTGAACACAGATACATTTTCCCCTATTCACTATCACTTCTAATGGTCGGTTGTTTTTACTGTTAGCTATTGTTGGATATCTTTGTTCTTCTCTAATTGATGCTCTCAGCAATGCACCCCTTCCGGATATTCTCGGCACTCTAGAATATTTAGTGTTCACCTGGAGAACAGGTGATCTTCACTTGCTCCTTAATCTTCCTCTGTTTCTTCTTCTCCAATTCTGTGTCTGTCCAGAAACTGACAGTCGATATGGAACATCTGGTCCCCCCTTGGCGGGTACAATTGCCTTTGATATTGTTCAGTTAAAGCTGTAACAGTGATTGTTGATTTGATTCACTCTGATTCTTCATAACCAACACTTATTTTCTTCTTCTCCACCACCAATTATAAGTTGTATTTGATAGAGTTTTCTTCGTCCTATTCCTTCTCGTCGTTGACATATCAGTATTCTTCAAACGGTTATCTTCTAAGTTCTGTTCATGAAATATCATCTTCTTACCAGTGGCCTTTCCTTTAGCCTCACTGTATTATTCTTTTCCTTCAATTCTTGAGGTCTTCATCCAGTCGTGTTACTTCTTCCATTTCTCCATTTCTTCTTTCCTCTCTTGTACCTTCAACTTTCATCAGAGATCAAATCTCTAGTATCCATTTCTTCTTTCCTCTCTTGCCACTTCCTTCTGATCACAGAGTCACCTCCACCCATGACCTCTCATCATCATCATCCTCTTCTCCTTAAGTTCCCAGACATCTCGGTTTTCTTCCGACTTCTGGATTCATCTTCATCGTTGTTTCTGCTCGTATTCGTCTTCATCTCTGATGCCATAATCACCCTGCTGGATGATGTCTTTCTGCTGAATCCATATGTGAGAAAGGTGTACTAACTTCTGCCATTAGTCTCTCCTAACACTACTCTAACCCTACTTTGATTACTTTGATTAAAAAAGGACTATTTCAATCAATTTTCCCCTATATCAAGCCCTTTATATTCCTTTATTGTGAACTATCCTATTTTAGACTTATATAAGTTATATAGACTTCCCCCCTAAAATTCTTAATATAACCTAAACAAATCCATTAACCATCCTGAATAATTAACCCCAATTCCTATTCCTATGTCACCAATATCCATTAGTGTTGGCTATCTTACCACAACCCATCAAATGCAAATAAATGCAAGTTAGTCATCTTCAGACTAAAATACCCCTAAACAAAGCCTTTAACCCCTTGCTCTATAACCCCTAATTATCATAAATTTAAAGAATAATGTCAGTACCTGATTTCCAATCGAACTGTAATCCAGCCCAGTGATGCACATAGCCTCCAAAATGTAACTTTTATTGAAATAGAATTTGCCAAGCCCATGCAAAATTGTCATAACATCACATATCCTGTTAGGGAAAGATTTTGTAACCATAACCAGTACCAAAACCTTTTTGACTTGATCCTCTGCCACGTGACGTGATCACTTCCTGTATCTCCTCGCTCCCCCTCTCTCTCCTGTCTCTCATGACAAGGGATAAAGACACAAGAACAGCTTTTAGTAGTTCATGCCATCACTGAGTATTTCCAACCGTTCAATATTCATTCGTTCTACATTATTCACTCTAAGACTAAACTCAGAATTAAATAAATCGCTCAAAAACCTTTTTTTTTATTTTAATCCGTTATTTAATTATTTTAATTCAATCTATTATAATCCGTTATCCTATATTTAATGTATAAATTCAATAGGCTACAAAACAAGTTTCATCTTTAACCAATCACAGTTTAAACTAGTATCATCGTGTTAAAACCTCTTTATGCGTATTTGTTCCGTCGTCTGTGTTCCTCTCCCTGCAGTTTAACCAATGTGTTGTTTTGCAGAATCCCACGCATGCGCAAATATCATTTTAAAATTAAACGCATCCCCATACATTTACTAACGCCACCATTTTGTTCCGTCGACCGCATGTCGTAGATTTAGTGCCGTAAACCAAAACGTGTCCTAATCTCGTGTCATAAACTCCCCCTTTCTGTAGTGTAGTGTCGCAAAATTAAACGCATGCGCACAACCATTCAAAAATCCCTTTTCACCGTGAAAGGAAGATTCTCTACTCTCTCTCTCCCCAAACATAATAACAGTCCAGCTGTAATTCCCCATTTCCCCCTTATAATCAAACAACATTTACCAGCGCTCACAAAACATATAACCTGACTTACAAACACATAAACAAGTTTAAGAGACTTTCACCCGTCGCAACGGAATCTCTAAGGATATCCGTTAGCATGTAGCACGCAACACAATTAGCCTGTAGCATAGCCTAAGGTACACCGTGGCACAAAACCCAATTAGCACTAGCATCCACCTCAGCCACCATGATGTAGCATGATTCACACTTTAGCCTTACAAAAATTAGCCTGAGCAACGATGTACCACGTGGCCTGAAACAATCCAGCCTTAGCTTCAGCCTCTAGCCAACTGCGGCCTACTAGCTATACAAATGAACACCCCGCACCGTGGCCCAATCATTGTTCATGATTATCAATAATACCTCCTTCTAACTTTGTGTTGCCGTAAGTTCTGGATAATCATAGAGAGGTTACCCCAAGCATTATAGTTCGTCAACCATACGATGAGTATATAACATACATATAATCCGTCCAGCTTAATAATTCCCTGAATTAACCATACACCACATAACGCGTTGCAAGGATTTTATGGCCCATTCCTATGAATCGCCTCGATTTCGAGGGCTTTTCCAGATCCCCCGGTGCCCTAATTATGCAGACGTCTTCCAACCTTTATTCTCTACTAACCCATTGTCACCCGTTACCAATGAATTATACACGTTCAATACTTAAATCCTACCGTTTCATGCTCTAAAAACTCCCAATTATCTGCCGTTTCCCCTGGGATAAATTTTAGCCGACTCTAGTTGACCAGCAACAACACCACCTGAGGCCAGGTTATAATGGAACATCTCTTCAATGTACACAAGTCATATCCAATCTAACCCACTCCGAAGCGGCAAGAACACTCACCCTTTTTTTCCCCTCAGAGAGAGTTAGGCCGGCGGTTGACTGAAACAAGGAAGAGACGCAAAACCCAGCCCCACGTTGGGCGCCATTATGTCGTATATGATGAATGGTGGCAATTATCGCTGTCAACAAAGAGTTCGCCATACTGCATCGTGTTAGAGGCTTTTATTAAAATCACGAATTTACAGCATAGATACAGACTCGCGATGTCCGGAGAACGGCTCCCAAATTGCTATGACCGTTCTGCCGTCTCATCGTTTACCCCCTATTTATAAACAATGCAAAGGGAGGGGCTACTCCCTCTTCTGGCCAATCACCAGTCTCCCCTCGGGCGTCACCCTCCAAGCGGCACATTTCAAATAACATCATAAAACATCCCCCCTTTGGCCTGAACAACCAACATTCCATTTCGTCATGAAAAACATTTAACAAAGGCATAATCTTCAGATACGATACATATATTATGACATTTTGTGACGTTTTGGTGTTCGCCAGTTTTTTGGGGGGGCTGTTCGCGCCCACAATATTTGTTCGGTAGCCAAAGTATACGCTCCTTCCTCGGTGATTGGTCAACAGTAGGGGTGGGAGGTATGGACAGGATTCTTCAATTAAGTGTTTGCGATCATTCAACGAGAGGGCAGCGGCAGATAGGAACTACTGTCTGCAGTGCACTACTAGTTTTCATGCACATTTATCACTCGAAGTACTGCATTAAACCTCTACATTTGTAAAATTGCGCGACTATGACCTCCTCGGAAAAAAACGTAAACATTTATTACAGATTTCCTGATTTATCTTAGATTAATATGGACTATTTTGAGGAAGTGTTACTGGTTTAAATTGTTTCTACGGCGTCTCAAGAGGAACAAACAACGGTAGGATTTCTGCTAGGAGCACATCGAACCTATGGATACGAATGCCTTTAGACAGGATGAATGTAGGTTTGGGCTAACGTTTTCTAACACAGTACAGTACAGTGAGTACTAACAGCGTGGTGTTCTCTTCCCAGAGCTGACCAGTTTTAAGGGCAGGAGAGTGGTGGCTTTCCGTAAGAACCTGATAGAGATGGCAGAACTGGAGATCAAGCATGCTAAGGTGAGTCGGACTGTCTAGTGAGGTGACTATCTGCAGGTGGTGTTACCCGCTAGACCAGCCCCAAACACAACGCTCTACGTTGTTGTTGGAAAGAGGATACCTGGTCAGTTGTACAACTGAATGCATTCAACCGAAATGTCTCCCGCATTTTTAACCCAACCCATTTGAATCAGAGAGGTGCGGGGGGGGACTCCATTAATCGAAGTCCACGTCATCGGCGCCCGGGGAGCAGTTGTTGTCTGGGCGTTAGCTGCCTTGCTAGAGGTTCATGTTATGTGGTAGTGATTAGGCTTTTCTGGTATACCGGGTATTTGGAAAAAGCCACGGGATGGTTTTTCAATACCGTTGAAACTATTTATTTGATGTTTTTTAATACATTTGAAAATGTGTAGCTACTTTTTAAGTAAATACTGTACCTATAGTCAACTTGTGCCATACGTTAGGAGATAAAGAAGATTACATTCTTCATTTCACCCGTCACGTCATTTTTTGATTATGAAGCTTCCCGGTAGTCCCCAGTCACATGGTGTTTTGTTTGCAAGCACACAACGAAGAGAGACCGCAGCCTTGTGAGTCACTCACTGTTGAGCAGCATGCGCCATGTGATCTAATTACAGGATGGAATTCACAACTAAATGCTTGACAGCTAGATATCTTATAACTATTAAGTTAATTGTCTAAAAATGTGCTAAATGCTCTGCAGTTGTGCATTTGGTTTGCTAATTTAGTAGTTAGTTAGCTATCTAGCTAAGTGGTTAGCTTCCTCCAAAATCAAGCATTCACTTGCTAACAGCAGAGAATCCCCTCCTGGATCAAGAGCCTTGCCGTCTAATATTAGTTTTGTGGGTACAGCAAACTGTGAGTAGCATTTTTGAGTTACTTGTATAGGTTAGGTCATAGACTGTAAAAGGTTTGCAATGCGCTCGTCAGCATTTAGGTAGCATTCTCTATGGGATTTGACATGTACTTGTTAGTATTGCTAACCTTCGGATTACAGAGGCTCAGCGGGGTTTGAAAACAGCGCCCCTTGTGTTCAGTGCCGGTATTACTGAATATCCCGGTATGGCACAAGGTCGGTATGAAGGTATGACAACCCGCCCAAGTCTAGTAGTGGTTCATGTTATGTGGTGGTGGTGTGTATGTATATATTGTGCCCCATTCCTTGTGAAATGTCTGTTGTTTTTGTGGTTGTTGTTATGGATATGATACTGATATCGCTGTTCTCTCTGTTTTTCCCAGAACAACATGTCTCTGCTGCAGGGCTGCATTGAGCTTCTCAAGAGCAGCTGAGCCACCGGTCTCCTAGCAACCCTCCCAGACCTCCAGACAAGACCACTGACCAGCTAGCCTGGGCGCCAGACTGTTTGTGCTCTCTTGCAACTCCTTATGGAATCGTCATGCAAAACAATGACTGGAGTAGGCAAAATCACAAACTGATCTGGGACCAGGATACTGACCAGCAACCTTTTTGAGAAGGAAACCTGGATACCCCTGCTCTCCACCCCACGTGTGTCAAACTCATTCCACGGAGGGCCGAGTGTCTGCGGGTTTTCGCTCCACTCTTGTTCTTGATTGATGAATTAAGGTCACTTATTAGTAAGGAACTCCCCTCACCTGGTTGTCTAGGTCTTAATTGAAAGGAAAAGCCAAAAACCTGCTGACACTTAGCCCTCCATGGAATGAGTTTGACACCCCTGCTTACTCCCGGGGGGACCTGGATACCCATGCCCTCCACCCTCTACCCCCAAGGGGACCTGGGTACCCATGCCCTCCCCTCTCTACCCCCAAGGGGACCTGGATACCCATGCCCTCCACCCTCTACCCCCAAGGGGACCTGGGTACCCATGCCCTCCACCCTCTACCCCCAAGGGGACCTGGGTACCCATGCCCTCCCCTCTCTACCCCCAAGGGGACCTGGGTACCCATGCCCTCCACCCTCTTCCCCCAAGGGGACCTGGGTACCCATGCCCTCCACCCTCTACCCCCAAGGGGACCTGGATACCCATGCCCTCCACCCTCTACCCCCAAGGGGACCTGGGTACCCATGCCCTCCACCCTCTACCCCCAAGGGGACCTGGGTACCCATGCCCTCCCCTCTCTACCCCCAAGGGGACCTGGATACCCATGCCCTCCACCCTCTACCCCCAAGGGGACCTGGGTACCCATGCCCTCCACCCTCTACCCCCAAGGGGACCTGGGTACCCATGCCCTCCACCCTCTACCCCCAAGGGGACCTGGATACCCATGCCCTCCACCCTCTTCCCCCAAGGGGACCTGGGTACCCATGCCCTCCACCCTCTACCCCCAAGGGGACCTGGGTACCCATGCCCTCCCCTCTCTACCCCCAAGGGGACCTGGGTACCCATGCCCTCCCCTCTCTACCCCCAAGGGGACCTGGGTACCCATGCCCTCCACCCTCTACCCCCAAGGGGACCTGGGTACCCATGCCCTCCACCCTCTTCCCCCAGGGGAACCTGGGTCGTGTTTATTAGGGCACACTGTAGAAAAACTTCCCTTTGCAACAGAAAATGAAAATAAGCATTTCTTATTGGTCAAGATTAGATAGTCCCTCCCTGTTTCACTCATTTGCGGAGTGTTTCGTGCCTTGAACCTGATCCTGGATACCCCCTTCCTCCACACCAAAAAGGGTCAGATGCCACTTCAGAAACCTGCACAAGAACCTGCAGATGTCTGTTTGCAGTTTGTCTGTCTCACTCTCTCTGTCTGTTTGGATGTTTAGAGTCTCTGTCCACCTGCCCCTCCATGTCTCCTTCTACCCCTCCATGTCTCCTTCTACCCCCTCCATGTCTCCTTCTACCCCCTCCATGTCTCCTTCTACCCCCTCCATGTCTCCTTCTACCCTTCCATGTCTCCTTCTACCCCTCCATGTCTCCTTCTACCCCCTCCATGTCTCCTTCTACCCCCTCCATGTCTCCTTCTACCCCTCCCCCATGTCCCATGGAACACTCACCTTTTGTTTTGACAGTGTTCCGGAACAGGGAGAATCCAGCAGCCTGCCCTGTCTTCCTCTTCCTGTCTGTGTTCCGGAACAGGGAGAATACAGCAGCCTGCCCTGTCTTCCTCTTCCTGTCTGTGTTCCGGAACAGGGAGAATACAGCAGCCTGCCCTGTCTTCCTCTTCCTGTCTGTGTTCCGGAACAGGGAGAATCCAGCAGCCTGCCCTGTCTTCCACTTCCGTCTGTTTTTGAATCATGGATTGTCTGAATCATTTTTCTATTCTGGATGAATTACACTTGTATTCTTGTATTGGATTTTCTATTTGTAACAATGATGCTGATGGTGGACTTTTTGCCGCATTGTGATAATGTTTCTAATTTTGGGGTTGCTTTTCAAGGCATGCGCCTACTAACCCCTTTACGCCCCGCACTTATACGCGTAAAGACCGACTCCTGGGTGGTGTTCATTAGACACAAAACACGTAAACAAGCGTTTCATTTAGGTTGAATTTGGTCCTAGCAGAACAGTTTAACTAGGCAGAGTGGAGTGATTTTCGGATGACCTGGTGTTTTTACGGTACAGGCATAGCTAGCAATAATGGAATAGTTACGTTTTCTCATTGCAACGCCACTTTAAACCACTCTAATACTAGTCTGAAGAGTCACACACTGAATCACTCAGCTGCTCCCTCTCTGGTTTCTAATGGAACTGTTTACAAGGTCGTATTCATTAGGCCACGCTGTATCAAAACGTTTTTTTGCAATGGAAAACTAAAACGATTGTTTCTTATTGGACAGGTTCCGATAGTCCCTCCCTGTTTTTCTTCGGTTTGGTGGCTAGTGAATACGACCCAGATCGGAGCGACTGTTTACAAAGAGGATACAAAATGGATGGGAAAAGGGAGAAAGACTAACTTAGTGCGTAAATATAGGTCCTTATGATGTAAGCATTGGCTGAAAGGAGTTTTCACCACCAGGCTGGGATGAACTCACTCAAACGACCAGTGGTTAAGAAGTGTGTAGTAGTTTGTCCAACAGTGTGGTTACCACACAGAAATGCTGTGGCTGTACCTCAGGAACAGCTCTTTTGCGCACATTCGTCTACATTACTGCCAGTAACAACTGGAGCCAAAAATCATATTTTTGTCTTAAGACTCAAATTGATTTTGACAAGTTTAGGCTAATGGCTACTGGAGAGGAACTCTGGCCCCAGCACTTATTCAGAGGAGTGTGACTGATGTGTCCTTCAGCGTCTGCTTGTAGCTGTTGTCTATGTCCCGATTCTTTAACATTCTGCCCTAAGTGTGCACTTGATCACTTCCCTTCATGGATTTTAAAGAGACTGACTAGTTTAAGAAAAATGGGGGGTACTCCCGTGCTTACACCAATTATCCAACGCTTTTAATTGTGTGGGGAGGACACCTAGATAATTAGGATGCAGGGAGAGTTGGCTTCCTGTGCACTGCATTGATATCCTGCAGTGTTTACCAGTGTGGCTTCCTGTGCACTTCATTGATATCCTGCTGTGTTTACGAGTGTGGCTACTGCACCTGCTCTTAGGGAGATGTACTGAGCAACACTAACCTAACCTATCCATCCATCCTCCCATCCATCCATCCATCCTCCCATCCATCCTCCCATCCATCCATCCATCCATCCATCCTCCCATCCATCCATCCATCCATCCATCCTCCCATCCATCCATCCATCCATCCTCCCATCCATCCATCCATCCATCCTCCCATCCATCCATCCATCCTCCCATCCCCTTGCTTATTACTGCTGGTGCAGGATTTCTTTGAAGAATTACATTTTAGGGTCGCTTATATTTCTCATATTGCTTTTTGTTACTGACGGAACCTTTTTTATATTGCTAAACTAGCCTGGGCGCCAGTCTGTTAGCCTGGGCGCCAGTCTGTTAGCCTGGGCGCCAGTCTGTTAGCCTGGGCGCCAGTCTGTTAGCCTGGGCGCCAGTCTGTTAGCCTGGGCGCCAGTCTGTTAGCCTGGGCGCCAGTCTGTTAGCCTGGGCGCCAGTCTGTTAGCCTGGGCGCCAGTCTGTTAGGAGTTGGCAAGAGCACAAACATCTGGGACCAGGCCTAAACGTGCACTATGGTGGTAAATACTTAACAATAATTTCCATGCCCAGAGAGAGCTGTGTTTGTAAAGTGGTGTTTTTGATAATTGAGTGTATTTCTAATGGATTCCAACTGGTTTTTTTTCTTACGGAGCATCTATTTTTTTTCACATTTGCAATAATGACATTAAATAAGTACTACTTTCCAAAATCCTCATTGTGTTAGTCTCTTATTAATGAACCTTGTGTGATATCATAATTCTGATGATACTATTACTATTGAAGTGATCAACTGTTACCAGGACCATTGCACCGTCACACCAGCAGGTGGTACAGTCTGCATCCTGAAGCAGATAGGGGAGAGTAGACCCAACAAGCTCTCTCTTTGTAAAATTAGACGTTCTCCAAACGTCAAATTTCGAAGTTAAAGATTAGGCACTCATTCCAAATGGTTAAGGTAAGGGTTAAAGTTTGGGATAAAAATCAGTTTCCCAGTCATGATCCAGAGTCATAGGATTGGTAATTGAAAGTATTTCTAATGGATTCCAACTGTGAATTACTTATTTAGATACTGGTTTTTTTTTAGTTTTTTTTTACTGGGATTGAACACCCATCCTTCGGATCCAGAGTCATGGGATCACCCCTTCCACAACACCCTCACAAAACCCAAGTCTACTAGATGGTAAAAGCGCTCACTGTTGCCCCTAGTGGCTGGTTTTGAGGGCATTTCCCAACATCAATCTTGAACGACCTGGCTGAGTAGACCTCACCAAAAACCTACTGTAACACCTGGAAGAGTGTTCTTTAACTTAGTCCTTTGCTGCCTTTCATCCCACAACAGGATATGTCAGTTGTGTGTGTGGGGGGGGGATTGATAGGGTCTTTTCATGCACAACATTCAAAAAATGCAAAATTCTTCATTCTGCAGAATGTGACCATGGCATGAATAGACTCCATAATTACCTCAACACTCCTATGTCATTACATGTACAGTACTTTCTCTCAGAGCGTTACCACTATGCTATTGGACCTAAAGGATTATTTGGGACCACGTGCCTGTTCAGAGTTCCCCTGCTCACAGTAATATTACAATCGGCCAGGGGCTATTTTCCCTTGCCTTGGACTGTAAGATAATCTTATGTTGACTGCAACTTTACTCAGCTGTGAGAATTAACTTTCCTATCTTAGAACCATAGCCACAGGAAGTACGGGTGCTGACGGTGCTGCAGTACCCCCTGATCAATTAAAAAAAGTATAAATATATATATTTTAAATAAATCCACCAGATTAGTGCACTAGGCCTTTATTACTTGTATTATAATTTGTAGACAAAAATGTCCCTCAGTCTGGTGTATTATACTGGAGGGTTAGGGTTCAGTCTGGTGTATTATACTGGAGGGTTAGGGTTCAGTCTGGTGTATTATACTGGAGGGTTAGGGTTCAGTCTGGTGTATTATACTGGAGGGTTAGGGTTCAGTCTGGTGTATTATACTGGAGGGTTAGGGTTCAGTCTGGTGTATTATACTGGAGGGTTAGGGTTCAGTCTGGTGTATTATACTGGAGGGTTAGGGTTCAGTCTGGTGTATTATACTGGAGGGTTAGGGTTCAGTCTGGTGTATTATACTGGAGGGTTAGGGTTCAGTCTGGTGTATTATACTGGAGGGTTAGGGTTCAGTCTGGTGTATTATACTGGAGGGTTAGGGTTCAGTCTGGTGTATTATACTGGAGGGTTAGTGTTCAGTCTGATGTAGTGTACTGGAGGGTTAGGGTTCAGTCTGGTGTATTATACTGGAGGGTTAGGGTTCAGTCTGGTGTATTATACTGGAGGGTTAGTGTTCAGTCTGGTGTAGTGTACTGGAGGGTTAGGGTTCAGTCTGGTGTATTATACTGGAGGGTTAGGGTTCAGTCTGGTGTATTATACTGGAGGGTTAGGGTTCAGTCTGGTGTATTATACTGGAGGGTTAGGGTTCAGTCTGGTGTATTATACTGGAGGGTTAGGGTTCAGTCTGGTGTATTATACTGGAGGGTTAGGGTTCAGTCTGGTGTATTATACTGGAGGGTTAGGGTTCAGTCTGGTGTATTATACTGGAGGGTTAGGGTTCAGTCTGGTGTATTATACTGGAGGGTTAGGGTTCAGTCTGGTGTATTATACTGGAGGGTTAGGGTTCAGTCTGGTGTAGTGTACTGGAGGGTTAGGGTTCAGTCTGGTGTAGTGTACTGTAGTTGAGTTGAAAGAAAATGCCAGTGTGCCTCAGGGACTTTTCACCACCAAAACCCACACTGTGACTGTACATATCCTGCTTGGTGAGCTGCTTAGCAACCACTACTAAACAAACCAATGGGCCTACAGCCCTGCACTGGCCAAGCTCTTTTCTTGTTAGGGTTCAGTAAAAATATGGTTTGGCTGATGCTATGTACAGAACTGATGCTATCTACTATCTACATAACTGATGCTATCTACTATCTACAGAACTGATGCTATCTACTATCTACAGAACTGATGCTATCTACTATCTACAGAACTGATGCTATCTACAGAACTGATGCTATCTACTATCTACAGAACTGATGCTATCTACTATCTACAGAACTGATGCTATCTACTATCTACAGAACTGATGCTATTTACTATCTACAGAATTGATGCTATCTACTATCTACAGAACTGATGCTATCTACTATCTACAGAATTAATGCTATTTACTATCTACAGAATTGATGCTATCTACTATCTACAGAACTGATGCTATCTACTATCTATAATAATAATAATATGCCATTTAGCAGACGCTTTTATCCAAAGCGACTAACAGTCGTGCGTGCATAAATGTTTTGTGTATGGGTGGTCCCGGGGATCGAACCCACTACCTTGGCGTTACAAGCGCCGTGCTCTACCAGCTGAGCTACAGAGGATCTACAGAACTGATGCTATCTACTATCTACAGAACTGATGCTATTTACTATCTACATAACTGACGCTATCTACTATCTACAGAACTGATGCTATCTACTATCTACATAACTGATGCTATCTACTATCTACATAACTGATGCTATCTACTATCTACATAACTGACGCTATCTACTATCTACAGAACTGTACATGTATACACTGTACCTTGTATGATGAACTTTCAACAGGTATTTTTCTGGTCTATCAGCATTTTACCCCAGTAAAGAATGTTTGCCGTGCGTGCTAGCCTGCATGCGTGCGTGTGTCAGCTACACTGTGAGTGTATCCTCCGAGAGATTGCAGAGACTTCCTGAGCAAACATTATACTAACGTGTGGAGAGCAAACAGCAATTTCCCACACTAGACTGGCAAATAACACTATCACACTGCAGAAAGTGCTGACTATGGCTGCATCCCAAAAATGGCACCCTATTCCCTATATAGTGCACTACTTTTGACAAGGGCCCATATGGGAATAGGGTGCCATTTGAGACGCAAGCCATACCTCTATCAGCACCCAGGGAAAGTGGTCTGATTACTATCTTGCCACGTTGATATTAAAGTGTGTTTGAGTAAATTAGAGCAGTTGTTTGAATTTGTACATGTTTGATAAAGGCCTATTCTGTCCTGTCCAATGAACTCGTCCAAAGTCAGTGCCATGGAGGGAACATAGAGTATGTAGCCAAGGCTGTCATAGAGTCTTTGTAGTACTCGGAGGTCATTAGAGATATGGCTGCACCTTTTATAACCCACTAATAAATCATTTTAAGAATAGTACACTGTTACCTCTATATCGCTTATGTCATGGAACATGTCAAACTTGTTGTTTACAGGTAATTGCAGTTAAATTTTCTTTGTAAGTATGAATGCCCCTCCCTTGCTTTTTGGGTGAGGTGACTGCTGACGTATAATGGTTAAGACACACACTAACACACACACACACAGCCAGCTCTCATGTCAGCCACACCAGCTTTCCCCATACTGTTTGCGTCATGACTCCCGAGTTGGGTTGGCCTGATCAGGATTGACTGTAGCCTGCTGCTACTGACTCACAGGGTCAGAGTTACCACAGGGTCAGAGTTACCACAGGGTCAGAGTTACCACAGGGTCAGAGTTACCACTAGGTCAGAGTTACCACAGGGTCAGAGTTACCACAGGGTCAGAGTTACCATTAGGTCAGAGTTACCATTAGGTCAGAGATACCACAGGGTCAGAGTTACCACAGGGTCAGAGTTACCATTAGGTCAGAGTTACCACTAGGTCAGAGTTACCATAGGGTCAGAGTTACCACTACGTCAGAGTTACCACTAGGTCAGTTACCATTAGGTCCGAGTTACCATTAGGTCAGAGTTACCATTAGGTCAGAGTTACCACTAGGTCAGAGTTACCACTAGGTCAGAGTTACCACTACGTCAGAGTTACCACTAGGTCAGTTACCACTAGGTCCGAGTTACCATTAGGTCCGAGTTACCATTAGGTCAGAGTTACCATTAGGACAGAGTTACCACTAGGTCAGAGATACCACTACGTCAGAGTTACCACAGGGTCAGAGCTACTACTAGGTCAGTTACCACTAGGTCAGTTACCACTAGGTCCGAGTTACCATTAGGTCCGAGTTACCACTAGGTCAGAGTTAGCATTAGGTCAGAGTTACCACTAGGTCAGAGTTACCACTAGGTCAGAGTTACCATTAGGTCAGAGTTACCACAGGGTCAGAGTTACCATTAGGTCAGAGTTACCATTAGGTCAGAGTTACCATTAGGTCAGAGTTACCACTAGGTCAGAGATACCATTAGGTCAGAGTTACCACTAGGTCAGAGTTACCATTAGGTCAGAGTTACCACAGGGTCAGAGTTACCATTAGGTCAGAGTTACCATTAGGTCAGAGTTACCATTAGGTCAGAGTTACCACTAGGTCAGAGATACCATTAGGTCAGAGTTACCACTAGGTCAGAGTTACCATTAGGTCAGAGTTACCACAGGGTCAGAGTTACCATTAGGTCAGAGTTACCACTAGGTCAGAGTTACCATTAGGTCAGAGTTACCACTAGGTCAGAGTTACCATTAGGTCAGAGTTACCACAGGGTCAGAGTTACCATTAGGTCAGAGTTACCATTAGGTCAGAGTTACCATTAGGTCAGAGTTACCACTAGGTCAGAGTTACCACTAGGTCAGAGATACCACAGGGTCAGAGTTACCATTAGGTCAGAGTTACCACAGGGTCAGAGTTACCATTAGGTCAGAGTTACCATTAGGTCAGAGTTACCACTAGGTCAGAGATACCACAGGGTCAGAGTTACCATTAGGTCAGAGTTACCATTAGGTCAGAGTTACCACTAGGTCAGAGTTACCACAGGGTCAGAGTTTCCACAGGGTCAGAGTTTCCACAGGGTCAGAGTTTCCACAGGGTCAGAGTTACCATTAGGTGAGAGTTCCCACAGGGTCAGAGTTCCCACAGGGTCAGAGTTACCACTAGGTCAGAGTTACCACTAGGTCAGAGTTACCACTAGGTCAGAGTTACCATTAGGTCAGAGTTACCATTAGGTCAGAGTTACCATTAGGTCAGAGTTACCACTAGGTCAGAGTTACCACTAGGTCAGAGTTACCACTAGGTTAGAGTTACCACTAGGTTAGAGTTACCACTAGGTCAGAGTTACCACTAGGTCAGAGTTACCACTAGGTCAGAGTTACCACAGGGTCAGAGTTACCATTAGGTCAGAGTTACCATTAGGTCAGAGTTACCACAGGGTCAGAGTTACCACAGGGTCAGAGTTAACCCAGGGTCAGAGTTACCACAGGGTCAGAGTTACCACAGGGTCAGAGTTACCACAGGGTCAGAGTTACCATTAGGTCAGAGTTACCACTAGGTCAGAGTTACCACAGGGTCAGAGTTTCCACAGGGTCAGAGTTTCCACAGGGTCAGAGTTTCCACAGGGTCAGAGTTACCATTAGGTCAGAGTTACCATTAGGTCAGAGTTAGCATTAGGTCAGAGTTAGCATTAGGTCAGAGTTACCACTAGGTCAGAGTTACCATTAGGTCAGAGTTACCATTAGGTCAGAGTTACCATTAGGTCAGAGTTACCACAGGGTCAGAGTTACCACTAGGTCAGAGTTACCACTAGGTTAGAGTTACCATTAGGTCAGAGTTACCACTAGGTTAGAGTTACCACTAGGTCAGAGTTACCACAGGGTCAGAGTTACCATTAGGTCAGAGTTACCATTAGGTCAGAGTTACCATTAGGTCAGAGTTACCATTAGGTCAGAGTTACCATTAGGTCAGAGTTACCACTAGGTTAGAGTTACCATTAGGTCAGAGTTACCATTAGGTCAGAGTTACCACTAGGTTAGAGTTACCATTAGGTCAGAGTTACCATTAGGTCAGAGTTACCATTAGGTCAGAGTTACCACAGGGTCAGAGTTACCACTAGGTCAGAGTTACCACAGGGTCAGAGTTACCATTAGGTCAGAGTTACCATTAGGTCAGAGTTACCATTAGGTCAGAGTTACCATTAGGTCAGAGTTACCACAGGGTCAGAGTTACCACTAGGTTAGAGTTACCACTAGGTTAGAGTTACCACTAGGTCAGAGTTACCACAGGGTCAGAGTTACCATTAGGTCAGAGTTACCATTAGGTCAGAGTTACCATTAGGTCAGAGTTACCATTAGGTCAGAGTTACCACAGGGTCAGAGTTACCATTAGGTCAGAGTTACCATTAGGTCAGAGTTACCACTAGGTCAGAGTTACCATTAGGTCAGAGATACCACAAGGTCAGAGTTACCATTAGGTCAGAGTTACCACAAGGTCAGAGTTACCACAGGGTCAGAGTTTCCACAGGGTCAGAGTTTCCACAGGGTCAGAGTTTCCACAGGGTCAGAGTTACCATTAGGTGAGAGTTCCCACAGGGTCAGAGTTCCCACAGGGTCAGAGTTACCACTAGGTCAGAGTTACCACTAGGTCAGAGTTACCACTAGGTCAGAGTTACCATTAGGTCAGAGTTACCATTAGGTCAGAGTTACCATTAGGTCAGAGTTACCATTACGTCAGAGTTACCATTAGGTCAGAGTTACCACTAGGTCAGAGTTACCACTAGGTCAGAGTTACCACTAGGTCAGAGTTACCATTAGGTCAGAGTTACCATTAGGTCAGAGTTACCATTAGGTCAGAGTTACCATTAGGTCAGAGTTACCACTACGTCAGAGTTACCACTACGTCAGAGTTACCACAGTGTCAGAGCTACCACTAGGTCAGTTACCACTAGGTCAGAGTTACCATTAGGTCAGAGTTACCATTAGGTCAGAGTTACCATTAGGTCAGAGTTACCATTAGGTCAGAGTTACCACTAGGTCAGAGTTACCACTAGGTTAGAGTTACCACTAGGTCAGAGTTACCACTTGGTCAGAGTTACCACAGGGTCAGAGTTACCATTAGGTCAGAGTTACCATTAGGTCAGAGTTACCACAGGGTCAGAGTTACCATTAGGTCAGAGTTACCACAGGGTCAGAGTTACCACTAGGTTAGAGTTACCACTAGGTTAGAGTTACCACTAGGTCAGAGTTACCACTAGGTCAGAGTTACCACAGGGTCAGAGTTACCACTAGGTCAGAGTTACCATTAGGTCAGAGTTACCACAGGGTCAGAGTTACCACTAGGTCAGAGTTACCATAGGGTCAGAGTTACCACAGGGTCAGAGTTAACCCAGGGTCAGAGTTACCACAGGGTCAGAGTTACCACAGGGTCAGAGTTACCACAGGGTCAGAGTTACCATTAGGTCAGAGTTACCACTAGGTCAGAGTTACCACAGGGTCAGAGTTTCCACAGGGTCAGAGTTTCCACAGGGTCAGAGTTTCCACAGGGTCAGAGTTACCATTAGGTCAGAGTTACCATTAGGTCAGAGTTAGCATTAGGTCAGAGTTACCATTAGGTCAGAGTTACCATTAGGTCAGAGTTACCATTAGGTCAGAGTTACCACAGGGTCAGAGTTACCATTAGGTCAGAGTTACCACTAGGTCAGAGTTACCACTAGGTCAGAGTTACCATTGGTCAGAGTTACCATTAGGTCAGAGTTACCATTATGTCAGAGTTACCATTATGTCAGAGTTACCACTAGGTCAGAGTTACCACTAGGTCAGAGTTACCACTAGGTCAGAGTTACCATTGGTCAGAGTTACCATTAGGTCAGAGTTACCATTAGGTCAGAGTTACCAATAGGTCAGAGTTACCACTAGGTCAGTGTTACCATTAGGTCAGAGTTACCATAGGGTCAGAGTTACCATTAGGTCAGAGTTACCATTAGGTCAGAGTTACCATTAGGTCAGAGTTACCACTAGGTCAGAGATACCACATGGTCAGATTTACCATTAGGTCAGAGTTACCATTAGGTCAGTGTTACCATTAGGTCAGAGTTACCATAGGGTCAGAGTTACCATTAGGTCAGAGTTACCATTAGGTCAGAGTTACCATTAGGTCAGAGTTACCACTACGTCAGAGTTACCACTACGTCAGAGTTACCACAGGGTCAGAGCTACTACTAGGTCAGTTACCACTAGGTCAGAGTTACCATTAGGTCAGAGTTACCATTAGGTCAGAGTTACCATTAGGTCAGAGTTACCATTAGGTCAGAGTTACCACAGGGTCAGAGTTACCACTAGGTTAGAGTTACCACTAGGTCAGAGTTACCACAGGGTCAGAGTTACCATTAGGTCAGAGTTACCATTAGGTCAGAGTTACCATTAGGTCAGAGTTACCATTAGGTCAGAGTTACCACAGGGTCAGAGTTACCACAGGGTCAGAGTTACCATTAGGTCAGAGTTACCATTAGGTCAGAGTTACCATAGGGTCAGAGTTACCATTAGGTCAGAGTTACCACAGGGTCAGAGTTACCACAGGGTCAGAGTTACCACTAGGTCAGAGTTACCACTAGGTCAGAGTTACCACTAGGTCAGAGTTACCACAGGGTCAGAGTTACCATTAGGTCAGAGTTACCATTAGGTCAGAGTTACCATTAGGTCAGTGTTACCATTAGGTCAGTGTTACCATTAGGTCAGAGTTACCACTAGGTCAGAGTTACCACTAGGTCAGAGTTACCATTAGGTCAGAGTTACCATTAGGTCAGAGTTAGCATTAGGTCAGAGTTACCACAGGGTCAGAGTTACCATTAGGTCCGAGTTACCATTAGGTCAGAGTTACCATTAGGTCAGAGTTACCACTAAGTCAGAGATACCACAGGGTCAGAGTTACCATTAGGTCAGAGTTACCATTAGGTCAGAGTTACCATTAGGTAAGAGTTACCATTAGGTCAGAGTTACCACTAGGTCAGAGTTACCACTAGGTCAGAGTTACCATTAGGTCAGAGTTACCACTAGGTCCGAGTTACCATTAGGTCAGAGTTACCACTAGGTCAGAGTTACCATTAGGTCAGAGTTACCATTAGGTCAGAGTTACCACTAGGTCAGAGTTACCACTAGGTCAGAGTTACCATTAGGTCAGAGTTACCATTAGGTCAGAGTTACCATTAGGTCAGAGTTACCACTAGGTCAGAGATACCACAGGGTCAGAGTTACCATTAGGTCAGAGTTACCACTAGGTCAGAGTTACCATTAGGTCAGAGTTACCATTAGGTCAGAGTTACCACTAGGTCAGAGTTACCATTAGGTCAGAGTTACCACTAGGTCAGAGTTACCATTCGGTCAGAGTTACCACTACGTCAGAGTTACCACTAGGTCAGAGTTACCATTAGGTCAGAGTTACCACTACGTCAGAGTTACCACAGGGTCAGAGCTACCACTAGGTCAGTTACCACTAGGTCAGAGTTACCATTAGGTCAGAGTTACCATTAGGTCAGAGTTACCACTAGGTTAAAGTTACCACTAGGTTAGAGTTACCACTAGGTCAGAGTTACCACAGGGTCAGAGTTACCATTAGGTCAGAGTTACCATTAGGTCAGAGTTACCATTAGGTCAGAGTTACCATTAGGTCAGAGTTACCACTAGGTCAGAGTTACCACAGGGTCAGAGTTACCATTAGGTCAGAGTTACCATTAGGTCAGAGTTACAATAGGGTCAGAGTAACCATTAGGTCAGAGTTACCACTAGGTCAGAGATACCACAGGGTCAGAGTTACCATTAGGTCAGAGTTACCACAGGGTCAGAGTTACCACAGGGTCAGAGTTACCACTAGGTCAGAGTTACCACTAGGTCAGAGTTACCACTAGGTAAGAGTTACCACTAGGTCAGAGTTACCACTAGGTCAGAGTTACCACAGGGTCAGAGTTACCATTAGGTCAGAGTTACCACTAGGTCAGAGTTACCATTAGGTCAGAGTTACCATTAGGTCAGAGTTACCATTAGGTCAGAGTTACCATTAGGTCAGAGTTACCACTAGGTCAGAGTTACCACTAGGTCAGAGTTACCATTAGGTCAGAGTTACCACAGGGTCAGAGTTACCATTAGGTCAGAGTTACCATTAGGTCAGAGTTACCACTACGTCAGAGTTACCACTACGTCAGAGTTACCACAGTGTCAGAGCTACCACTAGGTCAGTTACCACTAGGTCAGAGTTACCATTAGGTCAGAGTTACCATTAGGTCAGAGTCACCACAGGGTCAGAGTTACCACTAGGTTAGAGTTACCACTAGGTTAGAGTTACCACTAGGTTAGAGTTACCACTAGGTCAGAGTTACCACTAGGTCAGAGTTACCATAGGGTCAGAGTTACCATTAGATCAGAGTTACCATTAGGTCAGAGTTACCACAGGGTCAGAGTTACCACTAGGTCAGAGTTACCATAGGGTCAGAGTTACCACAGGGTCAGAGTTAACCCAGGGTCAGAGTTACCACAGGGTCAGAGTTACCACAGGGTCAGAGTTACCACAGGGTCAGAGTTACCATTAGGTCAGAGTTTCCACAGGGTCAGAGTTTCCACAGGGTCAGAGTTACCACAGGGTCAGAGTTTCCACAGGGTCAGAGTTTCCACAGGGTCAGAGTTTCCACAGGGTCAGAGTTTCCACAGGGTCAGAGTTACCATTAGGTCAGAGTTACCATTAGGTCAGAGTTAGCATTAGGTCAGAGTTACCATAGGGTCAGAGTTACCATTAGGTCAGAGTTACCATTAGGTCAGAGTTACCACAGGGTCAGAGTTACCATTAGGTCAGAGTTACCACAGGGTCAGAGTTACCACTGGGTCAGAGTTACCATTAGGTCAGAGTTACCAATATGTCAGAGTTACCACTAGGTCAGAGTTACCACTAGGTCAGAGTTACCACTAGGTCAGAGTTACCATTAGGTCAGAGTTACCATTAGGTCAGCGTTACCATTAGGTCAGAGTTACCACTAGGTCAGAGTTACCACTAGGTCAGTGTTACCATTAGGTCAGAGTTACCATAGGGTCAGAGTTACCATAGGGTCAGAGTTACCACATGGTCAGATTTACCATTAGGTCAGAGTTACCATTAGGTCAGAGTTACCATTAGGTCAGAGTTACCATAGGGTCAGAGTTACCACATGGTCAGATTTACCATTAGGTCAGAGTTACCATTAGGTCAGAGTTACCACTAGGTCAGAGTTACCATTAGGTCAGAGTTACCATTAGGTCAGAGTTACCATTAGGTCAGAGTTACCATTAGGTCAGAGTTACCATTATGTCAGAGTTACCACTACGTCAGAGTTACCACTACGTCAGAGTTACCACAGGGTCAGAGCTACCACTAGGTCAGTTACCACTAGGTCAGAGTTACCATTAGGTCAGAGTTACCATTAGGTCAGAGTTACCATTAGGTCAGAGTTACCACAGGGTCAGAGTTACCACTAGGTTAGAGTTAGCACTAGGTTAGAGTTACCACTAGGTCAGAGTTACCACAGGGTCAGAGTTACCATTAGGTCAGAGTTACCATTAGGTCAGAGTTACCATTAGGTCAGAGTTACCATTAGGTCAGAGTTAGCATTAGGTCAGAGTTACCACAGGGTCAGAGTTACCACTAGGTCAGAGTTACCACTAGGTCAGAGTTACCATTAGGTCAGAGTTACCATTAGGTCAGAGTTACCATAGGGTCAGAGTTACCATTAGGTCAGAGTTACCACTAGGTCAGAGATACCACTAGGTCAGAGTTACCACTAGGTCAGAGTTACCATAGGGTCAGAGTTACCATTAGGTCAGAGTTACCATAGGGTCAGAGTTACCATTAGGTCAGAGTTACCACTAGGTCAGAGATACCACAGGGTCAGAATTACCACAGGGTCAGAGTTAACCCAGGGTCAGAGTTACCACAGGGTCAGAGTTACCACAGGGTCAGAGTTACCACAGGGTCAGAGTTACCATTAGGTCAGAGTTTCCACAGGGTCAGAGTTTCCACAGGGTCAGAGTTACCACAGGGTCAGAGTTTCCACAGGGTCAGAGTTTCCACAGGGTCAGAGTTTCCACAGGGTCAGAGTTTCCACAGGGTCAGAGTTACCATTAGGTCAGAGTTACCATTAGGTCAGAGTTAGCATTAGGTCAGAGTTACCATTAGGTCAGAGTTACCATTAGGTCAGAGTTACCACAGGGTCAGAGTTACCATTAGGTCAGAGTTACCATTAGGTCAGAGTTACCATTAGGTCAGAGTTACCACTAGGTCAGAGTTACCACTAGGTCAGAGTTACCACTAGGTCAGAGTTACCACAGGGTCAGAGTTACCATTAGGTCAGAGTTACCACTAGGTCAGAGTTACCACAGGGTCAGAGTTACCATTAGGTCAGAGTTACCACTAGGTCAGAGTTACCATTAGGTCAGAGTTACCACTAGGTCAGAGTTACCATTAGGTCAGAGTTACCACAGGGTCAGAGTTACCATTAGGTCAGAGTTACCATTAGGTCAGAGTTTCCATTAGGTCAGAGTTACCATTAGGTCAGAGTTACCATAGGGTCAGAGTTTCCATTAGGTCAGAGTTACCATTAGGTCAGAGTTACCACAGGGTCAGAGTTACCACTGGGTCAGAGTTACTATTAGGTCAGAGTTACCATTATGTCAGAGTTACCACTAGGTCAGAGTTACCACTAGGTCAGAGTTACCACTAGGTCAGAGTTACCATTAGGTCAGAGTTACCATTAGGTCAGAGTTACCATTAGGTCAGAGTTACCACTAGGTCAGAGTTACCACCAGGTCAGTGTTACCATTAGGTCAGAGTTACCATAGGGTCAGAGTTACCATTAGGTCAGAGTTACCATTAGGTCAGAGTTACCATTAGGTCAGAGTTACCACTACGTCAGAGTTACCACTACGTCAGAGTTACCACAGGGTCAGAGCTACCACTAGGTCAGTTACCACTAGGTCAGAGTTACCATTAGGTCAGAGTTACCATTAGGTCAGAGTTACCATTAGGTCAGAGTTACCACAGGGTCAGAGTTACCACTAGGTTAGAGTTACCACTAGGTTAGAGTTACCACTAGGTCAGAGTTACCACAGGGTCAGAGTTACCATTAGGTCAGAGTTACCACTAGGTCAGAGTTACCACTAGGTCAGAGTTACCACTAGGTCAGAGTTACCACTAGGTCAGAGTTACCATTAGGTAAGAGTTACCATTAGGTCAGAGTTACCACAGGGTCAGAGTTACCATTAGGTCAGAGTTACCATTAGGTCAGAGTTACCATTAGGTCAGAGTTACCACTAGGTCAGAGATACCACTAGGACAGAGTTACCATTAGGTCAGAGTTACCATTAGGTCAGAGTTACCACAGGGTCAGAGTTACCACTGGGTCAGAGTTACTATTAGGTAAGAGTTACCATTAGGTCAGAGTTACCACAGGGTCAGAGTTACCATTAGGTCAGAGTTACCATTAGGTCAGAGTTACCACTAGGTCAGAGTTACCATTAGGTCAGAGTTACCACAGGGTCAGAGTTACCATTAGGTCAGAGTTACCATTAGGTCAGAGTTACCATTATGTCAGAGTTACCACTAGGTCAGAGTTACCACTATGTCAGAGTTACCATTAGGTCAGAGTTACCATTAGGTCAGAGTTACCATTAGGTCAGAGTTACCACTAGGTCAGAGTTACCACCAGGTCAGTGTTACCATTAGGTCAGAGTTACCATAGGGTCAGAGTTACCATAGGGTCAGAGTTACCATTAGGTCAGAGTTACCATTTGGTCAGAGTTACCACTAAGTCAGAGATACCACATGGTCAGATTTACCATTAGGTCAGAGTTACCATTAGGTCAGAGTTACCATTAGGTCAGAGTTACCATTAGGTCAGAGTTACCACTACGTCAGAGTTACCACTACGTCAGAGTTACCACAGGGTCAGAGCTACCACTAGGTCAGTTACCACTAGGTCAGAGTTACCATTAGGTCAGAGTTACCATTAGGTCAGAGTTACCATTAGGTCAGAGTTACCACAGGGTCAGAGTTACCACTAGGTTAGAGTTACCACTAGGTTAGAGTTACCACTAGGTCAGAGTTACCACTAGGTTAGAGTTACCACTACGTCAGAGTTACCATTAGGTCAGAGTTACCATTAGGTCAGAGTTACCATTAGGTCAGAGTTACCACTAGGTCAGAGTTACCACAGGGTCAGAGTTACCATTAGGTCAGAGATACCACAGGGTCAGAGTTACCATTAGGTCAGAGTTACCACAGGGTCAGAGTTACCACTAGGTCAGAGTTACCTCTAGGTCAGAGTTACCACTAGGTCAGAGATACCACAGGGTCAGAGTTACCATAGGGTCAGAGTTACCATTAGGTCAGAGTTACCACTAGGTCAGAGATACCACAGGGTCAGAGTTACCATTAGGTCAGAGTTACCACAGGGTCAGAGTTACCACTAGGTCAGAGTTACCTCTAGGTCAGAGTTACCACTAGGTCAGAGTTACCACTAGGTCAGAGTTACCATTAGGTCAGAGTTACCATTAGGTCAGAGTTACCACTAGGTCAGAGTTACCACTAGGTCAGAGATACCACAGGGTCAGAGTTACCATAAGGTCAGAGTTACCACTAGGTCAGAGATACCACAGGGTCAGAGTTACCATTAGGTCAGAGTTACCACAGGGTCAGAGTTACCATTAGGTCAGAGTTACCATTAGGTCAGAGTTACCACTAGGTCAGAGTTACCACTAGGTCAGAGTTACCACTAGGTCAGAGTTACCACTAGGTCAGAGTTACCATTAGGTCAGAGTTACCACTAGGTCAGAGTTAAAATTAGGTCAGAGTTACCACTAGGTCCGAGTTACCATTAGGTCAGAGTTACCACTAGGTCAGAGTTATCATTAGGTCAGAGTTACCACTAGGTCAGAGTTACCATTAGGTCAGAGTTACCATTACGTCAGAGTTACCATTAGGTCAGAGTTACCATTAGGTCAGAGTTAACACTAGGTCAGAGATACCACAGGGTCAGAGTTACCATTAGGTCAGAGTTACCATTAGGTCAGAGTTACCATTACGTCAGAGTTACCACTACGTCAGAGATACCACTACGTCAGAGTTACCACTACGTCAGAGCTACCACTAGGTCAGTTACCACTAGGTCAGAGTTACCATTAGGTCAGAGTTACCATTAGGTCAGAGTTACCATTAGGTCAGAGTTACCACAGGTTCAGAGTTACCACTAGGTTAGAGTTACCACTAGGTTAGAGTTACCACTAGGTCAGAGTTACCATTAGGTCAGAGTTACCATTAGGTCAGAGTTACCACTAGGTCAGAGATACCACAGGGTCAGAGTTACCATTAGGTCAGAGTTACCACAGGGTCAGAGTTACCATTAGGTCAGAGTTACCACTAGGTCAGAGTTACCATTAGGTCAGAGTTACCATAGGGTCAGAGTTACCATTAGGTCAGAGTTACCACAGGGTCAGAGTTACCATTAGGTCAGAGTTACCATTAGGTCAGAGTTACCACTAGGTCAGAGTTACCATTAGGTCAGAGTTACCACCAGGTCAGAGTTACCACTAGGTCAGAGTTACCATTAGGTCAGAGTTACCACTAGGTCCGAGTTACCATTAGGTCAGAGTTACCACTAGGTCCGAGTTACCATTAGGTCAGAGTTACCACTAGGTCTGAGTTACCATTAGGTCAGAGTTACCATTACGTCAGAGTTACCATTAGGTCAGAGTTACCATTAGGTCAGAGTTAACACTAGGTCAGAGATACCACAGGGTCAGAGTTACCATTATGTCAGAGTTACCATTAGGTCAGAGTTACCATTACGTCAGAGTTACCACTACGTCAGAGATACCACTACGTCAGAGTTACCACTACGTCAGAGCTACCACTAGGTCAGTTACCACTAGGTCAGAGTTACCATTAGGTCAGAGTTACCACAGGTTCAGAGTTACCACTAGGTTAGAGTTACCACTAGGTTAGAGTTACCACTAGGTCAGAGTTACCACAGGGTCAGAGTTACCATTAGGTCAGAGTTACCATTAGGTCAGAGTTACCATTAGGTCAGAGTTACCACTAGGTCAGAGATACCACAGGGTCAGAGTTACCATTAGGTCAGAGTTACCACAGGGTCAGAGTTACCATTAGGTCAGAGTTACCACTAGGTCAGAGTTACCATTAGGTCAGAGTTACCATAGGGTCAGAGTTACCATTAGGTCAGAGTTACCACAGGGTCAGAGTTACCATTAGGTCAGAGTTACCATTAGGTCAGAGTTACCACTAGGTCAGAGTTACCATTAGGTCAGAGTTACCACTAGGTCAGA
The DNA here is from genome assembly GCA_031479575.1 of Coregonus ussuriensis. Lineage (NCBI taxonomy): Eukaryota > Metazoa > Chordata > Actinopteri > Salmoniformes > Salmonidae > Coregonus > Coregonus ussuriensis. The sequence continues at coordinate 46,247,486 of CM062503.1, read as the reverse complement.
GTTACCACTAGGTCAGAGTTACCATTAGGTCAGAGTTACCACTAGGTCAGAGATACCACAGGGTCAGAGTTACCATTAGGTCAGAGTTACCACAGGGTCAGAGTTACCATTAGGTCAGAGTTACCACAGGGTCAGAGTTACCATTAGGTCAGAGTTACCATTAGGTCAGAGATACCAATAGGTCAGAGATACCACAGGGTCAGAGTTACCATTAGGTCAGAGTTACCATTAGGTCAGAGTTACCATTAGGTCAGAGTTACCATTACGTCAGAGTTACCACTACGTCAGAGTTACCACTACGTCAGAGTTACCACTACGTCAGAGCTACCACTAGGTCAGTTACCACTAGGTCAGAGTTACCATTAGGTCAGAGTTACCATTAGGTCAGAGTTACCATTAGGTCAGAGTTACCATTAGGTCAGAGTTACCATTAGGTCAGAGTTACCATTAGGTCAGAGTTACCGCAGGGTCAGAGTTACCACAGGGTCAGAGTTACCATTAGGTCAGAGTTACCACAGGGTCAGAGTTACCACTAGGTCAGAGTTACCACAGGGTCAGAGTTACCACTAGGTCAGAGTTACCACTAGGTCAGAGTTACCACAGGGTCAGAGTTACCACTAGGTCAGATTTACCACAGGGTCCGAGTTATCACAGGGTCAGAGTTACCACAGGGTCAGAGTTACCATTAGGTCAGAGTTACCACAGGGTCAGAGTTACCATTAGTTCAGAGTTACCACAGGGTCAGAGTTACCATTAGGTCAGAGTTACCATTAGGTCAGAGTTACCATTAGGTCAGAGTTACCATTAGGTCAGAGTTACCATTAGGTCAGAGTTACCACAGGGTCAGAGTTACCACTAGGTTAGAGTTACCACTAGGTTAGAGTTACCACTAGGTCAGAGTTACCATTAGGTCAGAGTTACCATTAGGTCAGAGTTACCATTAGGTCAGAGTTACCACTAGGTCAGAGTTACCACTAGGTCAGAGTTACCACTAGGTCAGAGTTACCATTAGGTCAGAGTTACCATTAGGTCAGAGTTACCATAGGGTCAGAGTTACCATTAGGTCAGAGATACCACAGGGTCAGAGTTACCATTAGGTCAGAGTTACCACAGGGTCAGAGTTACCATTAGGTCAGAGTTACCATTAGGTCAGAGTTACCATTAGGTCAGAGTTTCCATTAGGTCAGAGTTACCATTAGGTCAGAGTTACCACTAGGTCAGAGTTACCATTAGGTCAGAGTTACCACTAGGTCAGAGTTACCATTAGGTCAGAGTTACCACTAGGTCCGAGTTACCATTAGGTCAGAGTTACCACTAGGTCAGAGTTATCATTAGGTCAGAGTTACCATAGGGTCAGAGTTACCATTAGGTCAGAGTTACCATTAGGTCAGAGTTACCATAGGGTCAGAGTTACCATTAGATCAGAGTTACCACTAGGTCAGAGATACCACAGGGTCAGAGTACCATTAGGTCAGAGTTACCATAGGGTCAGAGTTACCACTAGGTTAGAGTTACCACTAGGTTAGAGTTACCACTAGGTTAGAGTTACCACTAGGTCAGAGTTACCACTAGGTCAGAGTTACCACAGGGTCAGAGTTACCATTAGGTCAGAGTTACCATTAGGTCAGAGTTACCACAGGGTCAGAGTTACCATAGGGTCAGAGTTACCACAGGGTCAGAGTTAACCCAGGGTCAGAGTTACCACAGGGTCAGAGTTACCACAGGGTCAGAGTTACCACAGGGTCAGAGTTACCATTAGGTCAGAGTTACCACTAGGTCAGAGTTACCACAGGGTCAGAATTTCCACAGGGTCAGAGTTTCCACAGGGTCAGAGTTTCCACAGGGTCAGAGTTACCATTAGGTCAGATTTACCACTAGGTCCGAGTTACCACTAGGTCCGAGTTACCATTAGGTCAGAGTAACAATTAGGTCAGAGTTACCACTACGTCAGAGTTACCACTACGTCAGAGTTACCACTACGTCAGAGCTACCACTAGGTCAGTTACCACTAGGTCAGAGTTACCATTAGGTCAGAGTTACCATTAGGTCAGAGTTACCACTAGGTCAGAGTTACCACTAGGTCAGAGTTACCACTAGGTCAGAGTTACCACAGGGTCAGAGTTACCATTAGGTCAAGCTACCACTAGGTCAGAGTTACCATTAGGTCAGAGTTACCATTAGGTCAGAGTTACCATTAGGTCAGAGTTACCACAGGGTCAGAGTTACCACTAGGTTAGAGTTACCACTAGGTTAGAGTTACCACTAGGTCAGAGTTACCACAGGGTCAGAGTTACCATTAGGTCAGAGTTACCATTAGGTCAGAGTTACCATAGGGTCAGAGTTACCACTAGGTCAGAGTTAACCCAGGGTCAGAGTTACCACAGGGTCAGAGTTACCACAGGGTCAGAGTTACCATTAGGTCAGAGTTACCATTAGGTCAGAGTTACCATTAGGTCAGAGTTACCACTAGGTCAGAGTTACCACAGGGTCAGAGTTTCCACAGGGTCAGAGTTTCCACAGGGTTAGAGTTACCATTAGGTCAGAGTTACCACTAGGTCAGAGTTACCACAGGGTCAGAGTTTCCACAGGGTCAGAGTTTCCACAGGGTCAGAGTTACCATTAGGTCAGAGTTACCATTAGGTCAGAGTTACCGCAGGGTCAGAGTTACCATTAGGTCAGAGTTACCACAGGGTCAGAGTTACCATTAGGTCAGAGTTACCACAGGGTCAGAGTTACCACTAGGTCAGAGTTACCACAGGGTCAGAGTTACCACTAGGTCAGAGTTACCACTAGGTCAGAGTTACCACAGGGTCAGAGTTACCACTAGGTCAGATTTACCACAGGGTCCGAGTTATCACAGGGTCAGAGTTACCACAGGGTCAGAGTTACCATTAGGTCAGAGTTACCACAGGGTCAGAGTTACCATTAGTTCAGAGTTACCACAGGGTCAGAGTTACCATTAGGTCAGAGTTACCATTAGGTCAGAGTTACCATTAGGTCAGAGTTACCACAGGGTCAGAGTTACCACTAGGTTAGAGTTACCACTAGGTTAGAGTTACCACTAGGTTAGAGTTACCACTAGGTCAGAGTTACCACAGGGTCAGAGTTACCATTAGGTCAGAGTTACCACTAGGTCAGAGTTACCATTAGGTCAGAGTTACCATTAGGTCAGAGTTACCATTAGGTCAGAGTTACCACTAGGTCAGAGTTACCACTAGGTCAGAGTTACCACTAGGTCAGAGTTACCATTAGGTCAGAGTTACCACTAGGTCAGAGTTACCATTAGGTCAGAGTTACCATTAGGTCAGAGTTACCACTAGGTCAGAGTTACCATTAGGTCAGAGTTACCACTAGGTCAGAGTTACCATTAGGTCAGAGTTACCATTAGGTCAGAGTTACCATTAGGTCAGAGTTACCATTAGGTCAGAGTTACCATTAGGTCAGAGTTACCACTAGGTCAGAGTTACCATTAGGTCAGAGTTACCATTAGGTCAGAGTTACCACTAGGTCAGAGTTACCATTAGGTCAGAGTTACCACTAGGTCAGAGTTACCATTAGGTCAGAGTTACCATTAGGTCAGAGTTACCACTAGGTCAGAGTTACCATTAGGTCAGAGTTACCATTAGGTCAGAGTTACCACTAGGTCCGAGTTATCATTAGGTCAGAGTTACCATAGGGTCAGAGTTACCACTAGGTTAGAGTTACCACTAGGTTAGAGTTACCACTAGGTTAGAGTTACCACTAGGTTAGAGTTACCACTAGGTCAGAGTTACCACTAGGTCAGAGTTACCACAGGGTCAGAGTTACCATTAGGTCAGAGTTACCATTAGGTCAGAGTTACCACAGGGTCAGAGTTACCATAGGGTCAGAGTTACCACAGGGTCAGAGTTAACCCAGGGTCAGAGTTACCACAGGGTCAGAGTTACCACAGGGTCAGAGTTACCACAGGGTCAGAGTTACCATTAGGTCAGAGTTACCACTAGGTCAGAGTTACCACAGGGTCAGAATTTCCACAGGGTCAGAGTTTCCACAGGGTCAGAGTTTCCACAGGGTCAGAGTTACCATTAGGTCAGATTTACCACTAGGTCCGAGTTACCACTAGGTCAGAGTTTCCATTAGGTCAGAGTAACAATTAGGTCAGAGTTACCACTACGTCAGAGTTACCACTACGTCAGAGTTACCACTACGTCAGAGCTACCACTAGGTCAGTTACCACTAGGTCAGAGTTACCATTAGGTCAGAGTTACCATTAGGTCAGAGTTACCGCTAGGTCAGAGTTACCACTACGTCAGAGTTACCACTAGGTCAGAGTTACCACAGGGTCAGAGTTACCACTAGGTCAGAGTTACCACTAGGTCAGAGTTACCATTAGGTCAGAGTTACCATTAGGTCAGAGTTACCACTAGGTCAGAGTTACCACTAGGTCAGAGTTACCATTAGGTCAGAGTTACCATTAGGTCAGAGTTACCATTAGGTCAGAGTTACCACTAGGTCAGAGTTACCACTAGGTCAGAGTTACCACTAGGTCAGAGTTACCACAGGGTCAGAGTTACCACTAGGTCAGAGTTACCACTAGGTCAGAGTTACCATTAGGTCAGAGTTACCATTAGGTCAGAGCTACCACTAGGTCAGTTACCACTAGGTCAGAGTTACCATTAGGTCAGAGTTACCACTACGTCAGAGCTACCACTAGGTCAGTTACCACTAGGTCAGAGTTACCATTAGGTCAGAGTTACCATTAGGTCAGAGTTACCATTAGGTCAGAGTTACCATTAGGTCAGAGTTACCATTAGGTCAGAGTTACCATTAGGTCAGAGTTACCACAGGGTCAGAGTTACCACTAGGTTAGAGTTACCACTAGGTTAGAGTTACCACTAGGTCAGAGTTACCACAGGGTCAGAGTTACCATTAGGTCAGAGTTACCATTAGGTCAGAGTTACCATAGGGTCAGAGTTACCACTAGGTCAGAGTTAACCCAGGGTCAGAGTTACCACAGGGTCAGAGTTACCACAGGGTCAGAGTTACCATTAGGTCAGAGTTACCATTAGGTCAGAGTTACCATTAGGTCAGAGTTACCACTAGGTCAGAGTTACCACAGGGTCAGAGTTTCCACAGGGTCAGAGTTTCCACAGGGTTAGAGTTACCATTAGGTCAGAGTTACCACTAGGTCAGAGTTACCACAGGGTCAGAGTTTCCACAGGGTCAGAGTTTCCACAGGGTCAGAGTTACCATTAGGTCAGAGTTACCATTAGGTCAGAGTTACCGCAGGGTCAGAGTTACCATTAGGTCAGAGTTACCACAGGGTCAGAGTTACCATTAGGTCAGAGTTACCACAGGGTCAGAGTTACCACTAGGTCAGAGTTACCACAGGGTCAGGGTTACCACTAGGTCAGAGTTACCACTAGGTCAGAGTTACCACAGGGTCAGAGTTACCACTAGGTCAGATTTACCACAGGGTCCGAGTTATCACAGGGTCAGAGTTACCACAGGGTCAGAGTTACCATTAGGTCAAGGTTACCACAGGGTCAGAGTTACCATTAGTTCAGAGTTACCACAGGGTCAGAGTTACCATTAGGTCAGAGTTACCATTAGGTCAGAGTTACCATTAGGTCAGAGTTACCACAGGGTCAGAGTTACCACTAGGTCAGAGTTACCACAGGGTCAGAGTTACCATTAGGTCAGAGTTACCATTAGGTCAGAGTTACCATTAGGTCAGAGTTACCATTAGGTCAGAGTTACCACAGGGTCAGAGTTACCACTAGGTTAGAGTTACCACTAGGTTAGAGTTACCACTAGGTCAGAGTTACCACAGGGTCAGAGTTACCATTAGGTCAGAGTTACCATTAGGTCAGAGTTACCATTAGGTCAGAGTTACCATTAGGTCAGAGTTACCACAGGGTCAGAGTTACCATTAGGTCAGAGTTACCATTAGGTCAGAGTTACCACTAGGTCAGAGTTACCATTAGGTCAGAGATACCACAAGGTCAGAGTTACCATTAGGTCAGAGTTACCACAAGGTCAGAGTTACCACAGGGTCAGAGTTTCCACAGGGTCAGAGTTTCCACAGGGTCAGAGTTTCCACAGGGTCAGAGTTACCATTAGGTGAGAGTTCCCACAGGGTCAGAGTTCCCACAGGGTCAGAGTTACCACTAGGTCAGAGTTACCACTAGGTCAGAGTTACCACTAGGTCAGAGTTACCATTAGGTCAGAGTTACCATTAGGTCAGAGTTACCATTAGGTCAGAGTTACCATTACGTCAGAGTTACCATTAGGTCAGAGTTACCACTAGGTCAGAGTTACCACTAGGTCAGAGTTACCACTAGGTCAGAGTTACCATTAGGTCAGAGTTACCATTAGGTCAGAGTTACCATTAGGTCAGAGTTACCATTAGGTCAGAGTTACCACTACGTCAGAGTTACCACTACGTCAGAGTTACCACAGTGTCAGAGCTACCACTAGGTCAGTTACCACTAGGTCAGAGTTACCATTAGGTCAGAGTTACCATTAGGTCAGAGTTACCATTAGGTCAGAGTTACCATTAGGTCAGAGTTACCACTAGGTCAGAGTTACCACTAGGTTAGAGTTACCACTAGGTCAGAGTTACCACTTGGTCAGAGTTACCACAGGGTCAGAGTTACCATTAGGTCAGAGTTACCATTAGGTCAGAGTTACCACAGGGTCAGAGTTACCATTAGGTCAGAGTTACCACAGGGTCAGAGTTACCACTAGGTTAGAGTTACCACTAGGTTAGAGTTACCACTAGGTCAGAGTTACCACTTGGTCAGAGTTACCACAGGGTCAGAGTTACCACTAGGTCAGAGTTACCATTAGGTCAGAGTTACCACAGGGTCAGAGTTACCACTAGGTCAGAGTTACCATAGGGTCAGAGTTACCACAGGGTCAGAGTTAACCCAGGGTCAGAGTTACCACAGGGTCAGAGTTACCACAGGGTCAGAGTTACCACAGGGTCAGAGTTACCATTAGGTCAGAGTTACCACTAGGTCAGAGTTACCACAGGGTCAGAGTTTCCACAGGGTCAGAGTTTCCACAGGGTCAGAGTTTCCACAGGGTCAGAGTTACCATTAGGTCAGAGTTACCATTAGGTCAGAGTTACCACTAGGTCAGAGTTACCATTAGGTCAGAGTTACCATTAGGTCAGAGTTACCATTAGGTCAGAGTTACCATTAGGTCAGAGTTACCACAGGGTCAGAGTTACCACTGGGTCAGAGTTACCATTAGGTCAGAGTTACCATTATGTCAGAGTTACCACTAGGTCAGAGTTACCACTAGGTCAGAGTTACCACTAGGTCAGAGTTACCATTGGTCAGAGTTACCATTAGGTCAGAGTTACCATTAGGTCAGAGTTACCAATAGGTCAGAGTTACCACTAGGTCAGTGTTACCATTAGGTCAGAGTTACCATAGGGTCAGAGTTACCATTAGGTCAGAGTTACCATTAGGTCAGAGTTACCATTAGGTCAGAGTTACCACTAGGTCAGAGATACCACATGGTCAGATTTACCATTAGGTCAGAGTTACCATTAGGTCAGAGTTACCATTAGGTCAGAGTTACCATTAGGTCAGAGTTACCACTACGTCAGAGTTACCACTACGTCAGAGTTACCACAGGGTCAGAGCTACTACTAGGTCAGTTACCACTAGGTCAGAGTTACCATTAGGTCAGAGTTACCATTAGGTCAGAGTTACCATTAGGTCAGAGTTACCATTAGGTCAGAGTTACCACAGGGTCAGAGTTACCACTAGGTTAGAGTTACCACTAGGTTAGAGTTACCACTAGGTCAGAGTTACCACAGGGTCAGAGTTACCATTAGGTCAGAGTTACCATTAGGTCAGAGTTACCATTAGGTCAGAGTTACCACAGGGTCAGAGTTACCACAGGGTCAGAGTTACCATTAGGTCAGAGTTACCATTAGGTCAGAGTTACCATAGGGTCAGAGTTACCATTAGGTCAGAGTTACCACAGGGTCAGAGTTACCACAGGGTCAGAGTTACCACTAGGTCAGAGTTACCACTAGGTCAGAGTTACCACTAGGTCAAAGTTACCACAGGGTCAGAGTTACCATTAGGTCAGAGTTACCATTAGGTCAGAGTTACCATTAGGTCAGTGTTACCATTAGGTCAGTGTTACCATTAGGTCAGAGTTACCACTAGGTCAGAGTTACCACTAGGTCAGAGTTACCATTAGGTCAGAGTTACCATTAGGTCAGAGTTAGCATTAGGTCAGAGTTACCACAGGGTCAGAGTTACCATTAGGTCAGAGTTACCACAGGGTCAGAGTTACCACTAGGTCAGAGTTACCATTAGGTCCGAGTTACCATTAGGTCAGAGTTACCATTAGGTCAGAGTTACCACTAAGTCAGAGATACCACAGGGTCAGAGTTACCATTAGGTCAGAGTTACCACAGGGTCAGAGTTACCATTAGGTCAGAGTTACCATTAGGTCAGAGTTACCATTAGGTAAGAGTTACCATTAGGTCAGAGTTACCACTAGGTCAGAGTTACCACTAGGTCAGAGTTACCATTAGGTCAGAGTTACCACTAGGTCCGAGTTACCATTAGGTCAGAGTTACCACTAGGTCAGAGTTACCATTAGGTCAGAGTTACCATTAGGTCCGAGTTACCATTAGGTCAGAGTTACCACTACGTCAGAGTTACCACTAGGTCAGAGTTACCATTAGGTCAGAGTTACCACTACGTCAGAGTTACCACAGGGTCAGAGCTACCACTAGGTCAGTTACCACTAGGTCAGAGTTACCATTAGGTCAGAGTTACCATTAGGTCAGAGTTACCACTAGGTTAAAGTTACCACTAGGTTAGAGTTACCACTAGGTCAGAGTTACCACAGGGTCAGAGTTACCATTAGGTCAGAGTTACCATTAGGTCAGAGTTACCATTAGGTCAGAGTTACCATTAGGTCAGAGTTACCACTAGGTCAGAGTTACCACAGGGTCAGAGTTACCATTAGGTCAGAGTTACCATTAGGTCAGAGTTACAATAGGGTCAGAGTAACCATTAGGTCAGAGTTACCACTAGGTCAGAGTTACCACAGGGTCAGAGTTACCATTAGGTCAGAGTTACCACAGGGTCAGAGTTACCACAGGGTCAGAGTTACCACTAGGTCAGAGTTACCACTAGGTCAGAGTTACCACTAGGTAAGAGTTACCACTAGGTCAGAGTTACCACTAGGTCAGAGTTACCACAGGGTCAGAGTTACCATTAGGTCAGAGTTACCACTAGGTCAGAGTTACCATTAGGTCAGAGTTACCACTAGGTCAGAGTTACCATTAGGTCAGAGTTACCATTAGGTCAGAGTTACCATTAGGTCAGAGTTACCATTAGGTCAGAGTTACCACTAGGTCAGAGTTACCACTAGGTCAGAGTTACCATTAGGTCAGAGTTACCACTAGGTCAGAGTTACCATTAGGTCAGAGTTACCATTAGGTCAGAGTTACCATTAGGTCAGAGTTACCACTACGTCAGAGTTACCACTACGTCAGAGTTACCACAGTGTCAGAGCTACCACTAGGTCAGTTACCACTAGGTCAGAGTTACCATTAGGTCAGAGTTACCATTAGGTCAGAGTCACCACAGGGTCAGAGTTACCACTAGGTTAGAGTTACCACTAGGTTAGAGTTACCACTAGGTTAGAGTTACCACTAGGTCAGAGTTACCACTAGGTCAGAGTTACCATAGGGTCAGAGTTACCATTAGATCAGAGTTACCATTAGGTCAGAGTTACCACAGGGTCAGAGTTACCACTAGGTCAGAGTTACCATAGGGTCAGAGTTACCACAGGGTCAGAGTTAACCCAGGGTCAGAGTTACCACAGGGTCAGAGTTACCACAGGGTCAGAGTTACCACAGGGTCAGAGTTACCATTAGGTCAGAGTTTCCACAGGGTCAGAGTTTCCACAGGGTCAGAGTTACCACAGGGTCAGAGTTTCCACAGGGTCAGAGTTTCCACAGGGTCAGAGTTTCCACAGGGTCAGAGTTTCCACAGGGTCAGAGTTACCATTAGGTCAGAGTTACCATTAGGTCAGAGTTAGCATTAGGTCAGAGTTACCATAGGGTCAGAGTTACCATTAGGTCAGAGTTACCATTAGGTCAGAGTTACCACAGGGTCAGAGTTACCATTAGGTCAGAGTTACCATTAGGTCAGAGTTACCACTAGGTCAGAGTTACCACTAGGTCAGAGTTACCACTAGGTCAGAGTTACCATTAGGTCAGAGTTACCATTAGGTCAGCGTTACCATTAGGTCAGAGTTACCACTAGGTCAGAGTTACCACTAGGTCAGTGTTACCATTAGGTCAGAGTTACCATAGGGTCAGAGTTACCATAGGGTCAGAGTTACCATTAGGTCAGAGTTACCATAGGGTCAGAGTTACCACATGGTCAGATTTACCATTAGGTCAGAGTTACCATTAGGTCAGAGTTACCACTAGGTCAGAGTTACCATTAGGTCAGAGTTACCATTAGGTCAGAGTTACCATTAGGTCAGAGTTACCATTAGGTCAGAGTTACCATTATGTCAGAGTTACCACTACGTCAGAGTTACCACTACGTCAGAGTTACCACAGGGTCAGAGCTACCACTAGGTCAGTTACCACTAGGTCAGAGTTACCATTAGGTCAGAGTTACCATTAGGTCAGAGTTACCATTAGGTCAGAGTTACCACTAGGTCAGAGTTACCACAGGGTCAGAGTTACCACTAGGTTAGAGTTAGCACTAGGTTAGAGTTACCACTAGGTCAGAGTTACCACAGGGTCAGAGTTACCATTAGGTCAGAGTTACCATTAGGTCAGAGTTAGCATTAGGTCAGAGTTACCACAGGGTCAGAGTTACCATTAGGTCAGAGTTAGCATTAGGTCAGAGTTACCATTAGGTCAGAGTTACCATTAGGTCAGAGTTACCATTAGGTCAGAGTTACCACAGGGTCAGAGTTACCACTAGGTCAGAGTTACCACTAGGTCAGAGTTACCATTAGGTCAGAGTTACCATTAGGTCAGAGTTACCATAGGGTCAGAGTTACCATTAGGTCAGAGTTACCACTAGGTCAGAGATACCACTAGGTCAGAGTTACCACTAGGTCAGAGTTACCATAGGGTCAGAGTTACCATTAGGTCAGAGTTACCATAGGGTCAGAGTTACCATTAGGTCAGAGTTACCACTAGGTCAGAGATACCACAGGGTCAGAATTACCACAGGGTCAGAGTTACCACAGGGTCAGAGTTAACCCAGGGTCAGAGTTACCACAGGGTCAGAGTTACCACAGGGTCAGAGTTACCACAGGGTCAGAGTTACCATTAGGTCAGAGTTTCCACAGGGTCAGAGTTTCCACAGGGTCAGAGTTACCACAGGGTCAGAGTTTCCACAGGGTCAGAGTTTCCACAGGGTCAGAGTTTCCACAGGGTCAGAGTTTCCACAGGGTCAGAGTTACCATTAGGTCAGAGTTACCATTAGGTCAGAGTTAGCATTAGGTCAGAGTTACCATTAGGTCAGAGTTACCACTAGGTCAGAGTTACCACTAGGACAGAGTTACCATTAGGTCAGAGTTACCATTAGGTCAGAGTTACCACTAGGTCAGAGTTACCATTAGGTCAGAGTTACCACAGGGTCAGAGTTACCATTAGGTCAGAGTTACCATTAGGTCAGAGTTTCCATTAGGTCAGAGTTACCATTAGGTCAGAGTTACCATAGGGTCAGAGTTTCCATTAGGTCAGAGTTACCATTAGGTCAGAGTTACCACAGGGTCAGAGTTACCACTGGGTCAGAGTTACTATTAGGTCAGAGTTACCATTATGTCAGAGTTACCACTAGGTCAGAGTTACCACTAGGTCAGAGTTACCACTAGGTCAGAGTTACCATTAGGTCAGAGTTACCATTAGGTCAGAGTTACCATTAGGTCAGAGTTACCACTAGGTCAGAGTTACCACCAGGTCAGTGTTACCATTAGGTCAGAGTTACCATAGGGTCAGAGTTACCATTAGGTCAGAGTTACCATTAGGTCAGAGTTACCATTAGGTCAGAGTTACCACTACGTCAGAGTTACCACTACGTCAGAGTTACCACAGGGTCAGAGCTACCACTAGGTCAGTTACCACTAGGTCAGAGTTAAGTTACCATTAGGTCAGAGTTACCATTAGGTCAGAGTTACCATTAGGTCAGAGTTACCACAGGGTCAGAGTTACCACTAGGTCAGAGTTACCACTAGGTCAGAGTTACCACTAGGTCAGAGTTACCACAGGGTCAGAGTTACCATTAGGTCAGAGTTACCACTAGGTCAGAGTTACCACTAGGTCAGAGTTACCACTAGGTCAGAGTTACCACTAGGTCAGAGTTACCACTAGGTCAGAGTTACCACTAGGTCAGAGTTACCACAGGGTCAGAGTTACCATTAGGTCAGAGTTACCATTAGGTCAGAGTTACCATTAGGTCAGAGTTACCACTAGGGTCAGAGTTACCACTAGGTCAGAGTTACCATTAGGTCAGAGTTACCATTAGGTCAGAGTTACCACAGGGTCAGAGTTACCACTAGGTCAGAGTTACCACTAGGTCAGAGTTACCATTAGGTCAGAGTTACCATTAGGTCAGAGTTACCACTAGGTCAGAGTTACCATTAGGTCAGAGTTACCATTAGGTCAGAGTTACCACTAGGTCAGAGTTACCATTAGGTCAGAGTTACCACTAGGGTCAGAGTTACCATTAGGTCAGAGTTACCACTAGGTCAGAGTTACCATTAGGTCAGAGTTACCACTAGGTCAGAGTTACCATAGGTCAGAGTTACCACTAGGTCAGAGTTACCACTAGGTCAGAGTTACCACTAGGTCAGAGTTACCACTAGGTCAGAGTTACCACTAGGTCAGAGTTACCACAGGGTCAGAGTTACCATTAGGTCAGAGTTACCATTAGGTCAGAGTTACCATTAGGTCAGAGTTACCACTAGGTCAGAGTTACCATTAGGTCAGAGTTACCACTAGGTCAGAGTTACCACTAGGTCAGAGTTACCATTAGGTCAGAGTTACCACTAGGTCAGAGTTACCACTAGGTCAGAGTTACCACTAGGTCAGAGTTACCATTCCATTAGGTCAGAGTTACCATTAGGTCAGAGTTACCACTACGTCAGAGTTACCACTACGTCAGAGTTACCACAGGGTCAGAGCTACCACTAGGTCAGTTACCACTAGGTCAGAGTTACCATTAGGTCAGAGTTACCATTAGGTCAGAGTTACCATTAGGTCAGAGTTACCATTAGGTCAGAGTTACCACTACGTCAGAGTTACCACTACGTCAGAGTTACCACAGGGTCAGAGCTACCACTAGGTCAGAGTTACCACTAGGTCAGAGTTACCATTAGGTCAGAGTTACCATTAGGTCAGAGTTACCATTAGGTCAGAGTTACCACAGGGTCAGAGTTACCACTAGGTCAGAGTTACCACTAGGTTAGAGTTACCACTAGGTCAGAGTTACCACTAGGTCAGAGTTACCACAGGGTCAGAGTTACCATTAGGTCAGAGTTACCATTAGGTCAGAGTTACCATTAGGTCAGAGTTACCATTGTCAGAGTTACCACTAGGGTCAGAGTTACCATTAGGTCAGAGTTACCACTAGGTCAGAGTTACCACTAGGTCAGAGTTACCACTAGGTCAGAGTTACCACTAGGTCAGAGTTACCACTAGGTCAGAGTTACCATAGGTCAGAGTTACCATTAGGTCAGAGTTACCACTAGGTCAGAGTTACCACTAGGTCAGAGTTACCATTAGGTCAGAGTTACCATAGGGTCAGAGTTACCATTAGGTCAGAGTTACCATTAGGTCAGAGTTACCACTAGGTCAGAGTTACCACTAGGTCAGAGTTACCATTCGGTCAGAGTTACCATTAGGTCAGAGTTACCACTAGGTCAGAGTTACCACTAGGTCAGAGTTACCACTAGGGTCAGAGTTACCATAGGTCAGAGTTACCACTAGGTCAGAGTTACCATTAGGTCAGAGTTACCATTAGGTCAGAGTTACCACTAGGTCAGAGTTACCATTAGGTCAGAGTTACCACTAGGTCAGAAGAGTTACCACTAGGTCAGAGTTACCACTAGGTCAGAGTTACCACTAGGTCAGAGTTACCATTAGGTCAGAGTTACCACTAGGTCAGAGTTACCATTAGGTCAGAGTTACCACTAGGTCAGAGTTACCATTAGGTCAGAGTTACCACTAGGTCAGAGTTACCATTAGGTCAGAGTTACCACTAGGTCAGAGTTACCACTAGGTCAGAGTTACCACAGGGTCAGAGTTACCACTAGGTCAGAGTTACCACTAGGTCAGAGTTACCACTAGGTCAGAGTTACCATTAGGTCAGAGTTACCACTAGGTCAGAGTTACCATTAGGTCAGAGTTACCATTAGGTCAGAGTTACCACTAGGTCAGAGTTACCATTAGGTCAGAGTTACCACTAGGTCAGAGTTACCATTAGGTCAGAGTTACCACTAGTCAGAGTTACCATTAGGTCAGAGTTACCACTAGGTCAGAGTTACCACTAGGTCAGAGTTACCACTAGGTCAGAGTTAAGTTACCACTAGGTCAGAGTTACCATTAGGTCAGAGTTACCAATAGGTCAGAGTTACCACTAGGTCAGAGTTACCACTAGGTCAGAGTTACCACTAGGTCAGAGTTACCACTAGGTTAGAGTTACCACTAGGTCAGAGTTACCACTAGGTCAGAGTTACCATTAGGTCAGAGTTACCATTAGGTCAGAGTTACCACTAGGTCAGAGTTACCACTAGGTCAGAGTTACCACTAGGTCAGAGTTACCATTAGGTCAGAGTTACCATAGGTCAGAGTTACCACTAGGTCAGAGTTACCACTAGGTCAGAGTTACCATAGGTCAGAGTTACCATTAGGTCAGAGTTACCACAGGGTCAGAGTTACCATTAGGTCAGAGTTACCACTAGGTCAGAGTTACCATTAGGTCAGAGTTACCATTAGGTCAGAGTTACCACTAGGTCAGAGTTACCATTAGGTCAGAGTTACCACTAGGTCAGAGTTACCACTAGGTCAGAGTTACCCATTAGGTCAGAGTTACCACTAGGTCAGAGTTACCATTAGGTCAGAGTTACCACTAGGTCAGAGTTACCATTAGGTCAGAGTTACCACTAGGTCAGAGTTACCATTAGGTCAGAGTTACCATTAGGTCAGAGTTACCACTAGGTCAGAGTTACCATTAGGTCAGAGTTACCACTAGGTCAGAGTTACCACTAGGTCAGAGTTACCATTAGGTCAGAGTTACCATTAGGTCAGAGTTACCATTAGGTCAGAGTTACCACTAGGTCAGAGTTACCACTAGGTCAGAGTTACCACTAGGTCAGAGTTACCACTAGGTCAGAGTTACCACTAGGTCAGAGTTACCATTAGGTCAGAGTTACCATTAGGTCAGAGTTACCATTAGGTCAGAGTTACCACAGGGTCAGAGTTACCACTAGGTCAGAGTTACCACTAGGTCAGAGTTACCACTAGGTCAGAGTTACCACTAGGGTCAGAGTTACCATTAGGTCAGAGTTACCATTAATTAGGTCAGAGTTACCACTAGGTCAGAGTTACCACTAGGTCAGAGTTACCACAGGGTCAGAGTTACCATTAGGTCAGAGTTACCACTAGGTCAGAGTTACCATTAGGTCAGAGTTACCACTAGGTCAGAGTTACCATTAGGTCAGAGTTACCATAGGGTCAGAGTTACCATTAGGTCAGAGTTACCATTAGGGTCAGAGTTACCACTAGGTCAGAGTTACCACTAGGTCAGAGTTACCACTAGGTCAGAGTTACCATTAGGTCAGAGTTACCACTAGGTCAGAGTTACCACTAGGTCAGAGTTACCATTAGGTCAGAGTTACCACTAGGTCAGAGTTACCATTAGGTCAGAGTTACCACTAGGTCAGAGTTACCATTAGGTCAGAGTTACCACTAGGTCAGAGTTACCACTAGGTCAGAGTTACCACTAGGGTCAGAGTTACCATTAGGTCAGAGTTACCACTAGGTCAGAGTTACCATTAGGTCAGAGTAGAGTTACCATTAGGTCAGAGTTACCACTAGGTCAGAGTTACCACTAGGTCAGAGTTACCATTAGGTCAGAGTTACCATTAGGTCAGAGTTACCATTAGGTCAGAGTTACCATTAGGTCAGAGTTACCACTAGGTCAGAGTTACCACTAGGTCAGAGTTACCACTAGGTCAGAGTTACCACTAGGTCAGAGTTACCACTAGGTCAGAGTTACCATTAGGTCAGAGTTACCATTAGGTCAGAGTTACCACTAGGTCAGAGTTACCATTAGGTCAGAGTTACCACTAGGTCAGAGTTACCACTAGGTCAGAGTTACCACTAGGTCAGAGTTACCACTAGGTCAGAGTTACCACTAGGGTCAGAGTTACCACTAGGTCAGAGTTACCACTAGGTCAGAGTTACCACAGGGTCAGAGTTACCACTAGGTCAGAGTTACCACAGGGTCAGAGTTACCACTAGGGTCAGAGTTACCACTAGGTCAGAGTTATCATTAGGTCAGAGTTACCATAGGGTCAGAGTTACCATTAGGTCAGAGTTACCACTAGGTCAGAGATACCACAGGGTCAGAGTTACCATTAGGTCAGAGTTACCATTAGGTCAGAGTTACCATTAGGTCAGAGTTACCATTAGGTCAGAGTTACCATTAGGTCAGAGTTACCACTAGGTCAGAGTTACCATTAGGTCAGAGTTACCACTAGGTCAGAGTTACCATTAGGTCAGAGTTACCATAGGGTCAGAGTTACCATTAGGTCAGAGTTACCACTAGGTCAGAGTTACCACAGGGTCAGAGTTACCACTAGGTCAGAGTTACCATTAGGTCAGAGTTACCATTAGGTCAGAGTTACCATTACGTCAGAGTTACCACTACGTCAGAGTTACCACTACGTCAGAGTTACCACTACGTCAGAGCTACCACTAGGTCAGTTACCACTAGGTCAGAGTTACCATTATGTCAGAGTTACCACTAGGTCAGAGTTACCATTAGGTCAGAGTTACCACTAGGTCAGAGTTACCACAGGGTCAGAGTTTCCACAGGGTCAGAGTTTCCACAGGGTCAGAGTTACCACTAGGTCAGAGTTACCACTAGGTCAGAGTTACCACAGGGTCAGAGTTACCACTAGGTCAGATTTACCACAGGGTCAGAGTTGCCACAGGGTCAGAGTTACCACTAGGTCAGAGTTACCACTAGGTCAGATTTACCACTAGGTCAGAGTTACCACTAGGTCAGAGTTACCACTAGGTCAGAGTTACCATTAGGTCAGAGTTACCACTAGGTCAGAGTTACCACAGGGTCAGAGTTACCACAGGGTCAGAGTTACCATTAGGTCAGAGTTACCATTAGGTCAGAGTTACCACTAGGTCAGAGTTACCATTAGGTCAGAGTTACCACTAGGTCAGAGTTACCACTAGGTCCTGTTTCCTAAAGCCAGCTGTGTTTGATAGTTTGAAGGAATCTTTGCAACTCTAGTGTGTCACACCAACCTCACTGACCTCACTGGAGGAGAACCAATGAGAACAGGACACATCAGAAGTGTGTTTACGTTCAAGCCAGGGTTGTATTCATTAGTGCACCCCAAAGCGAAACACTTTGCGCCGGGAAAACAAAAGAAAATGTGTCTTATTGGAGAAGTTGTGGTAGCTAGACCCGCCTTGTTCTCGCCGCTTTCTTCCGTTTGGCTCCAAATGAATATGACTCAGTCATCTGCCAGCCAATGTGACCCAGCCAGCCACAGCAAATTAAACAACATGTGTTTGGAGCGTCTCTTGAAAATAGCTCTAAGTTATTGGCAAGCTGTTTACCAGTGCACAGATCCACAGAGCAACCTACAGTCGACCATTAACGTGGATATCAGAGCAGGCTAATCTATGATCCTTTGAGCTGTCACTCTCTCTCACACACACACACACACACACACACACACACACACACACACACACACACACACACACACACACACACACACACACACACACACACACACGTACACACATCCACAGACAGACACATACAGACACACATACACATACACACACAGACACTGACAAGGCGTTAGAGTACCGGGGAGGCAGGTAGCTTAGTGGTTAAGAGCGTTGTTCCAGTAACCGAAAGGTCGCTGGTTCTAATCCCAGAGCCGACTAGGTGAAAAATCTGTCGATGTGCCCTTAAGCAAGGCACTTAACCCTAATTGCTCCTGTAAGTCACTCTGGATAAGAGCAGATGGTAGACCATGACCATCAATGCTCCTGATAGGCTGCACACATTTCTGACAGACACGCAGACTTCTCTGTATTTGGCAGGGCTATGCCACAGGAAGTCCAGTAGAGTCCAGTAAAGGAGGCCTAGGCAGGATGTGAAAAAGACCTGGTCAACAGAACCACATTGTACCTTTCCCTATACA
This sequence comes from Coregonus ussuriensis, assembly GCA_031479575.1. Taxonomy (NCBI): domain Eukaryota; kingdom Metazoa; phylum Chordata; class Actinopteri; order Salmoniformes; family Salmonidae; genus Coregonus; species Coregonus ussuriensis. The sequence continues at coordinate 46,229,027 of CM062503.1, read as the reverse complement.
TGTATGGTGCAGCATGGTGCACTCTGCCCTGGTAAACACTGCATAGTGTGTGTGGATATCCGTGTGTGTGTGTGTGTGTCCGGGTTGGCAGAGAGTGTAGTGGCTTTGGTGGAGACTCTGGAATGTTCTCTCCTCTCTCAGCATCTGGCTGGCTATCCCTGGATGCAGCTTTGTGTCTGTCTCTCCTATTGGCATGCCTGTCTTCTCACGGTCTGATGCACTGTTACTGTCTAATGCTCAGTCGATCTGAAACGGGGTGCAGGATGCTAGGATCAGCTGTGTGTCTCTCCTGTCTTATCTGCATGCCTCTCTTCTCACGCTCTGTTGCTCTATTAAGCTCCACATTCAATCTGGATGTGATGAATACTCACAATGGAAAATGGAGCAGGATGCTGGTATGAGGGTGTGCAGTGGGAATTGCCCCTGGTGGGATAAAGTTGCATTGAAATGAATTGCATTACTTGTGAAATAAAATGTCAAGTGTCTCGCTTGAATAGATACACCTGGAGCAGAAGCCTGGTGAAACCAACTACTCAAATGCGTTGTCATGACGAGCGAAAGACAGAAAGAATACAACAGTTTTAGACACAGTCATTCTGGAATCCAGCAATGCAATCTGATTGGATATGCCTCTATATTCACATCTTGCAGCTGCAGGAGCCAAAAAGGCCCCCGTTCCAAAATGTCTGCTTTATCAGAGAGAATGTCTGTCAACGGTTGCCTCGGAAATAACACCCTATTCACTATGTAGTGCCATTTTGTGCGAGTGTGTGTTGCATGTGCTGTGGAAAAAAACATGACAGTGTAACTGTACAGACCATACATCTTTACATTTAGCAGATGCTCTTATCCAGAGCAACTTACAGTAGAGTGCATACATTTGAATTATTATATGCACTGCTCAAAAAAATAAAGGGAACACTTAAACAACACAATGTAACTCCAAGTCAATCACACTTCTGTGAAATCAAACTGTCCACTTAGGAAGCAACACTGATTGACAATACATTTCACATGCTGTTGTGCAAATGGAATAGACAACAGGTGGAAATTATAGGCAATTAGCAAGACACCCCCAATAAAGGACTGGTTTTGCAGGTGGTGACCACAGACCACTTCTCAGTTCCTATGCTTCCTGGCTGATGTTTTGGTCACTTTTGAATGCTGGCGGTGCTTTCACTCTAGTGGTAGCATGAGACGGAGTCTACAACCCGCACAAGTGGCTCAGGTAGTGCAGCTCATCCAGGATGGCACATCAAAACGAGCTGTGGCAAGAAGGTTTGCTGTGTCTGTCAGCGCAGTGTCCAGAGCATGGAGGCGCTACCAGGAGACAGGCCAGTACATCAGGAGACGTGGAGGAGGCCGTAGGAGGGCAACAACCCAGCAGCAGGACTGCTACCTCCGCCTTTGTGCAAGGAGGAACAGGAGGAGCACTGCCAGAGCCCTGCAAAATGACCTCCAGCAGGCCACAAATGTGCATGTGTCTGCTCAAACGGTCAGAAACCAGACTCCATGAGGGTGGTATGAGGGCCCGACGTCCACAGGTGGGGGTTGTGCTTACAGCCCAACACCGTGCAGGACGTTTGGCATTTGCCAGAGAACACCAAGATTGGCAAATTCGCCACTGGTGCCCTGTGCTCTTCACAGATGAAAGCAGGTTCACACTGAGCACATGTGACAGACGTGACAGAGTCTGGAGACGCCGTGGAGAACGTTCTGCTGCCTGCAACATCCTCCAGCATGACCGGTTTGGCGGTGGGTCAGTCATGGTGTGGGGTGACATTTCTTTGGGGGGCCGCACAGCCCTCCATGTGCTCGCCAGAGGTAGCCTGACTGCCATTAGGTACCGAGATGAGATCCTCAGACCCCTTGTGAGACCATATGCTGGTGCGGTTGGCCCTGGGTTCCTCTTAATGCAAGACAATGCTAGACCTCATGTGGCTGGAGTGTGTCAGCAGTTCCTGCAAGAGGAAGGCATTGATGCTATGGACTGGCCCGCCCGTTCCCCAGACCTGAATCCAATTGAGCACATCTGGGACATCATGTCTCGCTCCATCCACCAACGCCACGTTGCACCACAGACTGTCCAGGAGTTGGCGGATGCTTTAGTCCAGGTCTGGGAGGAGATCCCTCAGGAGACCATCTGTCAACTCATTGGGAGCATGCCCAGGCGTTGTAGGGAGGTCATACAGGCACGTGGAGGCAACACACACTACTGAGCCTCATTTTGACTTGTTTTAAGGACATTACATCAACGTTGGATCAGCCTGTAGTGTGGTTTTCCACTTTAATTTTGAGGGTGACTCCAAATCCAGACCTCCATGGGTTGATACATTTGATTTCCATTGATAATTTTTGTGTGATTTTGTTGTCAGCACATTCAACTATGTAAAGAAAGAAGTATTTAATACGATTATTTCATTCATTCAGATCTAGAATGTGTTATTTTAGTGTTCCCTTTATTTTTTTGAGCAGTGTATATATTTTTTTTTCAGACTGGTCCCCGTGGGAATCGAACCCACAACCCTGGCATTGCAAGCACCATGCTCTACCAACTGAGCTACACAGGACCATACCATACCATACCATACCATACCATACCATACCATACCATACCATACCATACCATACCATACCATACCATACCATACCATACCATACCATACCATACCATACCATACCATACCATAACATAACATAACATAACATAACATAACATAACATCCGATAAAGACACATAAGCTGTAGTATTTTTTTCTGGGATCATATATTTAGCAGCAGACTAAACTATGATTTGCTTGTGCTGTGTGTTTGTGCCAGTGTTTCACTACTACAGATAGTCAGGTTAGTTTGCCCTGCCCTGCAGTGCCCTGCCTAGGCAATGTCTTGCGTCACTGATAATACTGTTTGCTCACGACAAAATTATCAGAGGTCAAATTATACTCAATAAAACACCACATAAATGCTAAAGAGAAACATTTAGGATAAAAATCATTATTTTGTTGGTCCACATGAAATCTCTATATTTATGTTGTTGTCTGGGGCATAAATACTTTCATCATGTGGATTTAATGTGAATACACTCACTGGCCAGTTCATTAGGTACACCACCCCATTCACGAAAATGAATCGCTCCTGCAGACAGTGAGTCACGTGACCGTGGCTTGCTATATAAAGCAGGCAGACAGGCATCAATACATTCAGTTACTGTTGGATTGACCTTTAGAATGGTCAAAACGAATGAACTAAGTGACTTTGAGTGTGGTATGATCGTCGATGCCAGGGGTGCCGGATCTAGTATTTCAGAAACGGCCGCCCTCCTGGGCTTTTCACGTACGACAGTGTCTAGGGTTTACCGTGAACGGTGCGACAAACAAAAAAACATCCAGTCAACGGTTGTCCTGTAGGCGAAAACAGCTCGTTAATGAGAGAGGTCGAAGGAGAATGGCAAGAATTGTTCAAGCTAACAGGCGGGCCACAAACAGACAAATAACGGCCCAGTACAACAGTGGTGTGCAGAACAGCATCTCGGAACGCAGAACTCGTCAGTCCTCATCAGGCTTTTGCAGCAGACGACCACACCGGGTTTCACGCCAATCAGCTACAAACAGGAAGCAGCAGCTCCAGTGGACACACGATCACCAACACTGGACAATTTGAGAAATCGAAAAAAAACATCACCTGGTCCGACGAATCCCGGTTTCCTGTTCCGCCATGCTGATGTCAGAGTCAGGATTTGGCGTAAGCAGCATGAGTCCATGGCCCCATCCTGCCTGGTGTCAACGGTACAGGCTGGTGGCGGTGGTGTAATGGTGTGGGGAATGTTTTCCTGGCACACGTTAGGTCCCTTGATACCAATTGAGCAACCTTTGAAAGCCACGCCTTGTAGAATCCATGCCCCGAAGAATTCAGGCTGTTCTGGAGGCAAAGGGGGGGGTCCGATCTGGTACTAGATGGGTGTACCTAATAAACTGGCCACTGAATGTATATCGTTCTGTATTTGACATATTAGTAGCATTTGCCAAAGTTAACCAACAGCAGGCCTTGCGTATATAGCAGGGGAGTTAAAGACACATACTGACTGAACTAACGTCAATGACTGCATCCCAAATGGCACCCAATTCCCTATATAGTGCACTACTTTATATATAGTGCACTACTTTTGACCAGAACCATATGGGCCATTTGGGACTCATCCAATGTTGAACTTTTAGGAGCTGGATATGAGTCACAGGGTGTTGCCAAAAATGAGGAAACAGAGCCGGAGAGCAGAGCATAGCTTAGCAGAGGAGAACAGAGTACAGTAAAGCAGAGTAGATCAGAACAGAGTAGAGTAGAGTAGAGTAGTGTATTGTAGTGTAGAGTAGAGTAGAGTAGAACAGAGTAGAGCAGAGCAGAGCAGAGTAGAGTAGAGTAGAGCAGAACAAAGTAGAACAGAGTAGAGCAGAGTAGAGTAGAGTAGAACACTATAATAAAAAATAATACAATAGTTAGGTGGGTGCTTATATTTGTGCTGTTTCACACATGTACAAGTGTGTATTATACAAATGTGTGAATTGGAAATGTGTTTTTTGCATATCCCAACTCTCCCTGAGACACCCTTGGAGAATGGGTTGCGGCCAGGGTCAGCCACTAATGTAGGCTTCAGGGCCTGTGGTCATTCTCTGAGACGCTTCGTCAGTACAGGCCCAGGAGAGGAATAAAGTGCTTCAGGCTCTCCTGAATGCTGCTGGGTTGAACTTGAAGATGAAGACGGCAGAGCTCCAGTGATGCATCAGACGGGGCACATGCGAAGTACTTCATAAGAGGCTCACACATCACAGACCAATGGAGTGCAGTCTGTGTCAAGAGTACTTACGGTGTAACCCAGGAGGTTGGTGTACACTGTAGCAGAGATGAGCTCACTCTGAAGGGGAATCAGGGGAGGGTTGTGACCATCCATGGAGCTGAGGTCAAGGTTGAGGTCAAGACTTCCATGGTCTAATATAATACAGCTATATAATACAGCTATTATCTACACAAGGCTGTTGTTAGGCCCAACATGTGTCACAATGTTCAACATATGTTCAAATGACTAAATCCTAAAAAGTACTTTTAGCATTTCCTGTCAGGAATTCAATGTTTCCTTTTTTAGGTCATGCAATGACTATTTTTACCAGTTCAATGGAAAACAAATATCTGTGCACAAGAACAATTCATTCGTCAGCATTGGAGGATTGACCGGATTCCATTCTTTCTCTAAATACCTTGTGTATATAAAACAACAATGTATATATAGCAACAATGTGTATATAACCACAATGTACAGTCGTGGTCAAAGGTTTTGAAAAAGTATTGATCTTCACAAAGTTCGCTGCTTCAGTGTTATGAGATATTTTTTCAGATGTTACTATGGTATACTGAAGTATAATTACAAGCATTCCATAAGTGTCAAAGGCTTTTATTGACAATTACGTTAAGTTTATGCAAAGAGTCAATATTTGCAGTGTTGACCCTTCTTTTTCAAGACCTCTGCAATCCGCCCTGGCATGCTGTCAATTAACTTCTGAGCCACATCCTGACTGATGGCAGTCCATTCTTGCATAATCAATGCTTGGCGTTTGTCCGAATTTGTGGGTTTTTGTTTGTCCACCCGACTCTTGAGGATTGACCACAAGTTCTCAATGGGATTAAGGTCTGGGGAGTTTCCTGGCCATGGAGGTAAGGCAATAAATAGGCCCATAGTGCAAGATAATTACAATTAGTATTAACACTGGAATGATAGATGTGCAAATAGAGATACTGGGGTGCAAATGAGCAAAATAAATAACAATATGGGGATGAGGTAGTTGAGTGGGCTAATTTCAGATGGGCTGTGTACAGGTGCAGTGATTGGTAAGGTGCTCTGACAACTGATGCTTAAAGTTAGTGAGGGAGATAAGAGTCTCCAGCTTCAGAGATTTTTGCAATTCGTTCCAGTCATTGGCAGCAGAGAACTGGAAGGAATGGCGGCCAAAGGAGGTGTTGGCTTTGGGGATGACCAGTGAGATATACCTGCTGGAGCGCATACTACGGGTGGGTGTTGCTATGGTGACCAATGAGCTAAGATAAGGCGGGGATTTGTCTAGCAGTGATTTATAGATGGCCTGGAGCCAGTGGGTTTGGCGACGAATATGTAGTAAGGACCAGCCAACAAGAGCATACAGATCACAGTGGTGGGTAGTATATGGGGCTTTGGTGACAAAACTGATGGCACTGTGATAGACTACATCCAATTTGCTGAGTAGAGTGTTGGAGGCTATTTTGTAAATGACATCGCCGAAGTCAAGGATCGGTAGGATAGTCCGTTTTACGAGGGCATGTTTGGCAGCATGAGTGAAGGAGGCTTTGTTGCGAAATAGGAAGCTGATTCTAGATTTAACTTTGGATTGGAGATGCTTAATGTGAGTCTGGAAGGATAGTTTACAGTCTAACCAGACACCTAGGTATTTGTAGTTGTCCACATACTCTAGGTCCGACCCGCCGAGAGTAGTGATTCTAGTCGGGTGGGCGGGTGCCAGCAGCGTACGATTGAAGAGCATGCATTTAGTTTTACTAGTGTTTAAGAGCAGTTGGAGGCTACTGAAGGAGTGTTGTATGGCATTGAAGCTCGTTTGGAGGTTTGTTAACACAGTGTCCAATGAAGGGCCAGATGTATACAAAATGGTGTCGTCTGCGTAGAGGTGGATCTGAGAGTCACCAGCAGCAAGAGCGACATCATTGATATACACGGAGAAAAGAGTCGGCCCAAGAATTGAACCCTGTGAGACTGCCATAGGTTTAGACAACAGGCCCTCCGATTTGACACATTGAACTCTATTACATTTACATTTTAGTAATTTAGCAGACGCTCTTATCCAGAACGACTTACAGTTAGTGAGTGCATACATTATTATAAAAAAAAAAAAAAAAATCATACTGGGAATCGAACCCACAACCCCAACTGAGAAGTAGTTGGTGAACCAGGCGAGGCAGTCATTTGAGAAACCAAGGCTATTTAGTCTGCCAATAAGAATGTGGTGGTTGACAGAGTCGAATGCCTTGGCCAGGTTGATGAAGACGGCTGCACAGTACTGTCTATTATCGATCGCGGTTATAATATCGTTTAGGACCTTGAGCGTGGCTGAGGTGCACCCATGACCAGCTCGGAAACCGGATTGCATAGCGGAGAAGGTACGGTGGGATTCGAAATGGTCGGTGATCTGTTTGTTAACTTGGCTTTCAAAAACGTTCGAAAGGCAGGGCAGGATGGATATAGGTCTGTAACAGTTTGGATCTAGAGTGTCACCCCCTTTGAAGAGGGGGATGACCGCGGCAGCTTTCCAATCTCTGGGGATCTCAGACGTTACGAAATAGAGGTTGAACAGGCTAGTAATAGGGGTTGCGACAATTTTGGCGGCTAGTTTTAGAAAGAAAGGGTCCAGATTGTCTAGCCCAGATGATTTGTAGGGGTCCAGATTTTGCAGCTCTTTCAGAACATCAGCTGTCTGAATTTGTGTGAAGGAGAAGCGGGGGGGCTTCTCCTTCACACTTGGTAAAGTACCGGGCCCTCGATGGCCGACGGAACCAGAGGGAGGGGGTACCGGTACTTGGTGGTGACTGTATTCAGCCCCCTGTAGTCAATGCATGGTCTCAGTCCTCCGTCTTTTTTAGCCACGAAGAAGAAGCTGGCGGAGGCAGGAGAGGTAGAGCGTCTGATGAACCCCTGTTTCAGGGTCTCCGCCACATACTTCTCCATGGCCTCAGTCTCCGCCATGGAAAGGGGGTAAATGCGACTCTTCGGGGGGTGTTGTCCCTCCAGCAGGTCAATGGCGCAGTCCCAGGGCCTGTGAGGAGGGAGACACGTAGCCTTTAATGAAGAGAAGACATCGGAGAGATCTGCGTACTCACGTGGAATGTTGGGCTGGAGGGCGGACTCCGGACTCTCCACTGACGTGGAACAACAAAACACCGGCAGGCAGGTCTTCCGGCATGAGGTGGACCAGGCTGTGATCCTCTTGGTGATCCAATTGATGGTGGGGTTGTGTAGTCTGAGCCAGGGCAATCCCAAGACGATCCGGTGAAGGGGTGACGTGATGATGTGGAATGACAGCTCCTCGTGGTGCTCCGGTAGTGTGGGAATGGTGATGGCGATGGGGAGAGTGACGTGCGTAATGGTGCCTGATCGAAGGGGTTTATTGTCCAGCGAGGTGATGTGTAGCGGAGATGCCAGTGGCACGGTGGGAAACCCCCATTCAGAGACCAGCTCCCTATCTATAAGGTTCCCCGCTGATCCGAAATCTATCATTGCAGTAGAAATGGAAGAGATGGAATAACCAGTCACCGTTATGGGAACTAAAAACAATGGTTTTGTGATAGGAGATGACGTAACACTCACGGAGCGGCTACGGGAGTCATACTGCCTAGATTGGGAGCCGCCAGGAGATCTGTGGTCCGTGGTGGTGTAGGGGGTGCTGCCCACTTCCATGGGTGAGGACTCGGAGGCAGGGCGGCTTCCATAACTCAGATGGGGTGAGCGTCGAGGCACCGGGAGGTGTTGGGAACACCGTCTCTCTCTCAACATGTCGTCAAGACGGATGGACGTGGTGATGAGGGTATCAAGGTCCATCTCGTCGTCCCGACATGCGAGTTCCGTCTTAATGTTCTCCCGTAAGCCTTTCCTGAAGGCCGTGCGCAGAGCACGCTCATTCTAGCCGGAAGATGCCGCCACCGTGCGAAATCTCAGAGCGTACTCGGACGCGGGCCCCTCTCTCTGTTGTAGCTGGAGGAGATGCTTACCCCCGTCCTTTCCCTCTGTGGGATGATCAAACACCGCCCTGAACCGAGCGAGGAAGGTGGAGTAGGGAAGCGCCACTGCCTCCTCTCCTTCCCAGACTGCTTTGGCCCAATCCAGCGCCTTTCCTTTAAGTAGTGAAATCACCAGCGCTATCCTGGCATGGTCAGATGTATATGCCCCAGGCTGACGCGCCAGATAAAGTGAAACCTGTAGCAGGAAGCCGCTACATTTAGTAGTTTTACCGTCATAGCGCTCCGGGAGGGCAAGGGTTCCCTCAGAAGTGGGTGATAGCACGGGAACAGGTGGATTGGATGCACTCGCCGCTCCCTGAGGTGGAACCGGAGCGCTGGGCAGATTATGCAGAGTTTGGAGCACTTCCTGCATGGCGGCGTTCAACTGGGCTAGCTGCTGCTGGTGCTGGTCGAGGCGCTGGGAAACTCCTGATGCATCCATTTTTGTTTGGTGTGTAATTCTGTGACGAGTACTGAGTATACGAAGAGGCAGGACGCAGACACAGGAATTAACAAGGTAAAGGTTTACTTAATAATGAGAAAGAGAATAACAAAGAGAGCGTAAACGACATGGCGCTAACAATTACACACAACAATGAACTAACAGTCCAGTGCTAAATAGTAGTGGTGATGAGATGATGAGGTGCAGGTGCGCTGGAGATGAATAGGGTGCGTTGGGTATCCATTCCTGTGTTTGCCGAGGTGGTGGACTCAGACCGGTGGCTCAGTAGAGTGGCGAATCAGAGCGCTGGATGGGGAGCAATGGGAGGAGACGTGACAAGGAGAAGGAGAAGGAGAAGGAGAAGGAGAAGGAGAAGGAGAAGGAGAAGGAGAAGGAGAAGGAGGAAGAGGAAGAGAAGGAGAAAGAGAAGGAGAAATAGAAGGAGAAGGAGAAAGAGACGGAGACGGAGACGGAGAAGGAGAAGGAGAAGGAGAAGGAGAAGGAGAAGGAGAAGGAGAAGGAGAAGGAAGAGAAGGAGAAGGAGAAGGAGAAGGAGAAGGAGGAAGAGAAGGAGAAGGAGAATGAGAAGAGAAGGAGAAGGAGAAGAGAAGAGAAGGAGAAGGAGAAGGAGAATGAGAAAGAGAAAGAGAAGGAGAAGGAGAAGGAGAAAGAGAAAGAGAAAGAGAAAGAGAAGGAGAAGGAGAAGGAGAAGGAGAAGGAGAAAGAGAAGAAGAAGGAGAAGGTGGAAGATGAGAAGGAGAAGGAGGAAGAGAAGGAGGAAATGAAGGAGGAAGAGAAGGAGGAAGAGAAGCAGAAGGAGGAAGATAAGGAGGAAGAGAAGGAGGAAGAGAAGGAGAAGGAGAAAGAGAAGGAGGAGGAGGAAGAGAAGGAGGAAGAGAAGGAGGAGGAAGAGAAGGAGAAGAGAAGGAGAAGGAGAAAGAGAAGGAGAAGGAGAAGGAGAAAGAGGAAGAGAAGGAGGACGATAAGGAGAAGGGGGAGGAGAAGGAGAAGGAGGAAGAGAAGGAGGAAATAAAGGAGAAGGAGGATTCTTCTAAAAAATTCAAAAAAATAAATAACGGAAAAGTGGTGTGTGCCCCTAAATAAGATCTGGTGCAACCAATTACCTTCAGAAGTCACATAATTAGTTAGATTGCACACATGTGGACTTTATTTAAGTGTCACATGATCTGTCACATGATCTCAGTATATATACACCTGTTCTGAAAGGCCCCAGAGTCTGCAACACCACTAAGCAAAGGGTACCACCAAGCAAGCGGTACCATGAAGACCAAGGAGCTCTCCAAACAGGTCAGGGACAAAGTTGTGGAGATGTACAGATCAGGGTTGGGTTATAAAAAAATATCAGAAACTTTGAACATCCCACGGAGCACCATTAAATCCATTATTAAAAAATGGAAAGAATATGGCACCATAACAATCCTGCCAAGAGAGGGCCGCCCACCAAAACTCACGGACCAGGCAAGGAGGGCATTAATCAGAGAGGCAACAAAGAGACCAAAGATAACCCTGAAGGAGCTGCAAAGCTCCACAGCGGAGATTGGAGTATCTGTCCATAGGACACTTTAAGCCGTACACTCCACAGAGCTGGGCTTTACAGAAGAGTGGCCAGAAAAAAAGCCATTGCTTAAAGAAAAAAATAAGCAAACACGTTTGGTGTTCGCCAAAATATATCTGGGAGACTCCCCAAACATATGGAAGAAGGTACTCTGGTCAGATAAGACTACAATTGAGCTTTCGGGACATCAAGGAAAACGCTATGTCTGGCGCAAACCCAACACCTCTCATCACCCCGAGAACACCATCCCCACAGTGAAGCATGGTGGTGGCAGCATCATGCTGTGGGGATGTTTTTCATCGGCAGGGACTGGGAAATGATGGATGGCGCTAAATACATGGAAATTCTTGAGGGAAACCTGTTTCAGTCTTCCAGAGATTTGAGACTGGAACGGAGGTTCACCTTCCAGCAGGACAATGACCCTAAGCATACTGCTAAAGCAACATTTAAATGTCTTGGAATGGCCTAGTGAAAGCTCAGACCTCAATCCAATTGAGAATCTGTGGTATGACTTAAAGATTGCTGTGCACCAGCGGATCCCATCCAACTTGAAGGAGCTGGAGCAGTTTTGCCTTGAAGAATGGGCAAAAATCCCAGTGGCTAGATGTGCCAAGCTTATAGAGACATACCCCAAGAGACTTGCAGCTGTAATTGCTGCAAAAGGTGGCTCTACAAAGTATTGACTTTGGTGAATAGTTATGCACGCTCAAGTTTTCTGTTGTTTTGTCTTATTTTTTGTTTGTTTCACAAGAAAAAATATTTTGCATCTTCAAAGTGGTAGGCATGTTGTGTAAATCAAATGATACAAACCCCCCAAAAACCCATTTTAATTCCAGGTTGTAAGGCAACAAAATAAAATAAATGCCAAGGGGGGTGAATACTTTCGCAAGCCACTGTACATTTAAAAACATGAACATGTAGTGTGTGTGTGTGTGTGTGTGTGTGTGTCTGCATCTATCAGTTACACATACATGTCAGTTCATACACAAAACAAATAGGTCACATGGGGAGAGGCGTTGTGCCGTGAGGTGTTCTTTTATTTGTTTTTTGAAAACAGGTTTGCTGTTCACTTGCATTGTATAAGATGGAAGGGAGTTCCATGCACTCATGGCTCTGTATAATACTGTACGTTTCGTTGAACCTGTTCTGGACCTGGGGACTGTGAAAAGACTCTGGTGGGGTAAGTGTGTATGTCAGAGCTGTGTGTAAGTTGACTATGCAAACAATTTGGAATTTCCAACACATTAATGTTTCTTATAAAAACAATGAATGACACAGTCAAGTCTTTCCTCAACTCTCAACCAAGAGAGACTGGCATGCATAGTATTAATATTAGCCCTCTGATTACAATGAAGAGCAAGACGTGCACCTCTGTTCTGGGCCAGCTGCAGCTTAACTAGGTCTTTCCTAGTTCCTAGACAATAATCAAGATAAGATAAAACTAGGACTTGCTTTGTGGAGTGTGGTGTCAAAATGGCAAAGCATCTCTTTATTAAGGAAAGACCTCTCCCTATCTTTACAACCATTGAATCTATATGTTTTGACCATGACAGTTTACAATCTAAGGTAATTTAGTCTCCTCAACTTTTTCAACAGCCACACCATTCATTAGCAGATTCAGCTGAGGTCTAGAACTTAGGGAATGATTTGTACCAAATACAATGCTCTTAGTTGTAGATATGTTCAGGACCAGTTTATTACTGACCACACATTCCAAAACTGACTGCAACTCTTTGTTAAGGGTTTCAGTGACTTCATTAGCTGTGGTTGCTGATGTGTATATGGTTGAATCATCAGCATACATGGACACACAGGCTTTGTTTAATGCCAGTGGCAGGTCATTGGTAAAAATAGAAAAGAGCAGAGGGCCTAGAGAGCTGCCCTGCGGTACACCACACTTTATATGTTTGACATTAGAGAAGCTTCCATTAAAGAAAACCCTCTGAGTTCTATTAGATACAGTGGGGGAAAAAAGTATTTAGTCAGCCACCAATTGTGCAAGTTCTCCCACTTAAAAAGATGAGAGAGGCCTGTAATTTTCATCATAGGTACACGTCAACTATGACAGACAAATTGAGAAAAGAAAATCCAGAAAATCACATTGTATGATTTTTAATGAATTTATTTGCAAATTATGGTGGAAAATAAGTATTTGGTCACCTACAAACAAGCAAGATTTCTGGCTCTCACAGACCTGTAACTTCTTCTTTAAGAGGCTCCTCTGTCCTCCACTTGTTACCTGTATTAATGGCACCTGTTTGAACTTGTTATCAGTATAAAAAGACACCTGTCCACAACCTCAAACAGTCACACTCCAAACTCCACAATGGCCAAGACCAAAGAGCTGTCAAAGGACACCAGCAACAAAATTGTAGACCTGCACCAGGCTGGGAAGAATGAATCTGCAATAGGTAAGCAGCTTGGTTTGAAGAAATCAACTGTGGGAGCAATTATTAGGAAATGGAAGACATACACACTGATAATCTTCCTCGATCTGGGGCTCCACGTAAGATCTCACCCCGTGGGGTCAAAATGATCACAAGAACGGTGAGCAAAAATCCCAGAACCACACGGGGGGACCTAGTGAATGACCTGCAGAGAGCTGGGACCAAAGTAACAAAGCCTACCATCAGTAACACACTACGCCGCCAGGGACTCAAATCCTGCAGTGCCAGACGTGTCCCCCTTCTTAATCCAGTACATGTCCAGGCCCGTCTGAAGTTTGCTAGAGTGCATTTGGATGATCCAGAAGAGGATTGGGAGAATGTCATATGGTCAGATGAAACCAAAATAGAACTTTTTGGTAAAAACTCAACTCGTCGTGTTTATACCAGCAACAGTGTGTGAAAACCTTGTGAAGACTTACAGAAAACATTTGACCTGTGTCATTGCCAACAAAGGGTATATAACAAAGTATTGAGAAACTTTTGTTATTGACCAAATACTTATTTTCCACCATAATTTGCAAATAAATTCATTAAAAATCCTACAATGTGATTTTCTGGAGAAAAAAAATCTCATTTTGTCTGTCATACCTATGATGAAAATTACAGGCCTCTCTCATCTTTTTAAGTGGGAGAACTTGCACAATTGGTGGCTGACTAAATACATTTTCCCCCACTGTAGATAGCTCTGAATCCATTATATGGCAGAGGTTGAAAAGCCATAACACATACGTTGTCTCAACAACAGGTTATGGTCAATAATATCAAAGGCTGCCCTGAAATCTAACAGTACAGCTCCCACAATCTTCTTATTATCAATTTCTTTCAACCAATCATCAGTCATTTGTGTCAATGCAGTACATGTTGAGTGCCCTTCTCTATAAGCATGCTGAAAGTCTGTTGTTAATTTGTTTTACAGAGAAATAGCATTGTATTTGGTCAAACACCGTTTTTTCCAACAGTTTACTAAGAGCTGGCAGCAAGCTGATAGGTCTGCTGTTAGAACCTATTAAAGGCCGCTTTACCACTCTTTGGTAGTGGAATGACTTTGGCTTCCCTCTAGGCCTCAGGACAAAGACTTTCTTCTAGGCTCAGGTTAAAGATATGACATATAGAAGTGGCTATAGAGTCAGCTATCATTCTCAGTAGCTTTCCATCTAAGTTGTCAATGCCAGGAGGTTTGTCATTATTAATCGATAACAATATTTTTTCCACCTCTCCCACACTAACTTTACAAAATTCTAACTTACAATGCTTTTCTTTCATTATTCGTTTTTTTATGCATGAATACGATGGCTCACTGTTCGTTGTTGGCTTTTCCTGCCTACGTTTGCCCACTTTGCCAATGAAGTAATCATTAAAATAATTTGCAACATCAAATGGTTTTGTGATGAATAAGCCATCTGATTCAATGAAAGATGGAATTGAATTTGTCTTTCTGCCCATAATATCATTTAAAGTACTCCAAAGTTTTTTTCTATCATTCTTTCTATCATCGATCTTGGCTTCATAATACAGTTTCTTCTTCTTTTTGTTGAGTTTAGTCACATCATATCTCAATTTGCAGCAAGTCAGCCAGTCAGATGTGCAGCCAGACATATCAGCCACTCCTTTTGCCCCATCTCCTTCAACCATAACAGTTTTTCCATTCCTCATCAATCCATGGAGCCTTAACAGTTCTAACAGTCGGTTTCTTAACAGGTGCATGTTTATCAATAAATGGAAGAAGCAATTTCACAAATTCATCAAGTGCAGCGTCTGGATGCTCCTTATTAATCACATCAGACCAACAAATATTTGTATCTTCATCCACATACAATCTTTTGGATGATCTCTTATACATTATTTTAGGCTCAGCTTTTGGAACTTTGGCTTTCCTGGATATAGCTACTATAATGTGATCACTGCATCCAATCAGTACGGATACAGCTTTAGAACAAAGTTCTACAGTATTAGTAAAAATGTGATCAATATATGTGGATGATCTTGTTCCTGTAGTGTTTGTAAACACCCTGGTAGGTTGATTAATAACCTGAACCAGATTACAGGCACTGGTTACAGTGATAAGCTTCCTCTTGAGCAGACAGCTTGATGAAAACCAGTCAATATCCAGGTCCCCAAGAAAGTAGACCTCTGTTTACATCACATACACTATCAAGCATTTCACACATATTATTTAGATACTGACTGTCAGCACTTGGTGGCCTATAGCAACACCCCAAAATAAAAGGCTTTATATGTGCATCCACAACACTTCAATAACACTTGACATAAGATCTTCTCTAAGCATTACAGGGATATGACTCTGAATATATACAGCAACACCTCCCCCATAAGCATTTCTGTCTCTTCAATAGATGTTATATCCTTGTATTGCTACTGCTGTATCATCAAAGGAATTATCTAAGTGAGTCTCAGAAATTGCTAATATATGAATGTTATCTGATGTTAGCAAGTTATTGATTTCATGAACCTTATTTCTAAGGCTACATATGGGCTATTTTCGGCCCTTTCCTGTGTAGCTTATCAGAGATAGAAATAATATGGAAAAGAGCAAACAAAGCAAGAGAAAAAATATATACATTCAGCAGTCCATTAATCAGTTGGTGTGTGTAAGTGTGTGTGCTGTGGGGTTATAGCTACGAACCCATAGGCTTGGCTCTCATCCCTTCCAGGCTTTTGGGAGGGAGGGTGGACAATGAGCCTGTCATAGCAGATGTAAGCAATGTCCTCACACGCTCTGGCAGTTGTCATGGCTGGGATAAGTTATTTCCTCTTCTGGCGCACAGCTTCGGGATAGTCCTCGATGAGGAAGATATGCGTTCCTCTCAAGGTAGCTTGAGAGGAATGTATGTGGAAGGCGCTCTGACGTAAAATTTGGATCACATTGAACTTCTTCAACAAAATTATCATAAACATTAGAAAACAAATTATGGACTCCTCTTCGAATACGTGAAATTTTCCAGAACTTACCAGTGCTGACAACCTGGCCTGATGATTCCTGGCTGTTCCTGTCTCCAGTCCAACCTGGCCTGATGATTCCTGGCTGTTCCTGTCTCCAGTCCAACCTGGCCTGATGATTCCTGGCTGTTCCTGTCTCCAGTCCAACCTGGCCTGATGATTCCTGGCTGTTCCTGTCTCCAGTCCAACCTGGCCTGATGATTCCTGGCTGTTCCTGTCTCCAGTCCAACCTGGCCTGATGATTCCTGGCTGTTCCTGTCCCCAGTCCACCTGGTCAGGCTGCTGATCCGACTGCAGCTATGGACCCCTGACCTGATTTCACCACTCGTGCTAGCATGTCCCGGACCCCCCTGCTGACAAAGTAGCACATGTGCTTTTGCCTCTGCATTGCTTGCTCTTTTGGGTTTTAAGCTGGGTATCAAATCAAATCAAATCAAATCAAATTTTATTGGTCACATGCGCCGAATACAACAGGTGCAGACATTACAGTGAAATGCTTACTTACAGCCCTTAACCAACAGTGCATTTATTTTTAACAAAAAAAAGTAAAAAATAAAACAACAACAAAAAAAGTGTTGAGAAAAAAAAGAGCAGAAGTAAAATAAAATAACAGTAGGGAGGCTATATATACAGGGGGGTACCGGTGCAGAGTCAATGTGCGGGGGCACCGGCTAGTTGAGGTAGTTGAAGTAATATGTACATGTGGGTAGAGCACTTTGTATCTGTAAAGCACTTTGTGACAACGGCTTTATAAAATACATTTGAATGATTGATGGCCACTTCTTGTGTAGCCTAAGTCTGGATGATCTGCAGTGGTGTCAAAGCTCCGCTGCTCCAAATCTTTCTTTCTTTTTGCCAGACAGCTCTAATTTCTCTCCCTCAGCATGACAGATGAAAGACAGGTTGTCAAGGTTTTCAGTTCTTATTCAGATGGTTGCCTGGAAATCAGTGGTGGAAAAAATACCCAATTGTCATACTTGAGTACAAGTAAAGATACCTTATTAGAAAATGACTCAAGTAAAAGTGAAAGTCACCCAGTAAAATACAACTTTAGTAAAAGTCTAAAAGTATTTGGTTTTAAATATACTTAAGTATCAAAAGTAAATGTAATTGCTAAAATATACTTTAGTATTAAAAGTAAAAGTAAAAGTATAAATAATTTCACATTCCTTATATTAGGCAAACCAGGCGGCACAATTTATTTTAATTTTTTTAAATTACGGCTAGCCAGGGGCACACTCCAACACTCAGACATAATATACAAACGAAGCATTTATGTTTAGGAGATCCGCCAGATCAGAGGCAGTAGGGATGACCAGGGATGTTCTCTTGATAAGTGTGTGAATTGGACAATTTTCCTGTCTGCTAAGCATTCAAAATGTAACCAGTACTTTTGGGTGTCAGGGAAATTTATGGAGTAAAAAGTACATTATTTTCTTTAGGAATGTAGTGGAGTAAAAGTAAAAGTAGTCAAAAATATAAATAGTAAAGTAAAGCACGGATACCCTAAAAAAAACTACTTAAGTAGTACTTTAAAGTATTTTTACTTAAGTACTTTACACCACTGAGGAAACAAGGATGGGGATAATCATGGGCAACTCACCCGGGTCCCTCTGTGGAAAATAAAGTTACTCTATTCTATTCACCACCACCACCACTTCAAAACTACTTCATCTGATCAGACATAGGCTACTCAAAGAGACATAGGACTGTTTTATAGTCCGATTCTCCATGGAATTCAAGATCTGACTTGGAATTCTCCATCCTATCCTTTGTCGCAGAGCAAATCTACACCTCTGGAGATCTTGAAACAGACCTGCATAGCTACCTTGACATTTTTCAATTTCAGTTGTGTCCACAAAGGGGCGTGAACATAATCAGTGATGACGATTTCTACATCCTCGCAATGCGTGTCCACCCGCCACATCTGTTGTAGTTTTAAGAACGAGCTTTGACCGCTTAAACCATTACACTTCAACTAGTATTTAAACTACAACTCCCAGAAGCACATTCCACTAGCCAATTAGGAATCTTGTGGGATACCTATGTGGGACATGAGACCGGCCCGGCGCATAAAACTGGCCGGTTGTCCGGCGTCTCGCCAGCTCAAAGTGCCACGACTCCATTGAAAGAAATAGGATTCCCAGACGGACAGACTGAGAAAGAGAATTTGCGGAAATAGCAGCATATTTTACACCAGATTGAAAGAAATTCAACGACAAAATCCGTGCTTCTTCAACCGCCTACAGAAGTGGTGTAGTTACATCAGCAGATAAAAATAATAAAAGAAGGTAGGAATTTTGAAGAGCTCTTGAAGTCAGACTAACTAGGTAGGTAACTTAGCTGGCTAACGTTAATGATGACCGTAGCTATTTGAAACCGGGTTAGCTAGCTTGTGATTCTTATTAGACAGCAGCTGACAATTTAGCAATTTTGTAACAATACTGTAGTAGCTAAACTAACGTAACTAGCTATGAGACTAACTAGCAAGCCAGCTAGCTAGCTTGTTGTAACCTAACCTAGTTAACGTTAATTCTCAACTCCTGAGATGTGATGAAGTTAGCTACAGAGCTATAAAATAGAAACTCTGTAGCTAACTTTATTTTCGATTTCCACATAAATGATGACTCTTCTCCTTTTCCATTTCACATGCTATGTCCAACATTTTTTTTTTTTCTAGGTCACAGCGTTTTATGACAACAATTTTCAGTACTTGCTGAATGCATAATATTTGGAAGTATTTCTCACAATATTATGCCGCGTCATGTATTGTAGGGATGGGAGTCAGAGGGTGGGGGGTAGCTAGCCCCCCCTCAGTCACTGCTCTGTCCAGGAAGGGAGAGAGTCCCTCTGGGATGTCCAGACAGACTTGAGCAGAGCGTTGGGGTGTTGACATTATGCCAAGCACTTGTTAGTGAATATGGGTATTTGCATAGGCGACATTCTGTAGTGGAGAGCTAGGGAATGGAAGAGCTTCTGATGGCAGAGAGAGTAGGAAGGATTGGAAAGGGATGTGGAGTAATCTATTGTTTTCCTTAACGACTGAGGTTTGCATTTCTCTCTGCATGCAGTGCTTGACGTGGACTGAAATAGGTTCCGATACATTTTACATTTTACTCACTTTGGGTGCCTGTACTGTTTATATTTAGGTGCAGGAGCTCCCACAATACTTTTGAACATACAGTATATTTTATAAGAGGAACAGGAGCTCAAGCAGTAGAAATTGAGGTGCCGGTACTCAGCTCTGGTGAGCTGCATGAAATGCTTTTCTTCAGAGGTAGGTGGCACCAAAAGCAGTGTGTGTTGCCTTTCCTTTCTACAAGATAGAGGCCCACAATCTGTTTGCTCTGTCTGTAGCCTTCCTTCCCATCCAAATGAAGAGGCTCTTGACATGACTCACTGCTTAAATTCCTCTACACACTTTGTGTAGTTTGCCAAATGGTTAATTCCACCAAGCCTTAATTTAGCCCTTACTGCTCAATGTTTTATAGGCCTATGTTAAGCTTGGGTGGCAAAGAGCTTTCAAGCATAATTCATCCATTTAATTTGCCAAGCTGGGTTTAGTTTCTTCCAACATTTTGCAGTCTATAACAACTTGTCTCATTGAGCCCTCTTATGTAGGGAATCCCAGATACTGGGACAATACGTTAGACTCTGCTATTCAACCAGACGGCTTCTCCATATTCCAAATGGATCGAACGTCGGCTTCTGGTAAGAGTTGTTAGTGTTTCCTCATAAACAATTCCTGGTGTACCGACGACTAAAACATTGCGAGCTCCTGTTCACCCGAACTGGCGTTTCTGATGCCAAAATGCTGACCCCACTATATATCGAGGGAATTCGTGTGTGTTATCACAGCTGGGTACGTACCACCACAAGCTAACACCACTTAGCAAACTGTACAAGAGAATTTAGCCAGCAAGAATCCTCTCACCCAGAATAAGTCTTTATTGTCACGGGTGACTTTAACCAAGCCTGTCAAACTCATTTCCCCAAAATATCACCAATGTGTATCCTGGCCCACAAGAGGATCCAGTGTGCTTGACCATGTATACACAAACATCTGTGACTCATACAAAGCCATCCCCCTCCCCCACTTCGGCCAATCAGATCACATCTCTGTTCATACTCCCCTGCCTACAAGCAGCAACGGAGATATCTGTACAATGCTAAGAGCCCGTACTGCAGCGTTCAACGTCAGCAGAACGAACCCAGATGACTTGGTGGCGTGCGACGGGCACAAGGCAAGCAGGTATGAGCTCCGCAAATCCATTAGGGATGCGACAAGACTCAACTTGAATTGATGTTCGACAACTCAGAATCGCGTCGCATGTGGCAAGGACTACAGACTACAAAGGCAGATCTAGCTGTGCAGTGCCCACCGACGCCTGCCTCCCAGGTGAGCTCAACACATGCTAAGCTCGCTTTGAGGCAGACAATTCCCGAGCGATCCAGGAAGACTCTCGCTGCTCTGGTCGAACAGGTGCTTTCGCACTCCAAGGCTGACGTTAGGAAAACTCTTGAGTGAAAACTCACAAAGCCGCCAGCCAAGATGGCATCCCTGGCCGCGTCCTCTGTGTTTGCTGACCAACTGGCGGGCGTCTTATCGGACATCTTCAACCTGTCCCTGTCTCAACCTGTAGTCCCCACCTGCTTTAAGGAAACCACCATCATCCCAGGGCCCAAGGACAACAAGGTGACATGCCCGAATGACTATCGCCCCATCGCCCCATCGCGCTCACCTCCGTCATCATGAAGTGCTTCAAGAGGCTGGTCATGGCCCCACATCAAGGCCACCATACCAGGCACGCTGGACCCACTCCAATCTGGCCACTGCTCCAACAGATCCACGGAAGATGCCATTTTTATCACTGGTCACACAGCCCTAACACCTCTGGACAAGAGGAACACCTATGTGAGAATGCTCTTCATTGACTACAGTTCAGCATTCAACACTATTGTTCCCTCCAAGCTCTACACCAAGCTCAGAGCCCTGGGTCTGGACACCACACTCTGCCACTGGATCCTGGACTTCCTGACGGGCAGACCACAGGCTGTCAGGATTGGCAATAGCACCTCCTCGACACTGACTCTTAACACAGCCCCCCCCCCCCCCCCCCCCCCCCCCCAAGGGGTGTGTCCTCAGTCCTCTGCTGTACTCCCTGTTAACCCACAACTACGTGGCTTTGCACGACACCAACTCCATCAAGTTTTCTGATGACGCCACGGTTGTAGTTCTGATAACCAACAACGATGAGTCCGCCTATAGGGAGGAGGTAAGTGAACTGTCATTGTGGTGTCATGACGACAACCTCTCCCTCAACGTCAGCAAAACAAAATAGTTGAATTTAGGAAGCAGAGGAGGGAATATGCCACAAGTTTTCAGTTCCTCGGCATCCACATCACTGAGAACTTGTCAAGGACCAACAACACCACCACTGTTGTCAAGAGGGCGCAACAGCGTCTCTACTTTCTAAGGTGGATGAAGAAATTCGGCAGTCCGCCCCTGGTCCTCTCCAAATGCTACCGCTGCACCATTGATAGCATCGTGCCCGCTTGCATCACGGCCTGGTACGGGAATTGCTCCGTCCACGACTGCAAGGCCCTCAAGCGGGTGGCGAAAACAGCCCAGTACATCAATGGGACCGTTCTCTCACCCATCCAGGACATCTACTCGAAACGGTGCCTGAGGAAGGCAAGCAGCATCAAGGATCCCACACACCCCAGCCACGAGCTGTTGTCTCCCTTACTGTCGGTCAAACGGTATTGGAGCATGAGGTCTGATGCCAACAGGCTCCGAGACAGTTTCTATCTACAAGCCATCAGACTGCTGAACACTTGAATTGGACTGACCACTTGCTCTGATTCTCCGCACCTTAGCACACACCCACACAGACATCCACACACATACACATTCATGCTACATACACATGACAACTGCTGCTACCAGACTCTTATTACAGTGTATTCAGACCCTTTGACTTTTTCCATATTTTGTTACATTACGGCCTTATTCTAAAATTTGATTTAAATTGGTTTTTTCCCCTAATCAATCTACACAATACCCCATAATGACAAGGCAAAACAGGTTTTTAGAAATTGTAGCTAATTTATTACAAATAAACTATCACATTTACATAAGTATTCAGACCCTTTACTCAGTACTTTATTGAAGCACCTTTGGCAGCAACTACAGCCTCGAGTCTTCTTGGGTATGACACTACAAGCTTGGCACACCTGTATTTGGGGAGTTTCTCCCAGTCTTCTCTGCAGATCCTCTCAAGCTCTATCAGGTTGGATGGGGAGCGTCGCTGTACAGCTATTTTCAAGTCTCTCCAGAGATGTTTGATCGGGTTCAAGTCCGGGCTCTGGCTGGGCCACTCAAGGACACTCAGAGACTTGTCCCGAAGCCACTCCTGCGTTGTCTTGGCTGTGTGCTTAGGGTCGTTGTCCTGTTGGAAGGTGAACCTTTCCCCAGTCTGAGGTCCTGAGCACTCTGGAGCAAGTTTTCATCAAGGATCTCTCTGTACTTTGCTCATTCATCTTTCTCTCGATCCTGACTAGTCTCCCAGTCCCTGCCGCTGAAAAACATCCCCACAGCATGATGCTGCCACCTCCATGCTTCACCGTAGGGATGGTGCCAGGTTTCCTCCAGATTTGATGCTTGGTATTCAGGCCAATGAGTTCAATCTTGCTTTCATCAGACCAGAGAATCTTGTTCTCATGGTCTGAGAGTCCTTTAGGTGCCTTTTGGCAAACTCCAAGCGGGCTGTCATGTGCCTTTTTACTAAGGAGTGGCTTCCGTCTAGCCAGTCTACCATAATGGCCTGATTGCTGGAGTGCTGCAGAGATGGTTGTCCTTCTGGAAGGTTCTCCCATCTCCACAGAATAACTCTGGAGCTCTGTCAGTGACCATTGGGTTCTTGGTCACCTCCCTGACCAAGGCCCTTCCTCCCCGATTGGTGGTTCCAAACTTCTTCCATTTAAGAATGATGGAGGCCACTGTTCTTGGGGACCTTCAATGCTGCAGCAATTTTTTCCCCCAGATCTGTGCCTCGACACAATCCCGTCTCGGCGCTCTACGGACAATTCCTTCAACCTCATGGCTTGGTTTTTGCTCTGACATGCACTGTCAACTGTGGGACTTTATATAGACCAGTGTGTGTGCCTTAACAAATCATGTCCAATTAATTGAATTTACCACAGGTGGACTCCAATCAAGTTGTAGAAACATCTCAAGGTTGATCAATGGAAACAAGATGCACCTGAGCTCAATTTTGAGTCTCGTAGCAAAGGGTCTGAATACTTATTTACATAAGGTATTTCTGTTTTCTTCATTATTTATTTTTTTGCCAACATTCTAAAATCCTGTTTTCACTTTGTCATTCTGGGGTATTGTGTGTAGATTGAGGGGGGGGGGGGGGGGATACTTTTTATCCATTTTAGAATAAGGCTGTAACGTAACAAAATGTGGGAAAAGGGAAGGGGTCTGAATAGTTTCCGAATGCACTGTATACTGCAACATTTATACACTTGCCACCCGTTCCCACTTCTCCAATACACATGTACATACAACTAATAAAACTTAAGGTACAAACGTTGTACTTTAAACTTGAGAGTAAAGTCAACTTCGGAGTTAACTGTATCCATCTCCCTGTGGGACTCCCTTGCCTTGCTCAGTAATCAGGTTATTACTACTGCCAGAGCCAGCTAGGCCTAAAAGTTGTAACTCAAAGAAGATTCAAAGTCGGAGCTCGGCTGTATCTCTTTTGAAATGGTCCCACAAGTACAACCCCCTGGACTGAGGTGCAAGTACACCCCCCTGGACTGAGGCGCAAGTACACCCCCCTGGACAGGACGCTGGTCTGTCAGAGGGCCTTGCCCTCAACCCATCTCCTTAATGCGGAGGGCCAAAAGGCGATGCATCAGCTCCCATTTTTAGAGTATTTGGTATGTCTCGACCAGAGATAGAACCCTCAACCTTCCAATCTCAGGGTGGACACACTAACCACTGGGCTACGGATTTAAAAATAAAGGTTAAATACAATTCTGATTTAATTTCTGTTTTTCTCCTCCATCCAACAGGACAGCTAACCTGCCATAGTGGTCATCATGGATCTGTATGACCCTCAGACGCTGGGCATCATGGTATTTGGAGGCTTCATGGTCATCTCAGCCCTCGGTATCGTTCTGGTCTCCACCTTCTCCATGAAGGTAGGCTAACTGTTGTTGGTAATGATAATGTATGCCATTTTAGCAGACGCTTTTATCCAAAGCGACTAATTCACGCGTGCATTACATTTTTCGAATGGGTGGCCCCAGCGGGAATCGAACCCACAACGCTGGCATTGCAAGTACCATTCTCTACCAACTGAGCCACACTGTTGTTGTTGTTGTTGTTGGGGTGATAATGTCTTATGTGAACGGTTATATGTTGTCTCCTTCTCCATGAAGGAGACCTCGTATGAGGAGGCCCTGGCCAAGCAGCGCAGAGAGTTGGGTAAGATGGCGCCTCCGGGACAGCTGACCAAGAAGGACAAGAAGAAGGAGAAGGTAAGATGAGATCTTACCTCTACCTAAATGTCTCCTCTCGAACACCCAGGAAGCTCCGACTCGGAACTCCCACTAGACAGTTCTGTAGGTGTTAGAATGTCAAAATAAGTTTGTTACACCCACCAAATATTGCGTTTCGATGAGAAACTATCTTCATTTACTCCCATTACGGCTGGTGTGTCCAAAAAAAGGTGTAAATATACATTTAGAAGCAGCTCCAATGTAAACCACTCATTATTGCTGCGCACAGGTCTCAAGTCTATAACCGCTCAAGAGATTGTCAATAGCGTCTCGCCGGGGCTGCCGGGCTGCGTGCTACACCACTGCTTATAACTAGAAGTTAACGATCGAAGATGTGTCAAATAAATTATATCCAGCTCAGGACTCCAGCTATGCATTTGTTTGCTAACTTGCTAGCTGGATTTCAAGATTGAGCTTCTTGGTTACAGAAGAGACATTCAGTCCCCTCCTGGATCAAAGATGTATGTTGCCTAAAATTATTTTTTGTGCACTTCCTGTAATACTGTATTCCCTGGTATGGTACAGAAACGGTATGACCGTATGAAAATCTGAATACCGATAATGGGGCATGTGTTTTAATGCACATACTGTAGCACATTGTGATTGTTGTATAATAAAAAGTATTCTAAATTAAATGTATTCTTATTATCATTAAGGCGTCTGAGAAGAAGAACCGGGGTAAGAAGAAGGAAGACCAGCCCAATGAGAAGCTGCCAGAATCAGAACGAGAGGATGTCCCAGTGGCCGAGCCTGAACTAACCCCAGAACCATTTGCTGCTTCTGCTCCCGAACCAATCCCTGCCCCTGCTCCAGCTCCCACCGCTGTAGAGGCGTCACCTGCCCCTGCTCCAAAGAAGAAGAAGGAGAAGAAGATGGCTAAGGTAGAGCCAGCCCTGGCTGCTCCTGCCCCAGCCCCCATGGCCCCCTCCAAGCCTGCTCCTGCCCCCATGGCCCCCTCCAAGCCTGCCCCCATGGCCCCCTCCAAGCCTGCCCCCATGGCCCCCTCCAAGCCTGCCCCAGCCCCCATGGCCCCCTCCAAGACTGCCCCCATGGCCCCCTCCAAGCCTGCTCCTGCCCCAGCCCCCATGGCCCCCTCCAAGCCTGCCCCAGCCCCCATGGCCCCCTCCAAGCCTGCTCCTGCCCCAGCCCCCATGGCCCCCTCCAAGCCTGCCCCAGTCCTGGTGGCTGTCAACAAGGAGGTCCCTGTGATGGCAGTGCCCCCGGTGGGCTCCCAGCAGACTGCAGCCAAGGCACAGGATCCTTCCAAGAAGAAGGCATCCTCCAAGAAGAAGGCTGAGTCTGGTAAGCAATTTTGTCTATTTTCAATTAATTTCAATCATTTTACATCCTAGTTATTATGTCCCATAACTAGAGCAGCATAACTGTTGATAATACAGCATATGTAGGTTCCATTTCTAACTACTAGGCTATTGGTATAATTTTTGGAATGGATTGAAAATTGAATATGATTTATTTACTCTAAATAAGTTGTTTAGTGTTTATCTAGGATTATAAACTCGGTTGTTCGAGCCTGCAGGCAGTGCAGGAAGTTCCCTCCCCCTGTTACTAACCCAGCTCTGGCCTGCAGGCAGTGCAGGAAGTTCCCTCCCCCTGTTACTGACCCAGCTCTGGCCTGCAGGCAGTGCAGGAAGTTCCCTCCCCCTGTTACTAACCCAGCTCTAGCCTGCAGGCAGTGCAGGAAGTTCCCTCCCCCTGTTACTAACCCAGCTCTGGCCTGCTGGCAGTGCAGGAAGTTCCCTCCCCCTGTTACTAACCCAGCTCTAGCCTGCTGGCAGTGCAGGAAGTTCCCTCCCCCTGTTACTGACCCAGGTCTAACCTGCAGGCAATGCAGGAAGTTCCCTCCCCCTGTTAACCCAGCTCTGGCCTGCAGGCAGTGCAGGAAGTTCCCTCCCCCTGTTACTGACCCAGCTCTGGCCTGCAGGCAGTGCAGGAAGTTCCCTCCCCCTGTTACTGACCCAGCTCTAACCTGCAGGCAGTGCAGGAAGTTCCCTCCCCCTGTTACTGACCCAGCTCTAACCTGCAGGCAGTGCAGGAAGTTCCCTCCCCCTGTTACTGACCCAGCTCTGGCCTGCAGGCAGTGCAGGAAGTTCCCTCCCCCTGTTACTGACCCAGCTCTAACCTGCAGGCAGTGCAGGAAGTTCCCTCCCCCTGTTACTGACCCAGCTCTGGCCTGCAGGCAGTGCAGGAAGTTCTCTCCCCCTGTTACTAACCCAGCTCTAGCCTGCAGGCAGTGTGAGAACCCACACTCTTACGATGGCAGACCTATCAGACAGTAGGAATATTCCACGTGACCTTTTACCCCTCAATTTACCACAGACACCTAAGTTCTGCCAACATTGGTGAGAGCTTTTTTTCAGTAAGGAAATGGGGAAGGATGTCAGGTCTGTCTTCATTGTTTTAGGACTTAGGCTTAATGTGTGTTTTCATTGGTGGTAAGAGAATGTGATGATGTGTCTTCTCCTTGGCTGTAGCAGCATCTGACCTGTAAGAACATGTGTATCCCCATTTCTCTCTTTCGCTCTCTCTCCCCCTCTTTTTCTCGCTCTCTTTCGCTCTCTCTCCCCCTCTTTTTCTCGCTCTCTTTCGCTCTCTCTCCCCCTCTTTTTCTCGCTCTCTTTCGCTCTCTCTCCCCCTCTTTTTCTCGCTCTCTTTCGCTCTCTCTCCCCCTCTTTTTCTCGCTCTCTTTCGCTCTCTCTCCCCCTCTTTTTCTCGCTCTCTTTCGCTCTCTCTCCCCCTCTTTTTCTCGCTCTCTTTCGCTCTCTCTCCCCCTCTTTTTCTCGCTCTCTTTCGCTCTCTCTCCCCCTCTTTTTCTCGCTCTCTTTCGCTCTCTCTCCCCCTCTTTTTCTCGCTCTCTTTCGCTCTCTCTCCCCCTCTTTTTCTCGCTCTCTTTCGCTCTCTCTCCCCCTCTTTTTCTCGCTCTCTTTCGCTCTCTCTCCCCCTCTTTTTCTCGCTCTCTTTCGCTCTCTCTCCCCCTCTTTTTCTCGCTCTCTTTCGCTCTCTCTCCCCCTCTTTTTCTCGCTCTCTTTCGCTCTCTCTCCCCCTCTTTTTCTCGCTCTCTCTTTCTCCCTCTCTCTCTCTCTCTCTCTCTGTCTCTCTCTCTCTCTCTGTCTGTAGTGGTGGACTCTGGTGTGGATTCCCCCCTGTACCTGCCCTATAAAGCCCTGGTCTCTACTGTAAGCAGTATGGTCTTCAGGCAGGGAGAGGCCCAGCGCCTTCTAGACATCCTCTCTGACAAGGCTGGCATCAGACAAGACACCTGGCACATGGTAGGACCGTGGGTGTGGGGGGATTATATGACCCGGGATGGGAGATACCACTGTGCGGTTGAAGGGGGGGTTGACACATGTCAGGCTTGGAGTGGCGGGTAGGGAATCTGGCAGGACACCTGGCACATGGTACAATCCGGTCGGGGACTGGGAGACGTCTTTCAAAGGGAGCTGGGGTGGTATGGGACGGGACACAAACACATTGTCGGCGGCAGGTAGCCTAGCGGTTAAGAGCGTTGGGCCAGTAACCGAAAGTTTGCTGGTTGCGAATCTCTGAGCCGACTAGGTGAAAAATCTGTCTGTGCCTTTGAGCAAGGCACTTAACCCTAATTTGCATCTGCTAAATGACTAAAATACTGTATAAATGCATGAGCAGGGGGGGTCATTGGTCAGACAGACTCTCACACTGCAGATGCTGATGTTTATGGTGACACTGTGTGTGTGTGCTACTCAGGCTACTCAGAAGGGCGACCCGGTGGCTATGATGAAGAGACAGTTGGAGGAGAATCAGAAACAGCTGGCCAATCAGCAGGAGGATGCTACTGCAGCCAAAAACAGACTCAGAGAAATCAGCAGGGTAACACACACACCACACACACACACACACACACACACACACACACACTGAGCAAGGGGACGCCACAACCGCCAAGAACATACTCTGAGAACTCAGCAGGGGAACACACAGACACAAAGGTAAAACACACACTTACACACATTGAGAATATCTCTGAAAGACTGCTTATTTAGCCACATGCAATAGAACTCCCCATGGATGAGTTGGACCACTGTCTCTCTATAGGAGCTGTCTGACAGTGTGGTGTCTCTATGAGCTGTCTGACAGTGTGGTGTCTCTCTCTCTATAGGAGCTGTCTGACAGTGTGGTGTCTCTCTCTCTCTAGGAGCTGTCTGACAGTGTGGTGTGTCTCTCTCTATAGGACCTGTCTGACAGTGTGGTGTCTCTCTCTCTCTATAGGAGCTGTCTGACAGTGTGGTGTCTCTCTCTCTATAGGAGCTGTCTGACAGTGTTGTGTCTCTCTATAGGAGCTGTCTGACAGTGTGGTGTCTCTCTCTATAGGAGCTGTCTGACAGTGTGGTGTCTCTCTCTATAGGAGCTGTCTGACAGTGTGGTGTCTCTCTCTATAGGAGCTGTCTGACAGTGTGGTGTCTCTCTATAGGAGCTGTCTGACAGTGTGGTCTCTCTCTCTCTATAGGAGCTGTCTGACAGTGTGGTGTCTCTCTCTCTCTATAGGAGCTGTCTGACAGTGTGGTGTCTCTCTCTCTCTATAGGAGCTGTCTGACAGTGTGGTGTCTCTCTCTCTCTCTATAGGAGCTGTCTGACAGTGTGGTGTCTCTCTCTCTATAGGAGCTGTCTGACAGTGTGGTGTCTCTCTCTCTATAGGAGCTGTCTGACAGTGTGGTGTCTCTCTCTCTCTATAGGATCTGTCTGACAGTGTGGTGTCTCTCTCTCTATAGGAGCTGTCTGACAGTGTGGTGTCTCTCTCTCTCTATAGGAGCTGTCTGACAGTGTGGTGTCTCTCTCTCTATAGGAGCTGTCTGACAGTGTGGTGTCTCTCTATATGAGCTGTCTGACAGTGTGGTGTCTCTCTCTCTCTATAGGATCTGTCTGACAGTGTGGTGTCTCTCTCTCTATAGGAGCTGTCTGACAGTGTGGTGTCTCTCTCTCTCTATAGGAGCTGTCTGACAGTGTGGTGTCTCTCTCTCTATAGGAGCTGTCTGACAGTGTGGTGTCTCTCTATAGGAGCTGTCTGACAGTGTGGTGTCTCTCTCTATAGGAGCTGTCTGACAGTGTGGTGTCTCTCTCTCTCTATAGGAGCTGTCTGACAGTGTGGCGTCTCTCTCCTCTCTATAGGAGCTGTTGGCTGAGAAGTCGAAGGTGGCCAGTGTGGAGACCAGGTTGAGTTCCCAGCTCTCGTCCAGGGAGCAGGAGATGATTGCCCTGCAGGCTCGTATGCAGGCCTCCTACCAGGACCACGTAGCCCAGACACAGAAACTCAACGCCAAGGTACTGATGTACATGAGAATAGGACCAGGACAGTCTGTCCGTGTCGGCCTCTGTCCGTGTCGGCCTCTGTCCGTGTCGGCCTCTGTCCGTGTCGGCCTCTGTCCGTGTCGGCCTCTGTCCGTGTCGGCCTCTGCCCGTGTCGGCCTCTGTGCCTTTCTCTCAGTTGAATTGAATGTGCTTTATTGGATTTAAATTAATTATGTAAAGATTGCCACAGCATTCAAAAAGTAAGTCCAAAGTGAAATCCCCTCCTCTCAGGTCCTCAGCCTTCAGGAGCAGTTGGAGTCTGGTCCCACCGCCCAGCTGGCTCGTCTGCAGCAAGAGAACTCTATTCTCAGAGACGCCCTGAACCAGGCCACCAGCCAGGCAGAGAGCAAGTAGGTGTCCGCTCCTACCCTAAACCCTAACCCCTAACCCTAAACCAGGCCACCAGCCAGGCAGAGAGCAAGTAGGTGTCTGCTCCTACCCTAAACCGTAACCCCTAACCCTAAACCAGGCCACCAGCCAGGCAGAGAGCAAGTAGGTGTCTGCTCCTACCCTAACCCCTAACCCTAAACCAGGCCACCAGCCAGGCAGAGAGCAAGTAGGTGTCTGCTCCTACCCTAACCCCTAACCCCTAACCCTAAACCAGGCCACCAGCCAGGCAGAGAGCAAGTAGGTGTCTGCTCCTACCCTAACCCCTAACCCCTAACCCTAAACCAGGCCACCAGCCTGGCAGAGAGCAAGTAGGTGTCTGCTCCTACCCTAAACCGTAACCCCTAACCCTAAACCAGGCTACCAGCCAGGCAGAGAGCAAGTAGGTGTCTGCTCCTACCCTAACCCCTAACCCTAAACCAGGCCACCAGCCAGGCAGAGAGCAAGTAGGTGTCTGCTCCTACCCTAACCCCTAACCCTAAACCAGGCCACCAGCCAGGCAGAGAGCAAGTAGGTGTCTGCTCCTACCCTAAACCCTAACCCCTAACCCTAAACCAGGCCACCAGCCAGGCAGAGAGCAAGTAGGTGTCTGCTCCTACCCTAAACCCTAACCCCTAACCCTAAACCAGGCTACCAGCCAGGCAGAGAGCAAGTAGGTGTCTGCTCCTACCCTAAACCGTAACCCCTAACCCTAAACCAGGCTACCAGCCAGGCAGAGAGCAAGTAGATGTCTGCTCCTACCCTAAACTGTAACCCCTAACCCTAAACCAGGCTACCAGCCAGGCAGAGAGCAAGTAGGTGTCTGCTCCTACCCTAAACCCTAACCCCTAACCCTGAACCAGGCCACCAGCCAGACAGCAAGTAGGTGGCTCTCCCTGTCCTTTGTCTCAGCCCCTAAACGTTTTAGCATTTGCCACTATGAAGAATACGTTTCAGAATAAGCCAGAATCTGGTGTTTTGAGAGTGGAAATGTAACTGCAGATCAAATGCATTATGTTCTAGGTCTAGGATTACTAGGGTGAAGTCTACTGTGGGTTGAGGTATCTACTCTAATCTTCCCACTGTGCGAAAAACAAAACAATACCTGCACTTGTCTTTTTTCCTAGTAGCACTGACTTTTCTGATAAATACTTTATTGAGGGGAAATGTACTTGCTACTACTGTGATATGTGTTGTCTCACCTAGATATCTTAAGATGAATGCACTAACTGTACGTTGCTCTGAGTAAGAGCATCTGCTAAATGACTCAAATGTAAAATGTCTCTTCTCAGACAGAATGCAGAGCTGACCAAGCTGAGACAGGACTGTGCCAGGCTAACCAAGGAGCTGGGGGAGAAGAGCGAGAGCCTTCAGGCTGATGACAACATCAAGAGAGGGCTGGAGGCTAAGGTGTCTTCTGTAGAGAAACAACTGTCTTTACTACAGGTAGGACTGGTGTCTTCTGTAGAGAAACAACTGTCTTTACTACAGGCAGGACTGGTGTCTTCTGTAGAGAAACAACTGTCTTTACAACAGGCAGGACTGGTGTCTTCTGTAGAGAAACAACTGTCTTTACAACAGGCAGGACTGGTGTCTTCTGTAGAGAAACAACTGTCTTTACAACAGGCAGGACTGGTGTCTTCTGTAGAGAAAACGGTCTTTACTACAGGCAGGACTGGTGTCTTCTGTAGAGAACTGTCTTTACTACAGGCAGGACTGGTGTCTTCTGTAGAGAAACAACTGTCTTTACAACAGGCAGGACTGGTGTCTCCTGTAGAGAAAACTGTCTTTACAACAGGCAGGACTGGTGTCTCCTGTAGAGAAACAACTGTCTTTACAACAGGCAGGACTGGTGTCTCCTGTAGAGAAACAACTGTCTTTACTACAGGTAGGACTGGTGTCTCCTGTAGAGAAACAACTGTCTTTACAACAGGCAGGACTGGTGTCTTCTGTAGAGAACTGTCTTTACTACAGGCAGGACTGGTGTCTTCTGTAGAGAAACAACTGTCTTTACAACAGGCAGGACTGGTGTCTTCTGTAGAGAAACAACTGTCTTTACAACAGGCAGGACTGGTGTCTTCTGTAGAGAAAACTGTCTTTACTACAGGCAGGACTGGTGTCTTCTGTAGAGAACTGTCTTTACTACAGGCAGGACTGGTGTCTTCTGTAGAGAAACAACTGTCTTTACAACAGGCAGGACTGGTGTCTCCTGTAGAGAAACAACTGTCTTTACAACAGGCAGGACTGGTGTCTCCTGTAGAGAAACAACTGTCTTTACTACAGGTAGGACTGGTGTCTTCTGTAGAGAAACAACTGTCTTTACAACAGGCAGGACTGGTGTCTTCTGTAGAGAAAACTGTCTTTACTACAGGCAGGACTGGTGTCTTCTGTAGAGAACTGTCTTTACTACAGGCAGGACTGGTGTCTTCTGTAGAGAAAACTGTCTTTACAACAGGCAGGACTGGTGTCTCCTGTAGAGAAACAACTGTCTTTACAACAGGCAGGACTGGTGTCTCCTGTAGAGAAACAACTGTCTTTACAACAGGCAGGACTGGTGTCTCCTGTAGAGAAAACTGTCTTTACTACAGGCAGGACTGGTGTCTTCTGTAGAGAAACAACTGTCTTTACTACAGGCAGGACTGGTGTCTCCTGTAGAGAAAACTGTCTTTACAACAGGCAGGACTGGTGTCTCCTGTAGAGAAAACTGTCTTTACTACAGGCAGGACTGGTGTCTCCTGTAGAGAAAACTGTCTTTACAACAGGCAGGACTGGTGTCTCCTGTAGAGAAAACTGTCTTTACTACAGGCAGGACTGGTGTCTCCTGTAGAGAAAACTGTCTTTACAACAGGCAGGACTGGTGTCTCCTGTAGAGAAACAACCGTCTTTACTACAGGCAGGACTGGTGTCTCCTGTAGAGAAACAACTGTCTTTACTACAGGCAGGACTGGTGTCTCCTGTAGAGAAAACTGTCTTTACAACAGGCAGGACTGGTGTCTCCTGTAGAGAAACAACTGTCTTTACAACAGGCAGGACTGGTGTCTCCTGTAGAGAAACAACTGTCTTTACAACAGGCAGGACTGGTGTCTCCTGTAGAGAAACAACTGTCTTTACAACAGGCAGGACTGGTGTCTCCTGTAGAGAAACAACTGTCTTTACTACAGGCAGGACTGGTGTCTCCTGTAGAGAAAACTGTCTTTACAACAGGCAGGACTGGTGTCTCCTGTAGAGAAACAACTGTCTTTACTACAGGCAGGACTGGTGTCTCCTGTAGAGAAACAACTGTCTTTACAACAGGCAGGACTGGTGTCTCCTGTAGAGAAAACTGTCTTTACTACAGGTAGGACTGGTGTCTCCTGTAGAGAAACAACTGTCTTTACTGCAGGCAGGACTGGTGTCTCCTGTAGAGAAACAACTGTCTTTACTACAGGCAGGACTGGTGTCTCCTGTAGAGAAACAACTGTCTTTACTACAGGCAGGACTGGTGTCTCCTGTAGAGAAACAACTGTCTTTACTACAGGCAGGACTGGTGTCTCCTGTAGAGAAACAACTGTCTTTACAACAGGCAGGACTGGTGTCTCCTGTAGAGAAACAACTGTCTTTACAACAGGCAGGACTGGTGTCTCCTGTAGAGAAAACTGTCTTTACTACAGGTAGGACTGGTGTCTCCTGTAGAGAAACGACTGTCTTTACTACAGGCAGGACTGGTGTCTCCTGTAGAGAAAACGGTCTTTACTACAGGCAGGACTGGTGTCTCCTGTAGAGAAACAACTGTCTTTACTACAGGCAGGACTGGTGTCTCCTGTAGAGAAACAACTGTCTTTACTACAGGCAGGACTGGTGTCTCCTGTAGAGAAACAACTGTCTTTACTACAGGCAGGACTGGTGTCTCCTGTAGAGAAACAACTGTCTTTACTACAGGCAGGACTGGTGTCTCCTGTAGAGAAACAACTGTCTTTACAACAGGCAGGACTGGTGTCTCCTGTAGAGAAAACGGTCTTTACTACAGGCAGGACTGGTGTCTCCTGTAGAGAAAACGGTCTTTACTACAGGCAGGACTGGTGTCTCCTGTAGAGAAAACTGTCTTTACTACAGGCAGGACTGGTGTCTCCTGTAGAGAAACAACTGTCTTTACTACAGGCAGGACTGGTGTCTCCTGTAGAGAAACAACTGTCTTTACTACAGGCAGGACTGGTGTCTCCTGTAGAGAAAACGGTCTTTACTACAGGCAGGACTGGTGTCTTCTGTAGAGAAACAACTGTCTTTACTACAGGCAGGACTGGTGTCTCCTGTAGAGAAACAACTGTCTTTACTACAGGCAGGACTGGTGTCTCCTGTAGAGAAACAACTGTCTTTACAACAGGCAGGACTGGTGTCTCCTGTAGAGAAACAACTGTCTTTACTACAGGCAGGACTGGTGTCTCCTGTAGAGAAACAACTGTCTTTACTACAGGCAGGACTGGTGTCTCCTGTAGAGAAACAACTGTCTTTACTACAGGCAGGACTGGTGTCTCCTGTAGAGAAACAACTGTCTTTACAACAGGCAGGACTGGTGTCTCCTGTAGAGAAACAACTGTCTTTACTACAGGCAGGACTGGTGTCTCCTGTAGAGAAACAACTGTCTTTACAACAGGCAGGACTGGTGTCTCCTGTAGAGAAACAACTGTCTTTACTACAGGCAGGACTGGTGTCTCCTGTAGAGAAACAACTGTCTTTACTACAGGCAGGACTGGTGTCTCCTGTAGAGAAAACGGTCTTTACTACAGGCAGGACTGGTGTCTTCTGTAGAGAAACAACTGTCTTTACTACAGGCAGGACTGGTGTCTCCTGTAGAGAAACAACTGTCTTTACTACAGGCAGGACTGGTGTCTCCTGTAGAGAAACAACTGTCTTTACTACAGGCAGGACTGGTGTCTCCTGTAGAGAAACAACTGTCTTTACTACAGGCAGGACTGGTGTCTCCTGTAGAGAAACAACTGTCTTTACAACAGGCAGGACTGGTGTCTCCTGTAGAGAAACAACTGTCTTTACTACAGGCAGGACTGGTGTCTCCTGTAGAGAAACAACTGTCTTTACAACAGGCAGGACTGGTGTCTCCTGTAGAGAAACAACTGTCTTTACTACAGGCAGGACTGGTGTCTCCTGTAGAGAAACAACTGTCTTTACTACAGGCAGGACTGGTGTCTCCTGTAGAGAAAACGGTCTTTACTACAGGCAGGACTGGTGTCTTCTGTAGAGAAACAACTGTCTTTACTACAGGCAGGACTGGTGTCTCCTGTAGAGAAACAACTGTCTTTACTACAGGCAGGACTGGTGTCTCCTGTAGAGAAACAACTGTCTTTACTACAGGCAGGACTGGTGTCTCCTGTAGAGAAACAACTGTCTTTACTACAGGCAGGACTGGTGTCTCCTGTAGAGAAACAACTGTCTTTACTACAGGCAGGACTGGTGTCTCCTGTAGAGAAACAACTGTCTTTACTACAGGCAGGACTGGTGTCTCCTGTAGAGAAACAACTGTCTTTACTACAGGCAGGACTGGTGTCTCCTGTAGAGAAACAACTGTCTTTACAACAGGCAGGACTGGTGTCTCCTGTAGAGAAACAACTGTCTTTACTACAGGCAGGACTGGTGTCTCCTGTAGAGAAACAACTGTCTTTACTACAGGCAGGACTGGTGTCTCCTGTAGAGAAAACGGTCTTTACTACAGGCAGGACTGGTGTCTTCTGTAGAGAAACAACTGTCTTTACTACAGGCAGGACTGGTGTCTCCTGTAGAGAAACAACTGTCTTTACTACAGGCAGGACTGGTGTCTCCTGTAGAGAAACAACTGTCTTTACTACAGGCAGGACTGGTGTCTCCTGTAGAGAAACAACTGTCTTTACTACAGGCAGGACTGGTGTCTCCTGTAGAGAAACAACTGTCTTTACAACAGGCAGGACTGGTGTCTCCTGTAGAGAAAACTGTCTTTACTACAGGTAGGACTGGTGTCTTCTGTAGAGAAAACTGTCTTTACTACAGGCAGGACTGGTGTCTCCTGTAGAGAAACAACTGTCTTTACTACAGGCAGGACTGGTGTCTCCTGTAGAGAAACAACTGTCTTTACTACAGGCAGGACTGGTGTCTCCTGTAGAGAAACAACTGTCTTTACTACAGGCAGGACTGGTGTCTCCTGTAGAGAAACAACTGTCTTTACTACAGGCAGGACTGGTGTCTCCTGTAGAGAAACAACTGTCTTTACTACAGGCAGGACTGGTGTCTCCTGTAGAGAAACAACGGTCTTTACTACAGGCAGGACTGGTGTCTCCTGTAGAGAAACAACTGTCTTTACTACAGGCAGGACTGGTGTCTCCTGTAGAGAAAACTGTCTTTACTACAGGCAGGACTGGTGTCTCCTGTAGAGAAAACTGTCTTTACTACAGGCAGGACTGGTGTCTCCTGTAGAGAAAACTGTCTTTACAACAGGCAGGACTGGTGTCTCCTGTAGAGAAAACGGTGTTTACTACAGGCAGGACTGGTGTCTTCTGTAGAGAAAACTGTCTTTACAACAGGCAGGACTGGTGTCTCCTGTAGAGAAAACGGTCTTTACTACAGGCAGGACTGGTGTCTCCTGTAGAGAAAACTGTCTTTACAACAGGCAGGACTGGTGTCTCCTGTAGAGAAACAACTGTCTTTACAACAGGTAGGACTGGTGTCTCCTGTAGAGAAAACGGTCTTTACTACAGGCAGGACTGGAGAGAGCACACACGGTCAGACTGATGACAGCATCTGGAGAGTGGGCTGGAGGCTGGCAGTTTGCTGAGAGCCTCGTCTGGTCCCCCCCCCCCCCGTATCAGCGTGCGTCTCTCTCTCTGGGGAGTGACTGCATCACTGGAGGAGGGCTGGAGTCTAAACTACTCCAATTCTGTGACTCTCAATTCATCACCCTATTGTCATCAAAGTACTCTCGCTCTGTCAATTCTATTCACGTCTCTTTCTTTCTCTCTCGCTCTGCCTCTCTCTCTCTCAACCCTTATCTACTGGCTGGTTCCCCCCCTCTAAACCCGTATCTATCGGCTGGGCCCCCTCACCCCTCCAAAGCGCCGGTGATGGGGGCTGGATCTCTGATGGGGTTTGTAATCACAGAGCTGTGTGTTGGACTGGAATGCAACCACACAATAATGGAGGGCTGGCTGCTGGCTGTAAGGGAAATGCCTTTCTCTCCCAGCACCAGATGGAATGTGTGCTACGTGCCCAAGCAAAGCAGGACTCCATTCTGCATAAGCTGTCTGCAAAATGGCCGTCATCTAGTGGAACTGACTGTATACTGTACATCAGACTGTTTGCTATATGGAATCTACTATGACTGATACTACTACTACTGTTACTACGGCTACTACTACTGTTACTACGGCTACTACTACTGTTACTACGGCTACTACTGCTACTGTTACTATGACTACTACTACTACTGCGAAGACTGCCACTACTGCGGCGAATACGACTAATACTATTACTAGACTCATACAGCAGGGTCAGTTAACTTTACTCCATTCTTGACATTTGCACCTTCCTGCCCTGCACAGTGTTTTAAAATGCTAGCACACCCAGCTGTTTTTAGTACGTTAGCTACATTCTAATGGAATGCTGTTTTGTGTGTGTTATCATGGGATGTGTGGAGTGAGTCAGTCCTTTACTTCCTGATAGTGAAGACTTCATGTTGTTTAATCATTTTAACTATGACCTCTTCCTGGACCAGTCCTGAAGTTTATCATCCGAATGTAATAAAAGTGCCTATTAGTGAATGTAGACGTCCCAGGCTCTTTACGCTGTGTCGGTATCGTTACACGCCGACTGCGTCCGCCATCGCAAGCATGTTGATTTTGTCCATCTGCCCCAGACGCGATCAGGACACGCAGGTTGAAATATATCAAAACCAACTCTGAACCAACTATATTAACTTGGGGACCGGTCGAAACGCATTAAACATTCATGGAAATGTAGCTAGCTAGCTTGCTGTTGCTAGCTAATTTGTCCTGGGATATAAAACATTGGGTTGTTATATTACCCGAAATGCACAAGGTCCTCTACTCCGACAATTAATCCACAGGTAAAAGGGTAAACCTAGTTAATTTCTAGTAATCTCTCCTCCTTCAGTCTTCTTCTTTGGACATAATATATATGGCGTTTGGCAACCAACTTCAAGGTGCATTACCACCACCAACTGGACTGGAGTGTGGACCGCAGTTCATCTTTCAATCACCCACGTGGGTATATGTTCCTAAAAACCAATGAGGAGATGGGAGCGGCGGAACTTGCAGCGCGTCAAGTGTCACAAATGGAACCAAGTTCTATTTTAGGGCCTGACTACGCAGATGATCGTTGACGCGCGCGCGAGCAGTTTGGATGAAATGATTTGAATGACGTGTATGTGTACATTTTATGTTGCAACGCTCGCGCACGTAACGCGAGCAGTGTGGTTAGCGTCTGTGTTGCTCTGTCTCACTCCTCAGTTTTATAGTTCATACTAACTCTGTAGCTGGATAATGTAGTAGAGAAATTGTATTTATCCTCTGCTGCCCTCTGGTGGTGAGTAACAGTGCCCCCTGCTTCCATAATCATGCCAGCCATGCAGATAGCGAGACCATAACAAATAGAGGCTCAGCCGGTACAGATTGGCAACGCCAAGGGTCGTGGGTTCGATTCCCGCCGGGACCACCCATATGTAAAAATGTATGCACACATGACAACTATAAGTTGCTTTTGGATAAAAAATATTCTGCTAAATGGCATATTGTGGATGGATGAATGTCATAACTTGCCCTGAGCATGCTGTCACACTGCAGTATCACAGAATACTATCTATGTGTCTATCAGGCCAGTCATGCTGAGAGTGAGCAGATGTTGCAGAGGAGGCTGGAGGAAGTCAGTGAGGAGTTGAGGAGTTCTCAGAGCACCCTGGAGAAAGCCCAGCAGGACGCTACAACCCTCTCAGGTAAAACATTATTCACGTTTCGGCCATGTTTCTTGGAATTCCAGTGAGCTGACGGGGCATGAAGCGAAAGTCCTCCGTTTTGGAAGTCCATGTAAACTCGTGCTGAAACTTTCCTCAAGTTCAACCTTTTAAAAAATGCACTTGGATGATTGATAAACCGACCAACAGAACAAATCAGAGTACGTATAATCACGTTATTTTTCACTGACAA
The DNA here is from genome assembly GCA_031479575.1 of Coregonus ussuriensis. NCBI lineage: Eukaryota > Metazoa > Chordata > Actinopteri > Salmoniformes > Salmonidae > Coregonus > Coregonus ussuriensis. The sequence goes on along the minus strand of CM062503.1, from coordinate 46,189,340 downwards.
ATTTAACCTACGTTATTTTATTCTTTAAAATTGCAGGTGAATAAGGACTTTTGACTACTGATTAAACAATGCTGATAGTTTGTAGTGCTGTCTGCTATCCCTCCAGACCTCCAGGTCCACCTGGGCAGTGTAGAGGCTGATCTGAAGGAGCGTAGTGCCCAGGTGGAGGCCCTCGCAGCCCAGCTGGAGCAGACAGAGCTGGAGAAGGGACAACTGGAGGACCAGGTGGGATCCATTAATGTACTTCTAGAGGCCAGCCACAACAGAGAGGAGAATGAGGACTTGGAGGTGAGTTATCAGATTATATTAATGAGGAGATGGAGGTGGGTTATCAGATTATGTTAATGAGGACATGGAGGTGAGTTATCAGATTAGATGATATTAATGAGGACATGGAGGTGAGTTATCATCTTATATTATATTAATGAGGTCATGGAAGTGAGTTATCATCTTATATTATGTTAATGAGGACATGGAGGTGAGTTATCAGATCAGATGATATTAATGAGGACATGGAGGTGAGTTATTAGATTAGATGATATTAATGAGGACATGGAGGTGAGTTATTAGATGATATGATGTTAATGAGGTCATGGAGGTGAGTTATCAGATTAGATGATATTAATGAGGACATGGAGGTGAGTTATCAGATTAGATGATATTAATGAGATCATGGAGGTGAGTTATCAGATCAGATGATATTAATGAGGACATGGAGGTGAGTTATCAGATCAGATGATATTAATGAGGACATGGAGGTGGGTTCTCAGATTAGATGATATTAATGAGGACATGGAGGTGAGTTATCAGATTAGATGATATTAATGAGGTCATGGAGGTGAGTTATCAGATCAGATGATATTAATGAGGACATGGAGGTGAGTTATTAGATGATATGATGTTAATGAGGTCATGGAGGTGAGTTATCAGATTAGATGATATTAATGAGGACATGGAGGTGAGTTATCAGATTAGATGATGTTAATGAGATCATGGAGGTGGGTTCTCAGATTAGATGATATTAATGAGGACATGGAGGTGAGTTATTAGATGATATGATGTTAATGAGGTCATGGAGGTGAGTTATCAGATTAGATGATATTAATGAGGACATGGAGGTGAGTTATCATCTTATATTATGTTAATGAGGTCATGGAGGTGAGTTATCAGATTAGATGATATTAATGAGATCATGGAGGTGGGTTCTCAGATTAGATAAGAGCGTCTGCTAAATGACTAAAATGTAATGTAAATGTAGATGATATTAATGAGGACATGGAGGTGAGTTATCAGATTAGATGATATTAATGAGGACATGGAGGTGGGTTCTCAGATTTGATTAGATTATATTAATGAGGACATGGAGGTGAGTTATCAGATTAGATTAGATTATATGATATTATGGGGCGGGTAGGAGCCTAGACTGCGCGAGCCAGTGCTTAGTAGTGCCAGAGAGGTTTAAAACCCAGAGACTCGACATGCGATTACTTCCTGTAAACACCCAGGATGAAGACTCAGAGCACCGTCAATGGGAGAGTGGCAAATTTGTTCACAAAGTATTTGCATGAGGTAATCAATCACAAGTTGAGTATCTGTTTCCAAACCTCTCTGGTGCTAGTTAGCATGGGCTTGTCCCGAGATGGTGTATTGGTGGAAACTATGTTATTGACTGTTCTTTTGGGTCGATTTCTAAGGATGTCTGAATTGATGTTTGTTTATGTTTTGTAGGAAAACTCCACTGAGTTGGAACGGCTAAAGATGAGGTACCTTCTGATCTGTCCCTCATAATTCTCTCTATATAGATGTAGAGTTGATATTTTCTCAACAACGCCAATCATTTTCTCTTCCAGTCTTCAAGACCGAGACATTCAGCTGGCGTCACTCCAAGAGGAGCTGAAGCAGCTCAAAGAAATGAAACAGGAGGCAGCTATAACTGCCGTAAGTATCTCATCTCTGAGACAAAATCTCTGTTCTGTTGTCACTTTGCTAGTGGGAAGGCCATGGACCATGGCTAGCTGAATCAGTTATTTTTCTATTGATTCACTAACTGAATCGGTTATTTCTGTATTAATTCACTAACTGAATCGGTTATTTCTGTATTAATTCACTAACTGAATCGGTTATTTCTCTATTGATTTCCTAGCTGATAAAAAATATTATTTAGACATGTCTAGGCAGAATTGTGTCCATTGGGAAGAGACCTCTTGTTTCCAAAGAAGGGTATTGAGAAAACCATAGATTTGATCTTTCTAATGATCTTCTCACTCTGTCGCGACAGGAGGTCACTACAACTGAGCCCGAGCAGGATCATAACTGGTACGTCTAGTCCACCTCCACCTGTGTATATATCATCCATTTGAATCAGTCCCCAGCTTTGTTTAATTCTGGCTATTATGTACCTGAACATTCTCGTATGTATCTTTTATTTTATTTTATTTTAGTGAGGACAGAAGCCTGGTGGCATCACTTCAGGAAGAACTGAAGCAGCTTAGAGAAGAGATGGAACAACTGCTAAACTCTCCCGTAGCTCCCCCAAGTTTCATCGAACTAAAAGCGGTACGTTTCTATATTTAAACGACAGTTTTTCCATGATGAATATTGACATGTTCTCGTGGTTAACTTGGGGCGGCATGTAGTCCAGTGGCTAGAGGGGTGAGACAGGAACCAGAAGGTTGCCAGTTCGAAAAATATCTGGATGGATGTGAGCTGGCAACCGAAGGGTTGCTGATATCAAATCCTAGATGCCATTGCCTGCCATTATGCCCTTGAGCAAGGCACTTTACCCCCCCCCCACAACAACTACTCCACGGCGCCCAGTGTGGCAGTCCCCTGCTCCAACCTGTGTGTGTATATATACATACGTGTGTGTGTGTCTTTCAGAGGGGTTGGGATAAAGCAGACCAATAAAGTAATCTTAATGTTGAAACTCCTTTTTTTACCAGGCTGATGTCTCAGGAGAGACTAAACAGCTACGCAACGGGTATGTTATGATTTTATTGATGCCTTGTTCCAGAGAAATAGATTTACTAGAGGACAGAACATTGTCATGTTCCAGAGAAATAGATTTACTAGGGGACAGAACATTGACTTGAATAGGACTGTCAGTTCTAGTCCTATGCCTTGTGCTCAACTCCACAAAAAAACAATCAGTTCAATACAGCTGTATTTCAACACGGCATTGTCTAACACTGGTTAACCATGTGCTCTTCCTTCCAGTCTGGAGAAGAGCGAGAGCCAGGAAGCATCGCTAGAAGCGGAAGGGAAGGAACTCAAAGAAAAATCTGAACAGGCCCAGAGCAGCACCACTGTAAATTCCCCATTCCTCTCCTACAGTCACCTTAGCCTGGTCCCAGGCCTGTTTGTGCTGTACAGCCAACTCCTATGGGCGTTCGGTGTGACAATGACCATAGGAGTTGGCAAGACGGCACAAACAGATCTGGGACCAGGCTAGATCTGCCTTTTTCTAGGGAGTTTTTCCCTAGCCACCGTGCTTCTACATCTGCATTGCTTGCTGTTTGGGGTTTTAGGCTGGGTTACTGTATAGCACTTTGTGACATCTACTGATGTAAAAAGGTCTTTATTAGTCCATGTGATTTGATATAGTTACCCTGCTTGTCTATCAACATGATCTGTATTAGTGAACGATCTGTTTTGGTTTCAGCAGTCTGACAACACAGCAGAACTGGCTGCGCTACAAACCAGGTACATGGAAACTTGCTCATCGCCGTTTTGAAATTCAAATCAAACTGTATTTAAAGTGTCTTTTTAAAAAATCACAACACACTTTACAGTAAACCAAAACAAATGAAGGGGATAAAAGTTATATGGGCTTTTGGCTCTTCTGTATAAAAAGTAAACTGTTTCTTTCCCTTGGTTCTCCGTTAGTCTGGCAGAGAGGGAAGCTATGATGACGTCACTACAGGAGGCGCTAAGGGAAGCCAGGGACCAATCACAGAAGGTACAGGAGACTCTCGCTCCGTCCCAGCTGAGCACAGAGCTGCCGTTAAGACTGAGCCATAATAATGATAATTGATTATTGATTGGTCTGGTCTGACAGAAGTCATGGTTATGCAGTCTGTATAGTATGTTAACAGTGTTTTAATGCAGTCTGTATAGGATGTTAACAGTGTTTTAATGCAGTCTGTATAGTATGTTAACAGTGTTTTTAATGCAGTCTCTATAGTATGTTAACAGTGTTTTAATGCAGTCTGTATAGGATGTTAACAGTGTTTTAATGCAGTCTGTATAGTATGTTAACAGTGTTTTAATGCAGTCTGTATAGTATGTTAACAGTGTTTTAATGCAGTCTGTATAGTATGTTAACAGTGTTTTAATGCAGTCTGTATAGTATGTTAACAGTGTTTTAATGCAGTCTGTATAGTATGTTAACAGTGTTTTAATGCAGTCTGTATAGTATGTTAACAGTGTTTTAATGCAGTCTGTATAGGATGTTAACAGTGTTTTAATGCAGTCTGTATAGTATGTTAACAGTGTTTTAATGCAGTCTGTATAGGATGTTAACAGTGTTTTAATGCAGTCTGTATAGGATGTTAACAGTGTTTTAATGCAGTCTGTATAGTATGTTAACAGTGTTTTAATGCAGTCTGTATAGGATGTTAACAGTGTTTTAATGCAGTCTGTATAGTTTGTTAACAGTGTTTTAATGCAGTCTGTATAGTATGTTAACAGTGTTTTAATGCAGTCTGTATAGGATGTTAACAGTGTTTTAATGCAGTCTGTATAGTATGTTAACAGTGTTTTAATGCAGTCTGTATAGGATGTTAACAGTGTTTTAATGCAGTCTGTATAGTATGTTAACAGTGTTTTAATGCAGTCTGTATAGGATGTTAACAGTGTTTTAATGCAGTCTGTATAGTATGTTAACAGTGTTTTACTGCAGTCTCTATAGGATGTTAACAGTGTTTTAATGCAGTCTGTATAGGATGTTAACAGTGTTTTTAATGCAGTCTGTATAGTATGTTAACAGTGTTTTAATGCAGTCTCTATAGTTTCTGGTTTTTACCCTTTACCTGTAAGCCAGGGCATCAAAGACAAATATAACATTTTAATCAAATGTAATGGACATTCTTATTGGTTCTGTCTGTGGGGTTTTGATTCCAGGAGCTGTTGGAGAAACTGAAGGAGACAGAGGACAGCCACGGGACACTGCAGGCAGAGTGTGACCAGTACAGGACAGTCCTGGCTGAAACGGTGAGGACTTGCACTAATACAACATGCCCAATTGGTCAACCATCACCTGCATCTCTAAATAAACTTAACATTTGGCCTACAGCCTTTTTACTACAAAAGACAATAGCGTGTTTGAGTGAGAGCGAGCCAGAGGTGTGGATGGGGAATAAATCTGCTGAATTTATCACCCAACACCTGCATCTATAAAGATGTGAAACAAAACTCTCTCTTCTTGCATAAAAACAAGTGTGAGCGGGCGAGAGAGCGAGTCGTGGTCTACATGTCATGGATCTGTCTCCCTCCACAGGAAGGAATGCTGAAGGACCTTCAGAAGAGTGTTGAGGAGGAGGAGCTGGTGTGGAAATCCAAGATGGCCGACTCTGAGGACCAGTTGAAGAAGGTGAAGAAGCAGCGTAGTGTCCCTCTCCTCTTTAATGCTTGTGATATTGTGCTGTCTGTGGGTCTGTTCTAAACCACTCCTTCTCTACTCACACTAGGCCCTGGAACAAGTGCACACTCTGAAGGAGACTGCAGAGAGCTTGAAGCCAGAAAACCAAAGCATAGAACAGGTATAATAAATACATCAATGTAAAAATAAAAATAAATGTGTTAATTAATTTCCACCTGAAGGCGTTTATCATGATGCTCCGTGTAATATGTTTTAATATCCCGTCCAGTGGGTGTGTGGTGACAGACTGGTACTGTCTGATGGAGGTTTTAGTAATGGACTCCTCCCTGTAATGCAGTCTGTATAGTATGTTAACAGTGTGTTTAATGCAGTCTGTATAGTATGTTAACAGTGTTTTAATGCAGTCTGTATAGTATGTTAACAGTGTGTTTAATGCAGTCTGTATAGTATGTTAACAGTGTTTTAATGCAGTCTCTATAGTATGTTAACAGTGTTTTAATGCAGTCTCTATAGTATGTTAACAGTGTTTTAATGCAGTCTGTATAGTATGTTAACAGTGTTTTAATGCAGTCTGTATAGGATGTTAACATTGTTTTAATGCAGTCTGTATAGGATGTTAACAGTGTTTTAATGCAGTCTGTATAGTATGTTAACAGTGTTTTAATGCAGTCTGTATAGTATGTTAACAGTGTTTTAATGCAGTCTGTATAGGATGTTAACAGTGTTTTTAATGCAGTCTCTATAGTATGTTAACAGTGTTTTTAATGCAGTCTGTATAGTATGTTAACAGTGTTTTAATGCAGTCTGTATAGTATGTTAACAGTGTTTTTAATGCAGTCTGTATAGTATGTTAACAGTGTTTTAATGCAGTCTGTATAGTATGTTAACAGTGTTTTAATGCAGTCTGTATAGTATGTTAACAGTGTGTTTAATGCAGTCTGTATAGTTTCTGGTTTTTACAGGTAAAGACACAAATTTAAAATGTTAATCAAATGTAATGGACATTCTTATTGGTTCGGTCTGTGGGGTTTTGATTCCAGGAGCTGTTGGAGAAACTGAAGGAGACCGAGGACAGCCACGGGACACTGCAGGCAGAGTGTGACCAGTACAGGACAGTCCTGGCTGAAACGGTGAGGACTTGCACTAATACAACATGCCCAATTGGTCAACCATCACCTGCATCTCTAAATGAACTTAACATTTGGCCTACAGCCTTTTTACTACAAAAGACAATAGCGTGTTTGAGTGAGTGAGAGAGGGAGAGCGAGCCAGAGGTGTGGATAGGGAATAAATCTGCCTAATTTATCACCCAACACCTGCATCTATAAAGACGTGAAACAAAACTCTCTTCTTGCATAAAAACAAGTGTGAGCGGGCGAGAGAGCGAGTCGTGGTCTACATGTCATGGATCTGTCTCCCTCCACAGGAAGGAATGCTGAAGGACCTTCAGAAGAGTGTTGAGGAGGAAGAGCTGGTGTGGAAATCCAAGATGGCCGACTCTGAGGACCAGTTGAAGAAGGTGAAGAAGCAGCGTTGTGTCCCTCTCCTCTGTAATGCTTGTGATATTGTTGCTGTCTGTGGGTCTGTTCTAAACCACTCCTTCTCTACTCACACTAGGCCCTGGAACAAGTGCACACTCTGAAGGAGACTGCAGAGAGCTTGAAGGCAGAAAACCAAAGCATAGAACAGGTATAATAAATACATCAATGTAAAAATAAAAATAAAACGTTAATTAATTTCCACTTGAAGGGTGGAACATTATGTGCCGTGTAATGTTTTAATATCCGGTCCAGTAGGTGTGTAGTGACTGACTGGTTCTGTCTGATGGAGGTTTTAGTCATGGACTCCTCCCTCTCTCTGCAGCTGAAGGAGCAGGTGATGCTGTTGGAAGCCCAGTTGGAGAAACAGTCCGAGACCGCCCCGACAGAGGAGGAAATGTCTCAGGTACACATCTACATCCGTTAAGGGTGACAGCTAGCCTAGCAGTTAGCGCTAGTCCAAGTCCCGAGCCGACAAGGTGTAAATTATGTCGATGTGCCTTTTGAGCAAGGCGCTTAACCCTAATTGCTCCAGGATCGCCGTTGATGATGACAGACCCTGACCGTGAACCCACTCTCCGGGGGTGTCTCTGGGAGTTGAGATAAGCAAAAAACACATTTCCAATTCACACGCGTGTGTGTGAAATGGGACAAATATAAGCACCCACCAAATTACGATTATTATTATACAGACCATAAATGGATACACTACACATCAATATTCATATAGACCATAGGTACACTATTTATACACATCAATATTCATAGACCATAGGTACACTAGTTATACATATAGTAGAAACAGTCAGAGGAAATGACACCGGTACACCGACTAGTAAAGACATCATCCCATATCACCAGCTGTTTTTTTGCTCTGTCTCACTAAATCACATTGCTGGTAGAGTGAGTGACCACAGAATGTAGTACATTATTGAGTCTGTCTGTTCTGTGTGTTCTCCAGTTGAAGCAGCTGCTGTCAGAGTCTCAGAGCCAGCTGGAGTCAGCCCAGACGCAGGCCCAGACGCACAGGGAAGAGCTGGCTATGGTAAGTGTGTGTATCTGTCTCCTGTGGTCCTGACCGGAACATCAATGAGTTGAGGTCAACTTAGTGTGTGTGTGTATGAGTTTGTGTATTCCAATTCTCTCCCTCTTGTCTCTAACCCCTGGAGCTTCCTGTTCCAGGTCAGAGGTCAGCTGAACGAGGCGATGGAGCGCGCTCAGAGCCAGAAGGCGGTCCCTGAGGCCGGGGCACAGAATGGCCAATCAGAGCCTGAGGTCAGGGTGCATCGAAGGTTATAGGTCATGGGGCAATCCTTCACTGCCGATCTACTCTATTGGAGGGAACTGGAAACTGGTCACTAATGGTCACCACCACTCCATAATATAGTCATCAGCACATTCTAATTAGGAAGGAATAGCAAGCCTATTGTCTCACAGCCAAAGGCTATATTATTAAACAACCACTGTAATGAAGCAGCCCACCCTCCCAAAAAAACGGCAATTTGCGGGAAAATACTGTTATTAAAAAAACACCTGATGTTAGTGGTTTCATGTGATGGAGATAAATCTCAGTTAAAAGCTTAGAGGGGAAACCTAAAGATGCAACAACTAGGATGGGTTGCTAATGACTAGGATTGTGCCTTTTGGCTTCTGGACAACGAAAGAAAGTTGATATGAAAACCAATCGAACAGGAGATAAATGCTTGTTTCAATGGCATATGAGTCTTTATAAAATTTAAAATAATTGCATCCACGTTTCTATGGTCTGATTTTGGCTAGGCTACTTCGACGCAAGTTAAGACATTCCTCATCATATGTAGTAAAACCTCCCATGTTTCAAAATGCACACTGCCTCCAGCTCAGATTGCAAGGTGGTGGGTGACTCGCTGATAGCCTGCATACCATATTCTCATCCACTAAAATTGGTGAATGGATGGATGTGCTTCAATTAGGAGTTGAAATATAAAAATAGATCCTCCTTTTTATTTTTATCTTGGCCATCAAAACTCTGTTTTTAACACGCGATTGCATTTAGAATTGTTGCGCAATGACTGGGCTTATAAGAAGACGTTTCGCTGATGGAGCAACCAGCTGTTGGAGCAACCAGCTGTTGGAGCAACCAGCGCTGAACAACGCTGTGTGTGTGTGAGAGAGAGATAGAGATATATATATATATATATATGATGCATGACGAACTAACGAATACACGTGCCAATTTAATTCCACTAAATTATGCAAATTAACCTATAGACCGATAAGCATGACCGGTCAAATGTACACTGAACAAAAAATATAAACGCAACATGTAATGTGTTGGTCCCATGTTTCATGAGCTGAAATAAAAAGCTTATTTCAAATTTGTTTACATCCCTGTTAGTGAGCATTTCTCCTTTGGCAAGATAATCCATCCACCTGACAAGTGTGGCATATCAAGAAGCTGATTAAACAGCATGATCATTACACAGGTGCACCTTGTGCTGGGGACAATAAAAGGCCACTCTAAAATGTGCAGTTTTGTCACTCAACACAATGCCACAGATGTCTCAAGTTTTGAGGAAGCGTGCAATTGGCATGCTGACTGCAGGAATGCAAGATAATTTAATGTTAATTTATCTACCATAAACCGCCTCCAATGTCGTTTTTAGAGAATTTGGCAGTACGTCCAACCGGCCTCACAACCGCAGACCACGTGTATGGCGTTGTGTGGGCGAGCAGTTTGATGTCAACGTTGTGAACAGAGTGCACCATGGTGGGGTTATGGTATGGGCAGGCATAAACTACGGACAATGAACACAATTGCATTTTATCGATGGCAATTTTAATACACAGAGATACCGTGACGAGATCCTGAGGCCCATTGTCGCGCCATTCATCCGCCGCCATCTAATGTTTCAGCCTGATAATGCACGGCCCCATGTCTCAAGGATCTGTACACAATTCCTGGAAGCTGAACATGCCCCAGTTCTTCCATTGAGCATGTTTGGTATGCTCTGGATCGACGTGTACGACAGCGTGTTCCATTTCCTGCCACTATCCAGCAACTTCGTACAGCTATTGAAGAGGAGTGGGCCACAATCAACAGCCTGATCAACTCTATGCAAAGGAGATGTCGCGCTACATGAGGCAAATGGTCACACCAGATACTGACTGGTTTTCTGATCCACGTCCCTACTTTTTTTTAAAGGTATCTGTGACCAACAGACGCATATTTGTATTCCCAGTCATGTGAAATCTATAGATTAGGGCCTCATTTATTTATTTCAATTGGCTGATTTCCTTATATGAACTGTAACTCAGTCAAATCTTTGAAATTGTTGCATTTAGTTTTGTTCAGTATATTTTCGGCAGCTAACCGGTTAACCGTTGATATCCCTAGTTTATGCCATTGGCCACTAGTACTATAGCTCCAGGTTAACCATTGCCTAGGTGTGTATATATATATATATATATATATATATATATATATATATATAAAATTAATAATAGAGTGATGTCATGAACCTATACAGCTCTAATATGTGCTGGGATCCATTTGACCAATAGAAAAAGCCCACTGTTCTTTACTGACACATTTTGATTGGGTAAAACCATTAGGGCAATAAAAAAAACAAGAGCAGTCTATATAGCAACATAGGAATGCTTCAGGCTTGGGTGTGTCACTGTCAACTCGGATTGTGTGTCCTTAGCTCAAGAATGTTGATGCCCCAGTGTCTTGACTTTGGCGGCATTATTATGAATGTATTATTAAAGGCAGTGTGTCCAGTCTGTCCAGTTCTCTCCATACGCAGCAGCTGTTTAACCACCCGGTGTGTTGACTCTCAGCGGCCCTAACCACAGCCTGGCTCACTCTATTCTTAGCATGATCACTCACTCCTTGGGTTCAGTTTTCCACTGATTTGGGTTTTTCACTGAAGAGCCGTACGGTTTGTTTTTTAAATGACTCTGCTTCTTGCGTGGTGTGGAGTGATGCACTGACATGGCACAGGGGTGGTGTGTGTGGGTGTCTGCGTGGGTGTGCAAGTCATTGCTTTTAGTCAAACACAACAAGCTTTTATCTATCTGTGTCTGTGGCGATGGGGGACGCATCTACAGTGTTCGTCCAGTTCTTCATCTTCTGCCACTGTGTGTGTGTGTGTGTGTGTGTGTGTGTGATGCATCATATCCTAATACTATGTTTTGTGCATCTCAAGGTCCAGTCCCAGTTGAGTCAGACCACAGAGGAGTTTGAACAGGTACGCGCAACAGCCAATCGGAAGAAGGCAGAACTTGGACATTGGCTAACAAAAAAAAAAACGGCTTAGTTGGACAGTGACTTGTCTCTGTGACCGTTTATCCGACTGACATTTTTTGTCTTTTGTGTCTGACTTGATCTTGTCCTCCCAGGCTCAGAAGACCGTTGTAGAACTCCAGGCCCAGCTGGACATGCTGAAAGAGGCAGGAGACTCCCCACAGGCCGACACAGAGGACGTAACCCAGCTAAAGGTACGTGACCGTGGGCCACGTTCAGCAGAATGTTGTGGAACTTTCAGATAGAAATATGTTATGTAGAACAAACCTGCCTCTCCTGACATGTAGAATTAAAAACATCATGCTATTTCTAACGCTAACCCTGCAACGTTGGACAACGTTTACCTACTGAACATGGACCAGGGCCCGTATTCATCAATCAATCAATCAATCAAATGTATTTAAAGCCCTTTTTACATCAGCAGATGTCACAAAGTGCTATACAGAAACCCAGCCTAAAACCCCAAACAGCAAGCAATGCAGATGTAGAAGCACGGTGGCTAGGAAAAACTCCCTAGAAAGCGTTTTTTTTTTTTTTAAGAGTAGTAGTGCTGATCAATGATGTAATGTCCATTCAATGATCTAAAAGGCTAAACTGATCCTAGATGAGCACGCTTTATGAATACAGGCCCAGGTCAGTGCCGATGCTGTTGTGAGGTCAGAAAGTTGCGGTTGTGAGTGGAAACTAACCAAAGACCTGGGCCAAGCAGCCACCCAAACTCCAGCTGCTCCTTAAAGTGCACTTTACTCACGTACTCCTGAGTGGCGCAGTGGTCTAAGGCACTGCATCGAAGTGCTAACTGTGCCACTAGAGATCCTGGTTCGAATCCAGGCTCTGTCGCCGCCGGCCGCGACCGGGAGACTCATGGGCGGCGCACAATTTGGCCCAGCGTCGTCCAGGGTAGGGGAGGGAATGGCCGGCAGGGATGTAGCTCAGTTGATAGAGCATGGCGTTTGCAACGCCAGGGTTGTGGGTTCGATTCCCACGGGGGGCCAGTATAAAAAAAAATATGTATTCACTAACTGTAAGTCGCTCTGGATAAGAGCGTCTGCTAAATGACTAAAATGTAAATGTAAAGTTCGCTCAGGAGCAGCTTGCCAGAGAGAGGGATAACCACAACACTCTACAGGACCTCTCTGATGAGGCCAAGGTGGCTATTACAATACATTACTACTTTATTACACCGAGGGTTGTGGGTTCAATTCCCGCAGGGATCACATACAGATACTAAAATAAGCACTTGCTGTACTGAAAGTCACTCTTGAGTAAACTGCTTAGTGGAATACCTTCGCCTGAATGACTACAGTAATACTGGTTTTGGTTTTACCGCCATGACCGCAGTCAAATTCCATGTGACGGTAACTAGGCTTCTCCAAGCTCTGATGCTGCTGATGGTCATTAGTAGCCTACCAAACTTGCTAACTTGCCTGGTACTCAGCACTCTATTGTCCCTCTAATCACTCTGACATCAATGCAAATGTTTTCGAACATCTAATCAAACACTTCATGAGAGCCCATGTTTACATTTACATTTTAGTCATTTAGCAGACGCTCTTATCCAGAGCGACTTACATGAGCAATTAGGGTTAAGTGCCTTGCTTAAGGGCACATCGACAGATTTTTCACCTAGTCGGCTCGGGGATTAGAACCAGCGACCTTTCGGTTACTGGCACAACGCTCTTACTCACTAAGCTACCTGCCGCCCGCCTGTCATGTTGCGCAACATTTCTATAGGCTGTGCAATTGCGTGAGAGAACAGAGTTTTGATGGCCTCTATTAAAAAGAGGAGGATCCCATCAGCTTTCTAGGCCTATATTTATGTATCAACTTTCCTAATATTAAAGCACATTGCTTGACTTTACAACAGGAGTATAGCCTACCTGTCTGGCATGAAAATGAACCACAGGAATAGTGTCCTCCCTTCTCTATTTAAGTGCGTAGATAACTTTTTTTTTTTTTATCTTAATTTTTTTCATGTCCCTGTTCTGAGACAGGTACATGATAATGGTCCATTCTAAATCAAAACTAATTCCGCACATATATTATTTAGTATATGTAAAGACAACATTAAATCAAGAATAGTCTGATGGGTGGCTATTAGCCTATCACCTGTATGATGCCCAGCATGTGCAGTAAGGCGAGAAACAGTGCATGCCTTTTTTTTTTTTTTTTTTTTTTTTTGGGGGGGGGCGACTTTTTCAAATCCATAGTCTCACACCTCATGTAGCCTAGCCCATAGGCCTATATGTTTTGATAAGGTTTGTATCATTTGTGGTCCTTTGATAAGGTTTGTATCATTTGTGGTCCTCTGTTGTAACGCCAAGGTAGTGGGTTCGATCCCCGGGACCACCCATACACAAAAATGTATGCACGCATGACTGTAAGTCGCTTTGGATAAAAGCGTCTGCTAAATGGCATATTATTATTATTATTATTATTATTGTTATTATTATTATTATTATTATTATTATTATCACAACTAAAGTGGCCAAATAACTTCTTTAAATGAAGCACATTAGTCCGCTTTACAAGGGGTGTAGAGCTTAACTGGCATCCATAGGTGGCGAAGGAGTTTCGAGTTTGGGGAAGATCATTTTCACCATTAAAATTGCATCTTTATGCATGTAATGCTTTATTATAATCACATTTGCGGTCACTTTTGAGAAGAGTGTTTTCCCGCTAGTTGATTGCATTTTGGAACATTTGCACTTAATGTTGTACACTACTGCCGTGTGCGCATTGCTGCGCTTATAATGTGAAGAAATAGCCTAATAGTTTATCAACATTTTAAGCTAAAAGTTCTGATCTGTTGCATCAATATAATTTCTTTTTAAAGGTTTTTTGATGCAAGTGGTTGTGTTTAATTTAGGATCTATCGCGTCCCACAACTGTCCCAGACTGTTTTGGAATATAAATTGTAGCCTACTTCTTAGCCGTGAGAAGGAACCGATCACGTGACGGGCTTTGGCTAATAAGAATTGAGATATCTGAGAGAGCCATGTGAGTGAGAGGTGCTTCGGAGCACACAGCCAGGAGAAGGGAATTATAATGATTATATTCAGCCCACTTTGGCCGCAAAAGGCATGGATCTTTTTTAGGGGGCATTACGGCCACACAAGTGGGATGCCGCTGGGAAATTCGAGGCCTGGTGAGGATATTAACAAGTGTGTGTGCAGTCTGTGTAAGATGTCTTCATGAGACTTTATTCAAATCATCATTAGAGTCGCATCATGCAGCCTTAGAATGTATTAAAAATCAAAACATATAGCCCTACGTTTATCGCAAGTAAAGTTTTAATAAATAACTCTAAATTAAGCATATAGGAGGACCTGTTTCTTTGTTAACCGCTCAACACAGAATAGCTGCATGTGGCCACTCCCTCGGAAATCATCTTGAGAAAATATCCTTTCTATATTATTCAGCTTTGTTCAGTTGTATTCTTCATATTATAAAATAATATAAAATAATGCCACGGAATTCTACGAAAATCTTGGCAAATATGGCATAGGCATATCTATTCTGTTCTTCTGAATTATACTACATTTTCTTCATATCATGTTTCTTTAGACCTGTCTAAAATAAATAATGGATTTATGGTAATGGTGTAGGCTAAATTGATTTATTAGACTTTTTTTAAATGTAGATGTTCCAAAGGTCTGCATCAGTGGCTTGTAGGCTATCCGTGGAAGCCAAGAGAGGCTAAATGTGATTATGTTCATTAATGGTATATTACTGTGAGACCGGCAGTTATTTGCTTGACAAATCACCGGCTGACAATTTCATGATCACCTAGTTATGTCATGTATTTTAGTAATGTCCATCAATGATTGATTGATTGATTTAATGTATTGGGTGTGGTTGTAAATGTAATGTATTTCTGTTTCTGTCTTTCAGGAAGAGAGTACAGGGCTGAAGGAAGGAACATCTGTTTAAGAGACTGAAGATATGACACTAAAACATGATTACCATAACTGTTCTTATTTATTATACTGTAGTAGTTGACTGCTGCAACTCCTGTAAGAATCAAAGGTCCAGTTTCCCGGACACAGATTAAGCCTAGTTCCTGGGGCTAAAATACATGCTCAGTGGAGAATCTCAATTTTAAAGTTAAGTTTTAGTCAGGGACTAGGCTTAATCTGTGTCCGGGGGAAACCGGACCAAAGTATTTCTGGGTCGTTCCACCAATTCGGTGCCTTTTCAGATAACATTTGTCATAAAGAGAACATGTTCAACTTAATCAAAAAACATGTTTTCCCATCTTCGAGGTTAAATCAAAGATGACTATATTTAAGTGCCAAATAAAGTAACAGGGTTGACGATTTCATCAAAAAACCCGCAATAAAATCCCTTTGTGACGGGGGAAATGGAACCTTGTTATGTGCGACAGGGAAGGGCAATTGAATGCAAGCGTCACACAAAAAAAGATATTGTGTGAACATTCCTAGCCTGTCTATCTATGGATAACGGGTTTTATGCTGAACCAACTCAGTTTTCCACCACAAAACAACAGAAAATGACCAAAAATAGTATAACCAGCTGCTTTTTCATGATGACTTGACTATTAGATGTTCAATGTTTATTTTTTATAACATTTAAAAAGGAATAGTTTCACCGTATTAAAACAAGTTCAGTTCCCGTAACAGGGTTGGCCTTAAAATGAGGGACATATTTTTTTTGTACCTTTTTTTTTTTTAAATGAATCACTAATTTACATTTTAAATAAATAATCATCTTTGGAAATGACTTTGTAAAAGCAACAAAATAACTAGGGCTTTACAATGATGGTGAAACCTTTGCGACATGTTAGGATTAAGTGGGTTGAAATCTATCGGAGTCAGAGGATATTATTATTATTATTATTATTATTATTATTATTATTATAGAGGATGCATGTAGGGACATGTCAAAATGCTGCATTTTGGCACTTTATTCATATTTTAAAAAAATCTGATTTATTGAATTCTCTGTGATCTACTAAAGGGCACTTCATTGAATATAACAGGCTTTTAAAATTCAATATTGGTGTAGAATTCCTACTTTAAAAATATCAAAGGGACGCAAAAGGCCCTCATTTCGTGGAACGACCCAACTGTTGCTACATTCCATTGATCTAGGGATGAGGGGAAAAAAAAAGACTATGCTGCAAAACAAAACTTTGAAGACAAACTTACATTCCATCAACGATTCTGGCTATGTCAGAAGTTATACCTAAGACTAGCTCTGGTCCAGGGCATTACTGCACCGTTCCTCCACTATGCCATGTATCGATCACACTAACACCCTGGACCAGAGCTAACCTACTCTGCCTTATAGTCACAATGAACACCCCCCCCCCCCCCCCCCAGAGTCCACAGTGTTAAAAGGGAGAACGATTGTGCGTTAAAACGTACATCAACCTGTGCAATTACTTTGTGTGTCTAAAAATGGCTCCCTATATATTACTATAGGGAAACCCTATGGGCCCTGGTCAAAAGCAGTACAGTATAGGGAATAAGTAGGGTGCCATTTTCAGACGCAACTTTGTGTGTCTTTTTGTAAGTGGTTGGATGAATGATGGGAAGAAGTTATGGTACACAGGACGGATGGACGGATACGATCCATTGAGTGCCTCCTTCAGTACTGTGTAAACAGTAGCTGGCTGCCAACACAAATGTATGAATTTGATAAAGAATAAAACTACAATGTAGCTATTGTGTTATGACTCGTGCTTGAACCTGTTGTTGATGTTGATTTTAAACCAAGGATTGATGTGACAAACCATGGGTCTGTTCCAGAAAGCAGGATTATTACAGTGGCCAGCTAACTAATAAACAGCCACGTATATCTCTTTGACTCTCTGGTAAACAAACAAAAAAAAGAGTTGATAATGGTTGTTGTCGAAGTAAATTTGGAGTCTAAATTTCTCTACGTTAATTCAAGCAGTTTTGGAAAGTTAGCTGGCTAACTTGTTGGTCCAGCTTTCTGTGACAGCCCCCATGAGGAACAAACTGAAAATATATGAAAGAAACCAGAGGGACGGGCAGATGTTTTATTTGACAGATTACTCCAGTAGCAATCAGTTTCAAAACGTTTTCTCTGTATTGAACAGGACCCAGGAAATGCAGTGAGGCGCTCACCTGTGGGCAGAGGCTGCCAATCTGGGTGGTGTCCATGCGGACCAGCTTCATGCCCTCGCTATTATACACTGAACTAAAATAAACATGCAACATGTAAAGTGTTGGTCCCATGTTTCATGAGCTGAAATAAAAGATCCCAGAAATTTCACATATGCACAAAAAGCATATTACTCTCCAATGTTGTTCACAAATTTGTTTACATCCCTGTTAGTGAGCATTTCTCCTTTGCCAAGATAATCCATCCACCTGACAGGTGTGGCATATCAAGAAGCTGATTAAACAGCATGATTGTTACACAGGTGCACCTTGTGCTGGGGACAAAAGGCCACTTTAAATGGCTAGATTTGTCACACAACACAATGCCACAGATGTCTCAAGTTTTGAGGGAGCGTGCAATTGGCATGCTGACTGCAGGAATGTCCACCAGAGCTGTTGCCAGATAATTTAATGTTAATTTCTCTACCATAAGACGCCTCCAACGTCGTTTTAGGGAATTTGGAAGTACATCCAACCGGCCTCACAACCGCAGACCACATGCAACCACGCCAGCCCAGGACCTCCACATCCGGCTTCTTCACCTGCGGGACTGTCTGAGACCAGCCTCCCGGACAGCTGATGAAACTGAGGAGTATTTCTGTCTGTAAAGGCCTTTTGTGGGGGAAAACTCATTCTGATTGGCTGGGCCTACCCATGGCCGAGCCCCTTCCCAGTCATGTGAAATCCATAGATTAGGGCCTAATGAATTTATTTCAATTGACTGATTTCCTTATATGAACTGTAAATCAGTAAAATCATTGAAATTGTTGGGTTTACAGTGCATTCGGAAAGTATTCAGACCCCTTGACTTTGTCCACATTTTATTACGTTACAGCCTTATTCTAAAATGGATTAAATTGTCCCCCCATCAATCTACACACAATATCCCATAATGTCAAAGCAAAAACAGTTTTTTTTTTTTTATCCAGACCCTTTACTCAGTACTTTGTTGAAGCACCTTTGGCAGCGATTACAGCCTCGAGTCTTCTTGGGTATGACGCTACAAACTTGGCACACCTGTATTTGGGGAGTTTCTCCCAGTCTTCTCTGCAGATCCTCTCAAGCTCTTTCAGGTTGGATGGGGAGCGTCACTGCACAGCTATTTTCAGGTCTCTCCAGAGATGTTTGATCGGGTTCAAGTCTGGCTCTGGCTGGGCCACTCAAGGACACTCAGAGACTTGTCCCGAAGCCACTCCTCCGTTGTCTTGGCTGTGTGCTTAGGGTCGTTGTCCTGTTGGAAGGTGAACCTTCGCCCCAGTCTGAGGTCCTGAGCACTCTGGAGAAAGTTTTCATCAAGGATCTCTGTACTTTGCTCCGTCATATTTCCCTCGATCCTGACTAGTTTCTCAGTCCCTGCCGCTGAAAAACATCCCCACAGCATGATGCTGCCACCACCGTGCTTCAGCGTAGGGATGGTGCCAGGTTTCCTCCAGATGTTCAATCTTGTTGTTCAATCAGGGAGGTGACCAAGAACCCGATGATCACTCTGACAGAGCTCCAGAGTTCCTCTGTGGAGATGGGAGAACCTTCCAGAAGGACAATCTACACACAATACATACAATACCCCATAATGACAAAGCGAAAACAGGTTTTTTGAAATGTTTGCACATTTATTAAAAATAAAAAACAGAAACCTTATTTACATAAGTATTCAGACCCTTTGCTTTGAGACTCGAAATTGAGCTCAGGTGCATCTGGTTTCCATTGATCATCCTTGAGGTGTTTCTACAACTTGATTGGAGTCCACCTGTGGTAAATTCAATTGATTGGACATGATTTGGAAAGGCACACACCTGTCTATATAAGGTCCCACAGTTGACAGGGCATGTCAGAGTAAAAACCAAGCCATGAGGTTGAAGGAATTGTCCGTATACCTCAGAGACAGGATTGTGTCGAGGCACAATTGATTGGACATTACATTTTAGTCATTTAGCAGACGCTCTTATCAGAACAGAACAGATCTAGGGAAGGGCACCAAAACATTTCTGCAGCATTGAAGCTCCCCAAAAACACAGTGGCCTCCATCATTCTTAAATGGAAGAAGTTTGGAACCACCAACAGTCTTCCTAGAGCTGGCCGCCCGGCCAAACTGAGCAAACGGGGAAGAAGGGCCTTGGTCAGGGAGGTGACCAAGAACCCGATGGTCACTCTGACAGAGCTCTAGAGTTCCTCTGTGGTGATGGGAGAACCTTCCAGAAGGACAACCATCTCTGCAGCACTCCACCAATCAGGCCTTTATGGTAGGGTGGTGTAATATTCATATGTGTCAGCATACTGAATTGTTATTGGATGCATTATACTGTCATATCATACTGTGCTATGATTGGTTAAGACCACCCAGGTGGTGAGGTCATTCTAAGATGATCATGGCCAGAGACACATGGACATGCAAGTTATAGCTAGTTAATAAAGAGCTACGTTTATAAATATCCTGTCGTCCTGCATTTTATTATTTTGTACAAAGCGTACAAAACAAGACATGGTGTCAGAGTAAAAGGACTAAAAGATGGATTTTGCTGGAGTTCCTTCACCTCGAATGGATTGGGGGTCTACAAATCTACCCGATGCATGGCGTAAATTCAAACAGCATGTGGAGCTGATGTTCACGGGTCCTCTGAAGGAAAGAGGAGAAGAGGAAAAGTGCAGCTACCTGCTCCTCTGGATCGGTGAAAAAGGGAGAGACATTTACAACACATGGACACTTACAGAGGCTGAATCAAAGGTACTGAAAACATACTACGATCGTTTTGAAGCATATGTTGTGCCAAAGACCAATACAATTTTCGCTAGGTACAAATTCCATGAGAAAGTACAAGGCGCTAGCGAATCGTTTGAACAGTTTGTCACTGAGCTGCGTCTGCTTGTGAAAGACTGTGATTATGCAAACAAGGATGAGATGGTCAGGGACCGTATTGTATTTGGAATACACTCACCGCGAGTGAGAGAGAAACTTTTGAATGTTGGATCAGAGTTAACGCTGGACAAAGCTATCGACATAACCAGATCTCACGAGCTAGCACAGGTTCAGATGAAAACCATTTCAGGCGGCAGCACGAGCGCATCACGTGAACAAGCAGTGCACGCAGTCAGGCAGACATCAAAGCACACCTCCAGTGCCCAGAGAGCATGTTTCAGAACGGAGACAGCCAGAACTCCAAAACAGAGCGACACAGACTCCAAACGCCCCAAAACATGTGGATATTGTGGATACAAAGTGCATGGCGAACAGGGGAATTGCCCAGCTAAAGGCAAACAGTGTACTAAATGTGGAAAATGGAATCACTTTGCAAAAGTGTGCAGAGTTTACCGTGGAAAAACAGTACATACAGTGAGTGAAGATGAAATGTCAATCAAAGAGTCAAATGCTGATGAACTGTTTATTGATTCAGTGACACAGAAAAGTCAGATATCAGAGACAGAGCAAGCCTTTGCTGACATTGAGATAGGAAGACAAGGCACAGAGCTAAAATTCAAACTAGACACTGGTGCACAAGTAAACATTATTCCTCTGAGTAAGTACAGAAGCTTGACATCTGAGTGTGAGCTACAGCCCACCACGCGCAGACTGACTAGTTATGGTGGTGAACAGCTCCCAGTAAAAGGCACATGCACTCTCAAATGCAAATACAAGGAAAGGGACATGATGTTGGACTTTTACGTTGTTGACACTCGAGCACCTGCAGTGCTAGGTCTTAAAGCATGTTTAGACATGGACCTTATCAAGCTAGTTTTATCAGTGACAGCACCAGTAGAGATAGAGAATGTCATGGAGGAGTTTGCTGACGTTTTTACAGGAATAGGACTATTCCCAGGAGAATGTACCATTCACCTTGACCCAGACGCAACCCCTGTGGTCTACCCACCGAGAAAGATTCCACTTGCTCTCCGCGCCCGTCTGAAGAAAGAGTTGGAGAGCATGGAGCAATCTGACATCGTCACCAAGGTTACAGAACCGACGGATTGGGTCAACGCGTTAGTGGTGGTGGAGAAACCACGCACAGGCAAGCTCAGAGTATGTCTCGACCCAAGAGACTTGAACAAGGCTATCAAACGCCCCCATTACCCCTTACCGACGCTAGATGGCATCACACACAAGCTAGCGGGCGCACACTACTTCAGTGTCATGGACGCCAGATCAGGCTACTGGGCTATCAAGCTCACAGAAGAGTCATCTAAACTCACAACGTTCAACACACCGTTTGGACGCTACAGGTTCCGTCGCCTGCCTTTTGGGATTATCTCAGCCCAAGACGAGTTTCAGCGAAAGATCGACGAGGTGTACGAAGGCCTCGACGGAGTCGTGGCAATTGTGGACGACATCCTTGTCTATGGTCGAACCAAAGAGGAACACGACAGAAACCTCAACGCGATGCTGCAAAGGTCCCGCGAGAGAGGAGTCCGGCTCAACCCCGAGAAGAGCACAGTCGGCGCTACAGAGGTCAGCTACTTCGGGCATCTTCTCACAGCGAATGGAATCAAGCCAGATCCGCAGAAGATCTCAGCCATAAAGGAAATGGAGCCACCAAAGAACCGCGCAGAGCTGGAAACAGTGCTTGGCATGGTCAACTACTTAGCCAAGTTCGCACCCAGCCTCTCCAATGCTAATGCACCCCTGCGTCAGCTGCTAAAGCAGTCCAGTGAGTTCCTCTGGGACAACCAACACGACATCGCTTTCCAGAAAGTGAAAGACTTGATCACGAGAGAACCAGGACCAATCCTTGCCTACTACGACCCCAACAAAGAGCTCAGACTCCAGGTGGACGCGTCGAAGTATGGCCTAGGGGCAGTGCTACTGCAAGAAGGAAAACCCATCGGCTACGCTTCCAAATCTCTCACAGACTGTGAAATCAACTACGCTCAAATCGAAAAGGAGCTGTATGCCATTCTGTTCGGATGTAAGCGTTTCCATCAGTATGTCTATGGACGACAAGTCATTGTGGAATCAGACCACAAGCCCCTCGAGTCAATCATGAGGAAACCGTTAGCCGCAGCCCCGCCAAGGCTACAGAGAATGATCCTTCAACTACAAAAATACGACTTCACAATCACTCACCGTCCAGGCAAAGACATCCCTGTCGCAGACACACTCTCCAGGAAGTTTCTTACCTACAAGGACAGCAGCCTCAGTGAAGGCATGGACATGCAGGTGCACACTGTGTACAGCAACTTACCAGTTAGTGACACAAAACTGAAGGAGATCCGAGCAGAAACAGAAAAAGACACACAACTCACACAGCTGAGGAAAGTCATACAGTCAGGATGGCCTGAGGAGAGGAGAACATGCCCTCAGAGCGTCTCAGAGTTCTGGAACCATCGTGACGAACTATCACAGATCAACGGAATAATTTTCAAAGGAGAGAAAATCATCATTCCTACCAGTCTCAGAGAAGAGATTTTGACAAAGATCCATGCTGGACACATGGGCATGGAAAAGTGCAAACAGAGAGCACGGGACATTTTGTTTTGGCCCGGAATGTGCAAACAAATAGAGGACATGGTTGGTAAATGCCCCACCTGTCTTGAACGACGCCCCTCAAACACCAAAGAGCCAATGTTACCTCACCGTATCCCAGACCGACCCTGGCAGGTCGTGGCAACCGATCTGTTCACGTGGAACAACGAGGACTACATTATAACAGTGGACTACTACAGCAGATACTTCGAACTCGACAAGCTTCACAGCACCACATCTGCAGCTGTGATACACAAGCTGAAAGCAGCCTTTGCCAGGCATGGCATTGTAGAGACTTTAATATCTGACAATGGGCCCTGTTACAAATCAAATGAGTTTGAATCCTTCACAAAAGCATGGGAATTCACACACGTCACCACAAGCCCACATTACCCTCAAAGTAATGGCCTTGCTGAAAAATCTGTGCAGATCGCTAAATCACTCATGGACAAAGCAAAAGCAGACAAGAGAGACCCCTACCTCAGTCTCCTTGAATACCGCAACACTCCAGTTGACAACTTCAAATCACCAGCCCAGCTGTTGATGAGCCGCAGACTTCGCTCAATCCTTCCCAGCACCAACCAGCAGCTGCAACCTGAGGTCGTCAGCTACAAAGAAGTGCATGCAAAACGTGCACAGAGACAACAACTGCAAAAGCGATACTACGACAGGTCAGCCAGACCACTGCCACCACTGAACGACGGAGAGTCAGTTAGAATCCAGGAGCATGGCTACTGGAAGCCAGCAGTCGTCATCCAACCAGCTGACACTGAACGTTCATATCTCGTTCGCACCGCAGAAGGAGCGGTGTACCGCCGCAATCGTCGTCACCTACTGAACACAAAAGAACAACACACTGACGAGATGATCTGTTCCCCTGAAAGAGAACGGGGTGGACTAAACACAGACACAACACAACATACACCATACTTACCTGCAACACCACAAGAACTGTTGACTGACACAGAAGCATGCTCAGCTTCATATCACACAAGGTCAGGAAGAGAGGTCAAGCCAAGAGCTGTCCTAGACCTGTGAAATGTCAAAGGGTGTAGGCGGATCGCTGCCCTAAAAGAGTTCCAGACTGTAAACTTGTTATTGAAAGTTAACTTGAAATGCTTTGGTATGGTATTTGTTTGATATGTTGAGATGTCATTGCTACAGTGAAAAGCTGAGTTGCTGAGAAATATTTGTTCTAAAAGTAACAGTATGCTGAATCATTGTTTGTCTGTTATGTTGGTGCAGTTTAAATGGTTACTTACCTCGAGTTCAAACTACAGAGCATATATTCAAAAGAAACGCTTTATTGTTCTACATATTTTTTCTTTTTTTTTAAAGAAGGGGGATGTAATATTCATATGTGTCAGCATACTGAATTGTTATTGGATGCATTATACTGTCATATCATACTGTGCTATGATTGGTTAAGACCACCCAGGTGGTGAGGTCATTCTAAAGATGATCATGGCCAGAGACACATGGACATGCAAGTTATAGCTAGTTAATAAAGAGCTACGTTTATAAATATCCTGTCGTCCTGCATTTTATTATTTTGTACAAAGCGTACAAAACAAGACAGGTGGCCAGACGGAAGCCACTCCTCAGTAAAAGGCACATGACAGCCTGCTTGGAGTTTGCCGAAAAGCACCTAAAGGACTCTCGTACCATGAGAAACAAGATTCTCTGGTCTGATGAAACCAAGATCGAACTCTGTGGCCTGAATGCCAAGCGTCACATCTGGAGGAAACCTGGCACCATCCCTACGGTGAAAGCATTTGGAATATACACAGTGTACAAAACATTAAGAACACTTGTTCTTTCCATGACAGACTGACCATGGGGATGGGGGATGGGGGGGGGGGGGGGGGGGGGGGTGGGATGGGGGGGATGGGGGGGGGGGGGGGGGGGGGGATGGGGGGGATGGGGGGATGGGGGGGTTAAATACAGAGTGCTGGTGACGCATTACTCCACCCACTCCATTCAATGCAATACTGTCTAACACAGAATTTACAAAGTATGTTTGCACTGCTGATGATGTATTCTGTTTCTTAAATAAGCTACTTCTAAATTAACATATCTAAGTCACCATGTGAACCAACATATCCATATTTGTTTCCATAAATCCCAAAGAAAATAAATGCAATTCATAGGTTATTAGACCTAATTATGTCTGGCAATTTCTGTTCTGCAAAGCCTACTTTTTAATTGACATTTCAAAACACTGAAACATAAGGCCTCTATAGGCATACATGACAATTAAGACAGATTAATGTCTAGACGCTAGGCTCTAAACTTTTCAAAGCATTTTTTGGTTGTTGTATTTGACTCTGAGAGAATGACTTGACTGTTCTGCGCAAAGGTTGTTGCCAACACATTGGAGGAGCCCACCCACAACTACATTGCGCAACCATCTTTTAAACTCTTCCTGATTCAATCTCTTCCCCTTCTACAATCCCGAGCGTCAGAAACAAGTAAGACACAGTTTGCTTTGAAAATGATTATATTCTTCAATGTTAGGTGTTGTACAGATCCAAACCAACTCGAAATGTTCTAGAATTAGGCTTCTAGAATTGCGTGCAGGTTTAAGCTTCTGAATGGCTTTTTTGATATAGACTAGCGCTGCTATTTATCAGTTACAGTCAGACCAAAGCAGTTAGCATATCCGCGTCTCCCAACAACGTCCAGCAATCGCCATTTAAAAACGCTCTTATTTGTGAACGATCCTGGGTTTAGTTATTGGTCACAGTTTAATCGTGTTTTCATATTATTCCTCTCCTGCATTAATGGCAGATCGACTAGGTTGTAAGTACGCTATAAAGTACTTTAATCTCAAACTGCCATTTTGTCTCAAGTTCAGGATGTGTACTTAGCTACAATGTGACATATTGGATGGCTACATTGTAATATTATGTAACAGCTTCAGTGTAGCCTAGTAGATATATATATATTATTTTTTTTCAGCAGTGAAGGGGACACACGAAACATGTGAGACCACCGATTCTGATTGGATGGAAGGTTACATTGTAGCACTCATAATGTAACCGAAAGAACGTTGTTTTACTGGCGTAGGAAATTATTAGCGTTGTGGTGTTATTTTGTTGCGTTCAAATCAAAGGAGATGGCCTATTGACAGATCAATTTATTGTGTTCGAGGCTAGTTCTGGAGCAATGGGTGTCCTCCTTAGGGAGCGTTCCTCTGCCCAGGCGTTGCTGAAACCTGCCAGATATTACAACGCCTGGATAGGTATTTAAGGTATCAGCAGATGCCACGTTCAAAACAACTGGGAACTCGGAATGTCCGACTTCTGACGGCAGTGCGTTGAAGACAACTGGGAACTCGGGGGTCTTCCAACTCGGAATTCCAAGTCGGAAACTCGGGCATCTTTCTAGAGCTCCGACTTTCCTGCCCGAAGCTCGCTGAAGTAGTTTTTTCCGAAGTTCCCAGTTGTCTTGAAAGCACCATAACCACATAGATGTTGCGCACGTCATCGACTGACTGATTGCTTTAACATATGTGTTTAGCTTATACATAAAATACCTATCCAAGCGTTGTAAGATCTGGCAGGCATCAGCAATGCCTGGGCAGAGGAACACGCCCCATATGTTATAGCAATCTGTCAGTCAATGACACAGCAGGGGAATGCCACCTTTAATCTTTGCATTAGGCTGCACTGGTCTGTTTATTCAGATAAGTCCATGTTTAGGGTAGACTCCATGGAGATCCTGGAATGTGTGACGATGGGAGATGGGGTGGGGTAGGGGGACACCCAATCGCCCTTCATATGTCACAGGTTATATAGCTCAGTCTGGGTTAACCAGTCCAGGGAGTGCCTCAAAGGAGGAGTGCTGATGTAAACCAGTTTTAAGACAAAAAAAAAAAACTCCCTGCTCAGTGTAGGTTTTAACCTGATGTTAAAGACATACTTTTACTGTTGAAAAGCGATATCCCAAGTATAAATACAGTAAAGTACACATACTAAAGGGTAAAAAATAGTTTTTTTTTTTTTTGACACCACTGCAAACTTCAAGCAGTTGATCTGATGGGGAACCTGTGATGTCATCGGCCTACCCCCTTGCTTGAGCAACAATAGTGGCGCAATAGCCCACTGGGCCAAAACTGGTTGAATTAATATTTTTCCCACGTAATTTTAAACAAAACAAAAAATCATTGTGATGACGTTGATTCAACATGGAAAAACTGTTTTGGATTTGCAAAAAAGTCATCAACGTAAGGGATTTCGTATGTTTTTCACCCAAATTGCAAATT
The DNA here is from genome assembly GCA_031479575.1 of Coregonus ussuriensis. Classification (NCBI taxonomy): domain Eukaryota; kingdom Metazoa; phylum Chordata; class Actinopteri; order Salmoniformes; family Salmonidae; genus Coregonus; species Coregonus ussuriensis. The sequence goes on along the minus strand of CM062503.1, from coordinate 46,162,044 downwards.
AAATCCAATGACATGGTGATTTTCTTATTGTTACGGATTTCATGTCGAATTCATGTTAGTTGACAACTCAACTAAATGTAAATCAAAACTAGACGTTGAACTGACGTCTGTGCCCAGTGCAAGAGAACCAAAGAGGAAAGACCCACCCCCTTGTGCTATGTCATGACAGACCTTTTGTTCAGTAAATCAGGTGTTAAATTAGGTGAAAAGGAGACTTACGGACAAACTCTGAGCCAGGAGTAAAATCAACTCATAAAAGTTTATCTCAGCTGGTAATCACGACAATTTTGACGTACCGCAAAGGAAAGAGGGTGATGATGCTCATTGACATTGTTGCAAATGATGGGGGATAATCAATCGTGATGAGGCATCACCAGCGGTGAACTCTATAGCACGCTTCAGATAACCACAGTGAATGTGACTGTAATGTTAAAACCTTTGATATAATTTTCGCCTGATACGATCAGTTTCTTTATTCTTGCCTAATATGTTGGCATGCATGAGTTATTATTATTTATTTATTATTATTATTTTATTTATTTATTATGATATTTTGGATAATGTGATAGACATATTGCAATCATACAGTTTGACGGTTGTTAAAAGTAATTTTTTAATAATAATAATATGCCATTTAGCAGACGCTTTTATCCAAAGCGACTTACAGTCATGCGTGCATACATTTTTGTGTATGGGTGGTCCCGGGGATCGAACCCACTACCTTGGCGTTACAAGCACCATGCTCTACCAGCTGAGCTACAGAGGACCACTCTATAAAAATATAATATTACCGTTATATCAACACAATAGCTTGTCACTCTCGTTCAACAACTTTAAATCCCTTTTTACACAGTACAGTGCCTATAGAAAGGTTATACCCCCCCCCCCCCTTGGATTAAAATTGATTTAATTTTAATTTTTTTGTTGTTGTAGGTTATTGTCTGCTGAAAGGTGAATTCCTCTCTGGTGTAAAGCAGTCTGCTTCAGTCTGCTTTGCCTGTGCTTATCTCCATCCCGTTTATTTTTATCCTGAAAAACTCCCCAGTATTTGCCTATGTCCAGCATACCCATACCATGATGCAGCCACCACCATGCTTGAAAATAAGGAGGCAGTTACTCAGTGTTGTGTTGGATTTGCCCCAAACATAAGGCTTTGTATTTAGGCCGAAAAAGTGTTACTTTAGTGCGTTGTTGCATACAGGATGCATGTTTTATTCTGTATATTTGTATTCTTCTTTTCACTCTGTCATTTAGGTCATTATTGTGGAGTAACTACAATGTTGTTGATCCATCCTCAGTTTTCTCCTATCACAGCCATTGAACTCTGTAGCTGTTTTAAAATCACCAATGGCCTCATGGTGACATCCCTGAGCAGTTTCCTTCCTGTCCTGCAGCTCAGTTCAGAAGGACGACTGCATCTTTGATGTATCTGGGTGGTTTAATACATAATCCGCAGCATGATTATTAACTTGACCATGCTTAAATAGATATTCAATATCTGATTTGTTATTTTTACCCATCTACCAATCACTGCCCTTCTTTAAGAGGCTTTCCAAAAGCTCCCTGGTCTTTGTAGTTGAATCTGTGCTTGAAATTCAACACTTGACTGCGGGCCCTTAGATGTACGTATGGGGGACAGAGGAAAGGGGTAGTGGTTCAAAAATCATGTCAACTCCTATTATTTCAAACAGAGTGAGTCCATGTAACTAATTATATTTTATTTGTTAAGCCAAATTTTACTTCTGAACTAATTTAGGCTTGTCTGAACAAAAGGGGCGAATACTTATGCACCGGCTATATTTAGTTATTAAATGTTTATTCATTTGTAAAAATGTGTAGAATTTTCTTTCCACTTTGACATTATGGAGTATTTTGTGTAGATCAATGACCACAAAATTACAATTACATTTATTTCAATCCGACTTTGTAACGCAACAAAATGTGAAAAAAGTTCAAGGGGGTGCAGACTTTCTGTAGGCCCTCTAGGTATCAAGTCACACGATAATGTTGCATAGAACGTTAGACCTTTCAAGCATTATCACCGAACACAAAGGACATACAGCGAGGGGAAAAAAGTAGTTGATCCCCTGCTGATTTTCTACGTTTGTCCACTGACAAAGACGTGATCAGTCTATAATTTTAATGGTAGGTTTATTTGAACAGTGAGAGACAGAATAACAACAACAACAAAAAATCCAGAAAAACGCATGTCAAAAATGTTATAAATTGATTTGCATGCAGCAGGGGATCAAATACTTTTTTTTCCCTCACTGTAGATGTTGTCAATTGCACAATTTATAATAATGGCCAACTTTTTTTAACAACGTGATATTCTGCTCCAAATGGATGGAACTTGAAATAACACGATGTAGGTTTAATGAAAGAATCGAACGGAAAATATGATTTATTTATTCGCCTAGTGGTTGTAAATATTTAGCCATATCATGTAAATTAGGCGTCATGTAAAATCATTGTAAAAAGGACAAGAGATACTGTTGCATGTAGGTCTAGATTATTTATGGGTTGATCATAGAAATATTTAAACGTTCTTTCAACTCCCAACGAAATTGCATGTGACGCAGGAACCACTGAGTCACTGCCCTGTTCTATAATCAAGATACCTGCTGGTTCGGACAGCAGCTCTCGAGGTCTCCTAAATATCTGTCGACTAGGTGGGACTCTTGTTATGACTAATGAGGCTTCATGAATAGCTTTTATTTTTAACCTTTAAGAGTAGGTAGTAAGACGGCAGGTGGCTTAGTGGTTAAGAGCGTTGTGCCAGTAACCGAAAGGTCGCTGGTTCTAATCCCCGAGGCACTTAACCCTAATTGCTCCTGTAAGTCGCTCTGGATAAGAGTGTCTGCTAAATGACAAAAAATAAATAAATACAAAATGAGACGTCTTTATTCTCAGCACGTATGACCAATTTTCTACTCTTTCTGGATATGGCCCCTGGTAATGGAATACTGGTCAATAGGTTGTAATAGTATACTTTTTTGTTCACAATCAAGACGTCTTTGTGTTTATAGAAAATGTTTCAGAATTTTTCTTTCTCTTTTGAAAACGTGTAGATCAGTTATTTACTATTCTCTTGGGTTAAACTTTCAGGCAGCAAAAAGTCAAGACTTTACAAGGGGTTTGTAGACGATCACTAGCGACTGTATATTACATTTTGTTGGACACAAGCAATTATTTTAGTCCTAATATTGAGTTGCACCCCCCTTTGCCCTCGGAACAGCCTCAATTCGTCGGGGCAGGGACTCTACAAGATGTGGAAAGCGTTCCACAGGGATGCTGGCCCACGTTGACTCCAATGCTTCCCACAATTGTGTCAAGTTGGCTGGATGTCCTTTGGGTGGTTGACCATTCTTGATACACACGGGAAGCTGTTGAGCGTGAAAAACCCAGCAGCGTTGCAGTTCTTGATACAAGCCGGTGCGCCTGGCACCTACCGTACCCAGTTCAAAGGCACTTAAATATTTTGTCTTGTCCATTCACCCTTTGAATGGCACACATACACAATCCATGTCTCAATTGTCTCGAGGCTTAAAAATCATCATCAGTAAGGGATCATAGCATTCACCTGGTCAGTCTATGTCATGGAAAGAGCAGGTGTTCATCATGTTTTGAACACTGTGTGTGTATATATGTATCTCATAAATGTATATGTATCTTGTTTCCTTTCTTTCAAGTCCCAAAGATGAGTTATCCAGGTTACCCTCCCTCAGGCGGCTACCCTCCCCAGGCAGGTGGCTACCCCCCACAATCAGGCGCATATCCCCCCCAAGCCGGAGGTTACCCGCCCCAAGCCGGAGGTTACCCTCCCCAGGCAGGGGGCTACCCTCCCCAAGCTGGAGGTTACCCGTCCCAAGCCGGAGGTTACCCGCCCCAAGCCGGGGGCTACCCTCCAGGAGCAGGGGGCTACCCTCCAGGAGCCGGGGGCTACCCTCCAGGAGCCGGGGGCTACCCTCCAGGAGCCGGGGGTTACCCTCAACCAGGTGGAGGTTTCCCCCAGGGGGGAGGCTTCCCTCCTCAGGCCGGAGGCTATCCTTCTATGCCTCCAGCACAAGGTAAGGGTATTGCTAATATATTTTTGGGGATTACATGACTTTACCCAGATAAGCACCCCATTCCAGAGAAGCCATTAAGTAGCACCTGCACATCTCAACTCTAAGGCTATTGCTATTTGTTTTCATGGTCGTGCAAATGTGCGCTTGTTGTGTTTAAAAAAAAAGGTATACAGGAAATCTGAGATGAGACCCTGGTCTGTGACCTTGACACACAAAAGAGTACCTTTTGTGTCCCTGATATTTTAAGTAGAAATTGTTCACCAATATTGAATTTTAAAAGCCTGTTAAATGAAGTGCCTTTTAAAGACATGCTCCGGTACTTTGACGGCTACAATGTGTAGTTGAGGCATGCAGAATTACTATTATTTTACCTCAATTAGCCACGAAATCCCTAGTTTTTCTGGAAGCTGTGCTGCGCCATTTTCCCCCATGTGGGCCAGCCCCCTAGCAATTAGAGTTCAACCAATGAGCTTCAGCCCCTCGTCATTTGCGTGACAGCTAGCAAGATGCACCCAAAGGGAGGGAGGGAGGGAGAGGGAGAGGGAGAGAGAGAGAGAGAGAGAGAGAGAGAGAGAGAGAGAGAGAGAGAGAGAGAGAGAGAGAGAGAGAGAGAGAGAGAGAGAGAGAGAGAGAGAGAGAGAGAGAGAGAGAGAGAGGGAGGGAGGGAGAGAGGGAGAGGGGGAGGGGGAGGGGGAGGGGGAGAGAGGGAGGGAGGGAGGGAGGGAGGGAGGGAGGGAGGGAGGGAGGGAGGGAGGGAGGGAGGGAGGGAGGGAGGGAGGGAGGGAGGGAGGGAGGGAGGGAGAGAGAGAGAGAGAGAGAGAGAGAGAGAGAGAGAGAGAGAGAGAGAGAGAGAGAGAGAGAGAGAGAGAGAGAGAGAGAGAGAGAGAGAGAGAGAGAGAGAGAGAGAGAGAGAGAGAGAGAGAGAGAGAGAGAGAGAGAGAGAGAGAGAGAGAGAGAGAGAGAGAGAGAGAGAGAGAGAGAGAGAGAGAGAGAGAGAGAGAGAGAGCTGGTTCTTCTATTCTTTGTCATTTTGTGGTGGCAAACTGAGCGACTTGAGCATAACACGTCAAACCCGTTATCCATAGATAGACAGGCTATAAATGTTTGAACAACTTCAAAACAAATGTTTACGCTTGCATTCAATTGGCACTCCCTGTTGCACACAATACGTTTCCATTCCCCCTGTCACAAGGGGATTTATGGCTGATTTAAGTTACGTTCAACTCTGTTATTTATTTGACACTTAATAGGCACTTATTATAGTATTTTTGTTTATTTCTTTAATCTCTTGAGATGGGAAAAAACTTTTTTTAAATTAAATTGAACATGTGCTTTTTCTAAGAGAATGTTAAAATTAGGTGAAATCTTAGTAGATTTTTTTTTACCAAGTTACTTTTCTCAAAAGGCACCAAACTGATGGAACGAGCCATATTTGAAGTGATCCTGTGTTTTCTGTATTAAAATCTACTAAAAAACGCACCACTCATCGTGTTTGTTCTCTAGGTGGTTGGGGTGGATCCCCTGCTGGTGGAATGGTAAATATAACTTCCTATTTTATACCAAGTAACATGATGACTACCAACATATTGACAGCCTCTAAATCCGCTGGCTCTATTTACCACCTCATCTATACTCCCTGTAACGTGTGTGGAGTCTGTTACCAAGTCATTATGTTACATCTTTTTTTAAATGTATGATAATATTTCAGTTTTCAGTTTTTTTTCCCCACACCAGATACAAACATACACATACTAAAAACAACTTACAGACGCAGACAAACAACAACTACATCTGCCCAGACCCGCATGCTCACGCCTCTATCCCTAGTGCCCGCATTACTGTTTGCCACATGGTCTTACATTATACCAACCTGTTTCCCTCGACACAAATGGCACCCTATTCCCATAGGTCTCTGGTCAAAAGTAGTGCACTATGTAGGGAATAGGGTGTCATTTGGGCACATAACCAGAGTCAGTAATGTGATGCCAGCTAATCAGCTCCTCTTCTCCCTCCAGGCAGGCGGAGGTATGCCCCAGGGGTACCCAGGCGGTCCTGCTCCAGGTCAACCCCAGGGGTACCCAGGCGGTCCTGCTCCAGGTCAACCCCAGGGGTACCCAGGCGGTCCTGCTCCAGGTCAACCCCAGGGGTACCCAGGCGGTCCTGCCCCAGGACAGCAGCCCATGCCTGGTTACCCTGGTGGAGCCCCGGCCCCCAACCCCTCCATGCCAGGATACGGAGGTGGTGCTCCGGCTACTCCCTGTTCACCTGCCATCAACGTGAGAGTCTCTAAATGTTGTTGTCTTTAACATGAAATCATCAACCCTGTTACTCTGTATTACATTTTATTTACATTATGCTTTTTCCCTAACATGCTTTACAAAATGTTTCCTTGTTTCAGTACTTGCTTGCTTCGGTTTCAGTATTTCCATGCTTCAGTTTCAGTATTTGCTTGCTTCAGTATTTTCTTGTATTTGTCATTAGAGAGGCTATAGGGGTGTGATTAAGGACCACCCAGGTGCTGACCCTCTGAGGGATGTGGAAGTCCTCCGCAAGGCCATGAAGGGCTTTGGTCAGTAGTTCATCATTCTAGACATTCACTTATATCATGGATAGATGTATGTAGGAGTTAATGAGACTCAGTACAGATCTAATAACACATTATTTAGAGAGATACACATTACTTAACTGAAGTACCTTCTGGTTATTTTATTCAATTCTGTAAATCTTCTATAAATATCAACTTTCTACGGCTAGATTTGCATGTGTAGAATATTCTACAATAAACAACACATTATTTAGTGACACACATTCAATTTACTATCAGTTAAAGTGGTAATAATAATATTTAACAGATTATTTTCAACAGGCACGGATGAGGCAGCTATAATTGAGCTTCTTGGGAGTCGCACAAACAAGCAGAGGGTTCCCATGGTTGCAGCCTATAAAACCACTTATGGGAAGGTGAGGTTTACACTACAGTAATGACGTTGTGTTGTTCCTTCTATTGTTGGAGTTCAATGAACACCATATTAAGATTAAAGATTTTAGATCACTTTATTTGTCCAATTGGACATAAGGTACAACGGAAATTGGATTTCTGCTTTATCCCAACCCCTCCGAAAGACATACATATTCATATATACAGTGGGGAAAAAATGTATTTAGTCAGCCACCAATTGTGCAAGTTCTGCCACTTAAAAAGATGAGAGAGGCCTGTAATTTTCATCATAGGTACACGTCAACTATGACAGACAAATTCAGATTTTTTTTCTCCAGAAAATCACATTGTAGGATTTTTAATGAATTTATTTGCAAATTATGGTGGAAAATAAGTATTTGGTCACCTACAAACAAGCAAGATTTCTGGCTCTCACAGACCTGTAACTTCTTCTTTAAGAGGCTCCTCTGTCCTCCACTCGTTACCTGTATTAATGGCACCTGTTTGAACTTGTTATCAGTATAAAAGACACCTGTCCACAACCTCAAACAGTCACACTCCAAACTCCACTATGGCCAAGACCAAAGAGCTGTCAAAGGACACCAGAAACAAAATTGTAGACCTGCACCAGGCTGGGAAGACTGAATCTGCAATAGGTAAGCAGCTTGGTTTGAAGAAATCAACTGTGGGAGCAATTATTAGGAAATGGAAGACATACAAGACCACTGATAATCTCCCTCAATCTGGGGCTCCACGGAAGATCTCACCCCGTGGGGTCAAAATGATCACAAGAACGGTGAGCAAAAAGCCCAGAACCACACGGGGGGGACCTAGTGAATGACCTGCAGAGAGCTGGGACCAAAGTAACAAAGCCTACCATCAGTAACACACTACGCCGCCAGGGACTCAAATCCTGCAGTGCCAGACGTGTCCCCCTGCTTAAGCCAGTACATGTCCAGGCCCGTCTGAAGTTTGCTAGAGTGCATTTGGATGATCCAGAAGAGGATTGGGAGAATGTCATATGGTCAGATGAAACCAAAATAGAACTTTTTGGTAAAAACTCAACTCGTCGTGTTTGGAGGACAAAGAATGCTGAGTTGCATCCGAAGAACACCATACCTACTGTGAAGCATGGGGGTGGAAACATCATGCTTTGGGGCTGTTTTTCTGCAAAGGGACCAGGACGACTGATCCGTGTAAAGGAAAGAATGAATGGGGCCATGTATCGTGAGATTTTGAGTGAAAACCTCCTTCCATCAGCAAGGGCATTGAAGATGAAACGTGGCTGGGTCTTTCAGCATGACAATGATCCCAAACACACCGCCCGGGCAACGAAGGAGTGGCTTCGTAAGAAGCATTTCAAGGTCCTGGATTGGCCTAGCCAGTCTCCAGATCTCAACCCCATAGAAAATCTTTGGAGGGAGTTGAAAGTCCGTGTTGCCCAGCGACAGCCCCAAAACATCACTGCTCTAGAGGAGATCTGCATGGAGGAATGGGCCAAAATACCAGCAACAGTGTGTGAAAACCTTGTGAAGACTTACAGAAAATGTTTGACCTGTGTCATTGCCAACAAAGGGTATATAACAAAGTATTGAGAAACTTTTGTTATTGACCAAATACTTATTTTCCACCATAATTTGCAAATAAATTCATTACAAATCCTACGATGTGATTTTCTGGAATTTTTTTCTCTCATTTTGTCTGTCATAGTTGACGTGTACCTATGATGAAAATTACAGGCCTCTCTCATCTTTTTAAGTGGGAGAACTTGCACAATTGGTGGCTGACTAAATACTTTTTTTCCCCCACTGTACAGGTTAGAGCAGTGGACTGCCACACTGGGCGCGGTGGAGCGGTTGATATGGAAGTGCCTTGCTCCAATGCTCTGGTCTAGTAGTGCACTATAAAGGGCATACTGTATCTAGAGTGACCTCTTACACAGTCTTCTATTTCACAGGATTTATTCCACGATCTGAAGTCTGAGCTGACTGGGAACTTTGAGCAGCTGGCTATTGCCATGTTGCAGACGCCAACCAAGTTTGATGCATCTCAACTCAAAGAAGCCATATCGGTTAGTGGGGCTTTTAGTCACTCTTCTCTACACCGGGGTCATGTTCATTCGAGAAAAAACGTAGCATAACATTTTTAATTGGAAAACAGCTGAAACAAGTTATTGGAGTTAATATATTATTGGACAAGTTCTGATCGTACCTCCCCCACTTCAGTCCGTTTTGGAGCGTTTTCTTCCTACTGAACACTGCCCAGATTATTTCACTCTTTATATTGGGCGTCTTTTCGGTGTCTTTAGTGAGTAATCTCAGTAAGGAACAGAAAGAAAAGCTCCATTTAAAGACCGTCGATGTCAGGCATGTTGGGGCGTGAATTGTACATCGCTCATACATTGTCCATAATTAATTTAGCTTTCTGAAGGCACTTTATAAAGAAAATTTCGCTTTTGATTGTAGACAATCAATCTTTTTTGTCTTCAGGGTGATTCTCAGTCATTTGATTAGTAAATTGTTTTACTAGTACCCTACATGTTGCCTTTATTCCATCCACTGTACAACCCGTTTTGTTCTCTGGACAGGGTGCAGGTACCGATGAAGCATGTCTGATTGAGATCCTGTCATCTCGCTCCAACGCAGAAATCAGAGAAATCAATCAAATGTACAAAAACGGTAAGTGTCTGCCCGTCTCCGAAGCACAGCATTTCAGCCATATTCTGAAACACACAGCATTTCAATTCACACTCTGAAACAAAGCATTTCAGTTTAAGTCATACAACTAAATGTGTCTTAGCTATGTTGATACATTTTGCACCGTTTGTGTGTTGGGGATGCACCAAGACACATTTACTTGTATGATGAACTGAAATGCTTTGTGTTTCAGAATATGGCTGAAATGCTGTGTTTGAGAGTAGGGCTGAAATGCAGTTTGTTTCAGAATAAGAGTGAAATGTTGTTTCATTCAGAGAATCAATGAAATGCTGTGTGTTTCAGAGTAGGGCTGAAATGCAGTTTGTTTCAGAATAAGAGTGAAATGTTGTTTCATTCAGAGTATCAATGAAATGCTGTGTGTTTGAGAGTAGGGCTGAAATGCGGGTTGTTTCAGAATAAGAGTGAAATGTTGTTTCATTCAGAGTATCAATGAAATGCTGTGTGTTTCAGAGTAGGGCTGAAATGCGGTTTGTTTCAGAATAAGAGTGAAATGTTGTTTCATTCAGAGTCAATGAAATGCTGTGTGTTTGAGAGTAGGGCTGAAATGCAGTTTGTTTCAGAATAAGAGTGAAATGTTGTTTCATTCAGAGTCAATGAAATGCTGTGTGTTTCAGAGTATCAATTACATATTTTTTATTTTTTATATATTTTTTAATCTTTATTTTAACAGGGAAAAACAGACTGAGACCTGGATCTCTTTTACGGCTGTGCCCTGTGTAAACATGTTGACATGTACAGTTTTAGACATACAGACAAGAACATTTCAAACATACAAAACAAAAACACAATTCAACAGAAACAATCACAGACAACATCATATTGATCCTCCATAACATTTTTTAAATGGGCAAGGGACACCAGAGTGTCTAACTTAAGTTGGATCTGCAGTTTGTTCCATAAATAAGGTGCAAAGGAACTGAAGGCAGTCCTACCCAACTCTGTGGAGACCACAGGAGTCTCTAATGTAATCCACATCTGTGATCTGGTTTTAAAATTAGTATATCTAATGGAAATTAATGATGATATATATGGAGGTAGTTTTAAAAGAAGTGCTTTATAAATAAACAATATATAATATATAATTATATAATATAATTAGTTATTTAGCAGACGCTCTTATCCAGAGCGACTTACAGGAGCAATTAGGGTTAAGTGCCTTGCTCAAGGGCACATCGACAGATTTTTCACCTAGTCGGTTCGGGGATTAGAACCAGCGACCTTTCGGTTACTGGCACAACGCTCTTAACCACTAAGCTACCTGCCGCCCTAAACAAGAGAGCATGTTGCTCTCGCCTCACAGATAGAGAGGCCCAACCCACATGTTGATATAGGAAACAGTGATGAGTTTTGTAACTATCACCCGTGATAAACCTGAGTGCACAATGGTAAATAGCATCCAGTGGTTTTAATGTGTTTGCCGATGCATGCATATAGATAATATCACCATAATCTAAAACGGACATAAAAGTAGCCTGCACAATTTGTTTTCTATTTACGGAGGACAGACAAGCCCTGTTTCTGGAAAGGAACCCTATCTTGAATTTGAGCTTTTTTCCCAATTCAGTAACATGTTTTTTAAAAGAAAGCCTATCATCTAACCATACCCCTAAGTATTTATATGCAGAGACCTGTTTGATTTGAGTACCATCCAAGCTAGTGATTACAAAAGTGTTTCTAATTGAGAGTTTAGACCAAGAAAAAAACATGACATTTGTTTTCTTAGCGTTTAAAACAAGTTTAAGCTGTAAAAGAGACCCCTGTAGTATCCTAAAATCAGACTCCAACTGCATTAAAGCTTGGTCCGCTGTTGGAGCAATAGAGGACATCACTGTGTCATCTGCATATAAATGGAATTTACAATATCTGACATCATCACCAATGTTGTTTATATAAAGTGAGAACAATAGTGGGCCAATTATTGAACCCTGAGGGACCCCTTTAAGTAACTGTAAGGGGTCAGACTTGACCCCGTCGACCATGACGGCCTGAGTTCTATCTTTAAAATAGTAATAAAACCATCGACAGGCATCAGTGCCCAGTCCTATAGATGACAGCTTAGTCAAAATGATAGCATGGTCTACAGTGTCAAAAGCTTTTGACAAATCTACATACAACGCAGCACAGTGCTTTCTATCATCTGAGGCATTTGCAATATCATTTACAACAAGCATAGTGGCTGAGATGCTGTGTGTTTCAGAGTATCAATGAAATGCTGTGTTTCAGAGTATCAATGAAATGCTGTGTGTTTCAGAGTATCAATGAAATGCTGTGTGTTTCAGAGTATCAATGAAATGCTGTGTGTTTCAGAGTATCAATGAAATGCTGTGTGTTTCAGAGTATCAATGAAATGCTGTGTGTTTCAGAGTATCAATGAAATGCTGTGTGTTTCAGAGTATCAATGAAATGCTGTGTGTTTCAGAGTATCAATGAAATGCTGTGTGTTTCAGAGTATCAATGAAATGCTGTGTGTTTCAGAGTATCAATGAAATGCTGTGTGTTTCAGAGTATGGTAAGAAATTGGAGGATTCCATCATTAACGACACCTCAGGACATTTCCGTAGACTCCTTGTCTCACTCTGTCAGGTAACTGTTTGTTGATATGTTATTAATGGGTTTTTTAATATGTTGATTGATATGTTATTAATCGTTATCATTGAGTGACGGCTTTGAAAGTGAAGGCCAAAGCTGATTTTAATTATGGCAACCTCCCAGTACTCAACATAATTGGTGCTCCTATGGGCTCTGGTCAAAAGTAGTGCACTATGTAGGGAATAGGGTGCTGTTTGGGACCTAGCCTCAGAAAGGAAGTGGCTAGAGTAGATGTTTATCTTGAGAGGTGCGATATTTGGTTTCCTGAGTCTTTTTAATCTTAGCATTTCAGAATTGTTAACAAAACTTAAGGATAATAATATTTGTAGCCATCAGATAGCCAATGGAAAGTGCAAGAGCACCAATTATGTTGAGTACTGGGAGGTTGCCATAATTTAAATCAGCTTTGGCCTTCAAAGTCACACTGTATGGGGAATAGGGTGCCCATTTGAGACATACACTCTTGAGTCAGGAAGTAAGAACTACTCTAAAGATACCCTTGAAGTTTTATGGAAGCAATTACAGCAATTGGGGAGGAGAAGTTTACAGTTTCCATGCCTCAAATTCCTTCCAAGATACCAGTATTCCTCTGTTAATAATTTGTAAGGGTTTTCCAGATTTTTGCCCCATGGAATAATATAATCAGCATCCCAAGGCTCTGGTCAAAAGTAGTGTACTAGATAGAGAGTAGAGCGCTATTTGAGACTCATCCATTCCTTTTGTAGTAAACAATTTCTTCGCTTCCTGTTTGAAGGGAAATCGAGACGAGAGGGAACAAGTGGACATCAACATGGCCAAACAGGATGCTCAGGTGAACACTGTTTCTTGTTCTGCTAATATAAAACTTTTTTTTTTACTGTTTTAAAGATCTGTTTGATGCCACAATAGTGCTTATATACCCCGTAGGCGAACAGGAAAGGGGACATTATCTACGGCTGTCAGTTATTTATATACCCCGTAGGCGAACAGGAAAGGGGACATTATCTACGGCTGTCAGTTATTTATATACCCCGTAGGCGAACAGGAAAGGGGACATTATCTACGGCTGTCAGTTATTTATATACCCCGTAGGCGAACAGGAAAGGGGACATTATCTACGGCTGTCAGTTATTTATTAAAAAAAATTCAAATTGGAAAATATTGGCAGAGATATGCTTCCATAATCATAGACAAGCAGTTCAGGACTTATACTGATTATGTTATCTTTGTTTTAGAAACTGATATTTTTGTTGTTGTTAGAAACTGATCATGTTATGTTAGAAACTGATCATGTTATGTTGTTAGAAACTGATCATGTTATGTGTTGTTAGAAACTGATCATGTTATGTTAGAAACTGATCATGTTATGTTAGAAACTGATCATGTTATGTTATGTTAGAAACTGATCATGTTATGTTATGTTAGAAACTGATCATGTTATGTTATGTTAGAAACTGATCATGTTATGTTATGTTAGAAACTGATCATGTTATGTTATGTTAGAAACTGATCATGTTATGTTGTGTGTTAGAAACTGTATGCTGCCGGGGAGAACAAAGTGGGGACGGATGAGTCCCAGTTCAACGCTATACTGTGTTCCAGGAGTAAACCCCACCTGAGAGCAGGTAGGTAATCATACTGTGTTCCAGGAGTAAACCCCACCTGAGAGCAGGTAGGTAATCATACTGTGTTCCAGGAGCAAACCCCACCCGAGAGCAGGTAGGTAATCATACTGTGTTCCAGGAGTAAACCCCACCTGAGAGCAGGTAGGTAATCATACTGTGTTCCAGGAGTAAACCCCACCTGAGAGCAGGTAGGTAATCATACTGTGTTCCAGGAGCAAACCCCACCTGAGAGCAGGTAGGTAATCATACTGTGTTCCAGGAGCAAACCCCACCTGAGAGCAGGTAGGTAATCATACTGTGTTCCAGGAGCAAACCCCACCTGAGAGCAGGTAGGTAATCATACTGTGTTCCAGGAGCAAACCCCACCTGAGAGCAGGTAGGTAATCATACTGTGTTCCAGGAGCAAACCCCACCTGAGAGCAGGTAGGTAATCATACTGTGTTCCAGGAGCAAACCCCACCTTGAGAGCAGGTAGGTAATCATACTGCACTGTGTTTATATTACCAAGTCAGTTCTGTTTCTCTCGAAGGGTTGTAGTTCCTCATACTAGACGTATACTAGTATACTGTTATGACTGAACAGTATATGTCTATATTATCTCAATACTATTTCTATACCCCTGCCCATGGCTAATTAGTATATTATAACCGTATTCCGTATTACGTGTTTATAACAACTCTGCCTATGGTTATAACAACCTTACCACATGGTTATAACAACCTTGCCTATGGTTTTGTTAGCTTGTTATAACAACCTTATGACATGGTTATAACAACCTTGCCTATGGTTCTTGTTTCTGCTAGTGTTCAATGAGTACCAGCAGATGAGTGGCAGAGACATCGTGAAGAGCATCTGCAGAGAGATGTCTGGAGACGTGGAGGATGGCATGGTGGCTGTTGGTAAGTTCAGTAATAACCATCTGGTCACTGCAAGGAGAGAACGGTGTCAGTAATAACCATCTGGTCACTGCAAGGAGAGAACGGTGTCAGTAATAACCATCTGGTCACTGCAAGGAGAGAACGGTGTCAGTAATAACCATCTGGTGACTGCAAGGAGAGAACGGTGTCAGTAATAACCATCTGGTCACTGCAAGGAGAGAACGGTGTCAGTAATAACCATCTGGTCACTGCAAGGAGAGAACGGTGTCAGTAATAACCATCTGGTCACTGCAAGGAGAGAACGGTGTCAGTAATAACCATCTGGTCACTGCAAGGAGAGAACGGTGTCAGTAATAACCATCTGGTCACTGCAAGGAGAGAACGGTGTCAGTAATAACCATCTGGTCACTGCAAGGAGAGAACGGTGTCAGTAATAACCATCTGGTGACTGCAAGGAGAGAACGGTGTCAGTAATAACCATCTGGTCACTGCAAGGAGAGAACGGTGTCAGTAATAACCATCTGGTGACTGCAAGGAGAGAATGGTGTCAGTAATAACCATCTGGTCACTGCAAGGAGAGAACGGTGTCAGTAATAACCATCTGGTCACTGCAAGGAGAGAACGGTGTCAGTAATAACCATCTGGTCACTGCAAGGAGAGAACGGTGTCAGTAATAACCATCTGGTGACTGCAAGGAGAGAACGGTGTCAGTAATAACCATCTGGTCACTGCAAGGAGAGAACGGTGTCAGTAATAACCATCTGGTCACTGCAAGGAGAGAACGGTGTCAGTAATAACCATCTGGTCACTGCAAGGAGAGAACGGTGTCAGTAATAACCATCTGGTCACTGCAAGGAGAGAACGGTGTCAGTAATAACCATCTGGTCACTGCAAGGAGAGAACGGTGTCAGTAATAACCATCTGGTCACTGCAAGGAGAGAACGGTGTCAGTAATAACCATCTGGTCACTGCAAGGAGAGAACGGTGTCAGTAAAAACCATCTGGTCACTGCAAGGAGAGAACGGTGTCAGTAATAACCATCTGGTCACTGCAAGGAGAGAACGGTGTCAGTAATAACCATCTGGTCACTGCAAGGAGAGAACAGTGTCAGTAATAACCATCTGGTCACTGCAAGGAGAGAACAGTGTCAGTAATAACCATCTGGTCACTGCAAGGAGAGAACAGTGTCAGTAATAACCATCTGGTCACTGCAAGGAGAGAACGGTGTCAGTAATAACCATCTGGTCACTGCAAGGAGAGAACAGTGTGTGTGACCTTAATTCTCCAAGTTCAGTGACTATCACCTTTTGGGATCTGAAATCCCATAGCTGTTGAATGTTTAGAATCAGGTGATTCAGGATCACCCTGATTTTTTTGAATTGGTTTGATATGACCGTGGGTGAGTCCCAAATGGTACCCCATTTCTTATCTAGAGCACTAGTTTTGACCAGGGCCCATAGGGCTCTATACAGGGAATGGGGTGGCATTTGGGACTGAGCCGGTATAAAGGTTAGTCATGTTTCTACTCTATGAACTGAAGCCTTGTCTTGTTGTGTTCCAGTGAAAAGCATCAGGAACACTCCTGAATACTTTGCAGAGAGGCTGCACAAGGCCATGGCGGTAAGAAAGAACAACTGTCTCTCACATCTGACTCTGCTCTGGCTCCACTGTGACCCCCGCGCACTCTGACCCCGCGCACTCTGTCTCCACACACTCTGACTCCGCCGATGGAAATGTTCTTTAACCATGTTTAAGTGTAGCCCTGAGACATGGCCTGTAGTCTCGATCACTATAGTGTCTTAGACATATTGTATTTTCACACACACACACACACACATTTAGACACCATAGTGACGGCGACCACAAGCCCATGTTTCAGGCCTAGCACTTACCAGATGACTAACCAGTCTGTGCTATGTGTTGTCCCTAGGGGGCTGGGACCAAGGACAGGACTCTGATTCGGGTCATGGTGACTCGCTCTGAGGTGGACATGCTGGACATCAGACAGGTGTACCAGAAGAACTACGGGAAATCACTGTACACCGCCATCTCTGTATGTACCTTACACAAAAGAATCACTACAATTATATGGTTGGAATCAATCTACTGCTTTTATGCTATGGAGAAAGATTGCTGCCAAAATTATGTACATTTAATTAATAATACATTATGTTAATTTCTTGGTCTATCTGATGGAAAATGATGCTGTTTTAACATGCTGTGACTTGTATGTGGTTTTTATTTTTATTTCATCTGATAGGGTGATACCTCTGGGGACTATAAGAAGCTACTGCTGAAACTGTGTGGTGGAAGTGATTAGAGGGATATGAAGACATCATCTATATATAGCAGGACAGTGAAGTCATAGAATTAGAATGAGAATCAGAGAATCAGAGGTGCTATGGTTACTTCATTCTGATTCTATGATTGTAGTAGTCCATAAGAATGTACCAGACAGGATCCTATATCAACCTGTGATGCATCTAGTTATTTTTGCCAAATTTTGTGTCTCACACCATAATGTGCTGGGTGATATATGCAGGATAATTACTTTATTTGCTGCATATGCAATCAGTTATTGTTATTATGTAGTCTTGATTCATTTTCAGGAGTTATTTTTTTTATTGTGATATGTGTAATCATATTTCATGTTATCAGGATAATATAATTAAAAAAAATATATATAGTACTTTAATTTACAAATTATTATATTAGCTTAGTGCCAAATACTAAATGTATATGAATATTTCTGGATTTGTGTCAACACGTGCAAATATTTTAGGAGATATAGATACTTAAGGTATTTAAAATTGAGTATCTTAGAGCTCTATTGCTGACTGCTATATTCTATGCAAATTACCACCGTGTTTCATTTAAAATGAAAGCCAATGATAAAGAAATATCACCACACAAAGCTGGTTTTTTTTTTTCTCTTATTGACACCTTTTAATAATTTTGGTTATTTTCCATTGCTTGTTTCCCAGATTTAAACACAATGTTGCCTTTTTATGCTGCGTACCCAAAGCCGCCATGGCATGCAACTCTTTCAATGTTTTTTTGTTTTTGTTGCCAAAACTGAAATATTTCATTATTTGTTGTCAATATTGTTGAAGGATTTATTCATCACATAGTTATATACAGTACACAAACTGTATACAATAATTTGATGCCAGTAGAGGGCAGTTTGAACACGCACGTGAAATTGGCAACGGGTCCACTGAGGCATTGTAACTGCAATATTATATAACTATATACCAGTACCACGTTTGTAACTTGTCACAATGGCCCAAAAGTGCTGCCTTCGTAAATGTTAGTTAGTACATGAGAATCATTTCATTGTTGTAAAGTTCACCCACAGGCTTATGATGGTGTCATTCGTGTCAATTAAAATATTTTGACTGGCTATGATTTATTGTTTCAATAATGAGATTTTTGTGCTTCATAACATTGATTGTCATAGCCTGAGTGCTAGTCTTTTTGTGCTTTCAAGCCAAGTCCCTGTCTCTTATTGGCTTGACAGTGACAGCATTGGAGATGGCACGAGCACAAACCGATTTGGCACCAGGTTCATTATTAGGGTGAGGCACATGGGCTACTAACAGCTTACTAACCAACATACACTTACAGTTGAAATCGGAAGTTTACATACAGTTAGGTTGGAGTCATTAAAACTCGTTTTTCAACCACTCCACAAATTTCTTGTTAACAAACTATCGTTTTGGCAAGTCGGTTAGGACATCCACTTTGTGCATGACACAAGTAATTTTTCCAACAATTGTTTATAGACAGATTATTTCACTTATAATTCACTGTATCACAATTCCAGTGGGTCAGAAGTTTACATACACTAAGTTGACTGTGCCTTTAAACAGCTTGGAAAATTCCAGAAAATGATGTCATGGCTTTAGAAACTTCAGATAGGCTAATTGACATAATTTGAGTCAATTGGAGGTGTACCTGTGGATGTATTTCAAGGCCTACCTTCAAACTCGGTGCCTCTTTGCTTGACATCATGGGCAAATCAAAAGAAATCAGCCAAGTCTGGTTCATCCTTGGGAGCAATTTCCAAACACCTGAAGGTACCACGTTCATTACATTTTACTCATTTAGCAGACGCTCTTATCCAAAGCGACATACACTTAGTGAGTGCATACATATTTCATACTGGCCCGTACTTTGGTGCGAAAAGTGCAAATCAATCCCAGAACAACAGCAAAGGACCTTGTGAAGATGTGGTCCACTGTAGCTCAGCTGGTAGAGCACGGCGCTTGTAACGCCAAGGTAGTGGGTTCGATCCCCGGGACCACCCATACACAAAAAAAATTATGCACGCATGACTGTAAGTCGCTTTGGATAAAAGCGTCTGCTAAATGGCATATTATTATTATATTATAAGATGCTGGAGAAAACAGGTACAAAAGTATCTACAATAAAACAAGTCCTATATTGACATTACCTGAAAGGCCGCTCAGCAAGGAAGAAGCCACTGCTCCAAAACGACCATAAAAAAGCCAGACTATGGTTTGCAACTGCACATTGGGACAGAGATTGTACTTTTTGGAGAAATGTCCTCTTGTCTGATGAAACAAAAATAGAACTGTTTGGCCATAATGACCATTGTTATGTTTGGAGGAAAAAGGGGGTCGCTTGCAAGCCAAAGAACACCAACATACACTTACAGTGGATCTTGATGATCCGATAAATGGTTGATTTAGGTGCAATCTTACAAGCAGCAATATCCTTGCCTGTGAAGCCCTTTTTGTGCAAAGCAATGATGACAGCACGTGTTTCCTTGCAGGTAACCATGGTTAACAGAGGAATAACAATGATTTCAAGCACCACCCTCCTTTTAAAGCTTCCAATCTGTTATTCTAACTCAATCAGCATGACAGAGTGATCTCCAGCCTTGTCCTCGTCAACACTCTCACCTGTGTTAACGAGAGAATCACTGACATGATGGCAGCTGGTCCTTTTGTGGCAGGGCTGAAATGCAGTGGAAATGTTTTTTGGGGGATTAAGTTCATTTTCATGGCTAAGAGGGACTTTGCAATTAATTGCAATTCATCTGATCACTCTTCATGACATTCTGGAGTATATGCAAATTGCCATCATCAAAACTGAGGCAGCAGACTTTGTGAAAATTAGTATTTTGTTCTCAAAACTTTTGACCACGACTGTACATATCTCCCTGGTGTATGACATCATTTATGCAGCAGCATACAATACATTTTTGGACTCACCATTGTGCTGTGCTTACTTGAACAGGCACATTTTGTCATGGAACTTTGTCATCAAAGTCTGGCATTCTCTGGATGTATGGCGCTTTCAAGACAACTGGAAACTCTGAGAAAAAATAAGTTTGAATCATGACGTCAGTGATCTTCAGGTCGGAGCGATAGAAAGAGGCCCGAGTTCCCTACTTGGAATTCCGAGTCGGAATTCAAAACAGTTGTCTAGACCTCAATGAAGTCTGACATTTCCCAGTTCTGAGTTTCCAGTTGTTTGGAAAGTGTCAGAAGTCATGCTGGATTGACAGCATGGCCAATGCATTCAACCTTTTCTGGCCCATGGTGTTGCGTGTGAATATTTCTCATTTTAAGCTTGGAAAATACAGTGCCTTGAAAAAGTATTCATCCCCCTTGGCGTTTTTCCTATTTTGTTGCATTACAACCTGTAATTTAAATGGATTTGTATTTGTATTTAATGTAATGGACATACACAAAATAGTCCAAATTGGTCAAAAAATTCTAAATAAATAAATAACGGAAAAGTGGTGCGTGCATATCAATTCACCCCCTTTGCTATGAAGCCCCTAAATAAGATCTGGTGCAACCAATTACCTTCAGAAGTCACATAATTAGTTAAATAAAGTCCACCTGTGTGCAATCTAAGTGTCACATGATCTGTCACATGATCTCAATATATATAGACCTGTTCTGAAAGGCCCCAGAGTCTGCAACACTACTAAGCAAGGGGCACCACCAGGCAAGCGGCACCATGAAGACCAAGGAGCTCTCCAAACAGGTCAGGGACAAAGTTGTGGAAAACTACAGATCAGGGTTGGGTTATAAAAAAATATCAGAAACTTTGAACATCCCACGGAGCACCATTAAATCCATTATTAAAAAATGGAAAGAATATGGCACCACAACAAACCTGCCAAGAGAGTGCTGCCCACCAAAACTCACGGACCAGGCAAGGAGGACATTAATCAGAGAGGCAACAAAGAGACCAAAGATAACCCTGAAGGAGCTGCAAAGCTCCACAGCGTAGATTGGAGTATCTGTCCATAGGACCACTTTAAGCCGTACACTCCACAGAGCTGGGCTTTACAGAAGAGTGTTCACCAAAAGGCATGTGGGAGACTCCCCAAACATATGGAAGAAGGTACTCTGGTCAGATGAGACTAAAATTGAGCTTTTTGGCCATCAAGGAAAATGCTATGTCTGGCGCAAACCCAACACCTCTCATCACCCCGAGAACACCATCCCCACAGTGAAGCATGGTGGTGGCAGCATCATGCTGTGGGGATGTTTTTCATCGGCAGGGACTGGGAAACTGGTCAGAATTGAAGGAATGATGGATGGCGCTAAATACAGGGAAATTCTTGAGGGAAACCTGTTTCAGTCTTCCAGAGATTTGAGACTGGGACGGATGTTCACCTTCCAGCAGGACAATGACCCTAAGCATACTGCTAAAGCAACATTCGAGTGGTTTAAGGGGAAACATTTAAATGTCTTGGAATGGCCTAGTCAAAGCCCAGACCTCAATCCAATTGAGAATCTGTGGTATGACGTAAAGATTGCTATACACCAGCGGAACCCATCCAACTTGAAGGAGCTGGAGCAGTTTTGCCTTGAAGAATGGGCAAAAATCCCAGTGGCTAGATGTGCCAAGCTTATAGAGACAAACCCCAAGAGACTTGCAGCTGTAATTGCTGCAAAAGGTGGCTCTACAAAGTATTGATTTTTTTTTTTTTGGGGGGGGGGGGGTGAATAGTTATGCATTTTCTGTTTTTTTTTGTCTTACATCTTCAAAGTGGTAGGCATGTTGTGTAAATCAAATGATACAAACCCCCAAAAAATCAATTTTAATTCCAGGTTGTAAGGTAACAAAATAGGAAAAATGCTAAGGGGGGTGAATACTTTCGCAAACCACTGTAGACCCTTAAACCCAGACTTGGACCCCACACCCTCTCCACCAAATAGCAGGCAGGGGAAGCAAAATTGTGATGCTTTGCAACACTGGCAGTTAGCCACTGATTCCTTCCAAACCACTCATTGTTGAATTTGCGATTTCCAACTTGTTGTGTAATGTTTATGTCCAATGGCCGATGAGCACCGATAGGTTTTATCTATAATTTATCTTCATATGACAAGGATTGAAAAGGATTTGCCAGTAGATTGTCGATGTGATTCATGATGATGACTGCTTGTCTAGCTTGCTAGTTAAGGTTTTGAAAGTAGGATGTTGACATGATCAGTCCAATCAAAGCTACAACGTGATTTGATCTGTAGCCAATGACCTTGAGCCTTCTTGGATGGGCACTTCTAATGTAAATCTATGGCAGCACCCAAGGGGGCTTGAACTTTGTAACTCACCCACTAGATTTTGTGGTGATGTAGTGTCCCCATGAGTGACAGAACATTGAGCCAATCACAGCGCAACTAGAGAACATTACCAACCCCTACACTCCATATTTTCCGCTGGCTGCCCCTCCACCACAGAAAGCACTGAGCTAGGCTGAAACACTTGCATTTTGGAGCTGCCTTACTCAAGAAAGACACCATGTTTGTATGTGGCTTTATTAACATTTACATTTTAGTCATTTAGCAGACGCTCTAATCCAGAGCGATTTACAGTTAGTGCATACATGATTTTTTCATACAAGCCCCCCGTGGGAAACAAACCCACAACCCTGGCGTTGCAAACGCCATGCTCTACCAACATCCCTGCCAGCCATTCCCTCCCCTACCCTGGGCCAATTGTGCACCGCACCATGGGTCTCCCGGTCACAGCCAGCTACGACAGAGCCTGGATTCGAACCAGGATCTCTAGTGGCACAGCTAGCACTGCGATGCAGTGCCTTAGACCATTGCGCCACTCGGGAGTACAATACATTTAAAAAATATATTGTTTGCAAACTGATATGTGACACGTATTATTTCAGTGAAGAGGCGACTCTGGGATGCTGACCTTCTAGGCAGTGTTGCAAAGAAAAAGTCCAGTGTCTGTGTTCTTTTGCTCATAATAATATTTTATTTTTATTGGGCAGTCTGAGATATGGCTTTTTCTTTGCAACTCTGCCTAGAAGGTCAGCATCCCGGATTCGCCTCTTCACTGTTGACGTTGAGACTGGTGTTTTGCGGGTACTATTTAATGAAGCTGCCAGTTGAGGACCTGTGAGGCACCTGTTTCTCAAACTAGACACTCTATTGCCAGACAAGGCTCCGCTGATAGCCAGGTTTAGAGGTGGTAAGGATTCACTTCATGGTGCTGAAAAGAAAGCTCTGCTGTTGGGACAGCTTTATGTAGGCCCTTACAGTTTGTGGGCATTGTTTGTCACCGTTATAGTGCAACTAATGTATTGTTTAGTGTTGTGTTGTGGCTTTGCTGGCATACATCTAAAACAAAAATGCGGACCAAGATTTACATGCTAAAATCGCCACTGTGTATTGGTGCCAACCGTCAGTGGAAGTGTTGTAGCAGTTTAAGTTCTTTGAAGGTTATGCCTTTTGCAAGTAGAGCTCCTCCTTTCACACATACATTCTGCAATCTTTGTAAGAGAACTAGTGATGTTAGGTTTGGATGCCGGAGTGTCGAAATCGCTAAGCAGTTTACTTCGAGGCAGTGTGCCGATGCTTGTATCAATGTATCAGAAGCACGTGATCAATGACGTCCGAAGCTTCGTTTTTGTCGAACAACCACCTGATTGGTTTGGTATTGGTTTGATAGAAGACAAAAAGGCTACCCTGTAATAATTTGGCTTTTACTAAATTTGAAATGATTTTGACCAGCAGGTGCCACTAGTGTGTTGATCAAAGTTTTGTTTCCCTAAAGAGTAAATGTCAGTAATGCGCTGCACTGTGAAGAGGTTATTGTGCATTTTCCAGGAACTTAATGGCTACTATTGCCAGAAGTTGTTGTGAATGTGTAATTTCTTAACTGGAAACTACTTGTCAGTAAGTTATTGTAAAAGTCACAATAACTAAATGTTGCCTGTAAAATACAGGACACTTACTGCTTCTGTAGACAACAAGCACATCAATTGCTGATTGGCAGCACACTTTCACAGCGGCAGCCTATCAGAAGATTGCAGGCGTGGCTTATTCGAGGTGTAGCTTTCATTCAGGCAGCTCTTTTTGGTCTCCCATAAGAGGGAATGTCATCCCAGTTAATGTGGTCTGTTCCTACACTTAAACCTTCAAAACTGTCAGTTGTACAGCCTACAACATAAGTGCATGTGATACTGAATAACCACATTTCATCTATAGCCAGTCACCATGTCATTGTAATACTCAGTTTCCTACCAGACCATCAGGTCAGGGAGTGTGATAGATCAGCTACTGCAAACTACTGTGGATTTGACCATAAACCCCTTGTAATTAGTTAAGTTAGTCATTGAAGATTAAACGTTAACTTTTTGAGAAGCAGCTACCGGAAAATACACATCTACCTCTGAACAGTGCAGCGCTTGAGTGCTACAAATTCTTACAAAGATTGCAGAACTAATAATGTTAAAAGACATGCTCCACCTTAATCAACATAACGATAAGATGACTTAAACTGGTACAACATTTCAACTGATGGTTGGCACAAATACAATATATTTTAGACCATGCCCCCAAATATGCTAATGAGACCCAACTTGTTGTATTTGTGTTTAGTGAGTCCGCCAGATCAGAGGCAGTAGGGTTGATAATGCGTTATATTGATAGGTGCGTTAATTGCACAATATTGCTGTTCTGCCTGAGCATTCAAAATGTAACGAGTACTTTTGTGTGTCAGGGAAAATTGATGGAGTAAAAAGTACATATTTTCTTTAGGAATGTAGTGGAGTAAAAGTAAAAGATGTCAATAGTAAAGTACAGATACCACAAAAAAACGACTTCAAGGAAAACTCCACCCTAAAACTATCTTTTGTTGTTTGTTTCATTAATCCATTGTTGACATAGTCCCAAAATGATTTGCTTGTCAGCAATCAAGTTTTCAAGATATGTAACTTTCAAAATACAGAAATCATCTCTGTATGATGTGTTTTGGGGTGGAATTTTCCTATAAGTGGCACTTAATTTAAAAAATATATAATTATGTTTGTTGGTATTTTACCCCCTTTTTCATGGTATCCAATTGGTAGTTACAGTCTTGTCCCATCTCTGCAACTCCTGTACGGACAGGGGAGAGGCAAAGGTCAAGAGTTGTGCGTCCTCCGAAACACAACACAACCAAGCTGCACTGCTTCTTGACACAGTGCCCGCTTAACCTGGAAGCTAGCTGCAACAATGTGTGGGAGGAAACACCGTACACCTGGCAACCAAGTCAGCGTGCACTGCACCCAGCCCACCACAGGAGTCGCTAGTGCGCGATGGGACAAGAACATCCCAACTGGCCAAACCCTCCCGACACTGGGCCAATTGTGCACTGCCCCATGGGTATCCCGGTCACGATAGAGCCTGGACTCAAACCAGGATCTCTAGTGACACAGCTAGCGCAGCCTTAGACCACTGCACCACTCGGGAGGCCTAAGTAGCACTTTTAAGTATATTTACTTAAGTAATTTACACCATGCCTGGGATTTGAACTCACAACCTCTGGATTTTAGGTATGCTGGTCTTTCTTCTGCACCACAAAGTCTGTAGCAACCCACTAAACATGAATTACCGATAATACATCTCTGCACTTAGTAAAACAGTGCCATCTGCAATGTTATTTTAGCTATCAGTTATTCTGACTATTCTCTCATCATTGATTTAATTTACTTATTTCAGCTGTTTGAGGGTTTTCTGTATAGTTGTCTAATGTTGGTATATTATTCTGTTTTAATATTACTCCTGAATCACTAGGATAAATATAATGGTTTTTCTTGAGTGCATTTTTTTTCCAAAGCTGAGATTTACTTTGAAGTCCAAAGTGTATAAATACAGCTATGTTACGGATACAGACATGTTGGCGTAGCAGGAAGAGTGGCACGCTGTTAACTAAGAGGTTATGAGTTCAAATCCCAGATGAGGACATGTTGAATAATAATTACTGTATACACATTGTAGTCGTGTGTCAAAAAGGTAAATTGAAAACACTATGTTAAAAGCCCCCTGTGTGTATATCATATAATGTCTAATTTTTTGTTTGCAGGGCATCACCTGTGATATCTCATGAAAATTTGAATGCACATGTGAAAGGTTATGTGATCATGTGAAAATCCACATGTGAAACTTCATGCGAAAATATCATCACATGTTCCAATAAGACATGATTTCGCATGTGCAAAACATGTGGAAATGTCACGTGAAATCATGTGATTTTCCACATGTGAAATCATGTGTTTTTTCCGTAAGGGTCCTATCACAGACACGTTGCAAAACAGATTATTAAAGTGATAAAAATGTAATTAATCTAAAAACGGCGCTAGACGACATTCCTCTCCTCCAGCTGCATTGGCTAGGGCAGGATCATTGTGATCCACTGAAGGCGACCTCTGGTTGGCATTTTCATTTGTAATCGGAGGGAAGATTAAGTCTGCTGAACCCAGCACTGAGGTCCTCTATGGACGCACGTGCACACACTCACATGCACGCTCTCACTCACACAGACACAAACTCAGGCACAGACACGAATGCACGCACACACAAACACTCACACACATACACAGGTGAACATGGAGAGGGTCTGATTGAAGCTAAGCCTCCTCTGTCATCAGCTGAGTGCCAGCTGTCCTTGGAAGGAGAGGAGAGTCTGGTGGTATGGTATGCTCCCAGGGTTGAGGTGGTGGGGGCTGAGCTTCTCTGTCCCTGGGAGGGGGAGGAGAGTCTGGAGGCTGGGCCTTATGGTACACTATCAGCTCTGTGGCAGGCTGCGGGGGCGTCTAGTTAAACTATCCCTGGGAGGGGGATTAGAGTCTGGACCTGTCGCTCTCATCTCTTTGGCTAAGCACTCGCTGCCCCCCAGCAGTTAGCCAATGATGTCGTATAAACACAGGAATGGTATTTCACACAGGAAATGCCACGTACTCGTTTAACCATTTATTAGAGAGATTACTATACATACAATACATTGTCTAGGCTCTGCTCCTTTGGGGAAGCTCGCCGCCAGAGCTCTGCTCCTTCGGGGAAGCTCGCCGCCAGAGCTCTGCTCCTTCGGGGAAGCTCGCCGCCAGAGTTCTGGTCCTTCGGGGTAGCTCGCCGCCAGCGCGTGCATCATGTTAAGATAATGATTACAGGCAGTGAGCAAGGTACACTGTACCAATCCCCAAAACAGCAGAACTGTTAACAGACAACAAACTGTGTGTATGGCAGAACCGCAGCATTTAAGAGCTTAAAGATAATGTCATATGTATGATACTATGTGTAGCATGAAGGTGAAGCGATGTGTAGGCAATAGCAGGCACACCTTACTGAAATGGCTTCTCAGAAAACCGCAGTAGGCTTATTTCCCATGTTACTAACCGCCCGGTGACCTCGCTGAGGCAAGATGAGCTGTCATCTTTTTTTTTTTTTTTAATGTTTTTTTTTTTTTGGGGGGGGTAGATCAGCTTAATATTACAGATAGATTGTATCTTCTATCAATGTAATTGTCTGCATCACTTCCAATCCCCCATGTTTTTTTATATATATATATTCCCCTTTATTACTTTTCAACCCCGCCATCCTTTCCCTACTTGGGATAAATTAGTGAACAACAATGCCCAGGCCTCTACTTCCAGCTTATACTTACTATCTACATTTTATGGACACAGTCAATTTTACAATCATTCTATTTTATTTGTTTTTGCTCCTGAACTTCTTCTACTCTCAACCTCTCCGAGCATTTTCATGATGTCCATCCGGTTTGCTTCTATATGCCATATCTTTCTAACTGTGCTCTTTCCCAAAAGCTCCCAACATACAACCTATATACTTATTATGGACACAGTATACTTATATTATTAGCTATCTTTGTTATTATTTGTTGTTATTTGTTATTAGTCCCATCCTTCAACTCCATTCAATATCTCCCATCTATCTCTTAACACCATCCATATAGGATTTCTATTTGCCATATATATTTCATGTGTGAAAAAAGTTCTGAACCTTTCTATTCTCATTGCTTCTACAGATTGTGAATTAAAAATAAACATTTTTGCTAAAAGTATTATTATATTATTGATCGATTGACTATGACTTTTCAGATCACCCAGTAATGCTATCTGCAAGGTTAGCTCCAGGTAAATATTGCAATCCTTTAGCCATTCCTGGACCTGAGTCCAAAAACAAGCTACAAATGGACAGTACCAAAACAAATGATCTAATGATTCTGTCTCTTCGCAGCAAAATCTGCAGAGCTGGGAAGATTGAATCCCCCATATAAATAACATTCTATTGGTAGCAAGAATTTTATATAATAATTTAAATTGAAAGATTCTAATTTTTGAATCCGGCATCGTTTTGCGTATCAGTTCATAAACACTATGCCATGGGATCGGTACATCAAAAATCTCTTCCCAATTATTTTGCAATCTATATGGGACAGCTGTCAATCCTTTGGTCCTTAAATGAAACTGATATACTTTTTTATTTATCACAGTTTTCCTTAACCAATTATATTATTTAATGCAAGGCCGACAGACAAGTTCCTTACTTTCTCCCCCTTCCACTTTCCTCTTCCACTTTTGCGGTAATGCTGCAATTATTTGGTTGTAATTTTGGGTAGAGCAGACATTTCCATGTTTTTGTTAGCTGCATGTGCAACATAACTCCACCAGTCCTACCAATGATATCATTTACGAAGATTATACCTTTTTTAAACATTTTGTCAAAAAATAAAGTTTTTTTGTCAATTAGTATATTTGAATTTAACCACAATATTTGTTGCATTATTTGTTCTGTCGTTTCTGGAGGATTAAATTGAAATTGCAACCAACTTTCTATGGCTTGTTTTAGAAATAGTGATATTTTGGAGATGATTTCCTTTTCAAATAACTGAAAATGAGTGGTTGTAATCTGAATAAAGGGAAAAAGGCCATTCTTGAACATTGGGTGAGACAATCTTACTAATTTGCTTGAGAACCAGTTCGGATTTAAGTATAACGTTTGTATGACTGAAGCTTTTAGTGATAGGTCTAATGCTTTAATATTTAATAATTTCTGTCCTCCGAATAGCTGTCATCTTGGTAAATAAAAAATTAACTACCCATCTACACTGTGCCGTAATCACACCACTACTCATAGTCTAAGAAGCTAATTTTCATGTGACGCCCATCCAGTGCGCTGTCATCTTGGTACACGACAATATTCTACTGCTAACCCAGCCAACCACCTGAAGTGCCTTCAGAAATTATTCACACCCCTTGACTTTTTCCACATTTTGTTGTGTTACAGCCTGAATTTAAAATGGATTAAATTGAGATTTTTTTCCCCCCACTGGCCTACACACAATACCCCATGATGTCAAAGTGGAATTATGTTTTATAATTGTTTTAATTAATTAAAAAATGAAAAGCTGAAATGTTCTGAGTCAATAAGAATCTAACCGCTTTCTTATGGCAAGCCTAAATAAGTTGAGTAAAAATGTGCTTAACAAGTCACATAATAAGTTGCATGGACCTACTCTGCTGGATGCGAGATGTATGGGACAGAACAGAACCCAGATGGAGCAGGATGGATGAAGCTTTCTAGCAAATCCGCTAGCGAAATGTGCCGTGCATTTGCCAAATCAGATGAAGTGATTGTTCTGATAGAAGACAGTGCAAAGAAATAATTGCTGCCTTGCAGCCAGTATACTACACAGTCTCTCCAGTGCATGTAACCAACCCACCTGAACAGGCTGAAATTCCAGGCGTTTTGTTTCTTCCAAACAGCTCTTACACAAAAAGGGCAATGATCATAATTTTCAAGATGTCAGAGTATTATTTAGACCTCATAGTGGGGAAATATCATTTAAAAAACAAACACAGACATTTTTTTTAAAAATCTCAATATCAAATCATTTCTGGGTAACAATGAAGTACCATACTGTGATTGTTTTCAATTATAATGGTCAAAAAGAAACACAATTTGCTTTTGAGCAAAGAGCAATTTCTCAGGCAATAATTTTTCTAGGACTGTCTGGGAGTGGTCGGTCACCAGGCAGGCCAAAACAGGATGAAATTTGAGGTGGTCTTTTCAACCAGCTCTCACACAAAAAAAAAATGCATTATCATCATTTTCACAATTTCGCAGTATTATTCCAACCTCATAGGTCCTTACTACTGAATAGTGTCTGTTCCAGGTAGGTAGGAGTCAAAATAAGAATACTTGAAAAGATGGAGACCCCACACACTGTCGAAAAAAAGGAATAAATCCAAAACTGAGGCTTGAATGCAAAAAATAAAGATGTTTATTTAAAAAAAATCTTAGTGCAAGAAAGTGCATAAATCAAAACAAAACACAAACGTTTGGGCTTCAGGCCATCATCAGTGTAAATCCTCACACACACACACACACACCTGTGTTCTATTTCAAGGATAATTGCATATGTATATGCCAGGTCGCAGTTGTAAATGAGAACTTGTTCTCAACTGGTTTACCTGGTTAAATAAAGGTGAAATAAAAAAATAAAATAAAAATGTCACATGATCAAGCAAGAAAACGCATCAGAAAATCTATGAATCACTACCTAGTAGAATAAAATGCATGATCTAGATTATATACAACATATACAAAAGCGGAAAGAGAAATTAAAGCTTTTACATGTATACCATGTGAACATTTCCTCAGAATAAATAACAAAGGATGATTGTAAGAGTAGGGAGCTAGAGATACCACTAGATGGGGATATAGAACACCAACAAGAGTTAAAGAAAACACTTCAATAACAATTCTTCATTCATGCTTGATGGGTGGAACGTTTTTAAATAGAACATCCACCTGCATTCGGTCTGGAGAAGACTAAGTTAAAGATGAACTCCCATACGTGAACGTTTTATCTACTGTGTAGCACAGAAGGACACGGGGTGACCGGCCTCTGATAAATGACATGCAATAGGGGATTTAAGGTCATTCTATTTTTGTGTTCTATAATTCGTGTTCTTTTTTTTTTACCCCCATTTTTCGATCTTGTCTCATCGCTGCAACTCCCCAACAGGCTCGGGAGGCAAAGGTCGAGTCATGCGTCCTCCGAAACAACACCCGCCTGCTTAACCCGGAAGCCAGCCGCACCAGTGTCTCCGGAAGGTGGTGAGTGACTCCGCTGTCCTGGCGTCGTGAGGGAGCTTGTTCCACCATTGAGGTGCCAGAGCAGCGAACAGCTTTGACTGGGCTGAGCGGGAACTGTGCTTCCGTAGAGTTAGGGGGGCTAGCAGGCCAGAGGTGGATGAAAGTAGTGCCCTCATTTGGGTGTAGGGTCTGATCAGAGCCTGAAGTTAAGGAGGTGCCGTTCCCCTCACAGCTCCATAGGCAAGCACCATGGTCTTGTAGTAGATGCAAGCCTCAACTGGAAGCCAGTGGAGTGTGCAGAGGAGCGGGGTGACATGAGAAAACTTGGGAAGGTTGAACACCAGACAGGCTGCAGCGTTCTGGATAAGTTGTAGGGGTTTAATGGCACAGGCAGGGAGCCCAGCCAACAGCGAGTTGCAGTAATCCAGACGGGAGATGACAAGTGCCTGGATTAGGACCTGTGCCGCTTTCTGTGTAAGGTAGGGTTGTACTCTGCGAATGTTGTAGAGCATGAACCTGCAGGATCGGGTCACCGCTTTGATGTTAGCGGAGAACGACAGGGTGTTGTTCAGGGTCACGCCAAGGTTCTTTGCACTCTGGGAGGAGGACACAATGGAGTTGTCAACCGTGATGGCGAGATCATGGAGCGGGCAGTCCTTCCCTGGGAGGAAGAGCAGCTCCGTCTTGCCGAGGTTCAGCTTGAGGTGGTGATCCGACATCCACACTGATATGTCTGCCAGACATGCAGAGATGCGATTCGCCACCTGGTTATCAGAAGGGGGAAAGGAGAAAATTAATTGTGTGTCGTCTGCGTAGCAATGATAGGAGAGGCCATGTGAGGATATGACAGAGCCAAGTGACTTGGTGTATAGAGAGAATAGGAGAGGGCCTAGAACTGAGCCCTGGGGGACACCAGTGGTGAGAGCACGTGGTGCGGAGACAGATTCTCGCCACGCCACCTGGTAGGAGCGACCTGTCAGGTAGGACGCAATCCAAGAGTGAGCAGCGCCGGAGATGCCCAACTCGGAGAGGGTGGAGAGGAGGATCTGATGGTTCACAGTATCAAAGGCAGCAGATAGGTCTAGAAGGATAAGAGCAGAGGAGAGAGAGTTAGCTTTAGCAGTGCGGAGAGCCTCCGTGACACTGACTGGTTTGGATCAAGAAGGTCATTCTGAGAGAGATAACAGGAGAGTTGGCTAGAGACGGCACGCTCAAGAGTTTTGGAGAGAAACGAAAGAAGGGATACTGGTCTGTAGTTGTTGACATCGGAGGGATCGAGTGTAGGTTTTTTGAGGAGGGGTGCAACTCTCGCTCTCTTGGCCAGCGGTCAAGGATGAGTTGATGAGCGAGGTAAGGTTAGGGAGAAGGTCTCCGGAAATGGTCTGGAGAAGAGTGAAGGGGATAGGGTCAATCGGGCAGGTTGTTGGGCGGCTGGCCGTCACAAGTTGCAAGATTTCATCTGGAGAGAGAGGGGAGAAAGAAGTCAAAGCATAGGGTAGGGCAGTGTGAGCAGGACCAGCGGTGTCATTTGACTTAATAAATGAGGATCGGATGTCGTCAACCTTCTTTTCAAAATGGTTGATGAAGTCATCCACAGAGAGGGAGGAGGGAGGGGGAGGAGGAGGAGGATTCAGCAGGGAGGAGAAGGTGGCAAAGAGCCTGTATGACGTATCTGTACAGTTATGGCTCTTTTATATAACATTTTTAATACTTTTTTTTTTTTTTTACACACGGTACAACCAGAAGAGGACTGGCCACCCTTCGGAACCTGGTTCCTCTCTAGGTTTCTTCCTAGGTTCCTCCCTTACTAGGTTTTTTTTCCCACTGTGCTTCTGCCTCTGCATTCCTTGCTCTTTAGGGTTTTAGACTGGGTATCTGTAAAGCACTTTGTGACAACTCCTGATGTGAAAAGGGCTTTATAAAATAAATGTGATTGATTAAATTAATAATCTGTACCAACAGATCTAATAAAATAAAATAAAATAAATATTAATCTGTGTCTTTTTTAAGCTTTGATTTCTTCACAATGTATTGATATGACTGGCAGGGATCATGTCACATGTATAATTATGCTGTAATGAGTTCATACAGCAGTCACAGATTTTGAAAAAAATATCACAATACTCCAACAATACTAATGCTCATAATCATAAACAGTACTACCTGTCACCTGACCCACTTGCCATCGCATTGCACTATCCCAATCGGACAAGGGGAAAACCTATGTAAGAATTCTGATCATTGACTATAGCTCAGCATTCAACACCATAGTACCCTCCAAGCTCATCACTAAGCTCGGGGCCCTGGGTCTGAACCCCGCCCTGTGCAACTGGGTCCTGGACTTCCTGACGGGCCGCCCCCCAGGTGGTGAAGTTAGGAAACAACACCTCCACTACACTGATCCTCAATACAGGTGGGGGAGCCCTCTACTGTACTCCCTGTTCACCCATGACTGAGTGGCCAAGCACGCCTCCAATTCAATCATCAAGTTAGCAGATGACACAACAGTAGTAGGCCTGATTACCAACAATGACCAGACAGCCTACAGGGAGGAGGTGAGGGCCCTGGCGGAGTGATGCCAGGAAAATAACATCTCCCTCAACGTCAACAAAACGAAGGAGATGATCGTGGACTTCAGGAAACAGCAGAGGGTGCACCCCCCTATCCACATCGACGGGACCACAGCGGAGAAGGTGGAAAGCTTCAAGTTCCTCGGCGTACACATCACTGACAATCTGAAATGGTCCACCCACACAGGAGGCTGAAGAAATTCAGCTTGACCCCTATTCAGCTTGGCCCCTATTCAGCTTGGCCCCTAACAAACTTTTACAGATGCACCATTGAGAGCATCCTGTCGGGCTGCATCACCGCCTGGTACGGCAACTGCACCGCCCGCAACCGCAGGGCTCTCCAGAAGGTGGTGCGGTGTGCCCAACGCATCACCGGAGGCACACTGCCTGCCCTCCAGGACACCTACAGCACCCGATGTCACAGGAAGGCCAAAAAGATCATCAAGGACATCAACCACCTGAGCCACGGCATGTTCACCCCGTTATCATCCAGAAGGCGAGGTCAGTACAGGTGCATCAAAGCTGGGACTGAGAGACTGAAGAACAGCTTCTATCTCAAGGCCATCAGAATGTTAAATAGCCATCACTAGCCTGCCTCCACCCAGTACCCTGCCCTGAACTCAGTCACTGTCAGTAGCCGGCTACCACCCGGTTACTCAACCCTGCACCTTAAAGGCTGCTGCCCTATATGTACATAGACATGGAATCACTGGTCACTTTAATAATGTTTACATACTGTTTTACTCA
Source organism: Coregonus ussuriensis (assembly GCA_031479575.1). Classification (NCBI taxonomy): domain Eukaryota; kingdom Metazoa; phylum Chordata; class Actinopteri; order Salmoniformes; family Salmonidae; genus Coregonus; species Coregonus ussuriensis. The sequence goes on along the minus strand of CM062503.1, from coordinate 46,127,543 downwards.
TTTCATATGTATATATACTGTATTCTAGTCAAGTCCATCCTATTCAACTATTGCTGTATATATGCTATTCTATCCTACATATTCTACAGATATACTACATATTCTATCCACATACTGTCCATAATGTCTATGCATCCCATCATACATGCAGTATATATAGCTCCGGACTCTGACATTGCTCGTCCTAATATTTATATATTTCTTCATTATTTTACTTTTAGATTTGTGTGTGTTGTTGTGAATTGTTAGACATTACTGCACTGTTGGAGCTAGGAACACATGCTTTTCGCTACACCCGCAATTACGTCTGCTAAATAGCCCGGGTTGGATCCAGGGCTGTGTCGCAGCCGGCCGCGACCGGGAGACCCGATTGGCCCGTGGCTCTAGCGACTCCTTGCAGCGGGCCGGGCGATTGCCCGCTGACTTCGGTCGCCAGCTGTACGGCGTTTCCTCCGACGCCATTGGTTCGTCTGGCTTTCCGGGTTAAGCGAGCAGTGTGTCAAGAAGCAGTGCGGCATGGCTGGGTCGTTTTTCGGAGGACGCATGGCTCTCGACCTTCACCTCTCCCGAGTCCGTACGGGAGGGACAAGACTGTAACTACCAAATTGGATATCACGAAATTGGGGAGAAAAAAGGGGGTAAAAAATAAATAATAAAATAAAATACAAATGTGATTTGATTTGAAAAAAGCAGTTATCTCGTTTGAACACCAAGTGAGAGAGTAAATGATAAGATATTCTAGTTTCAAGTGTTAATGTCACGTGCACAAGTACAGTGAAATGCCTTTCTTGCAAGCTCTAAATCCAAAATTGTAGTTTGAACACCAGGTGAGAGTAAAGGATAAGAAAAGTCTGCTGTGTCAACCATCAAATTACTCATCTATGGTCTCAATACAGATTCTGATAAACTAGCCTGTTCCGCTGAATGGCCATTCCATTATCAGTCCATACCAACTGTTCAAAGAAGATAACAAATAAACCATGGAAATCTGATCAGAAAAGTGTTGATCAAACAGGTCTAACATGTTGGGTGTGTTTGTTCATAAAGGAAAAACCCAGCAGCCTGTTTGAGCTGAATTTTAGCTCGTTTTTTCAGAATGCCGTCCCACGGTCTTGATTGAATGCTTTGAAGTAAAAACCTACTGCCAGGATGGGAATACCTCAATATAAACCTACACGATGATAGTACGACCCAGGTTAGAATCTTATAACCCTACAAGATGAGAGTACGACCCAGAATATAATATTATGAGTCGTACACAAAACCCACACACAGATTTAAGTGCGGGGTATGGTAGTAGATGCTTTGAACTGGGTATGGTAGTAGATGCTTTGAACTGGGTATGGTAGTAGATGCTTTGAACTGGGTATGGTAGTAGATGCTTTGAACTGGGTATGGTAGTAGATGCTTTGAACTGGGTATGGTAGTAGATGCTTTGAACTGGGTATGGTAGTAGATGCTTTGAACTGGGTATGGTAGTAGATGCTTTGAACTGGTTATGGTAGTAGATGTTTTGAACTGGGTATGGTAGTAGATGCTTTGAACTGGGTATGGTAGTAGATGCTTTGAACTGGGTATGGTAGTAGATGTTTTGAACTGGGTATGGTAGTAGATGTTTTGAACTGGGTATGATAGTAGATGCTTTGAACTGGGTATGGTAGTAGATGGTTTGAACTGGGTATGGTAGTAGATGTTTTGAACTGGGTATGGTAGTAGATGCTTTGAACTGGGTATGGTAGTAGATGTTTTGAACTGGGTATGGTAGTAGATGTTTTGAACTGGGTATGGTAGTAGATGCTTTGAACTGGGTATGGTAGTAGATCATTTGAACTGGGTATGGTAGTAGATGCTTTGAACTGGGTATGGTAGTAGATGCTTTGAACTGGGTATGGTAGTAGATGCTTTGAACTGGGTATGGTAGTAGATGCTTTGAACTGGGTATGGTAGTAGATGCTTTGAACTGGGTATGGTAGTAGATGCTTTGAACTGGGTATGGTAGTAGATGCTTTGAACTGGGTATGGTAGTAGATGCTTTGAACTGGGTATGGTAGTAGATGCTTTGAACTGGGTATGGTAGTAGATGCTTTGAACTGGGTATGGTAGTAGATGTTTTGAACTGGGTATGGTAGTAGATGCTTTGAACTGGTATGGTAGTAGATGCTTTGAACTGGGTATGGTAGTAGATGTTTTGAACTGGGTATGGTAGTAGATGTTTTGAACTGGGTATGATAGTAGATGCTTTGAACTGGGTATGGTAGTAGATGCTTTGAACTGGGTATGGTAGTAGATGTTTTGAACTGGGTATGGTAGTAGATGCTTTGAACTGGGTATGGTAGTAGATGTTTTGAACTGGGTATGGTAGTAGATGCTTTTGAACTGGGTATGGTAGTAGATGCTTTGAACTGGGTATGGTAGTAGATGCATTTGAACTGGGTATGGTAGTAGATGCTTTGAACTGGGTATGGTAGTAGATGCTTTGAACTGGGTATGGTAGTAGATGCTTTGAACTGGGTATGGTAGTAGATGCTTTGAACTGGGTATGGTAGTAGATGCTTTGAACTGGGTATGGTAGTAGATGCTTTGAACTGGGTATGGTAGTAGATGCTTTGAACTGGGTATGGTAGTAGATGCTTTGAACTGGGTATGGTAGTAGATGCTTTGAACTGGGTATGGTAGTAGATGCTTTGAACTGGGTATGGTAGTAGATGCTTTGAACTGGGTATGGTAGTAGATCATTTGAGTTTGAGTTTATACTATTTTTTTTTCAGAGACATTAATCAACATTTCAGTAAAAGTGCCGGCTAATTTTCAACCGCAGTCCCTGGGCAGGTTATTTGAACAGGGTACGGTAGTAGATGCTTTGAACGGGGTATGGTAAGGTTGCTTTGAACGGGGTATGGTAAGGTTGCTTTGAACGGGGTATGGTAAGGTTGCTTTGAAAGGGGTATGTTAGTAGAGGCCAGGCGCACCGGTTTGAGTGTGTCAAGAACTGCGACGCTGCTGTTTTTTTTTTACATTCAACAGTCTCCCGTGTGTATCAAGAATGGTCCACCACCCAAAGGACGTCCAGCCAACTTGACACAACTGTGGAAAGCATTGGAGTCAACATGAGCCAGCATCCGTGTGGAATGCTTTCGACACCTTGTAGTCCATGCCCCGACGAATTGAGGGCAAAAGGGGGTGCAGCTAAATATTAGGAAGGTGTTCCTAATGTTTCCTACACTCAGTGTATGATAAACAGAGTAGCAGCAGCGCATATGATGATTGTATGTGAGTGTATGTGCGTGTGTGTAGAGTCAGTATAAATGTGTATGCATGTTATGTGTGTGTGAGCAAATGAAGTGAGTGTGTGTGTGTGTGTGTGTGTGTGTGTGTGTTGGAGTGTCAGTGTGCGTGAGTGTGTAGAGTCCTGTGAGTGTGTAGAGTCCTGTGAGTGTGTAGAGTCCTGTGAGTGTGTAGAGTCCTGTGAGTGTGTAGAGTCCTGTGAGTGTGTAGAGTCCTGTGAGTGTGTAGAGTCCTGTGAGTGTGTAGAGTCCTGTGAGTGTGTAGAGTCCTGTGAGTGTGTAGAGTCCTGTGAGTGTGCATAGAGATGGTGCAAAAATAAATATATAATACAAGGGTCAACTCAGATGGAGTCTTTAACGATTTTCCGGGCCTTCCTTTCACACCGCCTGATATAGAGGTCCTGGATGGCAGGGAGCTCGGCCCCAGTGATGTACTGGGCTGTCCTGGTATAGAGGTCCTGGATGGCAGGGAGCTCGGGCCCCAGTGATGTACTGGGCTGTCCGCACCACCCTCTGTTGCGATCGAGGGAGGTGCAGTTTGCCATACCAAGCAGTGATGCAGCCAGTCAAGATGCTCTCAATGGTGCAGATGTAGAACTTTTTTGAGGATTTTAAGGGCCCATGCCAAACCTTTTCAACCTCCTGAGGGGGAAGAGGCGCTGTCGCGGCTTCTTTACGACTGTGCGCATGTGTGAGGACCATTTTAAGTTCTTAATGATTTGGACACCGAGGAACTTGAAGCTTTTTGACCCGCTCCACCTCAGCCCTGTCGATGTGAATTGGGGGGTGTGGTCGGCCCTCCGTTTCCTGTAGTCCACGATCGGCTCCATGGTCTTACTGATGTTGAGGGAGAGGTTGTTGTCCCGGCAACACACTACCAGGTCACCGACCTCCCTGATGGCTGTCTCATTGTCGGCAGTGATCAGGCCCACCACCATTGTGTCATCAGCAAACTTGATGATGGTGTTGGAGTCGTCATGCAGTCATGGGTGAACAGGGAGTACGAGAGGGGAGTAAGCATACACCCCTGTGGGGCCCCCCGTGTTGAGTGTCAGCGTGGCGGAGGTGATGTTACCTACCCTCACCACCTGGGGGGCGGCCCGTCAGGAAATCCAGGATCCAGTTGCAGAGGGAGGTGTTCAGTCCCAGGGTCCTTAGCTTGGCAATGAGCTCAGAAGGGACGATTGTGTTGAACGCTGAGCTGTAGTCATTGAACAGCATTCTCATATAGGTATTCCTCTTATCTAGGTAGGTGAGGGCAGTGTGGAGTGCAATTGAGATTGTATTGTCTATGGATCTGTTGGGGCGGTATGCAAATTAGAGTGGGTCTAGGTTATTAAGCTCTTACCCTATGAGGTCAGGTCTGAGGAGCCTGCTGGTTTTCTGTTCTACCTGATAATTAACTGCACCCACCTGGGCCTTACACACGGCATCCTCCCAGGTCTAAATCAGTCCCTGATTAGAGGGGAACAATGAAAAAACACAGGGGAACTGGCTTCCAAGTCCAGAGTTGAGTTTGAGAGGGGTCTAGGCTGTCGGGGATGATGGAGTTGACCTGATTAAAGACCTTACTCATGTTGGCCTTGGAGAGCGAGATCACCCAGTCCACTGGATCGGTGGGGGCCTATTTTGTTGTTGTTGAACACGCCATGGTGTTGTTATTGTTGATGCGTGCATATAAATGAATTGAGTTCATCTTGTAGAGAGGTATCGTTGGGCAGATCACGGCTGGGTCTTCCTTTGTAATATGTAATGGACTGAAGCCCCTGCCACATGCAGTGGGTGTCGAAGCCTGTGCAATATGATTCCACCTTATTCCTACAGTTCTTTCGAAAACAGGTTTAGACATTTTTGCAAATGTATAAAAAATAAAAAACAGAAATAACTTATTTACATAAGTATTCAGACCCTTTACTAGGACACTCGAAATTGAGCTCAGGTGCATCCTGTTTCCTTTGATCATCCTTGAGATGTTTCTACAACTTGATTGGAATCAAATTGTGGTAAATTCAATTGATTATACATGAGTTGGAAAGGCACACACCTGTCTATATAAGGTCCCACAGTTGACAGTGCATGTCAGAGCAAAAACCAAGCCATGAGGTTGAAGGAATTGTCCATAGAGTTCCAAGACATAATTGTGTCGAGGCACAGATCTGGGGAAGGGTACAATAAAATGTCTGCAGCATTGAAGGTCCCCAAGAACACAGTGGCCTCCATCATTCGTAAATGGAAGAAGTTTGGAACCACCAAGACTCTTCCTAGAGCTGGCCGCCCGGCCAAACTGAGCAATCGGGAGAGAAGAGCCTTGGTCAGGGAGGTGACCAGGAACCTGATGGTCACTCTGACAGAGCTCCAGAGTTCCTCTGTGGAGATGGGAGAACCTTCCAGAAGGACAACCATCTCTGCAGGACTCCACCAATCAGACCTTTATGGTAGAGTGGCCAGACGGAAGTCACTCCTCAGTAAAAGGCACATGACAGCCCGCTTGGAGTTTGCCAAAAGGCACCTAAAGGACTCTTAGACCATGAGAAACAAGATTCTCTGGTCTGATGAAACCAAGATTGAACTCTTTGGCCTGAATAGCAAGTGCCACGTCTGGAGGAAACCTGGCACCATCCCTACGGTGAAGCATGTTAGTGGCAGCATCATGCTGTGGCGATGTTTTTCACTGGCAGGGACTGGGAGACTAGTCAGGATCGAGGGAAATATGAACAGAGCAAAGTACAGAGAGATCCTTGATGAAAATCTGCTCAAGAGCGCTCAGGACCTCAGACTGGGGCAATGGTTCACCTTCCAACAGGACAATGACCCTAAGCACACAGCCAAGACAACGCAGGAGTGGCTTCAATAAAATGTTCCTGAGTGGCGCAGTGGTCTAAGGCACTGCATCGCAGTGCTAACTGTGCCACTAGAGATCCTGGTTCGAATCCAGGCTCTGTCGCAGCCGGCCGTGACCGGGAGACTCATGGGCGGCGCACAATTGGTCCAGGGTAGGGGAGGGAATGGCCGGCAGGGATGTAGCTCAGTTGATAGAGCATGGTGTTTGCAACGCCAAGGTTGTGGGTTCGATTCCCACGGGGGGCCAGTATAAAAAAATAATATGTATTCACTAACTGTAAGTCACTCTGGATAAGAGTGTCTGCTAAATGACTAAAATGTAAATGTAAATGCTTCGGGACAAGTCTCTGAATGTCCTTGAGTGGCCCAGCCAGAGCCCGGACTTGAACCCGTATGAACATCTCTGGAGAGACCTGAAAATAGCTGTGTACCGACGCTCCCCATCCAACCTGACAGAGCTTGAGAGGATATGCAGAGAAGAATGCGAGAAACTCCCCAAATACAGGTGTGCCAAGCTTGTCGCATCATACCCAAGAAGACTCGAGGTTGTAATCGCTGCCAAAGGTGCTTCAACAAAGTACTGAGTAAAGGGTTAGAATACTTACAGTACCAGTCAAAAGTTTGGACACATCTACTCATTCCAGGGTTTTTCTTTATTTTTACAATTTTCTACATCGTAAAATAATAGTGAAGACATCAAAACTATTAAATAACACATATGGAATCATGTAATAACCAAAAAAAGTGTTAAACAAATCAAAATATATTTTATATTTGAGATTCTTCAAAGTAGCCACCCTTTGCCTTGATGACAGCTTTGCACTCTCTTGGCATTCTCTCAACCAGCTTCATGAGGTAGTCACCTGGAATGCATTTCAATTAACAGGTGTGCCTTCTTAAAAGTGAATTTGTGGAATTTCTTTCCTTCTTAATGCGTTTGAGCCAATAAGTTGTTTTGTGACAAGGTAGAGGTGGTATACAGAAGATAGCCCTATTTGGTAAAAGTCCATATTATGGAAAGAACAGCTCAAATAAGCAAAGAGAAACAACTGTCCATCATTACTTTAAGACATGAAGGTCAGTCTATATGGAACATTTCAAGAACTTTGAAAGTTTCTTCAAGTGCAGTCGCAAAAACCATCAAGCGCTATGATGAAACTGGCTCTCATGAGGACCGCCACAGGAAAGGAAGACCCAGAGTTTCCCTCTGCTGTAGAGGATAAATTCATTAGAGTTAACTGCACCTCAGATTGCAGCCCAAACAAATGCTTCACAGAGTTCAAGTAACAGACACATCTCAACATCAACTGTTCGGAGACTGTGTGAATCAGGCCTTCATGGTCGAATTGCTGCAAAGAAACCACTACTAAAGAAAAGAAAAAACAATTGAATCTATTTTAGAATAAGGCTGTAACGTAACAAAATATGGAAAAAGTCAAAGGGTCTGAATACTTTCCGAATGAACTGTATATTGTCATTTTGCTCATTTGATGACTCTACTGAGGTCGTAGCTGGACTTGTTGTACTTGTTCCTGGCATAGCCTCAGGGTTGTCTGTAATAGCCCTGGTGTGCAGCAGCCCTGTCCTTAACGCCAACCTCCGTGTTAATTCAGGGCGTTTGATTGGAGAAGCTGCAACCCTTCACTGTGGGGACAACGTCGCCGATGCATTTCCTAATGTGACGGAGGTGGTTAGCTCGTCGATGTTGTCGGCGGAGTCTCGGAACATATTCCAATCAGCTCTAGCAAAGCAGTCCTGTAGCATAATGTCTTATTCTGATGTCCATTTCGAAATGCAGCGAGTCACGGGTACTTCCTGTTTGAGTTTCTGCTTGTAAACAGGAAGGAGGAGTACGGAGTCATGATCTGAATTGCCGAATGGGGGACTAGGGAGGGCCTTGTATGCTTGCTTGTGGGTAGAGTAACAGTGGTCTAGGACTTTACCGCCCCTAGTGGCGAAGGAGGAGTGTTGATGGAAGTTGGGCATCACCTGTCTTAATGATGCAGAATTAAAATCGCCGGCAACAAGGAAAGCAGCCTCTGGGTGCATGTTTTCCTGCTTGTTTATAGCCTTGTACAGTTTGTTAAGTGCCAGCTTGTTTGCGTGTTTGTCCTGAGGTGGATTGTACTGTATACAACAGTCACGATAACAGCTGAAAACTCCCTCGGGAGGTAGAAGGGTCGCATTTGACCATCAGGGGGAGGGAGGGAGGCAGGGAGAGGAAGTGACCAAGCAGGAGCTACAAGAAAACTAGAAGGTCTGGGATTATCATGAAGGCATTATTGAGCATTAGAGTTGTCTTTTTTTACCAAGCATTTGAGAAACAAAGGATGTGTTGCTTGCTTTATAATGTATACTTCATTATAGTTTTTGCATTTTGGTATGCAACATATTACTTCCAAGTTATTTTACAATACATTCTTTGTCATGGCCAACAAGGAAGTAGCTACCATAATCCTTCCGTCAAAGAGGAAATGCTTTCACTCTTATAATTAGGGATTTGCCATTTCCCTTCTGGTTTCAGCACTGGAGAAACAATTAATGTATTGCTTGATACGGTATATGTGTAAACTACAGTTGAGTTATGTGCAGGTGTTGGAACCAAAATGATTTTCCAATCGTTTTGTTCTGAACAGAACCATTTATTTTATATCGTTCATTTCTGTTCCTTTTTGAAACCTCTGAAATCTTTTTTCTTTTTCTTTCTTACATTAAGCTCGACATTAAATGACTTCACCAATCAGAGCGAATAGAGAAGCTTGATATGGGGCGGGCAGGCTATAATTGTTTCTGCATGGTGGACAGACAAATGTAGGGCGCGGGATGCAACTGACATTTTTGCGGGTGGGGAGAGAGCAAGAGAGGGTGGAGGAGGAGGCTTGCCATGAAGCTCTGGGCATCTCGGTATGACATGCATTATCTGAATTAGGCCCACATAATTATACATACAGAGGAGCGTCTTCTCTGGAGGACCTTTTAAAGTATTTGAACTTCCGAGAGTTGGCTTAACATTGGACCAGAGCTAACGTTAAAGCTTGTGTGTGCAGAGTACGCTTGGTGTATAGTATGCTAGAGTAACACATGCTTCCGAGGGGGAGGGGCATGTAGTCTACACAGCACTGGCAAAGATTTCCAGCTAGCAGGCAGACACTTGAATACGTTTCTGAGTGTCAGAGTAACGACTTTGCATTGGCGCAAATGCTTTTAAAATAACGGTTCTGTTCCGGAACAGTATATATCAGTTTCATTATTTTCTGGTGTAGTGTCTTAGAGTCTGTGATTGTGCTGACCTTTGCAAAAAGTGTGTTAGAGGAAACTTGGCTCTGTGATTGTGCTGACATTGCAAATGGTGTAACAGATGAACTTTACTCTGCTTTGCTGAAACATCTGGAAAGCATTACTAAAGTTCCTGGAAAAAAGTATATGGGAAGATATGTGGAAAGGCCAGGGATTGGGTATTAAAATCATGCCATACTATGTCATATATGATATAAATATCATGTCTTGAACAGGGGGAAAAGAAGAATAGCGAATTACAGAATTGGCTCCTGCTGTTCTTCAGATATCTGCAGGTATCTGTAAATCTGACGCTGAAACTCTTTGTTATAATAAACCTTTATAAACAAAGTACAGTGTCGGCGGACTTCTTATCATCACGGCATTATCAGCAAAGGTTTGTTTTTGACACCACACTGGTTTTCTGGTTTTCGTTTTTTTCTGTTCTGTTCCCTGAGCCGGTCCCAACTCCTGGTTATATGTATATACTCTCCTACTCGAATACCACAGTAAACTGTAATAATATAGTATAGAAGACAAGGAGGTATGGTGAGGTTTAAAATAAAATAGAAAAGTTTATTTAATCACAACAGTCTGGAGGACAGCAGGATTTTCTTGAAGTTGTCTCTGGGCTGGAGGGGTATCCATGGGAAAAAAAGAAAAAAAATTACACTAACATGAAGGGGACTTTGAAGGCAAGCAGTGAAATGTCATACCAATGTTTGGTCAAGATTAATTCCTAAAACGTCTGAAGGGTTGTGATAGCTGTAGCAGGTCTAAATGGAGGGAACTTTGGGGTCCTCCGCTGGCCATATAACAAAATTACACCCCAGGCCTATACAGTTCTATATCAACCTGTAAACTCAGATCATGACTGATTTAGGCCCTCTACACCAGATGAGGCAGACAGCGCAAACGATCTGACCTTTGTTCAAATAGTATTTGAAATCTTTCAAATACTTTAAGCGTTTGCTTTAGCTTGCCAGGTGGGTAGGGTTTGCTCTTTTGAGACTTTTCTATAGGTCGTTATCAATAACATGTTACAATAAGGTTCAGAGCGCTCGATTTGCCTTCTGGGGGGCAAGGAGACCCCAGCTCCGCTAAAACGATTGACAACTGCGTGCCGTTTTCAAGGGATTGTTAAATAAATGTTAACACATTTAGCACTATCACCAGAGTTATACAACAAGTAAATGCATGTACTTTATGATCAGTAAACATCTATATTGATCATGTAATTTCAGATACGTGAGGGTAGCCTCACAATATCTCTCAATATTGGCCACCATTAAGTTGATATTTTAGTGATATAAAATACAAGTGTACTGTACCTGACAAATATGAGTGGTTTAGGTTAATTTCTTATTTTTGGCTCTGCCTGTCAAGCAGCAGAAGTGCGCATTTTGTGTGTATAGATGGACTGGCAGATCAGTTTTTAACTTCAGTTCTGAAAGATGTAAAAGTCCATTCGATTTAAAAAAATTGTAATAGGCATTTGCATTGTACCATTACGCATGAACAAGCGCTTCACTTCCGTCAGATCACACATTAAAACTGTTATTTTTGTGAATGAGGAGTACCTGCACCTTTCTGTCTCCTTTTGAAACATGTTTTTTTTCTTCTTCTCCAAGAGATACGTGAAACTCTACTTTGGATGCGTGCGTAAATGTTCTGTTCAATTTCCCGATCCAAACCATGTTTTCTCTGCCGCCTCAGGCTCATGAATCAAAGATGAGGCAATAGATGCAATGTGTTACCACCAGGGAGAGCACAATCTCCAGTTCATAGATATGTAAATTCATAGAAGTTATTTTTGACTATAGTGCAGAATAAAAACGCTTTATTTATATATTTAAAACTCCAATTGGAGCTGCATAATTTTCGAGCTATGAATTGATTTAATTGCATATTTGCTTCATTATATCATCATAGTCCATCTCTAAAATTCATTAATTTAATCATGCTTTTACATTATACATTTTGTATGGCTATTATTTTAGTTTACATGTGGCAAATCTATTTCTTGACAACAACAAAAAACACGCTAAAAGAGCAACAGCTTGCTGCTTAGTGTGGCTACTCAACAGGTCCTATTCAAGGCCGAGGTGTGGACAGCATCCTCTCCTCATCCTCCCTCAGACACAAAACAATTTCAAAATACTGGGTTTTGTGCATATTTGTGCGCATTCGAAGCGAGACACGTAGGCTATTCTAAATAAAAAAAGAGTATAATATAATCCATTTTTAAATTAAGGCGATACGCGGATAAATAAAATCGTGCATGCATTATCTTGATATCTTATAGCCTGTAGAAAGTGCTCATAAATTAGATAAAATAAAGAATTACGAATCGAATGAGAAAGGATGTCACCACACAAACACTGAGAGGATAATGTTGGAGGGCCACGGAAACATCGACTGATTGGTTCTGTATCGGGTTCCATATGAGTCGGTCAGATGTTGTTGATGGCTCCACCCTGCTACCTGTAAATCTCCCTAGCCATCTTCCTAACAGATCTGACAGGCAGCCGCAGATCAGCTGGCCGCCGCTGAAGCAAGAAGAGGAGGACAAGAAGCCAATGGAAAGCGTTATCGCACATCTTTTCTGAAAGGGAATAAATGAGAAAACTGCGGGCATAAAGAGAGAAAGTAGTATTCAACAGCTAGCGAGAGCGCTAAATGGACCAGAAGTAACGGACCCAGAAGGCGGCGGTTGGTCCTCAACAAAGGTTGAGTTTTGTGAGCGACGGCTACCATCGATTGGCTTTACGCTATTCGGTTACCAGATGAAGGAACCTGCACGACAGGTCGCGCCAAGATAATCGCTGCATTTCCTGGAAATATTGAACTGTTACATCAGAAGAAACAAGCAAAGAAGAAATATTTCCCATATGGAATTAAATACAGGAGTTGTAAAGAAATATCAGATTTTACATACAATTCGCATTTAGATATGTCTTCTTTTACGATGTGTGAATGACTGCTGTTAGTGGAACTATCACATCCTGTCATTTGTAGTGAAGTTTGCGCGTAACAGGTCGCTGAGAACACAACATTTACATAGAAGAAGGACTGATGAAAACGGACGGGGCAGAGTAGAGGAAGAAGAGTGTTAGTTAGTTCAAGAGATATGGCTGAATTGAGGGGTAGAGGGCATTGGCTGGAACTACTCAAAGAGTCTGGATGCTAGTTCTAGAACATGGCAACCTATCACTGGGCATCGGTAGCCTCAGAATAATGCCTAAAGGTAAACACAGTTACTATCCGGACTCTCCCTCTATCCGCATATCCAAGATGGATGTGATCATCCCGTTCTCCCCAGATGTGCCCTGTGATAGCAACGGCCAGCGCATGTGGTGGGCTTTCCTTGCCTCCTCCATGGTCACGTTCTTTGGGGGCCTCTTCATCATTCTGCTCTGGAGAACTCTCAACTACCTGTGGACCGTCTGCTGCCACTGTAACAGCAAAAAGAAGGTTGGTCATATCCACGTGCCCACAGCACATTTCCAATGCATTCATATCTTGTGACAGAAATTAACGATTGTCTGTGTTGTTATTTTAGTGTGGTACTGTGGCTTCATACCATTTGGATTCAGTATTGGGTATTTTCTTATTTGCAATAGGCCTATGAGACTGACAGACCCTGTGCAATAATGTTTCCCCACCAAAAATAACTGAGCAACATTGTTTCCTTTCCCCCCAAATGAAACAATAAC